>OX155980.1:28710855-28759046 GCA_944548615.1 Micropterix aruncella
CCCACGAGGATTACGGAAACCAGTTCAACGTGCATAGACAATATCTTCTGCAACTCACCAGATCAAAATGAGGCTGAAAATATCACAATTCCTTTCTCGGACCACAATGCCCAAATTATTTATTTTACATCGTCCTTTAAAAGTTCAGCTAGTAGGTATGTGTGGAAAAGGCAATTTAGGACCGCCTCCATAAACGAATTCAAATCTCTTTTAATTAAAAAGAGTTTTAATACAAACTCGGCAGATGCGAATTCTGATTATGAAGCCTTTTTGCGAGTGTTCAATCTTCTATTCGAGCAATGCTTCCCCAGGGTTTTAAAGCCCCTATTAACTAAATCTAGTATAAAACCTTGGATAACCAAAGGCCTAAAAATATCTTTCAACAGGTTACAAATATTGCAGGATAATTCAAAAATTTACCCAGACAATATTCACCTTGAAAATTATCATAGATTATATATAAACGAATTTATGACAATGCGAATTTAGCTCCTAAAAAGATATCAATTGAGAAAGAGATTAATGAATCTGATAATAAGGTAAAACCATGTGGGCAATTATTATTCGAGAAGGTAGAAATAAGCCACGCTCTTGTAGGGAACCTATCCACTTAGTATATGAAGATAGAAATTATTGTGACTCGGTATCCACATCCAATATTTTTAACGATTTTTTTATAAATACTGTCAAAATTGTTAGCTTAAATAGGGTTAGCTTCATAGCAGCTGTCCCGGAAACTCCAGCGTCAATCTTCCTATATTTAATAACATCACATGAATTTAACAAGAGCCTCAAATCGTTAAAGTCGAAATCTTCCTCAGACATCTTTGCTCACTCTGTTAAGTTAATAAAAAGTATCGCACAGGCAATCTCAAAACTGTATCAAAAAATGAATTTTTCCAGATTTAATGAAGATTGCTAAAATCCTGCCTGTATATAAAAAAAGGCGATATAACCGATCCGGAAAATTATAGGCCAATTTCTTTACTTCCAGCTATCTCGAAAATTCTTGAAAAAATATTATTTAATCGACTATATGACTGCGATCAAATTTAATATTTTGAGTAATTGCCAATTTGTATTTCGGAGAAATATGTCTACGACTATGGCTATCTCAGAGCTAATAAAGTGCGTGCATGACGCACTTGAAGATTCCCTACACCCCCTGGCTATCTTTTGCGATCTATCCAGAGCAATTTGACTCGGTTGATCATACCATTCTCTTACATAAGTTAAACAGCTATGGCATAAGAGGTAATGCGCATAATCGTATAAAATCATATCTATCAAATCGCACAGAAGTTGTTGATATACTATAGAGGGATCGAGATCAACATCGAAAAAATTATATTGTGGGGTCCCACAGGGCTCGATCCTTGGACCTTTACTTTTCCTCTTCTTTATTAATGATATTAGAAATTCGTTACCCCAATATGTCCATACAGTCCTATATGCGGATCACACTAGCTTTTTAATTAGTGATAAAAATATTCTTGACCTAAATCATAAGGCTAATAATGCTTTTAAATACCGCATGCAATTGGTTTAATCAGAACAATCTCCTTCTCAATTAAAAGAAAACATCGGCATGCATTTCTCGTCTAATTACAGAAGGTCGATTGATTCGCCTACCCTATTAGTTCAAAACGACCAAATAAGTTTAAGCAAGGACTCCATATTTCTTGGTCTTGTGATTGACAATAAATTTAACTGGAAGTCGCACATAAATGAACTTAGTAGTAAGCCTCTCGTCTGCGATATATGCTGTGCGCAAAATTAAATAGCTGGAGAATCTGCATCCCTCTCAGAATATCATGCCTGCTTCCATTCGCAAATGGCCTACGGTATACTTCTATGGGGAAACTCCACTGATAGCTCTCGAAAATTTATACTCCAAAAGCAGGCAGTAAGAGCCCTTGCGGGACTAGCGCGAAATACTCACTGCGTTCCGTACTTTAAAAAATATGAAATATTAACTATGGTAGCTGAATATATTCTTAAGTGCCTAATTTATGCGAGAACCAACGTCACAAAACGTGAACTAAATGGTGATCGCCACACCCATGACACTCGCCACCGGTTAAAAATTGCCCTTCCCAGAGTGCATCTAACACAGACACAAAAGTCCTTCAATTACGTTAGTTTTAAGCTTTTTAACTGCCTCCCTCTCCAAACTAGACTTCTGGAGTTAAAATTAGTCGAGAGTTTTATAAAAAGAAAATTGGCATTCACACATGCTTTCTATACGTTGGACGAGTTCTACAGCTGAATCGTTTGTAGTCTAAATAGTATTTGTATATTAGATTTAAAAAGTTTACGGCATGAAATGCTATTTTACAATATTGATAGGATTTTTTTAATATACGCTTCAGGCGTTTTAGTCGTTAAGTTGACTATTGAAACGGTATTATTTCCAAATTATGTTGGAATTTAATTAGTGGATCATTTTACATTTCCTTTTATATATATTTTTTGTTTTGTTAAGTTTTTTTTATATTTTTTTTTTTGATGCGATTATTTTTAATTCATTTTGTTATGTCCTTTAATTTGACACTATTGCCACTATTTATATTTCTACTATGGTTTTTCATTTTGAAATTTAACTAAATTTTTTAATTTATTTAATATGTATTTTTTCTTGACGATTTCACCAGATTAGGTATCTACCTATGATTGTTATAAATATCTAGTCTTTTTTGAAAAATAAATTATGATTATGATTATGATTACATATTTTGTATATTGTTTCAATTTTGTATATTATGACAAATAGCCTCGTATATATCTTTTAGCCTTGAATATTGTATGATAAAAATCCTTGTATATTTGTATATTTTAAAACAAACGAAAACGTGGCAACAATCGTTGTGCAGTTACGAGACGACGGCGGGCGGGTGAGCGAGTGACCTAGCTGTCAAAATTAAGACCCCCCTTTAGAATGGCCATATACAAAACAGAATATTTTAGAATTTAAGGCCGGTTCCTAATTTTGAAGAAACGGAATACCAACAAAATAACGAAGGTGCTTAAGTTCCTATTTTTTAGCACCAGCTTAGTTTAATTCAATTCAATTCAATGCTTTGTTTTAAAATTGCACAGTATTTTATTTTTTTATTTTTTTTTATTTTTTTTTAATTTTAAACCAATTGATAGGAATTTCAAACCAAAAACGTCTGTGGTTATCAAATTGAAAAGGTCAAATCGGAAACAGTGTTTACATATTATGAAAATGTCCAGTTTTTTTGTTTTTTAAGATTATGGCAAGTAAATAGTAAATATCAAAGAAAAATTGGTAGTCTTAGATAATTGGTATATCGTCCAACCAGAAAAACCACCCTAAATGATTAGTTGGTTTGCGAGCATAAAATAATAAAACTAAATTTTTGTTTTTCAATCATTACTCAAAAAATCTATCTTTTTATATATTTTATGAATAGCTGTTGAATAGGTATATTGAGATTTTTTTTTATACGCGTATCTGTTTATGAATAATAAAACTTTATTAAAAAAATGACAGTTCTGTGGGATTTTCATCTACCACACTCATAACAGAAAAACGCAGCGGCCTCTCAGCAGCGATCTCAGAAGCTTTATGTGGAATGTCTCACATTCCTCTGCATATTCTGCGAAACAGTGACCAAATGGAACGGCGTACTGACGTTTGCTGCACCGCATGCTGCGAATACTTCACAGCAGAGATTCCAAATATAAATGCAAATATAAACGCACATAATATAAAATTAAATGCAATCAGTAGCTCAACTCAGGTCACAGCAGAAACAAATGCCAATTTGTGTAATATTAGTGTTATTTGTGGTATATTTTACCCGACGTTAGAAAGAGGAGTGTATTTCTTATTAAAGTATTATTTTAATTTGTTGGTCAATTTACGCGTCATTACTTGATGGCTTGATGACTACGAAAGTTATAAATATAAAATAATCAGTATTTTTCCGCCTACCATTAAGTAGGCACTTATAAAGATTACAGAATTTATCTTTAGTCGTAAATATGTATTAAATACATGATATTATTATAGGCGAGAGAATTATTGTCGAGCAAACAGACAGACTGAAGAACGTGGAATTTTACGAAGAGAGAAGCTTAAAGAGGGCGCTGCTTTGATAACAGTCTTAAGCCCTGTAGTAAATACCACAAGAGATTTACTCCTTAATCTCTACTTAAACCATTCCAAATGTTTGCGACTATGCGACGAAATATGCAAAATAGCATCCTTGCGACGAAATAGCATCCTTGAAACGTAGAGCGTCTATGCTGTTGTATAAACGTAGATACGTTGATAAACGTAAGAACATCGTATGAACGTAAATAAAGTCTGATGCTGTATAAACGTAGAGCGCCTATAGGTTAGACCCTTGATTCAAACGGTTGTCGGGTAAGTTTAGTAAAGTAAAGTTGCATATATGGGACATATATAATATGGAAACTTTGTATAGTAATGGAAAAGCGTGGCTTGTAAGTTTAATATAGAAACAGATCCTGGCTCAATCGTTTGAAATTTGCGCCTTTAACTATTATTATTTGGTCTACTGTTAGTTAGCAGATTCACCGTATACATGGTCGACATAATATTATTTTAACGCCTCTTGAAAACGCCTTATTACACCATATTACACCATTTACCGAATGTAAACGCCTTATTACACAATTTACCGAATAATGTTAGAACAGCCTCCAGCATTTCCTCGTTCAAGGCCAGGCTCAAGGAGCATATAATCCTAAAACCATAAACTAACCAACCCTCCTCTTCCCCCCTCTTTTCCGCTTCCTTTTCCTTCCTTCCACTCCTTCCTTTTCTCTGCGTCTGTATTTAATTTTAGTAATTTGTTTTACTTTTTTTATATCTTTTTCTTTCTTGTTTTCTTTCTTGTTTTCTGTCTGTTTCTTTTTTTTCTAATCACATTAATTTTTAGTATTCTTTTGTGTAGCCAACGTAACAAATTATATTATAAACTTAAGCTATAGGTTAGCTGATAGACATTGCCACAAGGTAATAAGCTCGCCTTTTTTATTTTGAAATAAAGAGTTTTTTATTATTATTATTGTTATAATCGAATTCATATTTATCGAGTTTTCACTCTCTATATTCGCCGCTGTCTGCTTATTTTTCCTGTTGTCCGAGAATGATGAATTTTCAGCCATAGCCCTCTTCTAAAGTGATCGAGGGCAGCGAAGAGAAGCGACTTCTCAAGTGGACGCGAATGAAGCTTATTATTTAGTTGAGACATTATTAAATCTATTTCAAAATTATTGTAAAATAAAGCCTCAAGTTTGTAGAGGTGTACGAGTTCGACCCTGGGGAGTGCTCCGTACCAAATTAAAAAGAGTTTCTTCCTATGCAATACTTTGACACATACTAGAACTAGAAATGCTTCTTTAGAACGTCAACAATATTTGTATTTTCAATATGTAAAATATTATAAAATGAAAAAAAAAATGACAAACAAGATATCAAATTACTATTATCACATGTGTCTATTTTTAACTAGATTTATATGTTATTTACGATTCCAGACTATATTTAAAAATCGGTTGTCTGTAAAGTCGGTTTACTGACGATAGTTGAACGTGACAACGTCATAAGAAAATACTGATGGAATGGTTGCATTTGAAGCAGTTTCATTTAAGATTCTGATATTGTTTTTACAAACACCCAAAAATATATGCTTTTATACTCACCGATTTGACTACAACATGTAAATGTATTATTGTATAGCAGTATAATTGTATAATTGTTTATTGTTTAAAGTTTATTGTTTTTTTTAATTTGAAAGTTTGAAATCTCAAACTGTTAAATAACGATTTGAGAAGCGTTTGAGCACGCTTCGCCATCTAGCGGTAGGAAATAGTCGTAAATAAACAATATCAGCGACATTTTACCAACCGCTAGATAGCGCATCGTAATGATAGCTTTTCATACTTTTAAAAAAAATAAAAGTTGCTTACTTCGTTGCACTTCGTTGTACCCACAAGAAAATTGTCCGTTCAGTAATAACATTCCGTATATCAAGAATACATATAAAATTATGTCAAGAATTTAAATCAATCTAGTGATTTTCATTCGTACTATTTTAGACTGAGGTTAGTAAAAAATTCTTGTCGCAACCGGTAGATGGCAGCATTTATATTGAATAATAAATATAATAAATGGAACGCCTCAGAGCGAGGTAACGCCGCATGAGTCATGTTTTTTCGTGCGTGAAGCAGGCTCCATCGATTTATAAGACGTCAAGTCAAAAAATATTTTTTTTGGTAAATTTAATATGTTATGATACCTTAATTACTTATTCGGTTTAGTTCATATTACTTCCATAAATATATTTTATGTATAAAAAAATGGATAAATACATTTTTTAAGTAAATTATATTGTTCATGATGGTTTCTTTTAATCTCTTGTTGGAACGTTACATATATCGTGACTCTTTTAGCATAGTATGTATTTCTTCGAATTCAAAACGTTATAGTTCAAATATTGATTACTTATGTATAAAATAAAATAATATTACTTAATTCTCTTTATTAGAAAGAATGAAAGACAGAGGAAGACGACTCTCTACGCGAAAGAAAAACGACCTGCGTCATTTTTAAGTGCTACAGACTATGGTTCGAAAAAGCTTTTTTTTTACACTTACCTATTTTACAAAAACGTGACATTATGCTTTAGGGGCCTTGGTAAGTTTCACTTTCAGAAAAAGTTACAGTGTATTTTTGTTAAAAATGATCTAACGGCAAATCGTGAGACATTTGGTTTTCGGGCGTTTAAATATGCCCAGTGCCAAGTACAATTTTGTTCCATATGCTCAGGATTCAGGATGGTAGTTTATCCCGGATGTGAGGGTGTTTTCTGTCCTTTCACTTCAAAATGCTGTTTTAGATGTCAATTTCGAGGTTTCTAGGGGTTTTACCTCCGAGTGCAATTAAACAGGTTTCAGCAATAATCGCTCACATAAACGATTGTTTCCAAGATGCGGCGGAATTTAGGACCGAAAGTTGGCTGTATTTCCAATTACTGTGCCGCAAAATAAACTTCTGACCTTATAGGATGGGTTCTGTTACCCACTGTGTTGTATATAAAAATAGATGGTATGACAAACAGCCAATAAGTAAAATAAGCCACTTACTGTGTTGTCGATGCCTCTCATGCTGATGTTGTGATCCGGGGCGCCTTCAAATTCACTCCGCAGAAGCGCTTGATCTATATACAGAGTGAGCCTTATCATCACTTGAATGACCATCGCCACGAATAGGTTTTTATGGATTTTGGTTCGGTTGTTGCGGAGACTCCTACAATAATAGAATACAATTTATTTTTATATATATTATAAATATATATATATATATATATATATATATATATATATATATATATATATATATATATATATATATATATATATATATATATATATATATATATATATATATATATATATATATATATATATATATATATATATATATATATATATATATATATATATATATATATATATATATATATATATATATATATATATATATATATATATATATATATATATATATATATATATATATATATATATATATATATATATATATATATATATATATATATATATATATATATATATATATATATATATATATATATATATATATATATATATATATATATATATATATATATATATATATATATATATATATATATATATATATATATATATATATATATATATATATATATACCCTAAAACGGGCTAGTCCCAGTTGGGTAACAGAATCAAATAAGCAAAAGGTTAAGGTTTTGCCATTCGGTTCCTGTTATTTTTGTAAGCAAATCAATGTTTTATAGTAATTAATTCTTAAATAAACATATAAAATATACTATGCAACTTAATTTCAAGCCAATGAAAAACTTACCGGAAATAACAGAAAATGACGAGTGATATCAACAACGCCGTGAGTGATGTGCTAAATCCCACAATCTCAAGCTGCCTCGTATTCTCCGCAATCGCCAATTTTCTCTGCGAACAAATTTAATAATACGTTAGGTTACTACAAGATATAAATCTTGAACTATGCTTTTCATAAAATGCTCTGAATACGATCTTGTTGATGGGTTTTATACCTGATAATGACTAATTTGTGGATGTGGACAGTCATATTGATGAAACTAACTAAAATATAAATATTATTGGTCATATCTAGATCGATATTTAAATTTGGTATCATTGTATCTTCTCCAATATAGACGGGAGTGTATCTTTACTTATTCGGGTGTTCAGACGAAGACTAAGCGGCCTTGAAATTAACTCAGTTTTGTAAAATCCTGCTACCTAATCATCGATATATAAACCCCCAATACCATATGCATTACGCGCCTTCGTGTAGTCACACGAGACTGGCACACCTCTTGATTCAGGATAAGCATAGATGGCGGCCAAACGAAGAGCGTTGCTAAAAGGGAGGGGCGGGGAGAACAACATAAAAACTAAATTTCTCGCAAAAAACATCGCAGAAATGTGCTTCGATGATTTCTTAAAAATATGTCAAAATGGAAGACTTTTAAATCAAAATGTAAAAAAGGCGAAAAGAAACCACATATTAAAATATGAATAACCTTTTTGACGGGGTGATTGGTTGGTTCACGCTGATTTATCCCTCACAAGTCTACGTTTTGTGAAGAATAGTTTTGTGTTCTATTGACGTTTTTTGTAATAAAACATGAAATTTGATGTCTTCACATGTATTGTATGTGCTTTATACAGAAAATTGGCTAATAGGCGCCAGAAGATACTCATTACACATTAAATGTAATAATAATTCATGCTGCATTAATTACGTAACGGTAAGAGATTTTATAATTAAGCTAATATATTACTCAAAGGTTTAATTTGAAGCTCCAATTTATACCGAAATTCAATCTAGTATGGTATAACTGTTTACATCTAGTGGTCGGCTAATATCTACTTACATTTAAAATGCCTACTTTTGACATTGTTTTCGATCTGATGAATATAATAAATCCAATAAATATAATCAAAACAATGTCACCAAGGTAATATATTACTAAAATGCAACTATGTAAAAGTGTGGTATATTGTATTGTATAAATTATTCTTTCTAATGCTAATCCCGTTTTTTATATCCATAGTATGCTTTTCGGCAAATGACTTTAATTAATAATATTTAATCTGCGGCGGTAAATATTTTTTTTTATTTTCAAGCAATCGAATTGTGGAAAAGATTCTGTAAAACTAAGGTCCCATTAAATAAAATTTTCCGCAAAAAAGCAAGTGAGGAGATATTGATGTAAAAATATGCTAAACATCAGCCATTTAAAGTCTACCACGAAATAACTCAATGTTGCCGCACAATCCAATCCTCATCTGGAAATTTCCGCAATTTGATTTCTGTCTAAAGCCAAGCGTTCGGCTTACAAAAAGAAAATCTTGCAGGTATCGGAAATTGGCAAAAAACGTATCTCTCTAAAATACTTTAAAATAAGCTAATAAACTTATTAAGAATAATAGTATATAAAACCCTAATCCACGCGGCACAGAAAGGAAAATATTTCTTCTTGATGTGTGAGGTGTCTGGTTCTTCCTTAAATGATAATATGTGTAAAATAAAAGCAAGTTTCATTGATTTTATTGAAGTTAAAGTACTTTGCTGAAATTATAATAAATTAATTAAGCGACGACAAGTTGAACATACATTAGTACCGCGGACATTATCTTGACAACGGAGCCAACATGGCTGGCCATAATGTAAGTGTGCACGCCAGGATAAATGTTATTAATCCGAGTAATAACACCGAGTTAATAACACCGAGTTTACGCCTTACTTAGTCCATGCTGCTTTTAGAGGCTTTAACGCAAGTTTAAAATCGATTTGCCAAAGTGAAATAATAATATTGTCTATAGAGCAGGTTGTCTCTACTGGAACAACGGATGTCCTTGAAACTTCTAGGCAGCAATCAAACAATGGTGGTCTGCAAAATACAATGCAGTAAACGTTTTTACAAGCTTTTATTTACCTAGCAATGTTTGTCAGTATGTTTGTTTAGGTCAAATCTTGCAAGCAGAATTAGAACCACTTCCTCTTATCCTATGAAGTTGAAGTTTTACACGTTGGTTCAGTTCCAATGACAATGCATTTTTGTGGTGAACATGACCTGATTCTGCACCGAGGATTGGCTCCCGACGAGGGGACTCCTCAACGGTCAACAGCACAGACACGAAATTTTGTATACGCATTCAATTGCAGTTTACTCCACCACAACCAGATGGGTAAAAGCGATGCTCTCAAACCGCACGGCCAAGGTAGCTCTTCAAGGAACAAAACTTGAAGTCACCACCACAAGAGGCTGTCCACAGGGAGGCGTACTCTCGTCCCTACTATGGACTCTTGCAATAGATCAACTCCTGCATAGGATGGCAGAGGCCAGGATCGACACACAGGGCTATGCTGGTGACCTAGTAGTAATTTTTCGAGGCTTCTGACAAAACACGATCTCACACGTGATGCAAAAAGCGCTAAACATGGTTAGCAATTGGTACAGAGAGAACGAATTATCGGTCTACCCCGATAGATAATTATCGGTCTACGCCAAAAATTCGTTGATTACCGTCCTCGTGCCATTTACCAACAAACGTCAACTAGGTGGACTAAAAATGCCAATTCTAAACCACAGGCAGATTCCTTTTTCCAAGGAAGTAAAGTATCTGGGAGTCACGCTCGACCAGAGTCTCACTTAGAACAGCCACCTAGACGAAACAATTCAAAAAGCTAAAAGTGCTTTGGGTATAAGCAGAAGACTGACATGGAAAAATTGCGGCCTTAACCCCAAGATCTCCCACTGGCTATACACTGCCATTGTGAAGCCGATAATCACGTACGCCTCGGTGGTATGGTGCAACAAAGCCAAGCAGAAAACTGTGATTACCAAACTAAACAATAACCAAAGGACGGCATGCCTCATGACTACTGGCGAAATGTCCTCCACTCCTGGAGCAGCTCTAGACGCACTGCTGAACTTACCGCCCCTACACATTTATTTGCAACAGGTGGCGAAAGCTGATTACAATTATTTTTTTTTCTTTTAATTAATCAAAGCGGTTTTATCATCCGGTAAATTATGATTGTAAAATTTGACATGTTCCTCAGTATTGTGAAATGCTTTTATGGAATGAATAAATGATGATGATGATGATGATGATGAAAGCCAGCATATACAGGCTGTCTGCTCGGGAGAAGGTAAACTGGATCTCACAATCACTAAGATCAGTTCTTGACTCAGTCAGTGAGACTCCAACCCTTAACATGGTATCAGACACCATGCTTCCACTCCTAAATTTTGGATTTTTTTACAGTGGAACTGCCGCCCAGAGACGACTGGTTAAAAAGCCAACTGCACTGGGAGGCCGGTAGCCTTAAATGGTATACTAATGGGTCCAAATCAGGACTTGAAGTAGGCTGCGGTATAAATGGAGAGCGACCAAACTTCGAAAGAAGTGTAAACTTGGGGAAATACGCCTCCATATTCCAAGCGGAGGTTTACGCCATGAATGTGCGGATATCAACCTATGGAGGTGGATATCCGCACATCTATATCTATTAAGAACTACGCCAACCACCGTATCTATATCCACTCGGATAGCAAGGCAGCTCTTGTGGCACTAGCCTCGAATACCATTAATTCAAAGCTAGTGCAAAACTGCATTTCACTACTGAATTCCATGGGCGAAAAAAACAGGGTAATTCTAAGATGGGTTCCCGGCCATGCAGGAATCGAGGGAAATGAAAAAGCCGAGGAACTTGCTAAGACGGGATCAAAGGGAACGTTATACGGCCCTGAACCTTGCTGTGGCGTACCAAAAAGCCTTTCCAACCTAATGCTCAAACAAATATGTTTAGAACAATCTGTCAACCACTGGAACAACACGCCAGGGTTGAATCATTCTAAAGCACTAATTAGGCTTACGACCGTAAGACGGCCCGTGAGGCCTTATCGCTGAATAGGAACAATCTACGCATACTGGTGAGTGCGCTCACGGGGCATTGTGGCCTTAACAAACACATGTTCAACCTCAAGCTTCGAGACACAAAAATGTGCAGGTTCTGCCAAGGGGCAGAGGAAACTCCCCAGCACCTCATGTACGAGTGTGGCCCCCTGATGCGTAAAAGATACACCCACTTGGGTGGTCATTACCTCCAACCTGACGAGGTAAAACAATCTGGCGCCAAAAGCCTGTTGCGGTTCTTAAATGACACGAGGCTTAGCGCGGAACTATAGTAGGTGGCGAACACAATAGATCAGCAATGGTCGTAATGTTACAAGGCTCATAAAGACCTTAGAAAAGCCCCACTCAACAAATATTTAAAAAATGACATGGCTGCTGAGCCAAGGGTTGGCTCCCGACGACCGGACTCCTCAACGGTCAACAGCACAGTCACGAAAGTTTGTATGCGCATTTAATTATGATAGCCCATTCTAAGTTTCACCATGACATGGCTGCTGCGCCCAGGGTTTACTTCCAACGAGGGGACTCTTCAACGGTCGACAGCACAGAAACGAAAATTTGCATAGCATTCAATTATGATAGCCCGTTCTTAGTTCCACTATGACATGGCTGCTGCACTCAGGGTTGGCTCAGGGCAGAGCATTTAAATAAAAGCATGTTTTTAAAAATGTGTTTTTACCTTTAACTCATTACTTTCGCGTTGAAATAGATCGTGATACATAAAGTATAGACAAATTGTTGTTTCCGAGTAAAATTAAAAGTTCCAGTTTTCTTCGAGTAAAATTTAGAGTTTTAATTTTACCGGATCTCAAAGTTTTGAAAACCTGGGAGGGCAAAAAGTGAATCCTGGGAAATGTCCGTGTGTGTGCCTGTGCCTGTGTCTGTGTGTGTGCCTGTCCGTGTGTGTGCCCACTGCATCTCAGGAACTACCAGACCAATTATGACTAAAGTATGTACACAAGTAGTTCATTCTAATACCAATGATAATGAGAGATATTCGCAATTTCATTTCAAAATGGTGGACTCTCCAAAATTATAAAAACCGTAAATCTGTTGATACTAGTCAACAGATGATTTAAAATTCAACGAGCAACTCACGACAAAATTTGGGGAAGTGTATGATACCGTGTAAGACAACGTTCTATCAGGACAAGGTCTGTTGGGTCCGCTAGTCTTTATATATATATATATATATATATATATATATATATATATATATATATATATATATATATATATATATATATATATATATATATATATATATATATATATATATATATATAAATATATAGAAATATTTGATAGTTTTGTGTATATATTCTTTTTAGAATTGAGTTATATAAATATATATATATATATATATATATATATATATATATATATATATATATATATATATATATATATATATATATATATATATATATATATATATATATATATATATATATATATATATATATATATATTGTAACATTTTAGAACTTTATGTATATATATAGAGACCATAGAAACTATAGAAAAGGTACAAAAGACGACAAAGTTTCAGAATTTATTTATTATTCTACCGAAACGTTACATTCTGCACAGAAGAAGTCCGTGCAGCTAATTACATAAAAATGTAGATAAAAGATATTTAAAATCAAATAATAAAAGAATATAAAAAAGCCTTTAAAGGAAAATCAGATGTAAAATATAATAAAATAGAACAATTTAAAACGATGTAATATATATATATATATATATATATATATATATATATATATATATATATATATATATATATATATATATATATATATATATATATATATATATAAATATATATATATATATATATATATATATATATATATATATATATATATATATATATATATATATATATATATATATATATATATATATATATATATATATATATATATATATATATATATATATATATATATATATATATATATATATATATATATATATATATATATATATATATATATATATATATATATATATATATATATATATATATATATATATATATATATATATATATATATATATATATATATATATATATATATATATATATATATATATATATATATATATATATATTTATATATATATATATATATATATATATATATATATATATAATATATATATATATATAATATATATATATATATATATATATATATATATATATATATATATATATATATATATATATATATATATATATATATATATATATATATATATATATATATATATATATATATATATATATATATATATATATATATATATATATATATATACATATACATATATATATATATATATACATATATATATATATATATATATATATATATATATATATATGAATATATATATATATAATATATATATATATATATATATATATATATATATATATATATATATATATATATATATATATATATATATATATATATATATATATATATATATATATATATATATGTATATATATATATATATATATATATATATATATATACAGTCCCTGGCCATATTAATGTGACCATTAGTGAATTCAGTGATGTTCTGATTTTGATTGCAATTTATTACCTTAAAAAATAACTATATGCGGTTTTTTTTTTATTATATGTATAGCTAACATTGTGCTTATTAAAAACTGGTTACATTTTATAATTAATGGCCAACACTAATTTTGGTGGCGGTCATTTTCTTAAGCTTAGTGAGAAAACGCATGTTCTTGGCGTTGCGTGAACAATTGTTTTTTTGTGCAGTGCTGCAAAAATAAAGTTTTGAGTAAGTTATATTAAAATATTATTAAAGATTTTTAACTTTTAATGTAATTTTATCAGTTTTAGATTTTTATTTTAAGATTCTACAAGATTTTTAGGTTTGTTTATTCTAACCTAACTATTTTTTTATTTTTAGAATGGGCCGACCTAAAGATCTGTCTCCTAAGAAAAAAGGCGAAATAAAAGCTCTTTGGAGCTTAGGAATACTTCTCAAAGGGAAATTGCCTAGAAAAGTCGGGGTTTCTAAGACTTCCGTGGCAAATATCGCCCGGAAACTGCAAGAAGATAACACCCTAACTCCAAAACGAAAGGGAAATTGCGGGAGAAAACAAATTATTACTCCACGTGGAATACGAATTTTAACAAAAATAGTTAAGGAAAACAGAATAGCAACAAATGATACCGTAAAAGAGAGATTGGGTGAGGCAGGAGTGAAAGTATCCGTGCGCACAGTGCGACGACGACTTCATGATCTTAATTTCAAAAGTCGTCGTCCAGCGAAGAAGCAGCTTTGACAGAAAAAATGAAGGAAAAACGCTTGGCTTGGGCAAAAAAGTACAAGGACTTCAATGAGGAAGATTGGAAAAAGGTTGGCTACTATTAAATATGACAATAATCATATAAAAAAAATATAATTTTGTTTTAACCATATTATTTATTTTGACAGGTGTGCTTTAGTGAAGAGAGTACATTTGAAATCCTCTCAAATAAGGCCCAGTTTGTAAAACGTAGACCCGAGGAGAAGTATCTACCTGAGTGTGTGGTGCAAACCGTGAAGCACCCTACAAGAATAATGGTCTGGTCTGTTATCAGCGGCAAGGGACTAGGAAGGCTTCATATCGTGAAAGGAATTATACGCCAAGACCAATACACGGAAATCCTGAAAGATCGGCTGATACCTCAGTTGCAAGAATGGTTTCCTGCTGAATGCTGCATATTTATGCAAGATGGAGCGCCATGCCATACTGCTAAATCTGTCAAGAAATTTCTTTCCGACAGTAAAATTCCTTTGTTGGATTGGCCAGGTAACTCTCCTGACCTCAACCCGATTGAGAATGCTTGGGAGTTACTGAAACGTGAAATATCAAAAGAAAGGATTACAAACAAAACTAGATTAATAGAAAAAGTTATCCATGAATGGAATCACAATGCACACCTTAAACAGAATACACTAAACTGCATTGAAAGTATGGCCCGCCGCCTACGTGCCGTCATCAATGCAAAAGGAGGGTCTACTAAGTATTAAGAAAAAATAGAAAATAAAAATATAAATATATAAAATAGATACTGAAATGTCACAAGTTGTTTTTTTGGTAGTTGTAAGTAATATATAATGCATAATATTGAATTTATATCATTCAGTTTTGAACTTATAGGCCTTAAAAATACTTTTTGCTAGAAATATTGAAGTGGTCACATTAATATGGCCAGGGACTGTATATATATATATATATATATATATATATATTTATTTTTTATTTAAAATAAAATTAATAAAAGCTACTTAAAAAGTAGCGAAGGAAATCCCAGCTTGTATTGGGAAATGCTTATGTTTGAATGAGATATACTTACGGATGTGCACGACTTTCGACGGTGCAATGTAAGTTTAAAGGTCCTTTTGCAGTCGACTAACGATCACTATTCATCCATATATCTCATAAATAGGGCTTATCCTTATGCAACACAAAATGCCTTCAATTGAGACGAATTAAGCGAAAAAATAAAAAAATAAACTATTGATCACTTCGGCAAAGCCGTTTTATAAATGAAAGTGACATTACATTATTTCGTAATGTCACTTTCATTTATAAAACGGCTTTGCCGAAGTGATCAAGAGTTTATTTTTTTATTTTTTCGCTTAATTCGTCTCAATTGAAGGCATTTTGTGTTGCATAAGGATAAGCCCTATTTATGAGATATATGGATGAATAGTGATCGTTAGTCGACTGCAAAAGAACCTTTAAACTTACATTGCAGCGTCGAAAGTCGTGCACATCCGTAAGTATATCTCATTCAAACATAAGCATTTCCCAATACAAGCTGGGATTTCCTTCGCTACTTTTTAAGTAGCTTTTACTAATTTTATTTTAAATAAAAACATCATCCTATAAACGGATTTCTTTACAAACGGACTTCGACGCGTCAACAATAAATAGAATGGAACACAGAAAGAACGGGCTTTATAACCTGAGTTTGGGGTTCTTTCATAGAACCCGATCTTAAAGCGCATACGAAACCAAGAAGGGGCTCATTGATTTGCAAACTAGAAAGTAACGATTTGAGACACCTAGTGCTTATTTGCGCTAAAAATAAACCCAATAAAAATAGTACTTATTGTTGCCTTTACAAAACCAAATATTTTATTGTTTTCTGTAATTATTCCTAGCTCAAAATTCGCTTTTTATCGATGAGTCTCTCTTGCCTTGTTATAACTGAGTCTTCTAATTATTTCATTATGAATCACTATGGGCTGCCTCAGAAAACCAACAACAACAATAAGAGACCACAAAGTTCTCATTATGGCTAACTTTTTGCGTAGAACATAGTATATTTGCTTTTATTTGTTTTTATTTGTTACTTTAAAGTCACCATTTACTGTGCAGTTGGGCTCTAGTTAGCGTAGAATAGAAAACGTTAACAAAGCAAACAGCGCAAGTGCATTCGCTATTACTTAGATTGGGACCCGCAGTGTAAACCATCGACGGGATAAAACCGATCCGCACGGGCCGAAGCGACGATCGCCACTCGCTTTCATAACTAGGTCAATTAATCAACAAAACAAACCCACCTACAGAGGTGGGTTTGTTTAGCACACAGGTGCTAATTTACCTAAACGACCGTTTGTTACACGTGATTTCAACCCTTACCGGGGTGATATCCTTCGCGAATTGCGTAATTTCGGCTAGGGCCAAACTTAACTAATTAATCGATTTAACAACTAAAAAGACATTTTCTTGACATACTTCTCGAATGTAAACAAAATTAACCACATCCCTATCTACAAAACGTAATGTAGTAAAAAGTCAAGGCATAGATGTAAAACGGGTCGGAGTTAACGGATCTTTATTTAATTAACACAAGCATAAAAGCCTTATATTTAATAATTTTCTGATGTTTTTCAATATGTTTATTCTGACAGTCTATCTATTTCAATTTATTTTATGTACCTAACCTCGAGTAATTTTTATTTATCCTATTTTTTATAGATATGTACAAATAAAATAATAATAATAAAAAAAAGGTATTCAAAAGTTTCGAAGCCCATGGCGTCGTTTCCTAATACCATAATTTAATATTAGTGATTATAAACGAAGTAAAATCTATACCTGGTTATCTAATGATGTGAAATATATACTCTAGCGTAAGCTAAGCTTAATTTAGAAACTTATGATATAGTATTTAAGAAATACACTTTTTTGATATGAGTTTTTCTATTTGTATATTATGAAGTGTATTTTTAGGCCTAATTACCTATTTTGTGAATTACATGAAACTATAAAAAATAATAAATACATTTTAATCAACACAACACCACTGCTCAAAGTATGGGAAAATGGACCTAGGGATGAAGAAAAAACGACAAGACTGAAGATACTTTGGGCTAACCGGCAAATACGGTGGCACCCTTGGTTAGCAATCAAAGAAGAAGTAGAAAAATGAAAAAAAGAAGAGTATCGAAAATTACGATACTTCTGGCTAAACTACGAGACACGGTGGGGCCCTAGGTAACGGTACTTGAGGAAGGAGAAGAACAGAGTGAGAGGAAGAATGTCCAAAAAGAACAATGATTCGAACTAACCAGTGCGGAGCGGTGGTACCCTGGATAACGGCACTGAGGGAACAGAAAGAATAACAGGAATGTCGAAAATAGCCCCACTTCGGACTTTAATGTCATCTGCAACGCGCGAACTTGACACCGTAAGTAAGCTGTAAGAAATGACATAGATCGTTCTTTCAACCGTGAGGTCATTACACAGACTTAGGGACCAACACAGTCCGTAGTCTAGCTCCACCAACATGCCCGCGAGAAGCCGACGCCTTACCGCGTGGCACTGGAACGTGGAAACAGCGGGCCAACCTCATTACCTTACTACTAGATTTAGCTGGATTTCTCCGACCCCCCCCGGTCTGGTCTTTGTTCCGAAGTCGCTTGCTCGGCCTGTACCTGACGTAAGCGGTTATTTGGTTCAAATATTTTGCGGACCGCGACGCCTTTTGCCCGCCATGGTCACTCGGGATCGAGTGGCCGACGGATCGATTCAAGGGTTGAAGACGGGTCGATTCAAGGGTCTACAACTCCGACCCTCCGCTGTCATAGGAAACATACGTCCCCAGACCCCCATGGTTATTCGCCGGCTGGGTCCTTCTTCGTTTTTTTCCGCAAGTGCAAATAGTTCTCCAACCTTACAGTTCCGCCCGAGGTATTCCCCCGAATCCGCGATCTTCTGTTTCGAACCACCTCCGACTGCAGGATTACAGCAATGGCATAAGCTCACGGCGGCCCAGACAGGGTAAGCCCCTCTTGGAGGACGCTACCAGATAGGAGTTGAACCGTGAGTTGGGCAGGCCGGTAAACAGAGAGTTTAGCCAACACCGTCATTATTAGGAACCCGACACTTCGGACTGGCCGGCGAGATACCGTAGCATCTTTAAGATGCCTATTCGATGCACGACCACGACAGAGAAAAGAGACCAAGACCAGCCGCCGCTAGCCTGATCCCTATAGATGTGTAAAAGCTTACGTTTTGGAATCTTGAGACATACACTACTGTGAAAAAGTCTTCGAACAGTTACCCACAAAATAAACGAGGTGTCGTATTTTTGAAAGTAATCAAGTGCGCCCATTCCTTTTATTTGTCGGGCTTGTTCATTCATCGGAGGAGTCATAAAACTTTATTAGACATTTCGGCAACCTACCAGGGTTGGGAAACAATTAGAAGAGTGGACAATGGTTAAATTTTCACAAAATGCCGTTTCTTGTCTTTACCCGAAAAAGGGGTTGTATTTAATACTAATGTTATTTTTGAGTAGTTGCATATTGAGCATGTCGCAAAACGGTTGTTGTGAAATAGTTTTTGATTCTCTCTACGAATATTAAAAAAATATATAATTCGAAATACGTCGTTTAACCCTGCCGCGGAAAATTGTTTATATTGCTGTTGACCTGTGAACTCTTTGATTATATTTTATTAAAATGAATAAAATTAGTGCAATGGATCAAGAAAAAAATATTATTCACCATAAAGAAGGACATTCAGTTCGAAAAAATCCAACAATTGACTGGAAAATCTGTTTGTGGGATCTATTGTGTCGTCAAAAAATTTAAAATACCGGGCCAAATCAAAGACTGTCGGACGAGTGGAAGACCTAAAAAGATTGATGAATAATCAGAGCACTATAAAGTGGTCTCATCCTTGAGGTCAAAAAAAAACTCAAGCCGTGATCTGGCCCAGGATCTTAATGAGTCTTGCGGCGTTTTGGTGACCCCATCGACGGTTCGAAAAGTCCTGCTGAAAAAATAATCTTCGAGGGTGTGTGACCAAGCGGAAACCATTACTTCGTAATAATAATCGTCAGAGACGATTAAAATTTGCCCAAGAACATAAAACTTGGGACCATGGGCAGTGGAAAAGAGTCCTCTGGACAGACAAGTCCACATTCAAATTTTTTAGATCTAATCGCCGCCAATTCGTCTGCAGATGCCACGGAGAACAATATAAAGACTGCAACAGTTTGGCTGCAACAGTTAAGCACGGGGGAGGTTCTGTTATGGTTTAGGGGTATTTTTCGGTGAATGGGGTTGGACCCTTGGTCAGAATTCATAAAAGACTGCATTCAGACGGGTGCATGAATTACTAAAGCAGTACAGTTGTTGGATTTTTCGCACTGAATATCCTTCTTTATGGTGAATAACATTTTTTTTGTCGATCCACTGCACTAATTTTATTCATTTTAATAAAATATAATCAAAGAGTTCACAGGTCAACAACAATATACACAATTTTCCGCGGCAGGTGTTAAACGACGGTATTTCGAATTATATATTTTTAAAATATTCGCAGAGAGAATCAAAAACTTATTTCACAATAACCGTTTTGCGACGTGCTCAATATGCAACTACTCAAAAATAATATTAGTAGTAAATACAACCCCTTTTTCAGGTAAAGACGAGAATGGCACTTTGTGAAAATTTAACCATTAACCACTCTTCTAATTGTTTCCCAACCCAGGTAGGTTGCAGAAATGTCTAATAAAGTTTTATGACTCCTGCGATGAATTAACAAGCCCCGACAAAAAAAGGAATGGGCTCACTTAGTTACTTTCAAAAATATGACACCTCGTTCATTTTGTGGGTAACTGTTCGAAAGACTTTTTCACAGTAGTGTATATAGGCGGACTGAACCGAGCCACAAGCCACAGTGCGCAGGCGTCTTCTTTCGGACCAATGCAGTAGTGCGTTCCGCGCCACCAACAATCGTGTTTTTCGGCGCTTTTGGTTTTTAAAATAGCAATAGACAATTTTTTTGAGGAGGAGGATGAATGACTTATCGAACTGGCCGGTAGAAACCGCCCATTATTTATCAGCAGATGGAATCCTATAAAGATGGAAATATGTCCCATATTATCTGGAAAGATATTTCAGAAACCTGGTAAGTATTTAGCATTGTATTATTCTAAATAAGGAGACCTATACACATCAGTAATATTAATTAATCCTACTAATATTATAAACGCGGAAATTTGTAAGAATGTATGGATGTTTGTTACTCTTTCACGCAAAAACTACTCCATGGATTTTGATGAAACTTTAAAATAATATAGCTTACACATCAGAATAGTGTGAATTATCTAAAATTTAACGATAACTGTCAAGTTAGTAGGAAAAAATCTAAGAAATTGATATTCGAAATTTAAATTCTAAGCGTCAACATATATTTTGAAAAGTTTTCTCAACAATAAATAATAATTAAATAATAAATTTAGAAAATATAGTGCAATTCGGTGGTTAAGTAACCCGACCATGTTGCCACAAGCCTAGGAAATGGGAAATATCTTCCTGAAAGTGTGGAGCTCGCCAAGACGTGTGGCCGACGTGGCGGGTATCGGGCTAAATACCTCCAATCATGTTACACGTATATAATATACAATGGAAATGTTTATCTTAAATAATCCTACAAAAAAGCCAGCGACAGCATAGTATCTATATTTTATGTGTAAGTCATTACGCCAAAATAGTGAACCATAAATACAATAAAAAAAATAAAAATTATTTCTAACGCACATTTGGTAGTAATAATTGATTATTTTATCAAAAATAAATACTTTTATCACATCTGGTATCTAAAGTAGATACATTTTGTCTTTTACAGTACATCATTTGGACAAATTTGGACAAAATATTTGAATAGTTATGACGATAACAAACCGAGTGCGCGATATTTTTGGTGATTTTTTTAATATATTTTTTTTATATTAAAAAAATAATTTAAAACGTTAGGGCATGTTTATTGGTCATATTATCAACAATTATGAATTCTTATCAAAATAAGTAAATTTATTGTCCTAAAGTGCTTAAAGCAAAAGACTTTTACCTTTTACTGAATAAATATTTAAAGAGATAATACGACATAGGTATGGAACCGCGACCCGTGTCGTCTATCTATACTAATATTATAAAGAGGTAAAGTTTGTGATGTTTTAGGAAGTAATCTCTGGATCTACTGAACCGATTTTGAAAATTCTTTTAATAAATAGAAAGCCACGTTATTTGTGAGTGTCATATGGCTATATATTAATCCGAAAAATGAAAACCACTTTTTCGTGGTCGTTGGATTTACAAAGTAATTCGGAGAAAAACAGTCGAATGAAAACGTTTCTTACGAACGCTACTTAAACGATGAAAGATATATGATTGAGTTCTAGAGAAAAGTTGTAGAGCTTAGTAATTGCCTACAAAAAAGTAAGGGAAAACATATGTCTACATTTTGTATTTAAGTCACATAAAGTAGTTTTTTTATATTTAAAAAATAATTTAAAATCGTTAGGGTCATGTTTATTGGTCATATTATCAACAATTTAGAATTCATATCAAAATAAGTAAGTTTATCGTCTCACGTGACAAAAGACTTTTCCCTTATACTGCATATAATTTCCCTTTTACTGCATAAATGGTTAAAGAGATAAGACAGTCACAAATAAGACACTCACAAGAAGACACTCACAAATAACGGTAATATATTCAAATTGGCATACAAATACATACATACATATGCAGTAAAAATATAACCCTTTTTTTGGGAGTCAGGAAATAAATCATAGCACTCAGTATTAACCGAACCACACTCATAATTTCATCACAAGTAAAAATTTTTACCACCCAACGAAGTGGGCACGGGTCAGCTAGTATTTTAATAAGTTTGTCTTATATTTATAGTTGTTAACTTTTTGATTAAATTCTCCTATTTACTAGTTAATCCTGCCAAGAAACTGCTCGAGTCTAAGTTAATAAATATTTTCTTAATTCTACCCTTACTTCGAATCCTGCCCTATTGGTATATCCTCCTGTTCGACCCAAACTTTGCAAATTTTGTTCGTTATCTCCGTCGGGTTTCTGGTGATAGATGATAAACTTTTGCAAACCTTGCGTTAACCCGTTACATTAAAGACTAAGTTAACAACAGGTGACCAATATAAAGTCATTACATGTTTCTGGTAGGATAGCAATAAATGTATAAAATACTCTGAAACCTTAACCCAGTAAACCGAATGCGTTTTCAGGGACGATTTTCAAGACGACATACACGGTAATTGACTACTTCTTTAGTTTATGTCCTTCCTTGCAACTCTTTTGGATATTGCTCCATTATGAATGTACCGAGAACAGAATCTTCATTGCCAACTAAATAGTCCGGTAACTATATATTTAATGATGGGAGGAAATTTGGTTCAGGAAATTAAAATCATTTTGCACTAGTATTTTGTGCAGCGTCGACTTTCAAATATGACACTGTCTCATTTTTGGTCATAAAAGCAAAATTCACTGCAATTATCTAACGATTGTCATCTACTATGTAAAGAAGGATAATTGAATAATATTCGTTGTTTTGAGAGCTCTTATCCGGATATGTTTATTATCGATCGCTCCCATATTCATAGTGATATTTTATTAATTCCAAAAAGTACATACTGTGGAATTCGTCATTTTACATTTTCTATAAGTTATTACAACTTCATTGCGTGTACATATATTTTTCATATGTAAAGGAAAGGCACCATCGGATCAATTATAAAAATTAAATCTTACAGACTCACATAACCAAAATACAATTAGAAAAAAATCTATATTTTCCAGAATTTATTTGTAATACGTTTGAAGTTATATTTTGTAGGCACAGGCATAACCAGACAAATTAATTTCCGTTTTGAGCAATTAAAAACTTTCTTTATTATGTTTATATATCACAAATCGATACAATAAAATACAATCAACTACTCCAGTAGATAGGCATTCCTACACTTGGAAGCGTCACAAAATTAAATGCTAAAAATGTAATTATTAAAAACATGACTATCATGATAGTTGTCATGGCTGTAATATTATATTCAATATTACCTACATACAAATAATCACAATATACTAATGTGATTTACTGATAATACTAATGTGAGTCAGGGAGAATAATATATTAAAATAGAAATGCAAATTCTATGTAGAATAATCAACGCAAATTTATTTTATTGTCAATCCAGCATAATGACTTTGTATTTTTTTATAAATGAATAGATGTAAAATAAATTATATGAAAATTAGAATGTCAGCTATCATTATACCATTGAAAAATAAACTCCCTCATACCATAAATTGGGTTTCTTCCCAAATTATTTACAATTATCTTTTTAAATTGGTCCTCTCCAAGGCTCCAAGGCATTTGCTCTGGAATCTTATTATAGTAAAATAAATGGTGATGAATAAAATTGTATCGCACTTTCTTAAGTCGCTGTCGGTTTATACTTTATGTGGAGATTGGATACATTCCTCGTATCGTGATGATGAAAATCACTATTCACCGGAACTTCTGCTAGGTGTCTACGAGCCAACATAATATTTTGGTAGATGTAAGAAGAAAATAGAGTCATGATTCATGATTCTACAAATAGTGGCTTATAAGAACTTCTTGGTGAGACTCTATATAAACTGCGTACCGCTCTCTTCTGGAGGAGAAAAATTCTTTTTGAATTTGGTACCATTCCCCGAAACAGTAGGCCATACGTTATTAGGGAGTATGCAAAAATAAACGGATTTAGCGGCTTCAAAACCGCATAAACTTCTTATCTTTGTAATGGCGAATATGGCACTGCACAATTTTTTACTGCAATCATTTAAGTGATCAGGCTATTGTAATTTTTGATCAATTTCTAATCCGAGAAATTTCGTGGAGGGACATTTTCTAGTTTGTCAGACCCAAAGTATTTGTCTATTTCATTGGAATCAGATAGCCGCAAAAAAAGCATATTGATTTTGATTTATTTACATTAAGTGACAATTTATTTACTTTGAACCATATACTAAGCCTGTATATTGTTTCTTTTATTTTGGGGCCAAAGTGCCTTTAATTTTTATCGCAAAAAGAAAGTGAAGTATAAAATGATTTCATCATCCACGGATTTCAGGCACTCTGGGATGTCATTAGTATAGACGAGGAAGAGAAAAGGTCTAAGTATCGATCCTTGAGGAACACCTTTGCGAATATTCTGTGGCGAGCTCTTGCTATTTTCGACTTGCGTAATCTGAGTGCGTTCTTGCAAATAAGATTCAATGAGTGGCAGTTCCTTTTTCTTAATGCCGTTGTATTAGAACCTTTCAAGTAGAATTGAGTGGTCGACACAATCAAAAGCCTTAGAAAGGTCACAAAAAATGCCTATTTTTTTCATATTGTCTAGCACAAGTAGTGTTTTTTTTAATTAGACTGGCAATTGCATCTTGCGCAGAGATTTTTTTGAAATCCAAATTGTTTTTTAGACAGGATTTGGTTTCCAGTAAAGAAATTAACAAGTCGGATAAGTAGAATTTTTTGGAAAAATTAACTGAAAATAATTGTTAATGGAGTGCGCTATCACGAAATCTTAACGGAGTTTTTGTGGCCCGAATTGGATGTAATTGATGTGGAGGACATGTTTTTCCAACAAGATGGTGCGGCCTGCCACACAGCACGTGAAACAATGATGTTACTGCAGACTAAGTTTCCAGGCTGTGTAATTCATCGATTTGGCGATCAACATTGGCTACCAAGATCGTGTGATCTAACACCGATGGACTTTTTTCTTTGGGGCTATGTGAAGGAAAAGGTGTATGCGAATGAGCATGAAACAGTCGAACATCTTAGAGAGGAAATACGGCGAAATTATTGGTAGCCATTTATGCGAAAACATTATTCAAAATTTCAACAAAAGAATAACCCTGTGCCAGAGGTTTCGTGGTGGCCATTTTCCTGATGTTGCATTTCACGTTTATGCGGAATTATTTTTCTTTATGTTGAAATAAAAATGTTTGCTTGATAAAAAAAAAATGTGTTTTTCTTTAAAATTAAATCCGGCGCTTTTGTTGGGACACCTATATATTTATATTATCATTGAAATCTAATCGCAATCTTGTCTATTACCTAATCTGGTCGCAATCTTGCAATCTAATCGTTAACAATATTAGTTACAGAAACTTAATACAGTAATAAGCGTAATTCCTCCGGGATTCTTACATCGAACGGAGTGTCGGAGGAGGCGGAGTGTCGCCCCGGAAGGATTTGAGCGTGACGTGTAAGTTTTATCGTTCATAGCCTGCGTTATGTTATTTATGTCTTTGACTACTGCTGTAATCGTGCTGTGTCTCTCACGGAAGCCGGATTCATAGAAATCCAGAAATTTATGCGAGTTAAGAAAGGTTCGTAACTGGGAGAAGACAACGCGCGCCAGCACTTTTGGAAAGAATGATAGGATGGATATTTACCTGTAATGTTTCTCAAATTAAGGAATGATTTAGAGATTGGAAACAAAGCCTTTTTTAAAAAGAAATATTTAAAATATGGGAAATGGGACTTTAACGAATAAATTTAAGCGTAACCCGTACTAAGTTCCCGAGTTCGAAGCCAGTGAAAATTTTCTTAGTTATTAGCGATATTTGCTTATGGTATCAAATTTACGCAAGTCACCCGGGTATGTCTCGTATGCAGATATTCTGTAGCCGTTCGAATTTATACAGAATATTCAAGTTCATTCCTATAGTACTGTCATCGGCATAGTCCAGAAATGGGAGTAGGTGGTATATGTATATATTAAAGGTAGATGTTTCTTCAACACAGTCCAATTAATATGGATCTTGGCAAATTGTTATTTAAATGTTCATATCAATATCAGAACACGAATATTAATCTGTTTAATTACCTACACCAATGATGTTAGGAAATTTCCAGGTTTCTGTCTAATTTGAATACACATAATAATATATCCCCAGAAGAAAAAAAAACATAACCTAGAATTCAACAATACAGTGACTTCGACGCGGGCGAAGCAGCGGGTACAAAATGAGTTTAGTCGAATATAAAAATATTTGAAATTTGGGATTGAGCATTGATGAAAGATTTGTGTTTGGGTGGTTTTCAAATGAATGTATATAATAAATATTAATACGATTTAGCGGAAGCTTTTGCAGCTTATGCGCGACCAAGTAAGTATGTGATTTTTTTGCAGAAAAAGGCAGCTTATTTAGGCTATAATTTTATTTTTCTTAGGAACACCGAATTCAACATCGATTTCTATTCACCGTGACTGTTATAGTTTTTTTCAATATTACAATATAATTCATGGGAAAGATCCTCAATTATAGTTTTTCCTGCATTTTCAAAATACGACTTGGATCTATTTTTTAAAAAAATAGTAGATAGCCGGAGGCAATAATCAGAGAATATTGCTATTGTACTATATTATAGCTTAAGTTCAGTAAATGTTTGTACACACAGAGAGAAGAAAAAGACAAATTGTTTAAACATACCTCTGCCGAGTCTCCCTGATTTAATTTGATTAGAAGTTTCTGTATTTCTTCACTGTAGCATGGTGTGTAATTTGTCCAGCCGACGTCGTTTGTTGTATCATTTGCATATCGACCTTCCCATCGGCCGATTTCGTTACAGCGACGTAGTGCGAATTCTGGAATGGATAATATACATTTTTTCAATAAAAACGAAAGTTTTTTAAGTTGTAAACTGGTATAACAACCTAATCGTTATAATACTTTAAGTTTCTATATCTCTATTTTCAGGTTAAAACAGGTTAAAGGTCTTAACCGGTTAAATTAAAATTCGAAATATAGACTCCTCCTGAAACATAGATAGACTCTTCAAGTGTGATTTGTTAACATTTAAAAGTAAATATAATAAAAATAATAAAAACATGACTGCCGTTACAGAAAGTGAACTATTGTATTTATAATTATTTTCATTACGGTTTTTTTATGAGACATTTGTGGTTTATGTATTTATCCATATAGATACATTGATCCATATATATATATATATATATATATATACATATATATATATATATATATATATATATATATATATATATATATATATATATATATATATATATATATATATATATATATATATATATATATATATATATATACATATACATATACATATATATATATATATATATATATATATATATATATATATATATATATATATATATATATATATATATATATATATATATATATATATATATATATATATATATATATATATATATATATATATATATATATATATATATATATATATATATTGTTAATATTTGATTGGTTTTTTGTAAAATCTTTTTTTAAAGAATTCGTTTAAAGGATGACACTTTGATGAAAAAATAAAAATAATAAAAGCCACTTACATAGCTGGAAGGTTTTCCCGGACTGGACTGGGAAATGCTTATTGTTTAAACGAGATGTATTCTTGGATGAGTACCACTTTCGACGGTACACTGTAGGTTTAATGGGATCCCTTTATCGCTAGCGAACGATCGCCCTTCATCCACATCTCAAAAACAAAGCGTATCCTTTTGCAAACCAAAATAAAATGTCTTTATTAAAGACAAATTTAAGCAAAAACAATGAAAAAAATCACAATCCATCGTCTCTTAAATGCGGAATGACATTTCGAAAATTCGATTTGAAATTCGAATATATCCACTCTTTAAAAGGACGATATACGATTGCTGGGCTTGCTATCAGCCAGCTATTAAATGAAAATAAAAATAATATACTTCATTTGCTCGTTCCCATGAAATAAGATATAAATCGTAATTTCTGGTCGAGAAGTTTATACTTAAGGCTATATGATATTTACAAGAGTTCAAAACATAAGATAAAATTGTATAATATTGTTAATATTTGATTGGTTTTTTGTAAAATCTTTTTTTAAAGAATTCGTTTAAAGGATGACACTTTGATGAAAAAATAAAAATAATAAAAGCCACTTACATAGCTGGAAGGTTTTCCCGGACTGGACTGGGAAATGCTTATTGTTTAAACGAGATGTATTCTTGGATGAGTACCACTTTCGACGGTACACTGTAGGTTTAATGGGATCCCTTTATCGCTAGCGAACGATCGCCCTTCATCCACATCTCAAAAACAAAGCGTATCCTTTTGCAAACCAAAATAAAATGTCTTTATTAAAGACAAATTTAAGCAAAAACAATGAAAAAAATCACAATCCATCGTCTCTTAAATGCGGAATGACATTTCGAAAATTCGATTTGAAATTCGAATATATCCACTCTTTAAAAGGACGATATACGATTGCTGGGCTTGCTATCAGCCAGCTATTAAATGAAAATAAAAATAATATACTTCATTTGCTCGTTCCCATGAAATAAGATATAAATCGTAATTTCTGGTCGAGAAGTTTATACTTAAGGCTATATGATATTTACAAGAGTTCAAAACATAAGATAAAATTGTATAATATTGTTAATATTTGATTGGTTTTTTGTAAAATCTTTTTTTAAAGAATTCGTTTAAAGGATGACACTTTGATGAAAAAATAAAAATAATAAAAGCCACTTACATAGCTGGAAGGTTTTCCCGGACTGGACTGGGAAATGCTTATTGTTTAAACGAGATGTATTCTTGGATGAGTACCACTTTCGACGGTACACTGTAGGTTTAATGGGATCCCTTTATCGCTAGCGAACGATCGCCCTTCATCCACATCTCAAAAACAAAGCGTATCCTTTTGCAAACCAAAATAAAATGTCTTTATTAAAGACAAATTTAAGCAAAAACAATGAAAAAAATCACAATCCATCGTCTCTTAAATGCGGAATGACATTTCGAAAATTCGATTTGAAATTCGAATATATCCACTCTTTAAAAGGACGATATACGATTGCTGGGCTTGCTATCAGCCAGCTATTAAATGAAAATAAAAATAATATACTTCATTTGCTCGTTCCCATGAAATAAGATATAAATCGTAATTTCTGGTCGAGAAGTTTATACTTAAGGCTATATGATATTTACAAGAGTTCAAAACATAAGATAAAATTATATAATATTGTTAATATTTGATTGGTTTTTTGTAAAATCTTTTAAGCTATTGCATAGCTTTTATCGCGGGCCTAGGCCAGCGCGGCGACCGAATGAAGAAATTTCCTAACGAAAATTAATTATTTTAAACTGATAATTACGTCTAAACGAGTACTGATTACGATTCGAAAATAATATATGGTAAACAAGAACATTTTCCTAATATTCTTAGCATTGAATATTTTAGATTTTGTTTATATTACATAGTGTAATTAATTTGTGAAATTAGGTCTATCCGAACACAAAAACGACTACTACACAAATACTATCTGGCGTATTATTATGAAACATGCACCATTTTAAAGATAATTTAATTATCTATCTTTTTATCTACGATTTTTTTCGAATAATCCGTTTTTTTTGCTTTATCGAATAAAAAAATCGTGCGCGGCGCTCTATCGGAAGACGTTTAAATTATTCCGAATCATTTGGTACCGCAGCCGCAAATGATTCGGAATAATTTCAACGTTTTCCGATAGAGCGCAGTTATCTGATATTAGAAAAAATAAAATAAATAAATAATTATAATTGCATAAGTGGTTGAAAATGCTATGCAATAGCTTTACCGCGGCAGTCCCCGGGTGCCACACGTATTTTTTTTTAAAGAATTCGTTTAAAGGATGACACTTTGATGAAAAAATAAAAATAATAAAAGCCACTTACATAGCTGGAAGGTTTTCCCGGACTGGACTGGGAAATGCTTATTGTTTAAACGAGATGTATTCTTGGATGAGTACCACTTTCGACGGTACACTGTAGGTTTAATGGGATCCCTTTATCGCTAGCGAACGATCGCCCTTCATCCAGATATATACATATATATATATATATATATATATATATATATATATATATATATATATATATATATATATATATATATATATATATATATATATATATATATATATATATATATATATATATATATATATATATATATATATATATATATATATATATATATATATATATATATATATATATAGTTATATTTGATAAGGTTTGTAAAGAAATCCGTTTATAGGATCATGTTTTTATTTAAAATAAAATTAGTAAACGCTACTTAAAAAGTAGCGAAGGAAATCCCAGGTTGTATTGGGAAATGCTTATGTTTGAATGAGATATACTTACGGATGTGCACGACTTTCGACAGGTGCAATGTAAGTTTAAAGGTCCTTTTGCAGTCGACTAACGATCACTATTCATCCATATATCTCATAAATAGGGCTTATCCTTATGCAACACAAAATGCCTTCAAATGAGACGAATTAAGCGAAAAAATTAAAAATTAAACTATTGATCATTTCGGCAAGGCCGTTTTATAAATGAAAGCCGTTTATAAAAAAGATTGTATAATGTTATCAAAATAGGGTAAACCTATATAAAATTGTATAATATTAAAAAATTGTAAAGAAACATAGTAGAAAACAGTATAATATTGTTATATTTGATAAGGTTTGTAAAGAAATCCGTTTATAGGATCATTTGTTTTTATTTAAAATAAAATTAGTAAAAGCTACTTAAAAAGTAGCGAAGGAAATCCCAGCTTGTATTGGGAAATGCTTATGTTTGAACGAGATATACTTACGGATGTGCACGACTTTCGACAAGTGCAATGTAAGTTTAAAGGTCCTTTTGCAGTCGACTAACGATCACTATTCATCCATATATCTCATAAATAGGGCTTATCCTTATGCAACACAAAATGCCTTCAAATGAGACGAATTAAGCGAAAAAATTAAAAATTAAACTATTGATCATTTCGGCAAGGCCGTTTTATAAATGAAAGTGACATTACGAAATAATTCAAATTTCGAATGCTACTAACATTTAAAATATGATACAATTGGCTGAGTTTGTTATCAACGAGCCATTAAATCGAATTAAAAATAAATAAAAAAACTCCATATGCTCAATGAAATGAAAGAAGAAACTTGAATCTTTATTTCTGGCAGAGAAGTTTATAAAAAAGATTGTATAATGTTATCAAAATAGGGTAAACCTATATAAAATTGTATAATATTAAAAAATTGTAAAGAAACATTGTAGAAAACAGTATAATATTGTTATATTTGATAAGGTTTGTAAAGAAATCCGTTTATAGGATCATGTTTTTATTTAAAATAAAATTAGTAAAAGCTACTTAAAAAGTAGCGAAGGAAATCCCAGGTTGTATTGGGAAATGCTTATGTTTGAATGAGATATACTTACGGATGTGCACGACTTTCGACAGGTGCAATGTAAGTTTAAAGTTCCTTTTGCAGTCGACTAACGATCACTATTCATCCATATATCTCAAAAATAGGGCTTATCCTTATGCAACACAAAATGCCTTCAAATGAGTCGAATTAAGCGAAAAAATTAAAAATTAAACTATTGATCATTTCGGCAAGGCCGTTTTATAAATGAAAGTGACATTACGAAATAATTCAAATTTCGAAAGCTACTAACATTTAAAATATGATACAATTGGCTGAGTTTGTTATCAACGAGCCATTAAATCGAATTAAAAATAAATAAAAAAACTCCATATGCTCAATGAAATGAAAGAAGAAACTTAAATCTTTATTTCTGGCAGAGAAGTTTATAAAAAAGATTGTATAATGTTATCAAAATAGGGTAAACCTATATAAAATTGTATAATATTAAAAAAATGTAAAGAAACATAGTAGAAATCAGTATAATATTGTTATATTTGATAAGGTTTGTAAAGAAATCCGTTTATAGGATCATGTTTTTATTTAAAATAAAATTAGTAAAAGCTACTTAAAAAGTAGCGACGGAAATCCCAGGTTGTATTGGGAAATGCGTATGTTTGAATGAGATATACTTACGGATGTGCACGACTTTCGACAGGTGCAATGTAAGTTTAAAGGTCCTTTTGCAGTCGACTAACGATCACTATTCATCCATATATCTCATAAATAGGGCTTATCCTTATGCAACACAAAATGCCTTCAAATGAGACGAATTAAGCGAAAAAATTAAAAATTAAACTATTGATCATTTCGGCAAGGCCGTTTTATAAATGAAAGTGACATTACGAAATAATTCAAATTTCGAATGCTACTAACATTTAAAATATGATACAATTGGCTGAGTTTGTTATCAACGGGCCATTAAATAGAATTAAAAATAAATAAAAAAACTCCATATGCTCAATGAAATGAAAGAAGAAACTTAAATCTTTATTTCTGGCAGAGAAGTTTATAAAAAATATTGTATAATGTTATCAAAATAGGGTAAACCTATATAAAATTGTATAATATTAAAAAATTGTAAAGAAACATAGTAGAAAACAGTATAATATTGTTATATTTGATAAGGTTTGTAAAGAAATCCGTTTATAGGATCATGTTTTTATTTAAAATAAAATTAGTAAAAGCTACTTAAAAAGTAGCGAAGGAAATCCCAGGTTGTATTGGGAAATGCTTATGTTTGAATGAGATATACTTACGGATGTGCACGACTTTCGACAGGTGCAATGTAAGTTTAAAGGTCCTTTTGCAGTCGACTAACGATCACTATTTATCCATATATCTCATAAATAGGGCTTATCCTTATGCAACACAAAATGCCTTCAAATGAGACGAATTAAGCGAAAAAATTAAAAATTAAACTATTGATCATTTCGGCAAGGCCGTTTTATAAATGAAAGTGACATTTCGAAATAATTCAAATTTCGAATGCTACTAACATTTAAAATATGATACAATTGGCTGAGTTTGTTATCAACGAGCCATTAAATCGAATTAAAAATAAATAAAAAAACTCCATATGCTCAATGAAATGAAAGAAGAAACTTAAATCTTTATTTCTGGCAGAGAAGTTTATAAAAAAGATTGTATAACTTTATCAAAATAGGGTAAACCTATATAAAATTGTATAATATTAAAAAATTGTAAAGAAACATTGTAGAAAACAGTATAATATTGTTATATTTGATAAGGTTTGTAAAGAAATCCGTTTATAGGATCATGTTTTTATTTAAAATAAAATTAGTAAAAGCTACTTAAAAAGTAGCGAAGGAAATCCCAGGTTGTATTGGGAAATGCTTATGTTTGAATGAGATATACTTACGGATGTGCACGACTTTCGACAGGTGCAATGTAAGTTTAAAGGTCCTTTTGCAGTCGACTAACGATCACTATTCATCCATATATCTCATAAATAGGGCTTATCCTTATGCAACACAAAATGCCTTCAAATGAGACGAATTAAGCGAAAAAATTAAAAATTAAACTATTGATCATTTCGGCAAGGCCGTTTTATAAATGAAAGTGACATTTCGAAATAATTCAAATTTCGAATGCTACTAACATTTAAAATATGATACAATTGGCTGAGTTTGTTATCAACGAGCCATTAAATCGAATTAAAAATAAATAAAAAAACTCCATATGCTCAATGAAATGAAAGAAGAAACTTAAATCTTTATTTCTGGCAGAGAAGTTTATAAAAAAGATTGTATAACTTTATCAAAATAGGGTAAACCTATATAAAATTGTATAATATTAAAAAATTGTAAAGAAACATTGTAGAAAACAGTATAATATTGTTATATTTGATAAGGTTTGTAAAGAAATCCGTTTATAGGATCATGTTTTTATTTAAAATAAAATTAGTAAAAGCTACTTAAAAAGTAGCGAAGGAAATCCCAGGTTGTATTGGGAAATGCTTATGTTTGAATGAGATATACTTACGGATGTGCACTACTTTCGACAGGTGCAATGTAAGTTTAAAGGTCCTTTTGCAGTCGACTAACGATCACTATTCATCCATATATCTCATAAATAGGGCTTATCCTTATGCAACACAAAATGCCTTCAAATGAGACGAATTAAGCGAAAAAATTAAAAATTAAACTATTGATCATTTCGGCAAGGCCGTTTTATAAATGAAAGTGACATTACGAAATAATTCAAATTTCGAATGCTACTAACATTTAAAATATGATACAATTGGCTGAGTTTGTTATCAACAAGCCATTAAATCGAATTAAAAATATATAAAAAAACTCCATATGCTCAATGAAATGAAAGAAGAAACTTAAATCTTTATTTCTGGCAGAGAAGTTTATAAAAAAGATTGTATAATGTTATCAAAATAGGGTAAACCTATATAAAATTGTATAATATTAAAAAATTGTAAAGAAACATAGTAGAAAACAGTATAATATTGTTATATTTGATAAGGTTTGTAAAGAAATCCGTTTATAGGATCATGTTTTTATTTAAAATAAAATTAGTAAAAGCTACTTAAAAAGTAGCGAAGGAAATCCCAGGCTGTATTGGGAAATGCTTATGTTTGAATGAGATATACTTACGGATGTGCACGACTTTCGACAGGTGCAATGTAAGTTTAAAGGTCCTTTTGCAGTCGACTAACGATCACTATTCATCCATATATCTCATAAATAGGGCTTATCCTTATGCAACACAAAATGCCTTCAAATGAGACGAATTAAGCGAAAAAATTTAAAATTAAACTATTGATCATTTCGGCAAGGCCGTTTTATAAATGAAAGTGACATTACGAAATAATTCAAATTTCGAATGCTACTAACATTTAAAATATGATACAATTGGCTGAGTTTGTTATCAACGAGCCATTAAATCGAATTAAAAATAAATAAAAAAACTCCATATGCTCAATGAAATGAAAGAAGAAACTGAAATCTTTATTTCTGGCAGAGAAGTTTATAAAAAAGATTGTATAATGTTATCAAAATAGGGTAAACCTATATAAAATTGTATAATATTAAAAAATTGTAAAGAAACATTGCAGAAAACAGTATAATATTGTTATATTTGATAAGGTTTGTAAAGAAATCCGTTTATAGGATCATGTTTTTATTTAAAATAAAATTAGTAAAAGCTACTTAAAACGTAGCGAAGGAAATCCCAGGTTGTATTGGGAAATGCTTATGTTTGAATGAGATATACTTACGGATGTGGACGACTTTCGACAGATGCAATGTAAGTTTAAAGGTCCTTTTGCAGTCGACTAACGATCACTATTCATCCATATATCTCATAAATAGGGCTTATCCTTATGCAACACAAAATGCCTTCAAATGAGACCAATTAAGCGAAAAAATTAAAAATTAAACTATTGATCATTTCGGCAAGGCCGTTTTATAAATGAAAGTGACATTTCGAAATAATTCAAATTTCGAATGCTACTAACATTTAAAATATGATACAATTGGCTGAGTTTGTTATCAACGAGCCATTAAATCGAATTAAAAATAAATAAAAAAACTCCATATGCTCAATGAAATGAAAGAAGAAACTGAAATCTTTATTTCTGGCAGAGAAGTTTATAAAAAAGATTGTATAATGTTATCAAAATAGGGTAAACCTATATAAAATTGTATAATATTAAAAAATTGTAAAGAAACATTGCAGAAAACAGTATAATATTGTTATATTTGATAAGGTTTGTAAAGAAATCCGTTTATAGGATCATGTTTTTATTTAAAATAAAATTAGTAAAAGCTACTTAAAACGTAGCGAAGGAAATCCCAGGTTGTATTGGGAAATGCTTATGTTTGAATGAGATATACTTACGGATGTGGACGACTTTCGACAGATGCAATGTAAGTTTAAAGGTCCTTTTGCAGTCGACTAACGATCACTATTCATCCATATATCTCATAAATAGGGCTTATCCTTATGCAACACAAAATGCCTTCAAATGAGACCAATTAAGCGAAAAAATTAAAAATTAAACTATTGATCATTTCGGCAAGGCCGTTTTATAAATGAAAGTGACATTACGAAATAATTCAAATTTCGAATGCTACTAACATTTAAAATATGATACAATTGGCTGAGTTTGTTATCAACGAGCCATTAAATCGAATTAAAAATAAATAAAAAAACTCCATATGCTCAATGAAATGAAAGAAGAAACTTAAATCTTTATTTCTGGCAGAGAAGTTTATAAAAAAGATTGTATAATCAAAATAGGGTAAACCTATATAAAATTGTATAATATTAAAAAATTGTAAAGAAACATAGTAGAAAACAGTATAATATTGTTATATTTGATAAGGTTTGTAAAGAAATCCGTTTATAGAATCATGTTTTTATTTAAAATAAAATTAGTAAAAGCTACTTAAAAAGTAGCGAAGGAAATCCCAGGTTGTATTGGGAAATGCTTATGTTTGAATGAGATATACTTACGGATGTGCACGACTTTCGACAGGTGCAATGTAAGTTTAAAGGTCCTTTTGCAGTCGACTAACGATCACTATTTATCCATATATCTCATAAATAGGGCTTATCCTTATGCAACACAAAATGCCTTCAAATGAGACGAATTAAGCGAAAAAATTAAAAATTAAACTATTGATCATTTCGGCAAGGCCGTTTTATAAATGAAAGTGACATTTCGAAATAATTCAAATTTCGAATGCTACTAACATTTAAAATATGATACAATTGGCTGAGTTTGTTATCAACGAGCCATTAAATCCAATTAAAAATAAATAAAAAAACTCCATATGCTCAATGAAATGAAAGAAGAAACTTAAATCTTTATTTCTGGCAGAGAAGTTTATAAAAAAGATTGTATAACTTTATCAAAATAGGGTAAACCTATATAAAATTGTATAATATTAAAAAATTGTAAAGAAACATTGTAGAAAACAGTATAATATTGTTATATTTGATAAGGTTTGTAAAGAAATCCGTTTATAGGATCATGTTTTTATTTAAAATAAAATTAGTAAAAGCTACTTAAAAAGTAGCGAAGGAAATCCCAGGTTGTATTGGGAAATGCTTATGTTTGAATGAGATATACTTACGGATGTGCACGACTTTCGACAGGTGCAATGTAAGTTTAAAGGTCCTTTTGCAGTCGACTAACGATCACTATTCATCCATATATCTCATAAATAGGGCTTATCCTTATGCAACACAAAATGCCTTCAAATGAGACGAATTAAGCGAAAAAATTAAAAATTAAACTATTGATCATTTCGGCAAGGCCGTTTTATAAATGAAAGTGACATTTCGAAATAATTCAAATTTCGAATGCTACTAACATTTAAAATATGATACAATTGGCTGAGTTTGTTATCAACGAGCCATTAAATCGAATTAAAAATAAATAAAAAAACTCCATATGCTCAATGAAATGAAAGAAGAAACTTAAATCTTTATTTCTGGCAGAGAAGTTTATAAAAAAGATTGTATAACTTTATCAAAATAGGGTAAACCTATATAAAATTGTATAATATTAAAAAATTGTAAAGAAACATTGTAGAAAACAGTATAATATTGTTATATTTGATAAGGTTTGTAAAGAAATCCGTTTATAGGATCATGTTTTTATTTAAAATAAAATTAGTAAAAGCTACTTAAAAAGTAGCGAAGGAAATCCCAGGTTGTATTGGGAAATGCTTATGTTTGAATGAGATATACTTACGGATGTGCACTACTTTCGACAGGTGCAATGTAAGTTTAAAGGTCCTTTTGCAGTCGACTAACGATCACTATTCATCCATATATCTCATAAATAGGGCTTATCCTTATGCAACACAAAATGCCTTCAAATGAGACGAATTAAGCGAAAAAATTAAAAATTAAACTATTGATCATTTCGGCAAGGCCGTTTTATAAATGAAAGTGACATTACGAAATAATTCAAATTTCGAATGCTACTAACATTTAAAATATGATACAATTGGCTGAGTTTGTTATCAACAAGCCATTAAATCGAATTAAAAATATATAAAAAAACTCCATATGCTCAATGAAATGAAAGAAGAAACTTAAATCTTTATTTCTGGCAGAGAAGTTTATAAAAAAGATTGTATAATGTTATCAAAATAGGGTAAACCTATATAAAATTGTATAATATTAAAAAATTGTAAAGAAACATAGTAGAAAACAGTATAATATTGTTATATTTGATAAGGTTTGTAAAGAAATCCGTTTATAGGATCATGTTTTTATTTAAAATAAAATTAGTAAAAGCTACTTAAAAAGTAGCGAAGGAAATCCCAGGCTGTATTGGGAAATGCTTATGTTTGAATGAGATATACTTACGGATGTGCACGACTTTCGACAGGTGCAATGTAAGTTTAAAGGTCCTTTTGCAGTCGACTAACGATCACTATTCATCCATATATCTCATAAATAGGGCTTATCCTTATGCAACACAAAATGCCTTCAAATGAGACGAATTAAGCGAAAAAATTAAAAATTAAACTATTGATCATTTCGGCAAGGCCGTTTTATAAATGAAAGTGACATTACGAAATAATTCAAATTTCGAATGCTACTAACATTTAAAATATGATACAATTGGCTGAGTTTGTTATCAACGAGCCATTAAATCGAATTAAAAATAAATAAAAAAACTCCATATGCTCAATGAAATGAAAGAAGAAACTTAAATCTTTATTTCTGGCAGAGAAGTTTATAAAAAAGATTGTATAATGTTATCAAAATAGGGTAAACCTATATAAAATTGTATAATATTAAAAAATTGTAAAGAAACATTGCAGAAAACAGTATAATATTGTTATATTTGATAAGGTTTGTAAAGAAATCCGTTTATAGGATCATGTTTTTATTTAAAATAAAATTAGTAAAAGCTACTTAAAACGTAGCGAAGGAAATCCCAGGTTGTATTGGGAAATGCTTATGTTTGAATGAGATATACTTACGGATGTGGACGACTTTCGACAGATGCAATGTAAGTTTAAAGGTCCTTTTGCAGTCGACTAACGATCACTATTCATCCATATATCTCATAAATAGGGCTTATCCTTATGCAACACAAAATGCCTTCAAATGAGACCAATTAAGCGAAAAAATTAAAAATTAAACTATTGATCATTTCGGCAAGGCCGTTTTATAAATGAAAGTGACATTACGAAATAATTCAAATTTCGAATGCTACTAACATTTAAAATATGATACAATTGGCTGAGTTTGTTATCAACGAGCCATTAAATCGAATTAAAAATAAATAAAAAAACTCCATATGCTCAATGAAATGAAAGAAGAAACTTAAATCTTTATTTCTGGCAGAGAAGTTTATAAAAAAGATTGTATAATCAAAATAGGGTAAACCTATATAAAATTGTATAATATTAAAAAATTGTAAAGAAACATAGTAGAAAACAGTATAATATTGTTATATTTGATAAGGTTTGTAAAGAAATCCGTTTATAGAATCATGTTTTTATTTAAAATAAAATTAGTAAAAGCTACTTAAAAAGTAGCGAAGGAAATCCCAGGTTGTATTGGGAAATGCTTATGTTTGAATGAGATATACTTACGGATGTGCACTACTTTCGACAGGTGCAATGTAAGTTTAAAGGTCCTTTTGCAGTCGACTAACGATCACTATTCATCCATATATCTCATAAATAGGGCTTATCCTTATGCAACACAAAATGCCTTCAAATGAGACGAATTAAGCGAAAAAATTAAAAATTAAACTATTGATCATTTCGGCAAGGCCGTTTTATAAATGAAAGTGACATTACGAAATAATTCAAATTTCGAATGCTACTAACATTTAAAATATGATACAATTGGCTGAGTTTGTTATCAACGAGCCATTAAATCGAATTAAAAATAAATAAAAAAACTCCATATGCTCAATGAAATGAAAGAAGAAACTTAAATCTTTATTTCTGGCAGAGAAGTTTATAAAAAAGATTGTATAATGTTATCAAAATAGGGTAAACCTATATAAAATTGTATAATATTAAAAAATTGTAAAGAAACATTGCAGAAAACAGTATAATATTGTTATATTTGATAAGGTTTGTAAAGAAATCCGTATATAGGATCATGTTTTTATTTAAAATAAAATTAGTAAAAGCTACTTAAAACGTAGCGAAGGAAATCCCAGGTTGTATTGGGAAATGCTTATGTTTGAATGAGATATACTTACGGATGTGGACGACTTTCGACAGGTGCAATGTAAGTTTAAAGGTCCTTTTGCAGTCGACTAACGATCACTATTCATCCATATATCTCATAAATAGGGCTTATCCTTATGCAACACAAAATGCCTTCAAATGAGACGAATTAAGCGAAAAAATTAAAAATTAAACTATTGATCATTTCGGCAAGGCCGTTTTATAAATGAAAGTGACATTACGAAATAATTCAAATTTCGAATGCTACTAACATTTAAAATATGATACAATTGGCTGAGTTTGTTATCAACGAGCCATTAAATCGAATTAAAAATAAATAAAAAAACTCCATATGCTCAATGAAATGAAAGAAGAAACTTAAATCTTTATTTCTGGCAGAGAAGTTTATAAAAAAGATTGTATAATGTTATCAAAATAGGGTAAACCTATATAAAATTGTATAATATTAAAAAATTGTAAAGAAACATTGCAGAAAACAGTATAATATTGTTATATTTGATAAGGTTTGTAAAGAAATCCGTTTATAGGATCATGTTTTTATTTAAAATAAAATTAGTAAAAGCTACTTAAAACGTAGCGAAGGAAATCCCAGGTTGTATTGGGAAATGCTTATGTTTGAATGAGATATACTTACGGATGTGCACGACTTTCGACAGGTGCAATGTAAGTTTAAAGGTCCTTTTGCAGTCGACTAACGATCACTATTCATCCATATATCTCATAAATAGGGCTTATCCTTATGCAACACAAAATGCCTTCAAATGAGACGAATTAAGCGAAAAAATTAAAAATTAAACTATTGATCATTTCGGCAAGGCCGTTTTATAAATGAAAGTGACATTACGAAATAATTCAAATTTCGAATGCTACTAACATTTAAAATATGACACAATTGGCTGAGTTTGTTATCAACGAGCCATTAAATCGAATTAAAAATAAATAAAAAAACTCCATATGCTCAATGAAATGAAAGAAGAAACTTAAATCTTTATTTCTGGCAGAGAAGTTTATAAAAAAGATTGTATAATCAAAATAGGGTAAACCTATATAAAATTGTATAATATTAAAAAATTGTAAAGAAACATAGTAGAAAACAGTATAATATTGTTATATTTGATAAGGTTTGTAAAGAAATCCGTTTATAGAATCATGTTTTTATTTAAAATAAAATTAGTAAAAGCTACTTAAAAAGTAGCGAAGGAAATCCCAGGTTGTATTGGGAAATGCTTATGTTTGAATGAGATATACTTACGGATGTGCACGACTTTCGACAGGTGCAATGTAAGTTTAAAGGTCCTTTTGCAGTCGACTAACGATCACTATTCATCCATATATCTCATAAATAGGGCTTATCCTTATGCAACACAAAATGCCTTCAAATGAGACGAATTAAGCGAAAAAATTAAAAATTAAACTATTGATCATTTCGGCAAGGCCGTTTTATAAATGAAAGTGACATTACGAAATAATTCAAATTTCGAATGCTACTAACATTTAAAATATGATACAATTGGCTGAGTTTGTTATCAACGAGCCATTAAATCGAATTAAAAATAAATAAAAAAACTCCATATGCTCAATGAAATGAAAGAAGAAACTTAAATCTTTATTTCTGGCAGAGAAGTTTATAAAAAAGATTGTATAATGTTATCAAAATAGGGTAAACCTATATAAAATTGTATAATATTAAAAAATTGTAAAGAAACATTGCAGAAAACAGTATAATATTGTTATATTTGATAAGGTTTGTAAAGAAATCCGTATATAGGATCATGTTTTTATTTAAAATAAAATTAGTAAAAGCTACTTAAAACGTAGCGAAGGAAATCCCAGGTTGTATTGGGAAATGCTTATGTTTGAATGAGATATACTTACGGATGTGGACGACTTTCGACAGGTGCAATGTAAGTTTAAAGGTCCTTTTGCAGTCGACTAACGATCACTATTGATCCATATATCTCATAAATAGGGCTTATCCTTATGCAACACAAAATGCCTTCAAATGAGACGAATTAAGCGAAAAAATTAAAAATTAAACTATTGATCATTTCGGCAAGGCCGTTTTATAAATGAAAGTGACATTACGAAATAATTCAAATTTCGAATGCTACTAACATTTAAAATATGATACAATTGGCTGAGTTTGTTATCAACGAGCCATTAAATCGAATTAAAAATAAATAAAAAAACTCCATATGCTCAATGAAATGAAAGAAGAAACTTAAATCTTTATTTCTGGCAGAGAAGTTTATAAAAAAGATTGTATAATGTTATCAAAATAGGGTAAACCTATATAAAATTGTATAATATTAAAAAATTGTAAAGAAACATTGCAGAAAACAGTATAATATTGTTATATTTGATAAGGTTTGTAAAGAAATCCGTTTATAGGATCATGTTTTTATTTAAAATAAAATTAGTAAAAGCTACTTAAAAAGTAGCGAAGGAAATCCCAGGTTGTATTGGGAAATGCTTATGTTTGAATGAGATATACTTACGGATGTGCACGACTTTCGACAGGTGCAATGTAAGTTTAAAGGTCCTTTTGCAGTCGACTAACGATCACTATTCATCCATATATCTCATAAATAGGGCTTATCCTTATGCAACACAAAATGCCTTCAAATGAGACGAATTAAGCGAAAAAATTAAAAATTAAACTATTGATCAAAACGGCCTTGCCGAAATGATCAATAGTTTAATTTTTAATTTTTTCGCTTAATTCGTCTCATTTGAAGGCATTTTGTGTTGCATAAAGATAAGCCCTATTTATGAGATATATGGATGAATAGTGATCGTTAGTCGACTGCAAAAGGACCTTTAAACTTACATTGCACCTGTCGAAAGTCGTGCACATCCGTAAGTATATCTCATTCAAACATAAGCATTTCCCAATACAACCTGGGATTTCCTTCGCTACTTTTTAAGTAGCTTTTACTAATTTTATTTTAAATAAATATATATATACCTATATATATATATATATATATATATATATATATATATATATATATATATATATATATATATATATATATATATATATATATATATATATATATATATATATATATATATATATATATATATATGTATATCTATTTCATGTCAGTTTTTTTAACTATACAAATCTCTACTTTACGATTTGTGAAACAAATTCTTTCACTGATGCCTTGTATGATTTGATAGCCATTACAAAACATCTCTTTTGTAAGAAAATGGTTGAAAATGGTTGATATTCAGTCACTTTCGGGGTATGTCATATGTCTGTGGAGTCTGTCGTAAGTGTAGTAACGCTGTCTGTATGCATTTTTCAATTTTGGTTTTGTGTATGTTTTTCTTGTCTTTTGTAACATTCTTTTTCTTGTTCATATTCACTTAAATCTGTCATAATATCTTTTCGTTAGCAATCTATCCGATATATAATTGTTAGAATCTTTGTAACATTCGCCTAATGGGGGAGAGGTAAATTGATTTTATTAATGACTCTTGGCAAAGCTTTTAGAGCCTTGGTGAAAATATGAAAATTTGATATGATTACACCTCTCTATCCAATCGGTCCATAAAAGTTGATTTTATTGGCAAGTGCGCAGTAGACAGTCCTCAGTAAAGTAATATTAAGTTTATTCCATATATTTTGAAATAGAATTAAACGGTATTGTGTCTATTAATAAGTATCCCATACCCCCTTCTATACCATCACTACTTCCATACAAAAATGTTTCTACCTCGCACGATCGTGCAATTCAAACTCTACGAGTTGCGATAATAATGTATTTATTTATTGGATAAACTTCCAACAAAGTGTAAACAGCGACAAATATGTAGAAGCCATAGCTGAGCAAACAATTAAGTAAATAACTGCAAAACTCGTCTCTACCCGTAGCTTAACATAATAATAACTAATTATTCTAAAGTTTCGCCTTATGATATCAGCAGAATTATTTACATCTTGAAATAAGAGTCACGTAGAGAGAAACTAACTTGTGTGGCAAGTTGTTATGAAATACGGTCCCCTTACCTTATTGTTAAATATCAACAAAAATAAGGTGAAAATAACTTTTCCGGAATGTATACATGTTTCATATTTATATAATTCAAAGTACCAAACCAACGACCTGAAGCATTTAACTGTTTTATTTAAAAGTTGAAATTTACAGGTTTTATTTTAAATTTTATTTCATCAATCAAATATATTATCACGGTATCTATGTAATGTATTAGCGATTTCTCTCTATTCATTGAAAAACCATTTAAAACTATAGGTACGGTCGACCTAGGGTGATAATTAAAAATTTGACTTAATACTTAATGTCGTTATTGTTTTGTGTGGGTCGTTTGTTTGAAGACAAGGCATTTCGGCAAGGCCGTTTTATAAATGAAAGTGACATTACGAAATAATTCAAATTTCGAATGCTACTAACATTTAAAATATGATACAATTGGCTGAGTTTGTTATCAACGAGCCATTAAATCGAATTAAAAATAAATAAAAAAACTCCATATGCTCAATGAAATGAAAGAAGAAACTTAAATCTTTATTTCTGGCAGAGAAGTTTATAAAAAAGATTGTATAATGTTATCAAAATAGGGTAAACCTATATAAAATTGTATAATATTAAAAAATTGTAAAGAAACATAGTAGAAAAACAGTATAATATTGTTATATTTGATAAGGTTTGTAAAGAAATCCGTTTATAGGATCATGTTTTTATTTAAAATAAAATAGTAAAAGCTACTTAAAAAGTAGCGAAGGAAATCCCAGGTTGTATTGGGAAATGCTTATGTTTGAATGAGATATACTTACGGATGTGCACGACTTTCGACAGGTGCAATGTAAGTTTAAAGGTCCTTTTGCAGTCGACTAACGATCACTATTCATCCATATATCTCATAAATAGGGCTTATCCTTATGCAACACAAAATGCCTTCAAATGAGACGAATTAAGCGAAAAAATTAAAAATTAAACTATTGATCATTTCGGCAAGGCCGTTTTATAAATGAAAGTGACATTACGAAATAATTCAAATTTCGAATGCTACTAACATTTAAAATATGATACAATTGGCTGAGTTTTGTTATCAACGAGCCATTAAATCGAATAAAAAATAAATAAAAAACTCCATATGCTCAATGAAATGAAAGAAGAAACTTAAAATCTTTATTTCTGGCAGAGAAGTTTATAAAAAAGATTGTATAATTTTATCAAAATAGGGTAAACCTATATAAAATTGTATAATATTAAAAATTGTAAAGAAACATTGCAGAAAACAGTATAATATTGTTATATTTGATAAGGTTTGTAAAGAAATCCGTATATAGGATCATGTTTTTATTTAAAATAAAATTAGTAAAAGCTACTTAAAACGTAGCGAAGGAAATCCAGGTTGTATTGGGAAATGCTTATGTTTGAATGAGATATACTTACGGATGTGGACGACTTTCGACAGGTGCAATGTAAGTTTAAAAGGTCCTTTTGCAGTCGACTAACGATCACTATTCATCCATATATCTCATAAATAGGGCTTATCCTTATGCAACACAAAATGCCTTCAAATGAGACGAATTAAGCGAAAAAAATTAAAAATTAAACTATTGATCATTTCGGCAAGGCCGTTTTATAAATGAAAGTGACATTACGAAATAATTCAAATTTCGAATGCTACTAACATTTAAAATATGATACAATTGGCTGAGTTTGTTATCAACGAGCCATTAAATCGAATTAAAAATAAATAAAAAAACTCCATATGCTCAATGAAATGAAAGAAGAAACTTAAATCTTTATTTCTGGCAGAGAAGTTTATAAAAAAGATTGTATAATGTTATCAAAATAGGGTAAACCTATATAAAATTGTATAATATTAAAAATTGTAAAGAAACATTGTAGAAAACAGTATAATATTGTTATATTTGATAAGGTTTGTAAAGAAATCCGTTTATAGGATCATGTTTTTATTTAAAATAAAATTAGTAAAAGCTACTTAAAAAGTAGCGAAGGAAATCCCAGGTTGTATTGGGAAATGCTTATGTTTGAATGAGATATACTTACGGATGTGCACGACTTTCGACAGGTGCAATGTAAGTTTAAAGGTCCTTTTGCAGTCGACTAACGATCACTATTCATCCATATATCTCATAAATAGGGCTTATCCTTATGCAACACAAAATGCCCTTCAAATGAGACGAATTAAGCGAAAAAATTAAAAATTAAACTATTGATCAAAACGGCCTTGCCGAAATGATCAATAGTTTAATTTTTAATTTTTTCGCTTAATTCGTCTCATTTGAAGGCATTTTGTGTTGCATAAGGATAAGCCCTATTTATGAGATATATGGATGAATAGTGATCGTTAGTCGACTGCAAAAGGACCTTTAAACTTACATTGCACCTGTCGAAAGTCGTGCACATCCGTAAGTATATCTCATTCAAACATAAGCATTTCCCAATACAACCTGGGATTTCCTTCGCTACTTTTTAAGTAGCTTTTACTAATTTTTATTTTAAATAAATATATATATATATATATATATATATATATATATAATATATATATATATATATATATATATATATAATATATATATATATATATATATATATATATATATATATATATATATATATATATATATATATATATATATATATATATATATATATATATATATATATATATATATATATATATATATATATATATATATATATATATATATATATATATATATATATATATATATATTAATATATATATATATATATATATA
>OX155980.1:28759246-28867821 GCA_944548615.1 Micropterix aruncella
ATTTAGACAATTACCACATTAGTTCTACTTCGCTAACAAATTTTGTAAGTTGTACATATAAAGTAGATCGAAGCTAACATAGCTCGTAAGTTGTTCATATAATCTAGATCGTAAGAACATAGTAAAATCAAACTAACACGCGAATAACCTGCGGGACTACAATAGTTCTGCGGGACTACAATAGTACAGGACTTTAGTTTACGAAGAAACGCAATCAATCGAGCCATTATAAAGATAATACATTGCATTTTAGAAAATAAAAGGTAGAGGTGGAGGTACTCGATGGGATGGTCCTGGCTGTGGCGAGCGAGATGTCGACCGCGGAGATGACGTCTAAAAGATACAAGAATTCCGTGAATCTCCAAAATCAATTTGCCAAACTATATTTATTATATATACAAACCGTTCTAAGCTGCGACGACAACAGACGGGACAGTCCAGGCGACCATGGCGGAGACGTCTAGAAGATACAAGAATTCCGTTAGTTGTATGTAATAAAATCTTCAAATCAATTTCTTTATAATACTTTGATACCTCTCTAACGACAGCAGCGAGTAAGGGATCGGGCGGCGGCGGTGAGTGGTGGAGATCTGGGTGGGCATCCGACAGGTCGCCGAAATTTAGAAAAAAAACACAAAAGAGCAGAATATGAAATGAACGATCGACGATTCTGTCGAACTTATAGCCGTCGGAATAAGGTTGAACGCATTTCAAGCGGTCTTAAATTCAGCTGCTTTATCTTCGGTAGTTAGTTTTAGTGCGGAAAAGTGACAACCGTTCATTTTACATTCGACGCGCAGAAAGTCGTCCGTGTGAAATGTATCACAAAATGTATCACATGTATCACTGAAACAAATGTATCACAAAATATATGTGTGAAACTAAAATAAGATAATCATTGAACATAATAATTTAGACAATTACCACATTAGTTCTACTTCGCTAACAAATTTTGTAAGTTGTACATATAAAGTAGATCGAAGCTAACATAGCTCGTAAGTTGTACATATAATCTAGATCGTAAGAACATAGTAAAATCAAACTAACACGCGAATAACCTGCGGGACTACAATAGTTCTGCGGGACTACAATAGTACAGGACTTTAGTTTACGAAGAAACGCAATCAATCGAGCCATTATAAAGATAATACATTGCATTTTAGAAAATAAAAGGTAGAGGTGGAGGTACTCGATGGGACGGTCCTGGCTGTGGCGAGCGAGATCTCGACCGCGGAGATGACGTCTAAAAGATACAAGAATTCCGTGAATCTCCAAAATCAATTTGCCAAACTATATTTATTATATATACAAACCGTTCTAAGCTGCGACGACAACAGACGGGACAGTCCAGGCGACCATGGCGGAGACGTCTAGAAGATACAAGAAGTCCGTTAGTTGTATGTAATAAAATCTTCAAATCAATTTCTTTATAATACTTTGATACCTCTCTAACGACAGCAGCGAGTAAGGAATCGGGCGGCGGCGGTGAGTGGTGGAGATCTGGGTGGGCATCCGACAGGTTGCTGAAATTTAGAAAAAAAACACAAAAGAGCAGAATATGAAATGAACGATCGACGATTCTGTCGAACTTATAGCCGTCGGAATAAGGTTGAACGCATTTCAAGCGGTCTTAGATTCAGCTGCTTTATCTTCGGTAGTTAGTTTTAGTGCGGAAAAGTGACAACCGTTCATTTTACATTCGACGCGCAGAAAGTCGTCCGTGTGAAATGTATCACAAAATGTATCACATGTATTACTGAAACAAATGTATCACAAAATATATGTGTGAAACTAAAATAAGATAATCATTGAACATAATAATTTAGACAATTACCACATTAGTTCTACTTCGCTAACAAATTTTGTAAGTTGTACATATAAAGTAGATCGAAGCTAACATAGCTCGTAAGTTGTACATATAATCTAGATCGTAAGAACATAGTAAAATCAAACTAACACGCGAATAACCTGCGGGACTACAATAGTTCTGCGGGACTACAATAGTACAGGACTTTAGTTTACGAAGAAACGCAATCAATCGAGCCATTATAAAGATAATACATTGCATTTTAGAAAATAAAAGGTAGAGGTGGAGGTACTCGATGGGACGGTCCTGGCTGTGGCGAGCGAGATCTCGACCGCGGAGATGACGTCTAAAAGATACAAGAATTCCGTGAATCTCCAAAATCAATTTGCCAAACTATATTTATTATATATACAAACCGTTCTAAGCTGCGACGACAACAGACGGGACAGTCCAGGCGACCATGGCGGAGACGTCTAGAAGATACAAGAATTCCGTTAGTTGTATGTAATAAAATCTTCAAATCAATTTCTTTATAATACTTTGATACCTCTCTAACGACAGCAGCGAGTAAGGGATCGGGCGGCGGCGGTGAGTGGTGGAGACCTGGGTGGGCATCCGACAGGTTGCTGAAGTTTAGAAAAAAAACACAAAAAATTAATAATAAATCTATGATAATAAAATCATACAGAAGTCTGAAGAGTAGTCGACAATGGAAAAGCCCTCGATTCAGTCAAGACATCTTGCGCGTACTATTCAAAATGTATGGATAAAGTTAGCACAAAGAACAACCTAAATGAAGAAAAAAGAATTACACTCATACAGTAGAATCCGAATATAACGACTTCGTTTATAACGGCTAACCGGTTTTAGCGACGAAAATGCAAACTGAAGTTAGGTTTCATATCCACTCCACAGGGCACTGCATATGTTGTGCAACGGGAGCAACAACGCCAGTAATAAATATTTATATGCATAGAATGTAGGTACATTATGTACAGTATCTCGGATCAAACAGTAATACATACATTACCTATGTATTTATGTATGATATGTGCAATGTTCAGGAGCACGCAGGCGCACAGAGACTCCGCTCGACAACAGACCACGAGAAATCTTGTTCGACCCGCTGCGCGGGAAGAACAGAATAGACATTTAGAAAATAAGATTTATTGTATTTTATGTACGTAGGTTATATTTTACTGTAAAATAAAGATTGATGTATTATTGTGTTTGTACCTAGGTTAATTACTTATATACTTGTTATGTCTGATTCTATTGTAAAATTGTATTTGTTATGCACCTTGTACCTAGGCTAAGATTTCATGTATGTAAATTTATAGTGTGTCACTCAAAAAGATTATCGAAAAATAATATGCCGTGTTGGCACTTGTGGTAAAAGAGAAAGACTGAGGCGTATCGAGGCTTGCAGCAGGTGTCGTGGCCGCCCGTTACAGGGCAAGCGGCGACAAAGCGGTGGACCTCTTTTTACAGTCCTGGGTCCACACAGCGCTAGGTCGGTCCGCGCCACAGGGCACTGTATATGTTGTGCAACGGGCGCAACAACGCCAGTAATAAATATTTATATGCATAGAATGTAGGTACATTATGTACAGTATCTCGGATCAAACAGTAATACATACATTACCTATGTATTTATGTATGATATGTGCAATGTTCAGGAGCACGCAGGCGCACAGAGACGCCGCTCGACAACAGACCACGAGAGATGTTATGTATATTCAATGGCAATTTTGAATAATTTAATCAGCCATATGTTTATTTGTTTATATGATAAAATTGTAATTCACTTACATTCGCCTTTCAGTGCCAGATGGACTCAACCAGTACATCTCTAAAAGCGGCGACAGATCGCCAAAGCCGATGTACTGGTCTCCGTCTTCCGCTTCCTCGTATGTCTCCACCATCAGTTCTTCCACGGGCCCCATACTTCCATCGCTGCTCTCATCCTCAGAAGACTGCTCCTCCACCAGGTCTAGGATTCTGTCCCGTCGCGATGATGCCATCTAATTGATGAAACGATAACGAAATTTATTGAAAAATAACAAAATTGAATTCGAAAACTTTCTAACTGTTTTTTTTCACTAAATATGCAGTTATGTCAAAAAAGTTATATATACTTTTCTACTTTATTTTATATATTCTATAATTCCCGATATAAAGAAATCCAACTGTTATGAAATTACGAAATTTTATCGAAAAAAACTGAGGTTATGTTTTTATCGTATAAAATATCGATTTTTTTATAGAATCCTCTTTTACCCACCCGCAAAAAATGATAAAAAACACGAATTTTAGTATTTTTAGCGGGAATCTTCGAATGCTGAAAAACCTGGCTTTCGAGAAATCAACCATTATCAAAAAAATATTACTTATTGCATAAGTTATATACGGGGAAAACATAATCACATATATTTCCGCGCGATATATCCAAACATTTCTGAGATATCTAGAGAGATTATGCGAGAATCACAAAAAAAACATTTATGAAAATTGTAATGGCGGATATTAGGATTTGCGACGCGACATTGAAAGACCCGAAATACTTCATATACACGATAAATGGTACATCTAATCAGTTTAGGGGGACTATATGATGTTGTAGAAATGTTTTTACTTACGATTCGTTCAAAAACATGCCGAAATCCACTCGAAAACCGTTTTTAAAATGCCGACACACGCAAGTCGTATTTGACGTTTCGAGTTGCCGCGTTCGAAGTGGTGCGTTCGACTTCGCGCGTTCCGTAATAATACTTCACATGGACTACGCAGTTACTGCGGCGCATGATAACAGAGAGAATTTAATTCTGTACCCGATCTGCCATACGCATGAAAGAGACAAAATGCTTTCGATGGTAAACAAAGCGTTCGAAAGCGCGCGCGCCGAGTGGAACCAAATTCGGTCGTATCAGATTCAACGGATAAAAGTGTCAGAACCAAATTTGGTCGTATCATACTCAAAGGGTTAAGGCTATATGATATTTACAAGAGTTCAAAACATAAGATAAAATTATATAATATTGTTAATATTTGATTGGTTTTTTGTAAAATCTTTTTTTAAAGAATTCGTTTAAAGGATGACACTTTGATGAAAAAATAAAAATAATAAAAGCCACTTACATAGCTGGAAGGTTTTCCCGGACTGGACTGGGAAATGCTTATTGTTTAAACGAGATGTATTCTTGGATGAGTACCACTTTCGACGGTACACTGTAGGTTTAATGGGATCCCTTTATCGCTAGCGAACGATCGCCCTTCATCCACATCTCAAAAACAAAGCGTATCCTTTTGCAAACCAAAATAAAATGTCTTTATTAAAGACAAATTTAAGCAAAAACAATGAAAAAAATCACAATCCATCGTCTCTTAAATGCGGAATGACATTTCGAAAATTCGATTTGAAATTCGAATATATCCACTCTTTAAAAGAACGATATACGATTGCTGGGCTTGCTATCAGCCAGCTATTAAATGAAAATAAAAATAATATACTTCATTTGCTCGTTCCCATGAAATAAGATATAAATCGTAATTTCTGGTCGAGAAGCTTATACTTAAGGCTATATGATATTTACAAGAGTTCAAAACATAAGATAAAATTGTATAATATTGTTAATATTTGATTGGTTTTTTGTAAAATCTTTTTTTAAAGAATTCGTTTAAAGGATGACACTTTGATGAAAAAATAAAAATAATAAAAGCCACTTACATAGCTGGAAGGTTTTCCCGGACTGGACTGGGAAATGCTTATTGTTTAAACGAGATGTATTCTTGGATGAGTACCACTTTCGACGGTACACTGTAGGTTTAATGGGATCCCTTTATCGCTAGCGAACGATCGCCCTTCATCCACATCTCAAAAACAAAGCGTATCCTTTAGCAAACCAAAATAAAATGTCTTTATTAAAGACAAATTTAAGCAAAAACAATGGAAAAAATCACAATCCATCGTCTCTTAAATGCGGAATGACATTTCGAAAATTCGATTTGAAATTCGAATATATCCACTCTTTAAAAGGACGATATACGATTGCTGGGCTTGCTATCAGCCAGCTATTAAATGAAAATAAAAATAATATACTTCATTTGCTCGTTCCCATGAAATAAGATATAAATCGTAATTTCTGGTCGAGAAGTTTATACTTAAGGCTATATGATATTTACAAGAGTTCAAAACATAAGATAAAATTATATAATATTGTTAATATTTGATTGGTTTTTTGTAAAATCTTTTAAGCTATTGCATAGCTTTTATCGCGGGCCTAGGCCAGCGCGGCGACCGAATGAAGAAATTTCCTAACGAAAATTAATTATTTTAAACTGATAATTACGTCTAAACGAGTACTGATTACGATTCGAAAATAATATATGGTAAACAAGAACATTTTCCTAATATTCTTAGCATTGAATATTTTAGATTTTGTTTATATTACATAGTGTAATTAATTTGTGAAATTAGGTCTATCCGAACACAAAAACGACTACTACACAAATACTATCTGGCGTATTATTATGAAACATGCACCATTTTAAAGATAATTTAATTATCTATCTTTTTATCTACGATTTTTTTCGAATAATCCGTTTTTTTTGCTTTATCGAATAAAAAAATCGTGCGCGGCGCTCTATCGGAAGACGTTTAAATTATTCCGAATCATTTGGTACCGCAGCCGCAAATGATTCGGAATAATTTCAACGTTTTCCGATAGAGCGCAGTTATCTGATATTAGAAAAAATAAAATAAATAAATAATTATAATTGCATAAGTGGTTGAAAATGCTATGCAATAGCTTTACCGCGGCAGTCCCCGGCTGCCACACGTATTCTTTTTTAAAGAATTCGTTTAAAGGATGACACTTTGATGAAAAAATAAAAATAATAAAAGCCACTTACATAGCTGGAAGGTTTTCCCGGACTGGACTGGGAAATGCTTATTGTTTAAACGAGATGTATTCTTGGATGAGTACCACTTTCGACGGTACACTGTAGGTTTAATGGGATCCCTTTATCGCTAGCGAACGATCGCCCTTCATCCATATATATATATGTATATATATATATATATATATATATATATATATATATATATATATATATATATATATATATATATATATATATATATATATATATATATATATATATGTATATATATATATATATATATATATATATATATATATATATATATATATATATATATATATATATATATATATATATATATATATATATATATATATATATATATATATATATATATATATATATATATATATATATATATATATATATATATATATATATATATATATATATATATATATATATATATATATATATATATATAGTTATATTTAATAAGGTTTGTAAAGAAATCCGTTTATAGGATCATGTTTTTATTTAAAATAAAATTAGTAAACGTTACTTAAAAAGTAGCGAAGGAAATCCCAGGTTGTATTGGGAAATGCTTATGTTTGAATGAGATATACTTACGGATGTGCACGACTTTCGACAGGTGCAATGTAAGTTTAAAGGTCCTTTTGCAGTCGACTAACGATCACTATTCATCCATATATCTCATAAATAGGGCTTATCCTTATGCAACACAAAATGCCTTCAAATGAGACGAATTAAGCGAAAAAATTAAAAATTTAACTATTGATCATTTCGGCAAGGCCGTTTTATAAATGAAAGTGACATTACGAAATAATTCAAATTTCGAATGCTACTAACATTTAAAATATGATACAATTGGCTGAGTTTGTTATCAACGAGCCATTAAATCGAATTAAAAATAAATAAAAAAACTCCATATGCTCAATGAAATGAAAGAAGAAACTTGAATCTTTATTTCTGGCAGAGAAGTTTATAAAAAAGATTGTATAATGTTATCAAAAGAGGGTAAACCTATATAAATTGTATAATATTAAAAAATTGTAAAGAAACATAGTAGAAAACAGTATAATATTGTTATATTTGATAAGGTTTGTAAAGAAATCCGTTTATAGGATCATGTTTTTATTTAAAATAAAATTAGTAAAAGCTACTTAAAAAGTAGCGAAGGAAATCCCAGGTTGTATTGGGAAATGCTTATGTTTGAATGAGATATACTTACGGATGTGCACGACTTTCGACAGGTGCAATGTAAGTTTAAAGGTCCTTTTGCAGTCGACTAACGATCACTATTCATCCATATATCTCATAAATAGGGCTTATCCTTATGCAACACAAAATGCCTTCAAATGAGACGAATTAAGCGAAAAAATTAAAAATTAAACTATTGATCATTTCGGCAAGGCCGTTTTATAAATGAAAGTGACATTACGAAATAATTCAAATTTCGAATGCTACTAACATTTAAAATATGATACAATTGGCTGAGTTTGTTATCAACGAGCCATTAAATCGAATTAAAAATAAATAAAAAAACTCCATATGCTCAATGAAATGAAAGAAGAAACTTAAATCTTTATTTCTGGCAGAGAAGTTTATAAAAAAGATTGTATAATGTTATCAAAATAGGGTAAACCTATATAAAATTGTATAATATTAAAAAATTGTAAAGAAACATTGTAGAAAACAGTATAATATTGTTATATTTGATAAGGTTTGTAAAGAAAACCGTTTATAGGATCATGTTTTTATTTAAAATAAAATTGGTAAAAGCTACTTAAAAAGTAGCGAAGGAAATCCCAGGTTGTATTGGGAAATGCTTATGTTTGAATGAGATATACTTACGGATGTGCACGACTTTCGACAGGTGCAATGTAAGTTTAAAGGTCCTTTTGCAGTCGACTAACGATCACTATTCATCCATATATCTCATAAATAGGGCTTATCCTTATGCAACACAAAATGCCTTCAAATGAGACGAATTAAGCGAAAAAATTAAAAATTAAACTATTGATCATTTCGGCAAGGCCGTTTTATAAATGAAAGTGACATTACGAAATAATTCAAATTTCGAATGCTACTAACATTTAAAATATGATACAATTGGCTGAGTTTGTTATCAACGAGCCATTAAATCGAATTAAAAATAAATAAAAAAACTCCATATGCTCAATGAAATGAAAGAAGAAACTTAAATCTTTATTTCTGGCAGAGAAGTTTATAAAAAAGATTGTATAATGTTATCAAAATAGGGTAAACCTATATAAAATTGTATAATATTAAAAAATTGTAAAGAAACATAGTAGAAAACAGTATAATATTGTTATATTTGATAAGGTTTGTAAAGAAATCCGTTTATAGGATCATGTTTTTCCTTAAAATAAAATTAGTAAAAGCTACTTAAAAAGTAGCGAAGGAAATCCCAGGTTGTATTGGGAAATGCTTATGTTTGAATGAGATATACTTACGGATGTGCACGACTTTCGACAGGTGCAATGTAAGTTTAAAGGTCCTTTTGCAGTCGACTAACGATCACTATTTATCCATATATCTCATAAATAGGGCTTATCCTTAAGCAACACAAAATGCCTTCAAATGAGACGAATTAAGCGAAAAAATTAAAAATTAAACTATTGATCATTTCGGCAAGGCCGTTTTATAAATGAAAGTGACATTTCGAAATAATTCAAATTTCGAATGCTACTAACATTTAAAATATGATACAATTGGCTGAGTTTGTTATCAACGAGCCATTAAATCAAATTAAAAATAAATAAAAAAACTCCATATGCTCAATGAAATGAAAGAAGAAACTTAAATCTTTATTTCTGGCAGAGAAGTTTATAAAAAAGATTGTATAACTTTATCAAAATAGGGTAAACCTATATAAAATTGTATAATATTAAAAAATTGTAAAGAAACATTGTAGAAAACAGTATAATATTGTTATATTTGATAAGGTTTGTAAAGAAATCCGTTTATAGGATCATGTTTTTATTTAAAATAAAATTAGTAAAAGCTACTTAAAAAGTAGCGAAGGAAATCCCAGGTTGTATTGGGAAATGCTTATGTTTGAATGAGATATACTTACGGATGTGCACGACTTTCGACAGGTGCAATGTAAGTTTAAAGGTCCTTTTGCAGTCGACTAACGATCACTATTCATCCATATATCTCATAAATAGGGCTTATCCTTATGCAACACAAAATGCCTTCAAATGAGACGAATTAAGCGAAAAAATTAAAAATTAAACTATTGATCATTTCGGCAAGGCCGTTTTATAAATGAAAGTGCCATTACGAAATAATTCAAATTTCGAATGCTACTAACATTTAAAATATGATACAATTGGCTGAGTTTGTTATCAACGAGCCATTAAATCGAATTAAAAATAAATAAAAAAACTCCATATGCTCAATGAAATGAAAGAAGAAACTTAAATCTTTATTTCTGGCAGAGAAGTTTATAAAAAAGATTGTATAATGTTATCAAAATAGGGTAAACCTATATAAAATTGTATAATATTAAAAAATTGTAAAGAAACATTGCAGAAAACAGTATAATATTGTTATATTTGATAAGGTTTGTAAAGAAATCCGTTTATAGGATCATGTTTTTATTTAAAATAAAATTAGTAAAAGCTACTTAAAACGTAGCGAAGGAAATCCCAGGTTGTATTGGGAAATGCTTATGTTTGAATGAGATATACTTACGGATGTGCACGACTTTCGACAGGTGCAATGTAAGTTTAAAGGTCCTTTTGCAGTCGACTAACGATCACTATTCATCCATATATCTCATAAATAGGGCTTATCCTTATGCAACACAAAATGCCTTCAAATGAGACGAATTAAGCGAAAAAATTAAAAATTAAACTATTGATCATTTCGGCAAGGCCGTTTTATAAATGAAAGTGACATTACGAAATAATTCAAATTTCGAATGCTACTAACATTTAAAATATGATACAATTGGCTGAGTTTGTTATCAACGAGCCATTAAATCGAATTAAAAATAAATAAAAAAACTCCATATGCTCAATGAAATGAAAGAAGAAACTTAAATCTTTATTTCTGGCAGAGAAGTTTATAAAAAAGATTGTATAATGTTATCAAAATAGGGTAAACCTATATAAAATTGTATAATATTAAAAAATTGTAAAGAAACATTGTAGAAAACAGTATAATATTGTTATATTTGATAAGGTTTGTAAAGAAATCCGTTTATAGGATCATGTTTTTATTTAAAATAAAATTAGTAAAAGCTACTTAAAAAGTAGCGAAGGAAATCCCAGGTTGTATTGGGAAATGCTTATGTTTGAATGAGATATACTTACGGATGTGCACGACTTTCGACAGGTGCAATGTAAGTTTAAAGGTCCTTTTGCAGTCGACTAACGATCACTATTCATCCATATATCTCATAAATAGGGCTTATCCTTATGCAACACAAAATGCCTTCAAATGAGACGAATTAAGCGAAAAAATTAAAAATTAAACTATTGATCAAAACGGCCTTGCCGAAATGATCAATAGTTTAATTTTTAATTTTTTCGCTTAATTCGTCTCATTTGAAGGCATTTTGTGTTGCATAAGGATAAGCCCTATTTATGAGATATATGGATGAATAGTGATCGTTAGTCGACTGCAAAAGGACCTTTAAACTTACATTGCACCTGTCGAAAGTCGTGCACATCCGTAAGAATATCTCATTCAAACATAAGCATTTCCCAATACAACCTGGGATTTCCTTCGCTACTTTTTAAGTAGCTTTTACTAATTTTATTTTAAATAAATATATATATATATATATATATATATATATATATATATATATATATATATATATATATATACATATATATATATATATATATATATATATATATATATATATATATATATATATATATATATATATATATATATATATATATATATATATATATATATATATATATATATATATATATATATATATATATATATATATATATATATATATATATATATATATATATATATATATATATATATATATATATATATATATATATATGTATATCTATTTCATATCAGTTTTTTTAACTATACAAATCTCTACTTTACGATTTGTGAAACAAATTCTTTCACTGATGCCTTGTATGATTTGATAGCCATTACAAAACATCTCTTTTGTAAGAAAATGGTTGAAAATGGTTGATATTCAGTCACTTTCGGGGTATGTCATATGTCTGTGGAGTCTGTTGTAAGTGTAGTAACGCTGTCTGTATGCATTTTTCAATTTTGGTTTTGTGTATGTTTTTCTTGTCTTTTGTAACATTCTTTTTCTTGTTCATATTCACTTAAATCTGTCATAATATCTTTTCGTTAGCAATCTATCCGATATATAATTGTTAGAATCTTTGTAACATTCGCCTAATGGGGGAGAGGTAAATTGATTTTATTAATGACTCTTGGCAAAGCTTTTAGAGCCTTGGTGAAAATATGAAAATTTGATATGATTACACCTCTCTATCCAATCGGTCCATAAAAGTTGATTTTATTGGCAAGTGCGCAGTAGACAGTCCTCAGTAAAGTAATATTAAGTTTATTCCATATATTTTGAAATAGAATTAAACGGTATTGTGTCTATTAATAAGTATCCCATACCCCCTTCTATACCATCACTACTTCCATACAAAAATGTTTCTACCTCGCACGATCGTGCAATTCAAACTCTACGAGTTGCGATAATAATGTATTTATTTATTGGATAAACTTCCAACAAAGTGTAAACAGCGACAAATATGTAGAAGCCATAGCTGAGCAAACAATTAAGTAAATAACTGCAAAACTCGTCTCTACCCGTAGCTTAACATAATAATAACTAATTATTCTAAAGTTTCGCCTTATGATATCAGCAGAATTATTTACATCTTGAAATAAGAGTCACGTAGAGAGAAACTAACTTGTGTGGCAAGTTGTTATGAAATACGGTCCCCTTACCTTATTGTTAAATATCAACAAAAATAAGGTGAAAATAACTTTTCCGGAATGTATACATGTTTCATATTTATATAATTCAAAGTACCAAACCAACGACCTGAAGCATTTAACTGTTTTATTTAAAAGTTGAAATTTACAGGTTTTATTTTAAATTTTATTTCATCAATCAAATATATTATCACGGTATCTATGTAATGTTTTAGCGATTTCTCTCTATTCATTGAAAAACCATTTAAAACTATAGGTACGGTCGACCTAGGGTGATAATTAAAAATTTGACTTAATACTTAATGTCGTTATTGTTTTGTGTGGGTCGTTTGTTTGAAGACCAAATATTTTGTAAAATGCGATATTAAATACAATCGAAAATGAAGAGAGAAAAATACTTTTATTATGATAGCAGCTTTCTTGGTATAGCCACTGGGCCAATCTATATAATAAAAATGAGTCGGGTTTTATGTATGTTACCTAATAACTCACGAGCGCCTGGCCCAATTTGAACGATTCTTTTTTTGTTTTGTTCGTAATCATTTCGGTGTTGCTATAGGATATAAAAAAATTAGAAAATCTCTCGGAAAAGTGAGAAAAATGAGAAAAACCAAAAATTATTTTAGTACCGAGTTCGGCCAATAGATGGCGCGGTTTGACAAGAATAAAAATACGAAAATTCGAAAATCAAGATGGCGGCACGGCGTGAAAACTGACATTTGACAGTTAGGTTGAATTTTACGAATTTTTCATAGCGTTTTCGTGTTTTCGTGATTCTGAAGGTAAATTAACTGAATTAAGTGAATTTGTGTAATTCGTGAATGTTTTTCCAGGTTTTACAATCATTTTTCACAGTTATGCCCTTGCCCAGACGCTCCAATCTCAGCAAGGTGACCGCTCGAGCGAGACGACAAAGAGAGGTTCAAGCAACTGAAAACGATGAGGATCGCCAAGAAATGAATGAAGCGACACGTATACGTAATGTTGCAGTGCGAAGACGATTGAATTTGAGACAAAACACATACAGAGAGGCTTTCTATTATGATCCGGCGATACAATATAGCGATTATGAATGCGTGCAAATTGGAGAAATGGACCATTTGTGCCAATATTGCAGTGCCTTGAAGTACCGTCACGAACCACTTGGTTTGTGTTGCGCAAGGGGTAAAATGAGATCGACACCATTGGTTCCACCACCAGAACCATTAGGATCGTTGTTGTCTGGAAATGCACCAGATTCTAAGCATTTTCTGTCGAACATACAATATTACAAAAATTGCTTCCAAATGACTTCATTTGGTGCAACACATATTGTTCGCGACAATTTTATGCCCACAGTAAAGGTAATTGCTGCACACTTATTTACAAATTTATTTATTTTATTTTTATTCATTATACAACTCAAAAAGTTACGGATGAAGCCCAAAAATATTTTTAACTTAACGTATCGTTAATAACGTTAACGCCAATATCAGAAAATTGAATTCCATCGCACAATCCAGTGGCAATGTCACCTAACTAGGCCGGGACCTGTTCTAAGGTAGATATAGGGACTAAATAAAAGAACAATTGAGATGTAAATAAATATATATACATATACATATACACATATCGGCTAAACTCATTTTTCTTTCAAGTAGAGTAAAGTAACTCCACTTAGTGGGCAAAAGAGCTGCGTACTGCTGATATAAAACCAGAGTAACTCAAAAATAATATAAAACATGAGTTAATTAAACAAGGTTAAAAAAATGTTAGCTTCATGGATGTAATATTAGATTTTTTATATCTCCCATAGTTATTATAAAATCAGGTTATCGTCATTTCTGAAAAAAGTGTTATTTTGATTTACCGGAGCTTTCATCTAGGGTTGCGATTTACATTCACAATCATACACTTAGAAATCATACACTTAGAAATCTATATACCTGTGATAAATACATGCATACAAAAATCAAGGATACCTTTGGGATGAAGAATAGTCGAGCTAAAAGAGTCTGGATTTATAATAATAATGTAAAACAAAAATTAAAATGATTCAATTAATGATCACTTCGGTGAAACATTCTTGACGACAGAAAATTTGTGATTGCAGATTCAAGGCCAAATTTTCCATAAGCTGGGTTCGCTGTTGCCGGAGCCAGATGCAGAACATAAATTTCTGCAAATCTTTTTCATGGGTAATTCACGGGAAGAAGTGCAGCAACGATGTGCTTACAATCCAAAGACAAAGGAACACATTGTTCAGCAGTTGCAGACAATTTTTCATGAACACAATGCGTTGGTGGCATTATTTAAAACTGCACTTGAGCGAATGCCCTCTGATAACCACCAAATCGTTATTAGAGCAGACAAAACTCCAGCTGGGGAACATTCTCGGCGCTTCAATGCTCCAACGATTGATGATGTCGCCATTATTATGGTTGGCGAACACTCCGATAACCGTGACATTGTATTGCATCGCCGTAACAACCAGTTGACACGTGTTTATGAAACTCTTGCTTCACGCACGGCCAATTATATGTCGCCTGTTCGCGAGTGGGAAAACCGTCATCTCTTTATATATTTGCGCCAGAAAACAAAACGAAAAACATCGTGTATCATAGAGCACTGCATTAAAATACATTCCATTCGATTTGAAAAAAAATCACTTAGTTTCAGATTTTGGCGAGACGAAGTTCGCCGGGTTCCGCTAGTAGCCAAATAAAAACCAATATGTACCTAAGAGTACAAAACCAATACTAAGGTAGATATAAATTAATACAAAACAATAAGCATCTAATGAGTGTAAATAAATGTTAACTCACTTGTTACATCCACTAATTTCACTGGGGGGCAATTTTGACGTGCCGTTGTTCCTGCCAGAGTAGGAGGCCAACATAGGAAACCGTCAAAAGTTGCGTTGCAGTATGTATCACCTGTTGAAAAGATAAAGGCATTTTTTAGTCGGTATAAACATTGATATTCTCACTAGAATATAAGTGAGACATCCACATAATATTGATAGTTTTTTTGTCTCTGCTTGTAGCATTACATTAAAATACACTCGGATTACTGTCTGCACAAGCCTGAGCTGGGCTATCAAAGCAATCAGGTAGTCGATAGTCAGATAGTCGACGCTGAAAGATATCTTAACCTCACTATTGACGAGTGATTCCGTTTGGATGTCCTTAACGACAATAAGTGTAAGAAAATTAAACTCATGATAGACAAATTGCATCATTTGAAACATATATTACGAAATACACAACCCACAATACATTACTTTGCCTTGGTTAAGTCCATAATTTTAACGGGATCACCACTTATTGCAATTCATATAAAACCTATCTTGAAAGAATTTTAGTATTATCTACTACTATCTACAGGATAATAAAAGTGATGATTCCGAAAATATAAATAAGCGTTTCAAAAATAACGAAACGGGACTAATCAATTTTGCGATAATTTACCCGTGCACACTTAGTTTGCATACCGAAAAACGGTTTCAAACAATTATTGGTTCAGAATTTTTAGAGTACCACGCAGACAAAATGATAATTTCTTTCTAAATTTCTACGGAAGATGGCTGCTTTAATTTCTAATTCTAACAGACTTTAATGAAAAACCATTAAATTTAACAAAATATGCTAACACACTCCTCAAAAAACAAGATGTTACTCATAGCGGTTAGTGGCAGTATGGAATTTGTTTTGAAAAGGTGTTGCTATTTTTTATTTATTTCTATGTATTTTTCATAGTGATTTGTAGATTATAAATATAATATACTAGCTGTAACCCGCTTCGCTTCGCGTAGACTTTCGATTAGAATTGTTAATTTTAGTAGTTTGGAGTTTATTTGCCTTTTCAGACGCTACTTTTAGATGTATAGTGCAATAATTTAATATTCTCAGATGCACTCTCAAGTTTTCAGTTAATTTTATGATTGTTATATAGGGCCATAAATGAGACCTTTTAAGGCATCCCTTAATTTCATCAGCGCGCATCCCTTTTGGAAAAATTTGACGGTAAGTTTGTCTAGTAAAGTTTGACAAAAATCTCCAGCTAGTAACACTGTCAAACCACCAATTAAAGTATTGTTGTTTATTACGTCCTGTAGAGTTCAATTTAATGCTTCATTACCTCTCTTATGTTCCATAGTCCTTTCGTCCCATAATAATATTTTCTTTACGCAATACTTCGGTCAGATTTCTTTTCTTTGAAATGTTGCACATTGGAGTCTCTACATTGGTAACATTAAGGGGTAATTTCAAAGCAGAGTGCGCAGTTTCACCTACTTCAGAAGATATTGTCCGTGGCTTCGCGCGTGTGACAGAAAATATTTTATACATGTGTGGCGATTGCTTTTATTGGTACCTTCTTCTTCTTTTTTGGTAGCGAATGGCTTCGTGCAGCTTGGACATAAGATCCACTGTGATATCGGGTCGGCTAAACTCACTATTCAGCTCCTATTTAGTAGCCTCATCGAGTGAAGGACTATCACAGGAAGGACTCACGCGTCCCTGCAGGCCTCACGACTGGTGGGTCGGTTTTCTTTGAGGGAAGGCCCTCTGGCGTTACTGGACGGTGTGCGCACCGTACGCCATTATCCAATCGGTTGTGCACTCTGACTTATTACTGAAGGAGTGCGGAGGCAATGACAATATACTGTCTCCTAAGCAGCGGGGGTGGATGTTGATCTGTTGTCATGCCACTCTTGAAACGACCTATCGGCCACCCAATTCCGGGTGCCATGACGGTCAAAGGACGCCTATGTCCGCGATAAATTCATATTGAATTACCACTGTATTACAACAGGTAGAGGCCGCGCAAGCGATTTCGGTCTTGTAACCAGTCGGTAGGACGTAGGTATCCTGAAGGTTAATTACAGACGGAGATATCATGCCAAAGCTGTTAGTCAGGGGGCGAGGTGGCCAGTTGGTTTACTTACCTTCCTAGTGCCTCGCCGTAAGGCGTTGGATTTGGGTTCGTGGCTTTGCTGGACAGTAGATTTCTATCGTCCCGACGTCTTCTATAGTTCAGTCATATTAGGGGTTTCACCTCAGAATGAGAGATAATAAGCTGAAAACTCATATACACCTTTATTATGGCCACTTTCTAAAAGTGGTCACAAAAGTCTTATGAAATCTCGGGTCTGCGTCGTAAGTTATTCAAAGTCAAAAGTCATAAAAATCGTTTTTGTGCGAGTATCTAGGTTACTATAGCTCCAATGATTTTATTCTCCCTTTTTAAATTAATTAAGCCCATCACGCACTTTTTTTAATTTCTAATATATTACTTTGTTCAAAATCAAAAACTAGCTAAGCCAGCCAGCCAAGTCCCTCAAATAGGAAAAATATCACAATCATACAGAAATGTGATTTCGCAGACACGAGATTACGGTCATGTCAGGTATCGAAGAAATACATAGAAGAGATAAACAGTTTTACATTTTTTTTAGCAAATTAAGGATCAAACTCTTGCGAAAAAAGTCATGTCAAAATCATCGAAACAGTAAGGTATCGAAAAAGTCGTTTCGAAATCATTACAGTGAGGGAGGCAAATTTCAAAACAAAGGAAGGAAGGGGCAAACAATGTGGTAGGTACTTATGAGTCATAAATATTATGTATCGATTTGTAGTAGAGTAGAAGCTCACTAGCTAAAAAATCGGTTGTGTTATACCAAGACTTTCAAGGCAAGCAGACAAGCCCCACCCCCGCGCGTTAACCCCCTACCACCCGCCAACTCACCTTCCCGTCACCCGCCAACCCCTCAATCCGACAGTGATTGTGTCAAATAATTATAATTAATGATGGCAAATTTAGTATATTTGTTGGACTTTTACTTTCCTGACGACCTATCGGAAAGGAAAGTATTGTGATCGCGCTAAAAAAAAAATTTGAGATGAAGATGGGAATATATATTTTGAGACTCCCTGAGACGACTGAGACTATTTCCAGACCGATCTCTGTCTGTATGTATGTCTGTATATCTGTATGTCTGTATGTCTGTATGTATGTATTCTTCCACGATAGCGCCCAGACGCTTAATCGGATTGAGCTGAAATTTGGTATATAAGCTTCTGTTAACCGTCGGAGGAACCCATTAGTTTTTGGAGTCCCTACGCCCTACGGTTGTGGTACCTCCCATACAAATTTGGGGTTCCCGGCGAAAAAATTATTTCCGCGATAGCGCCCAGACGCTTAATCTGTCTAAGTTAAAAATTGGCATAGAAGCTTCTGTTAACCATCGGAAGAACCTATTAGTTTTTGGGGTACTTACGACCAACGTTTGGGGTACCTGCCATACAAATTTGGGGAACCTTGATTACATATTGTCCCCGCTTTCAAAATTTCTTTCTCCAATCGATAGGTATGGTCAGTGTGAATAGTCCAGTTGATTTTGGGGTCTCTACGACCTACGGTTGGGGAAAATTAGGGGTACTAGAGTAAAAAATGTCGCTGTTTTTTCGCACCTCCCCGGATACTAGTCAGGAAAGTCTTGGGGTGACACAACAGATTTTTTAAAATATTTACGTACTATTTCAATGACTATTTTTCCAATTAAATGTAGTATTTTCTAAATAAGGCCCTAGCCTATTTAGAAAATCCTAACAGATGTTCTTCGGGCTACTAGCTGACCACTGACCTAACCACACAGTGGGTAGTTACAAAAGACCTTACAGATCTAGGTGACATCAAGGGCTAGAAACAAGCCCCCCACTCCATCTACTACTACTACATACCAGATGTTCACAATGTGGTTACATCTCACTTACGCATCTGTGTACCGAATTTCAAGTCGATAACTCTAATATTTCGAGATTAAAGTAGGACTAACGCCTCCGCTAGTGGACCGATTTCAACCACAATCTTTTCAACTCTTGCCATGATCAAACGATGCCTGCACCCCAAATTTCAGTTCAATCGGATGAAGCGTTTGGGCGCTATCGTAGAGGATTACACACACAGACACACACACACAGCCACACGGAGACAAAGACACATACATATTTCAATCTGGAAAGGGGATCGTCTCGGAAGAAGGGGACAAAATGGATACATCCGTCTTCATCTAAAAAAAAAATCGCATTCACAATACATTTTTAACCGTTTGTTGGCCGGGAAAATAAAATTAAATCAGGCCAATTGTATGTAGATACTGCAGTCATAGGTCTAAAGCAAGAGTGGTCTCAATTCAACACTATGCTCAAAAGATGAATAAATCGATAATTATTTTACGTAAATTTAATGAGGTGGCTTTTAATGGTATCAGGAAGCACATTACACAAGATAAAATATATCCCTTGTACTATGCTAGTGATTCCTCTAACTTTGACACATTCTGAAATATATGTGTAATTAAGAAAATGTTTTTCATAACTCCTTGAGTCTGACATGAAATCTTGTTTTCTGCATTCAAGTAATCTTACTTGCATTGTAATCATTGTATTGCATCATGTAAGCATTGTAATCTTACATTCTCATGCATTAGTTCAAGCTATGGGAAAGCTTTCTGGATGTCACAGGTTTGAATATTATGCTAATGTTTATTTGCAGTAACACAGTTTTTCTGAGAAAAACGATAAAAGGGGACAGTTTATTTGTTCGTTTATTGGGTGGAGTATCAATAGACATGACACTTACGTAATAGAGGAAAACGAGTGAACAAGACAAAATCTATTCGAAAGTTAATCGAAGAGCCACATGTTCGTATCGGAAATACAGACTTTTGTAACTAAATACAACACTAAGTTCAATTTCCCTCCAACGTAATCCATGATAAATTCAACAATTGTCTTTCTGTCTCATGTCATGTTTCTTCTTTTGCCTCAACCGACAGTAAATCAATAAAAGCATGAATAATTTCTGGACCTACAAAGAAAGAGAAGTAGATTTCTTTCATCAAGTAGCAACAACCAACATCTTTGTTCACATTCTATACCCTAACCAATAGTAGGTACTTGCACCTACCTACTACTTCTTCAGCACATAATCTGTTAGAGCAGTAATGGGCAAATTACGGCCCGTAGGCCAACTCTGGCCCGCGAACGGATTTAATCCTGCTAGTATGCCAACAAACAAATAAAATAAATAAGAAAAGAGACCGAGAAAAAAAGATGCTTTTTGGATTAGATTGTTTTGATTGATGTAATTATTTATATGAGAAATCGTAAAATTTTAAATAATATCCACAGTTGTATTAAAGAAACGGAAGAGCGGGGTGAGGAATAATTGTTTATTTATTGTTAATACAAAAATAAAAACGATGTCACAGATTAAAACTTACCAACGCATGTTTCTGTGATTGCTGTAATCATTAGATTGAATGCTTTACATGTTTTATAAAACTAGTAGTAAGATTGATATACAAGTATTTTTCAAAACGCAAGCGCAGGGTTTGAGATCGGTTTGTATATGTATATGTCAGCTCCCTGCTTCGTAGCCGTGGGGTTGCGAAGTTGGAGTTGAATCATCTGATCAGCTCATCGATACGATGAATAAAACTAATCGTCGAAAGAATGTTCAAATCGGAAAATTCGCTGAAAATTACAGCCCTTCAAATAGGCTTAAATTTTTTTCGATAATCTATTTTTCTTCAAATTCTTTCGATAATATATTTTTTTATATTATTACGGATGGATAATGAAAAGTCAGGGACCCTACGGATGAAAATGTGGTTTCTCACATATCTATTGCAGGTACGAAACCCTTAATCTGATCAGCTCTTTTCGCCAATGAATAATACGGATTGGCGAAAGAATTTTCGATATCCCATAATACGTTCTTGAGTTATGGCCTCTTAAGCCAATGTGTCAAGAGGCCATAACTCAAGAACGTTTTTTTATTTCGAATTCGGAGATCCAATAAAAAGTTAGTGACCGTTTAGCAGAAAATGTGTTTTCAGTCGTCCGTTTGTATAACACATAGTTTATAGATGACGACTAAAATCTAATAAACCTTTCCAATTGATGAATAAAACAGATTGGTGTAAGAATTTTCTAAATCGGACAACGCGTTCTTGGGCTATAGCCACTAAAGCCATTGTACCTCAAGTCCGAATAGTCCAGTTCGATTTGAAAAATTTATTCCATAGTCAATTTTTCTATTTGATTCAGATACCTAATAAAAAGTTAGTGACTGTATGGCTGAAAATGTGATTTTTCAGTTATTCGTTTATAGGGCAGCACGCTGACGTAATTTATGAACGACCATCTATCACCCAAAATATAATCAGCTCTTACCATTAATTAATAAACCAGATTAGGGAAATCATTATCAAAATCGGACTTGTTCTCGAGATATCGATGACTCCGAGACATCCGTCACAACCATACATTTAATTATTTTTTTTCGTTTTTCTAGTTCTAAATGTTTTAAAAGGTGGCTAAATAGGTTTTTGAGAATAATTTACTTTTTCTGCACGTAGGCTATCTTAATACACTGCGCGTCACCATACGGAACGACGCTTGTGTGTTTTTGAAAATGGTCCAGGAAGATTTATTTAAATTTTGATTAGTACTTTTGTTAACTTAAATAGGTTAGAAAAATTTAACCAGGCTACAAAAGAGCTTTTAAAAGACAGTTTTTCATTATTTAAAATGTTAACAGTCGATGCATGACAATAATATGGCCAGTAAATTAATTTATAGGCCTGGTAAAATTACTAAGGAAATTATTGACCGGTGCAAAATTAACTGTTTGGAAGAAATCGACCTTGTAGCGGTAAGTCGTCTCTTTCGGGAAATCCCAAAGAATTTTAATAATAATATGCTTTACATATATTAATTCATGCTTGCATGGCCTAAACGATCTATAACTTCTAAGATTCTATCTTACCTAAACATTTTACCAACCGTTTTTCTCGTATATGCACTTCTTTTGATATCATACATGACTGTATTTTTATAATAGTTTGATAGTAATTTATTTATTTCGATTAAATTTTGATAATTATCGCATAAGAAAATAATGTGAGACTACAGTAGGAAACACTTAATCGGCCAGCGAAACATTAAAGTAACATAATTATTGTAGATCTGTATATTTCCCAAATATCAAATAAATAAATTAATACATTTGGATGACTTTAGGATATACCATTATCCTAAGATTTTTAATATTTGAAAGGACAAACAAAAAATATCTTTGGTATCAAAAAAGCTTTCGGCAAAATTATATGATCTTGAAATTACATAGAAATAGTTATATTAACGTAATTGTACATTGTTAATACCTTTCTTTTGATATATTACTTGACTGTGTTTGGTTGATTTTGAGATTTGATCTTTTTGGGTTGTATGCCCTCGACATGACCTTAAACGTTATATTTTAGTGGAATCTCCTCTAATAATATTGTCCGACTTCGATTTAGTATAATATTTCGGTTAGTATAACGGTTTTTTTATTATAAGTACCAATATTTTAGAAAGAACGCAAAGGTTGCTAATTTTCGAGTTTTCGAGGAAAAGATATACAATATTTTATTCATATTTATTTCCCATCATTAATACTCTAAATTTCGGTGCTTTCGGAAAGCTTCCATACAATCCGGGTATTCCACATTTCACCATTTTTTCCTCCACTTCTTCTTGATTCAATGATTTATACTCGCAAAATTTCGATAGAAATGTCAGCCATTCGTCGAAAGTTAGCCTCCATTTACTGAAGCAATGAAAAATATAGGTTATGGAATTGTTAAGGCTTTAACGACATATTAAAAATACAATATTATAAATTAGAATATTAGAATTTTCGATATCCCATAATACGTTCTTGAGTTATGGCCTCTTAAGCCAATGTGTATTAAGAGGCCATAACTCAAGAACGTACAGTTTAATTTCACAGAAGAGAAACTAAATCACACAGTTTAATTTTACAGGAGAGAAAGCATAGTCCGATTTCACAAATTTCTTCGTTATTCGGTTTTTATTTCGAATTGGGAGATCCAATATAAAGTTATCCAATAAAAAGAATCTTCTCTAATAATTTTGTCCGACTCAACGACAAGGCTCCTGTTAAGGCTTTAACGGCATATTAAAAATACAATATTAGAAATCTCATCAATCAATATAGACTTCAACGACATATTACAATTGCAATATTAGAAATCTCAATTAAATGTAAATAACAGCTAGGAAAAGATGCACCTAACAAGAATTTCGCAAATAATGTAGCAGGGTTGATTCGGATCACATCGGGTCGTTAATTTTATTTGAGTTGTTCAGTCTGATTAGATAAATATAGAAAAAAATATCTGTATAGAAAAAGCTTGCAATATGATTTCAGCAGATTTACGAACATGTTTTCTATTCTTGCAAACCTGTTCTAAACACATCCTATATATAATATAACCTATTTATGTACTATACTAAACAAGGGCGAACATACAAAAAAAACAAACAGAAAAAGATACAGACAGGAAAAAGGACGGACTGAAAAAAAAGAAAAATTAGTAAAAAAAAACTGTCAGTTCTTTGCCTGAAATAGTCAATCTCAGCGACCCACATAACGTTCAGCCTCCACTTTTATATGGCTTTCCTAAAATCCACTAGGATAATGCCCGCCTGAGACCGAATGTTAACAAAATCAACAGCCCTACATTTCCTCTGTCGAAACATCTCCAACCACTCACGAGCAAACGAGGTCTTACGAAAAGGACTCACGGCATTTCGTAAGCATATGAAAAACTTAAAACTGGCTAAAAACGTAAGCATATGAAAAACTTAATCATGGTGAGCTTTGACGTTGCGTGGAGCCTTCTTTCAGAAACTTTTTATTTCGAAATATCTTCAGTGTTGACAGACAAACTTAATTCTGAGGATCAGCTAGAAAGACATACTTAAATATTGCCTGACATCCTGCTAATTTATATGGGGTGGTGATTATTTCACACAAATCGTCGGAGTAGCCATGGAATAATCTGTGTCACCGGGCTAACGTCTTATATTCAGAATATTTTGAGAAACCATCAAAACTTACAAAATCAAATCCTTCTGTAACACGAAGAGTGATGTACAAACGGTGATGGTCATCTAAAGTTCATACACACAGAAATAAAATTAGTAATTTCCGTATTGTACATTAGTATTTGGAGCAGATGAAACATGTCAGGATGGATACGGAAAATATAATCATGATGCATTCACACGATCCAATATAGATGAAACGAAGAAACTGAGCAAATTGGGATTTCGTACCAAACATTAAAAGAGCGTGACAAGTCTTATGATAAAAACATTTAAAAAACGATATAAAACGTTCTTCAAACCGACCCAAAATATAGCTCTATTTCTGAGGACACATAAAATGCACTAGAACTTCAGAGCCTGGATGTGTATAACATCGACTTATAGTCACTCGATTTTTAGAATAGATCCAACTTTCAGTTAGAAAATTTGGCGATTTGCGAACACATCTCGGATAGCATAAAGTACCACTGGATGCGGTTTCGAAAATCCATTGCACTCCAAAGAACAATATTATTTTGCCCGCATAATCCTGGAGCCATAGGAATAAGAAGTACCACGATCGCCAACAGAGAAAATGGTTCCGAATTCTCTACTAAGTTTAACACTATCCTAAAATATTATCCACGCTCGTCGCCGGCTGTAAAGACGTCAAACGTGATACAGTGTTGTGTGTAAGACAGAACTACACAATTTGCGCCCTACTGCTATAATCTAGCAATAACAGCAGTATACCACACATCAGCAGAACAATAGCTGACGATATCTGACATTACTTCAGACCCTCGATAGCTGTCGTAGTAACATCGCCGAAACGTCGGGTGCCTTACAATCTTCCTGAGGTAAAATCTGTTTTTATCTTATTTATATAAAAAAAAACAAATGTCTAATTAATGAAATTGATTTAAATGTTGTGCTCCTATTTATATTGTTTAGTAAAACGATAAAAAATTGTTTTAAAAAAGTTATTTTTTGTAAAGTATTTTTTTTATTTCTCTGTGTTAAGAACTCGTTTTCTATTCCGTAACAAAAATTTGATCGCACAGAGCATTTACGAAGTCGTGTAGTAGGGTAATTAGAATATATGCATTATAGAAACCTTTTTCAAAAAAAAAAGAAAACACTACTAGATTTGATCATTGTTATGCTAAATGTGATAGAAAAAAGCGTCGGACGTGCAATACTTCAAGACAAAAAAAAACAAATTTATTTACCAAAAAACAACCTTAAACAACCTTAAAAACTGAGTAAAAATATATATATATATATATATATATATATATATATATATATATATATATATATATATATATATATATATATATATATATATATATATATATATATATCTTAATATATATAAATTAAGTGTCACGTTGTTTGTCCGCGATGGACTCCTAAACTACTTAACCGATTTGAATCAAATTTGCACACAATGTGCAGTTTGATCCAACTTGAAAGATAGGATAGCTTACGTCTTAATTTATAGTCGCGATATTATTTTATTGCAATGTCTATTATTTGACATTCGCAATTATCTGTTAGTTCCAAACGATTTTAACAGATGGCGTTATCTATTGAGTAATCCATAGATGGCGCTGCTATGTTAAACCTACAAACGTCATAGTCGGCCAAGCGTTATTCTAAATTCAAAATATTGTGAAGGTAATACAGTGAAATTATTCCTGCTTTTTAATTATTTGTGCTTCATTGTTCAAAACTCTTTAATTAAAATATATACATGTAAGTATTATCACATAGTTATAAAAGTGGAATAACTGCAGTATAGGAACCTCTCTCCAATTTTTTTCATTTTAATGCTAAATCTGGAAGAAAATTGTGTCGGTCGCTATAAATAAGCGAGATATAGGCATTCAAAGTTTAAATTTTAAAAACAGGCCAAAATAATATAATATAAAAATGGATGTTGGTATATCTGTATGCCCGTCTGTCCGAGTTTAATAGACTCCGAAACCGTTTGACCGATCACCATGAAAGTTGGCATATATATGTATTTTTTCATGGTTAAGGTTTTTATATATATATCCGCTTTGTTGCAACTTTCAACTAGACGGCGCTGCAGCACACCAACTTCTATACTGCTCAACCGATCGCAATGAAAATTGGTATACATTGGTATTTGAGAACAGATATAACACGGGCAACGCCGGGTAATACCACTCGTATATATATATATATATATATATATATATATATATATATATATATATATATATATATATATATATATATATATATATATATATATATATATATATATATATATATATTTACTCTGTTTTTAAGGTTGTTTAAAAAAAACAATTTTAAACTACCTCCATATAGGTTTCAATGTAATATAAATAAATCTTACCTATCGAAATTTATAGGTTTGATGTTTCTTTAAATGCCTATATCTCGCTTATGTATTGAGGCCGAATAAAGATTATTGAAGATTCGGAATCAACGAAGTGAATATAGTCGGGCGACGTTAAAAAATCAACAATGTAGAACAGTATAAATAGGATAGAAAACGAATTTACCGCGTGAAATTTGTAGCACCCGACGTTTCGGTGACGTTGCAGCCGCCGTTGTCCAGGGTAGACTGCAACGTCACGGCGGCTGCAACGGCGGCTGCAACGTCACCGAAACGTCGGGTGCTACAAATTTCACGCGGTAAATTCGTTTTCTATCCTATTTATAATGTCAAACAACCGCGATAGTCTTCGATTTTATAAATGTAGAACAGGTTCCTATAATGCATACCTGGTAATTTCATGCGAGGAACTTGATTTTTTGTATAAACATTTTCACTTTCACCCCAACGCCTACTTCTATTACTGTATATGGGAGTGTTAGTCCGATTTGGGTACGACCATTAATAGGTAGGTACATAAAGGGAAAATATAGCTAACCTAAATTGATTGTAGGTGATCCCGGTATCGACCAACTTCACGTTAACGTAATCGATAACCTTCGCTTGTAGCATCCAAAGATCGCTGGATCGCAAGGTTATCCAAGTTCCATCGCTACGCGGTTCGTGAAAACGACTGTAAGCGATGAACTGATTGCCGAGGGTTGGTGGGACCTCGTCATCGAGCATTATTCAATCTCTGAACTGTTTATTATACAACTGCACTCACACCAATTGAAATACTGATGTTTTATATCTGAAAGTATAACAACGTTCTTTATCGATTTAACGAACCGTTACTATGGTGATAAAAATACAGGTGGGGCATAATAGAGCCCTACATTTCTTAAAAGAAAAAAAAACAAAGTGCATATAATAACGTTTTTTTGGTTAGGTTATATAAATTATATTGTCCAAATGTTGGCCTTGAAAGGCGATGTACTTCTGGAGCCGTTCGCTGAAGTTTTCTTTCACTCTCACCAGTACATTTGGAGGAACCCGAAGATTTCCTCATTAATGAGTTCTGTGGGTTCGAGGACGATGTTTAGGAACCTCTGCTTTGAGGTAGGTACCCCCTAACAAAGACGCAGCAGCTCAAATGAGGCAAACGAGGGGGCAATTGCCCAGTTTCTCTTAATGAGACAAGTCAACTGAAAAAATCTCTGGCAAAATGGTGCGAATGCGACGAGCCGTATGACTGTGATTTTGCCTGTTGAAACCAGAAAGAATCTGTATCGTAGAGACTTTAAAAAATATCCATATTTGACAGTATTGGCCGGAAGTCACAGTAACAGTCATAAACATAAGGCCCCATGTTGCCTACAGAAGACAAAGCACATCAAACGGTGAATTTTTGGCTGTGAAGACATCATTTGTGGTTTCCCTGGGTTTTTTAGCAGCCTAGTAATGAAATTTGTCCTTTTTTTCTGTCTCAGAAAAGTGGAAATGCCCTTAGCGTTGTAGTGACAGACTCAGCTTGTTTGAAAAATTCCTCCACGATGAAGCTACGATATTCACTCTACCACAGCATGTTCACTTCTGAAACCTTATCGTTCACCCCATCTAATGCGACCGACAGCGCCGCTCTACCTCTTCAGCGTTACTTAGATTTCTAAGGCACAATGGAGCCCTACATTTGTATGGCTCCATTGTGCCCAACCCTGTATTGAGTACAAGAAAATAGGCAAAATTGATTGTGTCTAGAAGGACTTTTCGTAGAATTAAAAAATAATTTGAGAAAAGGGGATGTCTGCGCAATATTTTTGTGGCAGTTAAAATCCGGAAAACGGCAGTTTCCTAGAAATACCAGAAAAACAACCAAATTCTATATTGAAACATAAAATGCCCAAGACTCTCGCCAAATTAGAAAAAGCAGCCAATTTGGTGAATGAAATTGGTTGATATTTGAAATAAAAAAGTTTGATAACCTCTTATGTGAACCGATGAATCTACATTTAAGACGGTTGATATAATTAAACAACCATAACATTCACTCTTTGTCTATAGTGAACCCGAACTAAATAAAAAAAAACGCTTCTAACGTAGTGATTATTTTGGGCTGGCATACTCGGCGAATGAATAATAGGACCTTTTAAGCTGCTACTAAGGCTTCACAGTTGTCGGTATCTGTGAGGCCTAGAAGGCATTCTGTAAGACGTCATACCAGAATTAAAGAAGAGAATGTGGCTACAACACGAATGTCACTACATCGTATAAGACCATCCCAACAAAGTGTACCCAAATCCCTGGATACGAAAAGAGGAGCAATCTACTGGCCAGCACGCTCACCATACCCCAAACCCCTGGACTATTACGTATCAGGGTGGAATCATTCAGTTAAAGAAAGAAATTGTATACGCAAAGAAAATATGAATGAATTGCAGTTTGGGATAAATTTCAAGCTGCAGCAGAGACGGTTCGAGATAACCATCGAGTGATGAGAAACATACAAATCAACTTTTTCAAAAGGTGTCACTTATGCATAAGGGTGCGCATACGACATTTGGAATACTTACCGTAAATAATATTCAATAAATACTTTTAAAACTTTTGAGCCCTTCCATTGTCCATCCAATTCTATCCATGTATTAGTGAACGACTGATCAATTGCAACTCTTCGTAATTAGCTTTGAAATGTTCCAGTTTTGTCATACATTTTTAAAAAGAAATATTCATCAAAAAATTAGGTTTTGCTTCCCAACAAATAAAAACATTAAAAAAAACATGTTTTGCTTGCCGCGAAAGGTTAGTTTTGAAAGGCAATGAGTTTCTCAAATACAAATCAAATACAAATTGGCTACAAAGAGACTCCAAATAAATTACTTAAAATGAACTCGTCAATATGACGTACCTAATTGAAAATAGCAATGCGAATCAATAAAGCTTAATGCAACGAACTCATGCATTGGCCTTTTTAAACGTCAAATTTCACAAGCTTTAAACTTTGCTGATTTATTTACTAGAAAGAGATAAAATACTGTCATAGTATCAATATGTCGTAATGCACCTACTGAATCATTTTGTGATATTCTGTACTAAATTATGATATATCCCAAAATATGTGTAAATTTGAGGATTTTCCCTAAAAATAACGAAAAATTCCCCCGAAAGTTAGGATAACCGCCAATAGACACGGAGGGCGGTAGTCCATCTGTTCACAAGAATCATCGTGTAGTAGTGATGACGATCTTCTAATATTCTAATCTTCGATTAATACTCTTTGTTAAAGCCCCGCGAGGCGTGGGTGTTATTCGTTCGCGATTATATCGGACAAACACGAAGTTGAAAATAAAGCAACAATGTCGGGCGGTTATAATAAAGTTACGAGTCAATGAAGCCAAACTATAAGCCATCTAATCATAAATTTTACGGCTCCATTGGATAAGGTTAACATTGCTTTTTAATGCATTGGCTCTAGGAGCCTTTTAATCCATTAACTGGTGATTGCCATCAGCTATAAGAATCACTTCATTCAGTTGAAACATTTTGCGACAGCATTAACTATTATTAGATAGATATACAATGTATTACCTACCTTATTATATTGCTTAGACGATCTAGGCATGCCTTATAATTTTTTTAAAATTATCGATTTACAAAAGAAAAAATGAAGATTAATGCAACAGAATATAGGTATTGGGCGTAGCAACGAGTTTAATGGTAAATATATTGTTTCTTACAAAATTGCAATTGTTTTTTTAAAAATATACAATGCTGCTTTAGGTCACTATAATAAGTTCCAAAGTACAAGTATCTACAAAACAAATAGAGATGATGATATCATGATTACGACGCGAGGTCTTGTTTTAACTGGCTGCGAGTAAGCTGCGATATAAAACTATCAAATATTTCAAAATATTGAATTATTACATATTTTATGTTTCGTTCATTGTAAATAATCCATTTAGGTTAAAGGTAATCTTTCCAACTAATAGGAAAGAGCTGACTGCTTCCTTTCATTGATATGAGGGCATGTCACGCTTTTAGTTTTAAGTTTTCAGCTGAATATTGATCGCAGCTTCTTTATATCGGCACCTTTAGAAAATAAAAAAACGAAATTCGAAATTTTAAATTCTTCCATCTGTCAAGTAGCTCGTCTTGTCTTGTTATTTCCCTTGAAATAATAGGAAATTGAGTGAGTTTACGTATAAACAAGGATTGTAGCTTAATTTTTGAGATAATTGGATGAAGGGTGAGCGTTACTAGTTGTAAAATGGGCCCAACTTAAACCTACTCCTCTTTCCGCAAGTGAGAGGCATTCATCATTCTCGTTAACACCTAAAGCATTCCCGAATCCGATCAAGGGAATCCTTCGTCACGATGTAAGTGGCTTTTATAATTATTTTATATATATATATATATATATATATATATATATATATATATATATATATATATATATATATATATATATATATATATATATATATATATATATATATATATATATATATATATATATATATATCTTTTTTTAAGAATTCGTTTAAAGGATGACACTTTGATGAAAAAATAAAAATAATAAAAGCCACTTACATAGCTGGAAGGTTTTCCCGGACTGGATTGGGAAATGCTTATTTTAAATGAGATGTATGTCTGGATGAGCACCACTTTCGACAGTGCAATGTAGGTTTAATGGGATCCCTTTATCGCTAGCGAACGATCGCCCTTCATCCACATCTCAAAAACAAAGCGTATCCTTTTGCAAACCAAAATAAAATGTCTTTATTAAAGACAAATTAAAGCAAAAACAATGAGGAAAAATAATGAATCGTCTCTTAAATGCGGAATGACATACCGAAAATTCGATTTGAAATTCGAATATATCCACTCTTTTAAAGGACGATATACCATTGCTGGGCTCGCTATCAGCCAGCCATTAAATGAAAATAAAAATAAAATACTTCATTTGCTCGTTGGCATGAAATAAGATATAAATCGTAATTTCTGGTCGAGAAGTTTTTTGTAAAATTTCTTTTTTTAAGAATTCGTTTAAAGGATGACACTTTGATGAAAAAATAAAAATAATAAAAGCCACTTACATAGCTGGGAGGTTTTCCCGAAAACCGAAGGTTTTCCCAAAAAAACCAATCAAATATTAACAATATTATACAATTTTATCTTATGTTTTGAACTCTTGTAAATATCATATAGCCTTAAGTATAAACTTCTCGACCAGAATTAATTAAATTACCAGCTATGTAAGTGGCTTTTATTTTTTTTATTTTTTCATCAAAGTGTCATCCTTTAAACGAATTCTTAAAAAAAGATATATATATATATATATATATATATATATATATATATATATATATATATATATATATATATATATATATATATATATATTATATATATATATATATATATATATATATATATATATATATATATATATATATATATATATATATATATATATATATATATATATATATATATATATATATATATATATATATATATATATATATATATATATATATATATATATATATATATCGTATTTTTATCGTTATATCTGTTTTACAGCTACCGTTATTTTAGTGAAAAATAACGTCTCGCTCAATGCTCTTCACAGCTATCTATCAGCACTCATGTACATTTATTAACCGTTTTTCCTTAGCGTTTTCAAAGTCCTCATTTCCGCACAAGCTATTTAATTGTCCGCCGTAGTGGCGACTTCAATATAAATTCCTCCTGCCTGCTTAAGTCGCATGCGCACCGCAAGCGAGAAATGAGTTAAAAGAGAAATGAACAGGAGAAATGAGTGGACGAACTCCATCCTCTGTGCAGTGCTACTTTTACAGTGTTATTAATAAACTCAGACTAATTCCTATTCTGCGCGTAATCCTCGGAATAAACAAAAGTGCCAATTATAAATCTGGAATAGCACTATTCCGTCGCTATTACTACTAGACTGCTTCTTGTCAGTTTAGACCGTGGCTTGAGGTGAAATAGTGCAGGAATAGCGGTGAAAGGTTGACTGTTTTGCGACATACCAGCGATTTGTTCAGATTTTGCGTACGTTATTCGTGATATTCTGCGGGAAAATGGATAAAGTGAATTATGCTCATACCTTCGAGGAGATGTGACGACGTTTGCGCGTTTTTATGCTCCGAAAGCCGAAATTTTACAAAAGGCGCTTTGACCCATATGTCAAATTGCCGGATTCGGAACTTCGCAAAAAGTATAGTTTCTCGAAGGTGAATATGCTAAAAATTGTGAATATGGTACGTCCTGAGCTTCGAGGCGACAAAAAGGTGGACACGTAAAGCCCGAGCTGCAAGTCGCCGCGGCAATCAGTTGGGGTCGTAGTGAGGTTAGTTTCTCTGCAATTTGTTTTTTTCCATATATTTATTTATACTTTATAGTAATATATTATTGCGTTTTACTTTCAGATTCAAGCTGATTGCGCAGACCTCCATGGATTCAGCCAGCCTCTTATGAGCTTGATTCAGAGGAGGGTGACCAAGGCCTTGGCTTTGAAGCATCAACGCTTCATACAAATGCCACTGAAAATAGACTCCCAATAGGAGGTTATGATGGGATTCAGTCAATTGAGAAGGAGACTATCGATTGTTTCCCATATTCGCATCCCAAGAGTCGGCGGAGAAGCTGGGCAATACTATGTCAATCGAAAAAACTATTTTTCGATCAACAAGGTTATGGTTGTCCTTAATAATGAATAAAATTTGAATAAATGCATAAATATTCTTTTATTTTACACATTAAAACCAAGCAGCCTACGCAACAAAGGTATTGCGAATTGAGGTTATATTGCAATTCGAATAACAGCTGATACCTGAGTCTAGCCAAGTTGACAACCTAACGAACCCTAATATGTCAGTGTTACTATATGGAAAAAATATATTCACGTTAATCCGCCGACTAACTAGTCTAGGTTTAAAACTGGTTTATTAATACCATTACTATAATACCCGAATTAAGAGATAATACGCGGATAATAAGTATTGCGAGGATAGTCTGCAGATTAAGGAATATATTTAATAACACTGTTAAATACTAAGCTCGGTTAAATCAGTGCTTCGAATGATAGCGGTCGCGTCGGACGTGTTTATAGTTTTGGAATTAAATTCCAAAGAGGAGAAATCTGATTAAGTTTTTCGGAATGTCCTTACTTCTATTAATAGAGTTCCACCGTAGACGGAAAGATAACGGCCGCATCGGTAACTAATCACATAGATATGCATTAGTGAAGAATTTTACACATTGTTCTATAATTTGGACGAAGAGGACTTCAACAATTATTTTTAGTGTTACCAAAAACAGGAACACAATCCCCTCCATATGATTGGTTTGATTCGTTATGTAAAAAAATCGGCTGTGTTCTCCAAGACTTTCCCAATAAGTATTCTACCCCTCTCCCTCCCCCGCGGCAACCCAACCTCCTCCCGCGCGCCTGTTAGTAGTACATTTGTAGAATTTTCCGTGGTAATAAAATGGTATTTTTCCAAAAATGATGTAGTAATAACATAATTTGGACAAAGACATTACTCTTTCATTGCGCCGAGATTTTACAATCTGATCAGTATGGAAATAAAAATGAATTTGACATTTAGGGAATTCAAAAATAAATTAAAGAAATGGTTATCAAATCATGACATACTAACCATACATCAAATGTTAAAAATAATAGTTTAATGAGACTTTGGTGCACACATTATTAACATATTTTAAACATGTATGTTGAGTATATTTTAACATTGAACTACCCATCAAAAAATATTTGACTTTGTGGTTATATATTATTTTGACAATGAATTGTACTTTTTTGACTAGGTATTTTTATATTAAATACTATATTGCTTAATATATATTTTATATTAATGACTGTTTCTTTCTTTTCTCACATATAACTTTATTTATACGATTTAATGGAATTTATAATAAATTTATAATGGAATTGCATTTTATTTATTATATTATCTATTAATATTTTTTAATATTATTATAATTATTTCTTTTTTGAAGACCACATTTTAGGGCAATTTAGTGTTATTAGCTTTTCACTAAAACTTGTACATTTGTATCCAATCAAGCAATCAAGCAAATTTGATTGTAATATTACAGTCCTGTTCACCCTAGAACAGGCTAGTCCCAGTTGGGTGACAGAATCAAATAAGCAAAAGGTTAAGGTTTCGGTTTCGGATTTGGTTCCTGTTATTTTTGTAAACAAATCAATGTTTTATAGTAATTAATTCTTAAATAAATAAAATAAAAAATAAATAAATATTTTCTAAAATATGGCTGATTTTAAATATTATTTCTGTCGCTTGTATACGAGATATTCCAACCGAGTGTTAAAATGGCATTTTTCTAACAATTAAGTAGTATTTCCTTATACGGCGGTATTGAAAAAATAGTCGCTCGTATACGAGATATTCCAACCGAAATTTCCCAACGTAATTTCGGTCCAACAAGGTATCTGTTTACTGAATTTTAAGACTCTAACTGCCATATTTCAAAATTAAAGTATGACTAGCGCACCCTCTGGCGGACTGATTTCAACTATAATCTTTGACCGAATGATGCATGTATGCCAAATTTCAGCTCAATCGGATGAAACAATTAGGCGATATCGTGGAGGAATAAACACACACACACACAGACTCACAAAGAAACTTCACTATGGAAATTGTCTCAGGAGGGGAGGGGGGTCAAAATGGATATTTCCGTCTTCATCTCGATTTTTTTTAGCGCGTTTACAATACTTTTCCTTGTGCCGGGAAGGTAAAAATCAAGACACATTTTTCAAGAACATTATGGTTCCCATGGAATGATTAGCTATTTGTTTGAGAAGTTTGGAAAGTTCTTGCAAAATAACTAATAAGTGAAGAAGCGACGAGGGGAATGCGGGACAGAGAACGCTCGCCGCCCACTCGATTAGCTCAGATGGGCGAGTCGGGAGATGTTTGAAATAAGGTGAAGTGGGCCCAATTTTTCACGCTTTCCTGCTCCGCCTCTTTCGCGCTGGGCATAGGGTTGAAACTAGAGTGAGTTTAAATAAGTTCTACAGGGCTCAACCATTTCTTTTCCGCTCAATTCTCGCTCGCAGTGGACACCCGGCTTTAGTCGGGTATTACCGACAATTTGGTCACCGTCTTTTATTTATCATCAAATTTTATATTGGTTTATAGAATCTCACAATGTTTTAAGCGTAATTTTTTTTTGAGTTACAAGGAATTTCGTTAAAACTCCATTACTCGATTATATGTATCAACATTTTCCTTACGGTTAATACGGAAATAAGAGTATACTGTAATTTCAACATGAATGGTGTGTCCGACTTTAACCGTATGTATTACTAAACATGCTATCATGTTAGAAGCGAGATTCGAAGGTCGTAACGTAATGAAAAAACATATGTTTTATTGTTATCACACAGTAACTACCGTGAGAAGCACCCAAAAACTAAAATTGCCAACAATAACGGGCGAACCCGTCACCTCTAGAAGATTTAACGATATTAGATCGTTTTGTCTCCCGTGAGGTGAGCGCAGAAGACTTAGGACGAAACAGTCCACCGTCTAGTTACGCCACATGCTCAAACATGCCCACACAACCCACACAACGCCACATGCCTACGCAAGTTGGGCCAAATCACAGAGAAATGTTGGTTGGAAGTCGCACTAATAATCCGCCGCACTAATAATCCGCCGCAAGCCGCACTAATAATATTTGAATTCCACCAAACATTTAAATATAATATTAACGCCGAGTCGCCCGAGTTTAGCCCTGAAAATCGCACTGCCTTAGGCGTCGCAATGGGTCCCAGCTGGGTTCGAATTTCAGGTCAATTGGATTAAGCATTTGGGCGCTATCGTGGAGGAATACATGACATCACAAACACAAACACATGCACACAAAAAGACATCGATCTGGGAATGGTCTTCATCTCCACAGGGGAGTTCAAAATAGTTATTTCCGTCTTCATCCCGACAAAAATAAAACATATTCACAATAGTTTCCCTCCTCGTCGGTTAGTGCAAACATAAACACAATATGCAAACATAAACATGGATTAGTTTACAATAATAAATCAATACGAGATCAAAGTCATACAAATAAGAAACTATATAATATTGTACATCCTATTACAAAGCTTGTTTAGGATTTCTCGTATTTTAGAGTCTTGGTTGTGAAGACATGAGTAGTTACGTATTGTTAAATAAAGGAGACGGAGTGAGAAGCGTATTATTAGATAGGTTTGGCAATAGCCAATAGAGATGAAAGAATGCACATAAAAATTGCCCATCTACCCAGTACTAAAGAAAAATTATTTTGATTTCATACTTCACATTTTAATGAATAACAAATTCAAAATCTATTTCCTATGCAAATTCTCGATAGCAATACGCGTTTCTAATGGATACGAGGGGAATTGCAGTATTTGTATTCTCAGAAATCATAAAGTGTATTGATTTGCGACTGTGTGAAACGGATGTAGGGTAAACATACAAAGATAAGTTCGAGATCGTTGTTTATGGTGGCGCGACGGATGCAGCGAACGCGCCGCGTTTAAACCGCGAAAACGCGCGACCCATTTCCTCGGAGCATTGTATGGACTCTTCTAGAAAATTCAATGCCTTTCCATGCCACACCACTATAAAATATACATTATTTATTGTCACAATCGTCGCTCATTCTTTAGATATGAAAACTAGAGGTAACATAAGGTTGCCTATTGATAAACCACAATGAAACTTCAATGCATATTAATATGTTATCTTAATATGCATTGAAGTTTCTATTAATTTACATATTAAGATGCATATTAATATATCTACTTTTATCAAGCCATCAAGCAATAACAAAGATTTTTATTTTTTAGCCACTACCCAAAAGAAATATATTTTATAATTGTACATCGATATCTTTGCATAATAATTTTACACCGTTATGAATTTGCCTATATATAAAAGAAATTATTACCAAAGAAATGTAATAAAAATATATTAATCGAAATATTGACCCTTGTTATCCATGTAGTTACGCCATTTAATGGGGTTGATTAATGCAACTGCTGTAAAAGTTTCGAGGACAGGAATCAATTGATGCATTAATGAAATTTTTCATTGTCTCTTTTCAAAAAGTTGCTATATTTTTGACTTTCTTATGATATACGATTCATAGTAGCTTTCTTTTAAATTTCTGTCCTCTTCTAAAAACAGTATCTTCTTCACGCCAGCACAATTTCATAAATAAATAAAATACATCCTACTCAAGGATATAACATCTTTAAAGTTACGCTATTGAGTAACTAGATGATGCATTGGAAGTTACTGAGACGTACTTGTGTTCATCATTTTTTTTCATTAGGGTACTTCAGTTTAATTTGACCCATCTCTCCTAACTTTATATTAAATCTGAACTTGGAATATTAAAAGTATTTACTTTTAGCGTATTTACTCTAATATTCCTTAAAATTGTTACATTCACAGGAAACGATTATCGGCCTAATATTATTCTTTTTTCTATTTTTTGTATACATGAGTACGTATATAGTATGCGCTGTATGTTTTCCGAAATAAATTAAAAAATATAAAATAAATTGAATATATTCCGTTGGTTTGGTGCCCAGAATAGTTTGAAGTAAGCGGCTCACCGCGAGAGCGACCATTCATACTTCTAGCATTGCCTTGATAAAAGTCCTTGATAGATGCCTTGATAAGAGTCCTTGATACCTTATTACACAGTGCCGTACAACGTTTTAGTAGCTTTGATTTCACATTTCACTACGAAACGCAACTTTTAAGTGGCAGTCATAGTTCCAAACATTGATTAATATTCCCTTACATGCAGTAGCCCAATAAAACGCGTTCAAAACACGCCGTTACGGTATCCTAACTCCCAATAAAATAATAATATAATAACAATCGACTTTTTAAAGCACAATTCTTATTCTTTTAATTATTTACACAAAGATACAACTAGAGTTGTCAACTACAACGGGCGAACCCGTCACCTCGGGAAGTTTTAACGATTAGTCGTTCTATCTCCCTGGAGTGAGCGCAGAAGACTAGGACAAAACATTCCACCGTCAAGCTCCGCCACATGCCCGTAAGAGGCCAACGCCTTAACCGCGAGATAGCCAGGAGTGTTATCCAGCGGGCTTACACTCACGCTCTTACTTCCAATTGCCACCAGATTACTCCAGTCTCTCGATTGGTTACGAGTTCGAGGTCGCTTGCGCGGTCCTCTCTCTTACGAAGCGGTGAAACAGTGTATACTGAAGTAAACTTTGACCACCACCTTTTTTTTAGGTTTTGCAAATATAATAAATTTAAAATCAGACAAAGAATCGGGAACTAATATTTATTATTATAACAGTTTCATATAATTGTGTTCATCCTTTTCTGTATATTTAGTATCCACCTGTATCCACTGACAGAAGTGATTTATGTGGTTTTTTAATGAAGCGGCCAAATGATAAATTTGTAGTGTCTATAACGATAGCAATCTCTGGATAGATTTATTGAGATTAAGACGAGTGATGGGAAATAAACGTCGATTTCATAATCAAAACTTATAGTATCATACACTCTGATCTAGATATCTCACTCTTTTTCTGGAGAATCATTAATTCTGGAAGCAGTCATGGCTTGCATATAAAGAAAATTTAAAAATAATCATCTCACCTAATCTGTATACCCTATTCCTTTTTATTTCTTACTTTTCTTTATCTTACTGTCAATAAAACCGAAGCCTAAACAAGTACACCATTTTGAGCTACTCGAAATTAGTAATTTCAATATCTGATGGCGTTGACGGCCAAACTAATAGCAATTCATTTGGCCATCTACGTATAAAAACATTGCCGGTGAGTGTTTTTTTGAAGGACTGATTGATTATAAAAACCCATTGATTACAATATTGACATTCAATTGTTAGTGTCATCTATCGTATTTTATATAGGGCTGATTACATAACAGAACAAAAACGACGAAATCGGATCTATTAGTCTATTTTAACTTTAAAGCGCACAATTATTAGGTATTTAACACGGTGTCTTTATGTTATTGGGGAGCTAATGGGCCCTTGCTGAGTTGGCCACTAAGACCCATTCTGTTCAGGGTTGGTCACACTCACGGGTCAACACCCATCCGGCGGCCTCCACGCATGAAGAACGAGCCTGGGTAGGACTCTGGCCTTAGGGCTAGTTTCCCCTAGGAATCAACCTTCTGGCGCTCCTGGACAGTCTGCACACCTTGCGGCGTAAGCCAATCGATTGTGCACTCTGAGTAACAGTCGGGGGAGTCTGGAAATAGTACTGTTTCCTATAGAGCGGGGGTGGTTGCGGACCTTATGGCGACTGCTCTTGAAACGACCTTCGGCTACCCGATTCTGGGTGAACAGCCGGGCAAAGATGCCATGGTCCGCGATAGATTCGGTATACAGCGTCTCACCGCTAACAGCGCAAGCGACCTCGAAATCGTAACCAATCGAGAGACCGGAGTAATCTGGTCGCAATTGGGAGTTAGGGCGTGAGTGTAAGCCCGCTGGGTAACACACCTGATTATCTCGCTATTAAGGCGTTGGCCTCTTACGGGCATGTGGCGGAGCTTGACGACGGTGGACTGTTTTGTCCAAGTCTTCTGCGCTCACTTCACGGGAGATAGATTGACTATACGTTAAAACTTCCTGAGGTGACGGGCTCGCCCGTTGTAGTTGACAACTCTATTTGACCATTCGGCTACCCGATACCAGGAGATAGCCGGGCAAAGGATGCCATGGTCCGCGATAGATTCGGTATACACCGTTTCACTGCTTCGTAAGGGAGATGACCGCGCAAGCGACCTCGAACTCGTAACCAATCGAGAGACCGGAGTATTCTTCTAAGGATGGTCAGATTATCAAAGATCTGTGAGAATGGCCACCCTTCACTAGACTCCAATTGCTTGTGAGCGAAGGGTGGTTCTCAGCATGAAGGTTGCTCCGTAAATGAGAGTCGTAGATGTCCGTGTAGAAGAGTTTATTCAGAAGTGAGTCGAAGTCGCCAGTTCTTAACGCCTTGAGTAGTGTTCGCCGTTGTGTTGTAGTGTGGGCGCGAGGTGAAGCCGTGGCGGTCCGTGTGTAGTCGAGGAGCGAAGTGTGTAGTCGAGATATCTATCCACTGAGGGGACGATGTGCAGAGCGCGGTAACTGTCTGCCGAAGTAATGATGTAGTAGGGCAACGGCCTGCCAAAGGAATGATGTAGCACGTGACAACTGTCTGCCAAAGGAATGATGTAGCAGTGTGTAGGTGTACTTGACCACCAAAGGAATGATGCCGATCGAATGCAATGTACTGCGTTTTATAGGGTGATCGGTGATGCAATAGCTACGAGTGGGGCGGCGCATGTGTCGCTAACCTGGGCAATATTTGCCAAATTTAGCTGGAAATTAACTGCAGCTGCTCGTGCACGTTTGAGCGAGTCTGCAGTTTTCTGTTCTGTGAAATTGACTTTTTTGTTGTGGGTATGTAGGGCCGTAGGCTCCTACATGGCTCCCCCCTAGTGAAGGGCTTGCGTATGACAATATGGAAGGTCTTCACGACAAAGTGGCAAAAAAGTCGGAGTGTGACAATTAAAAGTGTGTGTGAAGTTGTGTTCGCGAAAGTTTGGGAATCGTATGTTTTTATGCGAGTGTTTGACTGTTTGAGAACCGTATGTTGTTATGAGTGGCGAAGGCATTTCGTTACAATGTGTTAAAAACTGGCGCTGTTATAAAATGTTGACAATAAGGAAAAATAAATGAAATGGTTAGTATAAACGCTGACATAATAAAATTCGCTGGACGTGAAACGAGTGAATACAATGCAATATGTTACGCGCCGAACGATAAAAATGATTCGCGCGGCTTAAAAAAATGTGGAGCATATGAATTAATAATAATTTAGCGTGATAAGAATGCAATCTGAGTAATTTCGCGCGCGTGACGTCTGAAGTCCATTGTTTGTTTGTTGCGCATTCGTGTGGACTTCCGGTCTTGAAGTTGAAGATTCCCGATAGTAGCTGTTTTGGAGTGCGGCGCCTTGCTTCTGCGAATGAGGTCGTACAGTTCGGTGGTTTTAGTCAGTGAGTCGCTAAACCATTCGGTCGACTTCCAAATTGCTTCGACTATGACGTCGTATCCATGCGTGTTGTGTGGGAATCGCTTCTGTTGTTGCAAGTGGGATAATATCGCCGATTTTACGCTTTGAATGAGTGGTTTCGCTATACCGTCTATTCTCGGCGTTTTGTAATTTTTGTGGGTGAGTCGGCTTCAGCGTGCTGATTAGCGTAGTCCATTGTTGTTTTTTTGAGGTTGGTTGTAGCGTTTGTTTTTTTTGTGATCGGGTATGAATGCTGTGGAGTGTGAGTTCCATCCGTTTTGCGTTTTCGATGTTGATATTCTTCCGCTGCGTGGTTGTTTCCATTTCGTAGTGTGTTTATCGATTGAAATTGTGATTGAGAAGGCATTTAGGCCGATAGTGTCCTTGGTCAGCTGTTAGTCTATACTGGACCTAAGTGCCATTCTCCCGGATGTTGCGCCTGCAGGTCATCACGCTGCATGAAACGGCTTACTTCTGTCCGGTGTTGAGTGTGAAACGATTGTGACGACTTCCTTTCGTAGGATTTTACCTGAGAGTGTATCAATGACGGTTTCGCCTGTACAAGTCCTCAGGGCCGCACATCGTTGTTTTTATAAAATTCGTTAGCGTTCGTTGTTATGATCCGAGATAAGTGCTGTATGAATGTGGCGTTGGTAATTGCGCGTGCTGATAATGTCGTTTAGCCATGACCGAGGTTGTGTGTTCGTTGATTGTAGGTGCCGAGTATATTTTTAAATAAGTCGCGTGAGTACTTGCTTACTGCTTAATGGTAGAAGTACTTGCGAATGCGTTGCGGGAAATTTGCTTCCGCGGTCGATGCAATGTCTGCATTTTTATTAATCGAGCAGGAATTTCGTCTGCTTTTGCGTCGTTGTCGTTTTGTAGTGGCACCGGTCGTCGTCGTTTGGCTGTTTATTTGCGCTGAGAGGCTTGTGTGGTGTCGTGTTTCGCTGAGTCGTTATGCGTTTTATTGTTTTACTTGCTAGGCATGACCGATGTTGGAGAATGCATATTGTAGTTGGTGGTCATGCGTAGCAAGGATCATTCCTTTGGTCTTGTGCTGGTTATACTGCTTGTATCTGTTGTATGTGGGGTCGGGCGATTTCTTCTTCGATTTCGATGACTGCCTCGTCCTTGCTCTGTTGTCCGCCCATTTCGATTTTATAGTGCGAAGTCGCTGTATGTGCGGAGGTTTGAGGAAGGCGTGTTCAGCGGCTTTTGAAATTGAAGGAGAGTGAACGGCGTGTCCTTTTCAGTGTCGTGGCTGTAGTTTGAAGGATTCCGACGTGAAGGTTTAAGCGTGAAGGCGTAGGCGTGTTGTTGAAGGTGCGTGTTGAAGGTGCGTTATGTCCAAAGTCGGGTTCACCAATGTGAATATGGCCACCCTTCACTAGACTCCAATTGCTTGCGAGCGAAGGGTGGTTCTCAGCATGAAGGTTGCTCCGTAAATGAGAGTCGTAGATGTCCGTGTAGAAGAGTTTATTCAGAAGTGAGTCGAAGTCGCCAGTTCTTAACGCCTTGAGTAGTGTTCGCCGTTGTGTTGTAGTGTGGGCGCGAGGTGAAGCCGTGGCGGTCCGTGTGTAGTCGAGGAGCGAAGTGTGTAGTCGAGATATCTATCCACTGAGGGGACGATGTGCAGAGCGCGGTAACTGTCTGCCGAAGTAATGATGTAGTAGGGCAACGGCCTGCCAAAGGAATGATGTAGCACGTGACAACTGTCTGCCAAAGGAATGATGTAGCAGTGTGTAGGTGTACTTGACCACCAAAGGAATGATGCCGATCGAATGCAATGTACTGCGTTTTATAGGGTGATCGGTGATGCAATAGCTACGAGTGGGGCGGCGCATGTGTTGCTAACCTGGGCAATATTTGCCAAATTTAGCTGGAAATTAACTGCAGCTGCTCGTGCACGTTTGAGCGAGTCTGCAGTTTTCTGTTCTGTGAAATTGACTTTTTTGTTGTGGGTATGTAGGGCCGTAGGCTCCTACAGATCCGCCTAAGCAGTATTTTGTTTTATTTTTCAGATATCACAGTTGCGCGCTTGCCGTTCTACGTCTATGCACCCCCCGTCTCGCTTTCGCCGCCGAGCTTTATAAGGTCAGTACTTATTAATTTTATTTTGAATTTTATTTTGACTTCTATATAGACCTTACGGCGACTGCTCTTGAAACGACCATCGGCTACCCGATCCTTGGTGAAAAGCCGGGCAAAGGATGCCGTGGTCAGCGATAGATTCGGTATACAGCGTTTCACCGCTAACAGCGCAAGCGACCTCGAAATCATAACCAATCGAGAGACCGGAGTAATCTGGTCGCAATTGGGAGTTAGGGCGTGAGTGTAAGCCCGCTGGGTAACACACCTGGTTATCTCGCTATTAAGGCGTTGGCCTCTTACGGGCATGTGGCGGAGCTTGACGACGGTGGACTGTTTTGTCCAAGTCTTCTGCGCTCACTTCACGGGAGATAGATTGACTATACGTTAAAACTTCCTGAGGTGACGGGCTCGCCCGTTGTAGTTGACAACTCTATTTGACCATTCGGCTACCCGATACCAGGAGATAGCCGGGCAAAGGATGCCATGGTCCGCGATAGATTCGGTATACACCGTTTCACTGCTTCGTAAGGGAGATGACCGCGCAAGCGACCTCGAACTCGTAACCAATCGAGAGACCGGAGTATTCTTCTAAGGATGGTCAGATTATCAAAGATCCGCCTAAGCAGTATTTTGTTTTATTTTTCAGATATCACAGTTGCGCGCTTGCCGTTCTACGTCTATGCACCCCCCGTCTCGCTTTCGCCGCCGAGCTTTATAAGGTCAGTACTTATTAATTTTATTTTGAATTTTATTTTGACTTCTATATAGACCTTACGGCGACTGCTCTTGAAACGACCATCGGCTACCCGATCCTTGGTGACAAGCCGGGCAAAGGATGCCGTGGTCAGCGATAGATTCGGTATACAGCGTTTCACCGCTAACAGCGCAAGCGACCTCGAAATCATAACCAATCGAGAGACCGGAGTAATCTGGTCGCAATTGGGAGTTAGGGCGTGAGTGTAAGCCCGCTGGCTAACACACCTGGTTATCTCGCTATTAAGGCGTTGGCCTCTTACGGGCATGTGGCGGAGCTTGACGACGGTGGACTGTTTTGTCCAAGTCTTCTGCGCTCACTTCACGGGAGATAGATTGACTATACGTTAAAACTTCCTGAGGTGACGGGCTCGCCCGTTGTAGTTGACAACTCTATTTGACCATTCGGCTACCCGATACCAGGAGATAGCCGGGCAAAGGATGCCATGGTCCGCGATAGATTCGGTATACACCGTTTCACTGCTTCGTAAGGGAGATGACCGCGCAAGCGACCTCGAACTCGTAACCAATCGAGAGACCGGAGTATTCTTCTAAGGATGGTCAGATTATCAAAGATCCGCCTAAGCAGTATTTTGTTTTATTTTTCAGATATCACAGTTGCGCGCTTGCCGTTCTACGTCTATGCACCCCCCGTCTCGCTTTCGCCGCCGAGCTTTATAAGGTCAGTACTTATTAATTTTATTTTGAATTTTATTTTGACTTCTATATAGACCTTACGGCGACTGCTCTTGAAACGACCATCGGCTACCCGATCCTTGGTGACAAGCCGGGCAAAGGATGCCGTGGTCAGCGATAGATTCGGTATACAGCGTTTCACCGCTAACAGCGCAAGCGACCTCGAAATCATAACCAATCGAGAGACCGGAGTAATCTGGTCGCAATTGGGAGTTAGGGCGTGAGTGTAAGCCCGCTGGCTAACACACCTGGTTATCTCGCTATTAAGGCGTTGGCCTCTTACGGGCATGTGGCGGAGCTTGACGACGGTGGACTGTTTTGTCCAAGTCTTCTGCGCTCACTTCACGGGAGATAGATTGACTATACGTTAAAACTTCCTGAGGTGACGGGCTCGCCCGTTGTAGTTGACAACTCTATTTGATCATTCGGCTACCCGATACCAGGAGATAGCCGGGCAAAGGATGCCATGGTCCGCGATAGATTCGGTACACACCGATCACCGCAACACTAGGGAGAGGATCACTCAAGCGACTTCGAACCTGTAACCAGTCGGGATACTGAATAAATCTGGCAGTAACAGGGCGCTTGGTCTGCCCGCTGAGTTAACTGCCCGGTGCGTCTTCTACTGCTGAGTCTTTTACGCTCATCCCGCGGTTGAAAGAACGATCACATATCGTTATACCAGCCTGGGGTGACGGGTTCGCCCGTTGTAGTCGACACCGTCCAACTATGCAGCTTTCCGGTAGCGAACGCTTTCGTTTAGCTCGGGCCAAAAGATCAATTGTAGGTAAACTCGCCAGGTGAACAATTATTTTGACACGTCCAAGAGCAGCGGTTTTTAGCCGTCAATTTTACACGACGAAAATGTAATATAATGTATTCTTCAAATCTAAACTAACATAAAGATTGCTAAGATGAATAAATGAATTAATGAAAATCTCTTTATTGCACAATAAAAAATAAGGTACAATGGCGGACTTATTGCTACATTACAATATCTTCCAGTCAACCAACCCAATATCTTCCAGTCGACCAATTCAATATCTTCCAGTCAACCGACAGATGACTTTTTTGATCATTTTAAAGAACTGACCAAATTTTTTGTCGCTTGGTTGCCGAAAACTGTAAATAATCAACAAAATATAAAATACCAAGCGACAACAAAAACTACCCCAGCAGTTTGAGAGTCGGACTAATCGACGCAGGATTTTTTTATGATTCTAGTGATATATATAACTCAATATCGCCCAAATTGTCGTTTAGTAACTTTTTCCTTTCCGCCGTCGATGTATTTATTTTAACCTATTGATATTTGGAGATTTGGACATTTAGACAACTACTTACTTAATATTTTTAGATTGAGGTACCCTATGACACTCGGGATGACATAACGATTCTAGTAATACCGCAGATTTTTAAATTGGTCTTAAGCGTTTAGAAGTTATGATGGAATAAAGAAACGGAAATTTGTGGTCGGGGAATTTTCGATCACTACAACAGAATTAGGTTTTTGAAATTGAATTGAAATTTAGACAGGACGTGAGAACTAATAATATTGTTTTAATTTTCAGACGACCTCTAGCGGCGGCGGGGCGAGTAGCCGGCGCGCGGCGCGCGACGGGCGGCGTTTTGTTATTACTGTTTCATATAGAATAACGACCTTTCACTCGAAATTTTGTTGAATTACAAGGAATTTTGATGAAACTCCATTACTCGATTATATGTATCATTATATTTCAACGATGTAACGTGATGTGTGTTATGCACTTTTTTTTGTGATACATTATAAATTTTTATCAAATGTGGCAATTTTTAAACGTGCATGTACTATTTTGTACTGGATATTTAGTACCAATAAAAAAAATTTAAAGCATAAGTCGCATAAAAAATAAATGATAAAATCCAATCTCTTATATTTTTCTATGTTTCTTTTGTATATAAAGAAACGAATAATTGTATACCTAATATACCAACTGATGAAAGTTTTTATTTTAGTCGGTACAATTGTTTTGTTTATTTTTATGACATGTTTGTTTTATTTTTATCAAATGACTGTTACTGTAAAATTTTGTACTGGAAATTTATTCTATTTTTGATATTTCTAAATGATATTTTTAATATTTAGACAATGTAATGGTTGATTTTGTATAGTTTATTGACTTTCAGATTTCTAACTTGATTTAATTTTATTTTTGCCAGATATATGATATGTTTAAAATATGAATATTATAAAAAATGTATTTATTAATTGTAAGTTCTATACCCTTACCGGGTTTTTAGGAATAAATAAACTTTGAACTTTGAACTTTGAAATAAAAAAAAAATGGTTTCATGAGTTTTCTTCTAGAAAATAATAATTATTGTACAAAAGTTGTTAAAAAACGAATATACCGCGTGAAGTTTGTAGCACCCGACGTTTCGGCGATGTTGCAGCGGCCGCTGTCCAGTCTACTCGGGACAACGGCTGCTGCAACGTCGCCGAAACGTCGGGTGCTACAAACTTCACGCGGTAAATTCGTTTTTTAACCACTTTGTATAATGCCTTTGCCATTATTATGAAATCAAAAACTTAACGCGTTTGTTTGACATTATAAATAGCTTTATAAACGAATTTACCGCGTGATGTTTGTAGCACCCGACGTTTCGGCGATGTTGCAGCGGCCGCTGTCCAGTCTACCCTGGACAACGGCGGCTGCAACGTCGCCGAAACGTCGGGTGCCACAAAGTTCACGCGGTAAATTCGTTTATAAAGCTATTTATAATGTCAAACAACCGCGATAATCTTTTTCATAATAATTGCAAAGGCATGATACAAATGTGGTTAAAAAACGAATTTACCACGTAAAGTTTGGACACCAACGTTTCGGCGACGTTGCAGCCGCCGCTGTCCAGTCTACCCTGGGCAACGTCGCCGAAACGTCGGGTGCTACACACTTCACGCGGTAAATTCGTTTATAAAGCTATAATGTGAAGCAACCGCGATAGTCTGATTTCATAATAATTGCAAAGGCATACAAAAGTGGTTAGAAGTTTTTCGAATGTATTGAAAACTTGACGCTTATTAGATGTCCAATAACTAATTATTATACTCCAGTCACATTTCATAGAAGAAACTAGAAAATCCATAGATGTATTATACTACCGTTAGATTGGCAATAGAGTCAGTGAGGCGAGACTAAAATAAAAATACACTGGTGTGCGTGTAATGTGCGTGTGTGCGTGTGGGCGACAAAAATAGTGCTGTGCAATCACTGCCTAAACTGAGATTATCGATAAAAATTGGCTGGTATCTTGTTTCCCGATTTAACGTGTGTGTACAAGTGTCAATAAATAAGAAGAGATAATAATGCAGTATTCAGTATTCAATTTATTCATTCAGAATATACAATAAAAGCATGAATTATTAATTAAAGCTAATTATCGCATAATAGAATTCGTTTATATGTAGATTTAAAACTATTAAAGCATAAATATTAATTCGACAATAGCGTTGACTCAAGTCGGCTTTACACGGCAGACAAATAAAATTTAAAAAAAAAATACGTGTGACACTCGGGGACTGCCGCGGTAAAGCTATTGCATAGCATTTTTAACAACTTATGCAATTATAATTATTTATTTATTTTATTTTTTCTGATATCATATAACTACGCTCTATCGGAAAACGTTGAAATTATTCCGAATCATTTGCGGCTGCGGTAGCAAATGATTCGGAATAACGTCTTCCGATAGAGCGCCGCGCACGAATTTTTTATTCGATAAAGCAAATTTCGAAAAAAATCGTAGAAAAAAGATAAATAATTAAATTATCTTTAAAATGGTGCAGGGTTCATAATAATATGCAAGATAGTATTTGCGTAGTAGTCGTTTTTGTGTTCGGTTAGACCTAATTTCACAAATTATTACACTATGTAACATAAACAAAATCTAAAATATTCAAAGCTAAGAATATTAGGAAAAGGTTCTTGTTTAACATATATTTTTTTCGAATCGTAAACAGTACTCGTTTAGACTTAATTATCAGTTTAAAATCATTAATATTCGTTAAGAAATTTCTTCATTCGGTCGCCGCGCTGGCCTAGGCCCGCGATAAAAGCTATGCAATAGCTTTAAAAATAGAGCTGAATCCATGTACATGAGTATACATATAAAATAGATAATTATTATAAGAATAATAATAGGAAGTATCTAAACAAAATTGGAAAAAACAACGTATGTATATGATCAGGTATGTTACATTACATTTTATCACTTGAGACAATTTTATGACTTTTTCACATGCCCGTTTTTTTTGTGCCCTTACATTTTTCAGTTTTTTTTGTTTAATGTCTAACCCTCTCCTGAGAATGTCAATTGTTTTCTTCAACTTTTTCTTCCTCGGGGTATTTTCCAGACCAACAACGTTTGCTGTAGAGGTATTGGCAACCGGAGATATATCTCTGTAGACATATGATGACACTTTTCGCGTTGGTTTCAATTCAACCTGCAAAGAAATATTATTATTGTATGCATAAGTGGATTTGATTGCGGTCTCATCCTCATGGTATTTACATAAAATATACTCATTCGGGAATAGCGTAACTTTAAATCGGTTAAACAATTTTAAAAATCGGACGTATAACATCCGAGATTACCCTATACCAACAAACAAACTTTACCGCTTTATATTATTAGAAAGTGTAGGTGTATCTGTGTTACACAATATGATTAAAATGAAAGTACATATATCAGAATAATGAATTTTAATTAATGAATAAGGTTAACGCTGGTAGCGAATACACAGACTGTTGGACATGCATAAACATAATATGCATATCAATAAAAACACATTGACGTTGAGTTTCCTCAATTCCGTAGTAGTGGCGATCATATAACTAGTGCAGGTGTTACCATTGATCATTGAGCAGACCGTACAGATAATAAAATGAATAATTAGGAAATAACTTACGGGCATGAACAATGTGGGTATTGAACCAGACCGCAGCTTTACTCTTTGAGAGCCTCTATTGGCAAAACATTTTTGTTCAAAGTGTCTGCTGCATAAAGTTGAATGTTTATTTGGAACCCAATTTTCCCTATTTGTCATTTTTAGCCATTTCTGTCGAATATCATAATTTACAGGAAATCTGAAACATTTCAAAATTATATTGTAAGGATATTTATAAGAATGCTATTTGACTCCAGAACCCTAAAAACAGAAATTTGTTAAAATTTCTATCAAGCAGAGATCGGAATAAGTAGAGTATATTTACCTAAACTTTGTGGAATATAGACAAGAAACGTAAAGTTCAGTGCATTTTCGGGACAACATTTGAAGAATGTAAAGCACAAAAAAATAATTCGGTGCCTTGTTGTGTGTAGCACAATCTTTAATTACAAATAGAATATACTAAAATAGATTTATATTTTCGTAAGATATTGGCATGCCATTTGAAAACATAAAAAAATCTTTATTGTACCAATTCGTACGGAAATAAATGTAACCTATAAAATATTTTTGTTTACTCGAAATATGGATGCAAAAACTCGCATGAAATAAAAGATTTCAGCCTTGGTGATATCGCGATACTGACTATTCAGGGTAGGCTATTTTATTGTAATTTTTTAATATTAATTTTTGTCCGTGTAGGATTTTTAATATTCTCATTTTTTTATAAACCATTGTATATATCTCACTACCATTAACATGTTTACATTATATAGTATTTTTGCTATCTACTTTACTTGTTACGATCTCTTCTAATAAGGCCGCATGTACGGCATGCCGTTGTCAGCCAAGTTACATATCGATATGTGGACATCGATATTATCGCTCTCACTATACATTTGAGGTTAGAAATACTAGCAATTCACGTATTAAATATTACGTTAAATTCAATTCCTACGCATTCCGAGCATTAATATTACAAAATGCAATATTACTACCCATCCATTTCAGGATAATTTTCATGTATAGAGTTCCAAAATATTGCATTTAGATAACTAAATCTTTCAATCGTACTTACATGTGAAATCAATATTTCTGTGGATTTTCTTTCTTTGATGAGTTACATCCAGCTACTGCACAAGTAACCATAATTGATTACGTCTATAAAACACCAAATTACACCTGTAAACGCGAGATTTTGGAAAATTAAGCGGGATTTGTTTCGTTCACAACTGACGTTGGGCCGATACAGGCCGATAGCGTGTACGTGAGTGGTCTCGCCTGTCTATCGCGCTCTAACATACCGGTATCTATGTTCTTTCTCTTTCGCATTGCCAATCTAACGGTAGTATAATACATCTATGAGAAAATCACACTCCGAATTTGCCTAAACAAATGAGATCGCACCGCGGCGATATTGCATAGACAGGCGCGCTGCCTAATTTTATCGATATTCGCGAAATCGCGGGGTGCGCATACCTATTTGTTTACGTAATTAGTATAGAAGAATTACCATATTTTGAGTGTGATTTCCTATAGTTTTTCTATGAAATGTGACTCTTTAGAGTATAATAATTAGTTATTAGACATATAATAAGCACGTAATAACACAATATATTTGAAAAACTTTATCCACTTTTGTATTATGACCTGTCAAAGTTAATGCCAAATTTTCGTCACCGACTCGCAAAAGTTTGGATTTTTCTGTAATATCAGACAAAGCTGAAAGAACTGGTATGATTTTATAAGAAGTGTAGTGTAGTGGAAAAGTTATTATGGAAGAATTTCATATAAATAAAGTCCCTAAGTAGTCAGAAATACAAAATTTAAAAAAAAAATTTTTACGAGGAGACATCAAATTTTTCTTGGTTATTATGACTGAAAAACTAAATATTTTTGTATGCAAAGAAGTAAAACAAAATAATGGTTTTGGTAAAGCATTTAATAAAGAACATAACTGTAAATACAATTTCCGCATAGACTTTCGTATTTTGTTATAAAAACATCGAAATGATAAATAGGCGAGTTTTTTCACTTCGCCAAATTTGTAATTTGTCGCCATTATTATCTTAATTGATTTACGAGATAAGGTTATAATGTGTTATATGTCAAATTTCAATGCGATCATTTCTTTTTATGATCTGTATAGTGGTTTACAAGTTATGGTCGTTTTTATCAAGGTCGTCGATTTTGCGCGCAAAAAGGTCGCGCGCGAATGGGACGGCTGAATTTTATTCCGCGAGGAGAGGGGTTAACTTCGATCAAGTACTTAGGACGTATAAAGTTCCGGAAGACAATAGTCTTCTTCTTCCGATATTCTTCTTCTTACGTGGGTTCCTATCCCGCCTTATCTAGAGTGCTTTAATTCATACCCAAATACTCAGGATGTATACAGTTTCGACGAAAATATTTTTCTTCTTCCGCTATTCTTCTTCTACCAAAGAGCTTCTATCCCGCCTTATTTACATTGTTTTAATTGATAACCAAAAGCTTAGGATGCAAAAAAGGTTTTAGGGGGTGGTGTTTGGAGGGGGGTGGGGGGAGGGGGTGGTTTTGGGGCTTTGTGAGTGTTAGGGATTTGGGCTGAAGGAGAGGTATGTTTGGTGGTGGGGGAAGGGTTTATGGGTGGGGTTTGGATTGGAGTGAGCGGCGCAAAAAGAAGATTGGGGGGCGGGGTGTTGGGTGGGGGGCGTTGTTTAGGGGTGGAGGGGGTGGGGAGAGTTGTGGGAGTTTGGAAAGGGGTGGGGGTTAAAGGGGAGGGTAGAGTAGGGTTGTTGAAAGGGGGAGGCTTGGGGTTAAGGGTTTTGCTCGCGGGGGGTGGGGAGGTTGACTGCTTGCCGGTAAAGTCTTCGGGTGACAAAACTGATTTTCATATAATAATAATATTTTTTTCTTTTAAGAGATAGTAGATAAATAAATATATACATATAATGGACATAACAACTTTTGCCATAACATACTACTTGCTATTATACGACTACAAACGGAAACGAAATTAATTCACGCGTAAAATTATGAGGGTTATAACAACTAGGTAACTTTTATAACAAAGTTATTATTTAGTCTCGAAAGTCCTTCAAGCGAATGGAGTAGGTTCCTCGCGCACGTTATTCTATTTTGGTACTTTTCCTCGGTATGTACAAAAGTTGACGAAACCATAACTAGTTATTCAGAGCTTAATAAACACAACAGTTGATAAACTAAATAATACAAATTTTAATACAGAATGTACAATGGGCTCGATGGCGGATCTTCGCGATAATATATTGGAAAATAGCTCATACGAATGAGACAGACCATTGCGTTAAAGCGGAATATAAAATGAGTAATCGTATTTTTTCCAGCACAAAACTGCCGCACCAGACATAGAACCGTCTGAACTAATTTGAAAACATTTCGTCCGGTCTTACATTATGCCGCTTTATGTACGATCGGTATACTGTGCCATAAGAGACTGCGTCATAGTGGATGCTCCATTCAGTCAAGACAAATATAATTTTTTAAATATTCTTCTCAAGAAGTTATTCGTGTGTTTCAAGATCCAAAGGCAAAACAAGAAACTATTACTTTGGCAGCCGAACAATTATTTGCAATGAGATATCCAATTTGATTTATTTATTTGTATGAGATTTTACTTTTCTGGAAAGCAAGTATTGTGGACGCACTTAGGTGTGTCAGTGTGTGTGTATTCCTCCACGATAGCGCCCAAACACTTCATCCGATTGAGCTAAAATTTGTCATGCAGGCATCATTTGGTCATGGCAATAGTTGAAAAGAGTTAAAAGAGAGAAAATGTCATGGTAAGAGGTGTGTTTAAAATCGGTCCACCAGGGGGGCGCTCTAGTCATACTTCAATCTCCAAATATTGGACTTACAAAATTCCGTATACAGAAGCGTTCGTAGGGTCGAAAACACATTGCTAAGGTTTCAGGTTTCAATAGCTTTTATACAGAGTGTTTAGAGGGGGGTAGGGGAGGAGGAGGCGTTGCGGAGAGTAGCATTGGGGTGGTAGATTTGGGGGTGGGGGATAAGGAGGGGGTGGTTGGGGGGTGAGCAAGGATTAACGTTGGAGGAGGGAGGTTGGGTCGGAGGGGTTGGCTGGTTGTGGAAGGGGGGCGGGATAGAGTGGTTGATAGAGGGTCGGGGAAGGGGAGGGGTGGGGTTTAGATTGTGGCGCTTGGGTGGGGGGGGGGTTCTCTGCTTGCCGGGAAAGTCTTGGGGAGAAACAACCGATTTCCGTTTTTTTTCCAATATGGCGGCTTACGTTCTTGTTCGACAAGGTAGAAAACTTGGACTTAACATACGGAGACTAGTTTGAAAAATATTGAAACTAACAGAATAATTTCGCATAATGTTATTTTCGCAAAAATACTTTTGTTCCACAAAAATATTTAATGTTCAAGAAATTTTGTATCACTTCGTTATTTTATTAAATTATTTGATTACAAAAATTGCTTTTCTCTCTTAAGATACTACATTTTCATGCAATTTTAGACCGTATGAGGCACTAGAGGAACGGGGGATCGCCACTGTTAATTTCTAGGGTAGAACTGAGCAAGCAAAACCTATGACTATGATCTTTTTCATGTCAATACCTTTAAATCTCTCTTGAGACTAGAATACATCATATATAGAGACGAGCGGAACCCAGACGACGAAGTTCCACCAATATGACTCCGTTTGTACGCTTTGGTCGCAATCCTTTGGTCCAATAAGAGCGCTAAAACAGCTGGCGATCTTATTGGACCACTCGATGGCTGCGACCTAATTATAATGTTCATAAATGTTATTAGCTATACAATAAGTTTTAAAAATAAAATATCTTACCTGGGACGTCGCCTTTGAAGTCGGAGTATTTTTGGACGCAATGTCGTTGATTCATCTTGATGGATTTGTTTGAACTATTTATTTATTTACGAGAACTATTTATTTATTTCTTCCGCTTACTATTAATAGAACTTTGAGGCATCTATCATTCTCAGCATTATTATATCATGATCATTATTCATAGTTTCCTGAGAGCAAACTACATGTTGAGACTTTTGCTCAGGCTTTCCACTTTACGATCCAATTCGCTGTGTAATATTTATGAGTATGTGTCGCTTACACGATAGCTAGCACTCCACTTCTTTTCTGACTTTTGTAACATGTTGGTTTTCGCACGTTGCATACTGGAGGTTCGAATATTCCTGTAAAAATAAAAAATAACCTCTAAATTCCATGAAGATTTAATTAGAAAGACAACAACAGAAAAACGTAAGTTTAAAATTATTACAACCAAATTAAAAATCAGATAGATATTATAGATACATTAATAGATAGAAAGAGCCGACAGAAAACAATGACTCTAGCTTACGTTTGATTACATATTAATCTTTTGAGTAGAAGTCCTTTTCCCTGTATGAGGAAATCGAACATCCGAAGCTATTTTGAATGCGAGCTGATTTGAGCCGAACATTCACGAACGAAGACGGAGGTAAATGCGGTCGCCAAAGAGATATTGACAATCGTACTATCACTGAATCATGGGAAGAAAGTCACAAAAAAGAAAAATATTCAAAAGTTAGACTTACGGGAGAATCTTTTTCTTTTTCTCTCACAGTTTTTGGTACCTATATATGTTCATGAATGTTTATGAGAATTTCACAAAAGCAAAAACAGTTATTTAACGCACGCTAACATGCATTGCCATGAAACGAGGAATAAATCCCTATACGTTCAGGCATTGCACCCATCAACTGCAAAATTCCAGCGTACTATTCACTACATAAGCCTCAATTTCTGTAATAAAATACCAGAAAATATAAAAAATATTCAAAATTATGACAAATTCAGGAAACGAAATATATTTAATTGATAAATGCTTATATGGCTTTAAAGAATTTTAATATATTTAATAGATTATATTATCGGTAAGAGTTTTAAAATCTACTGATTGTTACTTGTGATTTGTATATTTTTATTATTAATTGTTAAATTTATTTCATTACGTTGATTTTGATTATTTATACTTTAATAAATTATTTAAATTGAAATATTTTTAGATATTTTTTAAAAATTATTATTATTATTTATTGATTTTCTATTTGTAAATTTAGGTTTTGATGTATATATTTTGATTTTGATTTTATATTATTGATTTTTATATTTTTTAATGTTAGTTTTATTCTTATTAAATGTAGTTTATGTAGAACTATATTTTTGTTATTAAATTGCTGATTCTCTATGTTTTCTCATCATTTCTGTTTTTTTTTTTTAGTTTGTATATCTTTGTTATTGAATTTCTGAATTTGTATGTTTTTTTCAATATTTTTTTATAGACTTTTTTATAATTTTATATGTAATTGAAAATGTAATTTTATTTGTTGTAATACCATTAGATATGCAATTTCCATACCCTGATCGGGGTTTTGAAAATAAATTTTTACTTACTTACTTTAATTTAGGTACCAATAGGTAATACCAAGTTAAATTGACATCTTTTTCCACCTTCCGCGAAGATGAGCAGTTAGACGTTTCCGAAGTAAGAAAACTAATTGGACCGCCCACTCTTCGGTGTCGTATTCCAATGACTTGAACGCTCTTAAATATTCGATCTCATGGGTATACATTTCGGCTTACTGACGAATTCGAAACAACTAATATTAACTCGAGATACAATACAAATACAATACAATATTCGACTCCAGTAGGTAGGCATTCCTACACTTGTATGAGTCATTGCATCTAACATTCTTATTAATAAATTACCTATCGTGATAGTAGTGACTATATAAATCAATTTAGGTAATTTTAATCGGTATGAGAATCATCAATAATTAGAAAATAATGTAATAATGAAAATTGCAGTTCAAATAAAGGAAACATATCTATAACCATAATTATCGTAGATTATTATAGATATAACATTATTTGATAGTCATGAAAATATATAAAAGTATACTAACAGCCTTACCAATAAACGAGTTGTAAAATTTATACCTCTGTTATTACTAGGTATAAGAAAATCTGTGACCAATAAACGCGGTATAGCTTACACCACTGATCATCTCGGGTATAAGCATGGAATAGTGGTACTGGATTTCCATCCGCACTATAACTCCGCTATACCACCCCTAGGCCAGGTATAACAGCGGTTTAACGGAGTATTAACTTAAAAATGGCCGACCGGCGTAACAGCTGTTTCAAACTGACAGCCACCTGACAGCCGCGGACGTGGAGCTTCTCGTTCGCGAATCGTGCGCTTTCCTTGTAATAGCCGTGTTACGACGAGGATACGCCTTTTATACTGCTGTGAAATCCTGCGTTTTAGCCGAATAATGGATTTTGTCGACTTGGATGATATGATCGATCTGGATTTATTGGAAGAAATCAAAATGCGTCGTGATAGGCGACCAAAAATTTACAAATTGCGATACGACCCGTTCGATTTGGATGATTACAATTTTAAAACTAAATATCGTTTCACTAACCCATACGCCGCAAGAATCATCGATATCCTGAGAGCTGACCTGCAAAATACCACTATAAATTCGATCAGCATTCGCCTAACAAAACAATGGGCAAGGGCTTTCTGACAACAAAAAGTGACATTTCATGTGCATTTCATGCCGCTTCAGTTGGCCACACTGCTTCCAAGCGGGCGTTGCCATGCTAGAAATATGACTTGTCTTTGGTTTCAGGGAGTAGTTATAACCGCGTTATAACTGATTTATTGGTCACGATTTTACAACTTCGTTATAACTCGGCTATACCGGGTATAACAATAACAAAGGTTTAACGCGGTTATAAGATAATTTTATTGGTAAGAGTGTAAATGTGTCAAGATGGTCAAATCCACCAATATAGCCTTAGACGATAAAAATAAAAATTACGCTCTTTGGCATATTTCAGCTCTTTACCTTTATTTTACAGTATGTTACTCTTGGAATAAGTATTCAGTATGATACTCTTGGAATAAGTATTCAGCATTATCCGAATCTCTTATGCCAAATATTGAATTTTTGACTAAGCTAAGAAATATATATTTTTTAATCAGTTCTCTCCAAGACTTTTGATATGCGCAGGGTCTTCTTATAAAAATAAGAGGCTATGGCGAAGGAAATTGTATCGCAACTTGCTAAGCCGGTGCCGATTAAGGTGTAGCTAAATTTATTTCCAGTATTGTATTGATGGAAATCACTATTCGCCGGGACCTCTGACATATGTTTACGAGCGAACATACTAATTTGTTGGATGTAGCACGAGTACGTCGTCTGGATTCCCGACGCAATGAAAAACAGCTTACATATAGTTGTTAGAGAAGCTCTGTATAAACTACGTATTGACCTTTTTTGAACGATAAGAATTCCCATCAAATTTGCTGCTATTACCCAGAAAATTAGGCCATATGTCATCATAGATTGGAAATAAGCGCAGTAAATAGATTTAGCAGCCTCAAAGCAAGCAAACCAACGTCATTGTAACACCTTTGCAGTGTATCCCGAGCGACCTTATGAATTTGCATCAGACGCAATTTGCAAATCTGTGCGATTTGCATTCGATACAAAAATCTCTTTAATTTTATTTTGTCATCAAATGTAGATATACATAATATAGTTTCTTTAGCAATTAAAACAAAAGTACGTTAGTTGTTATGTATATGTATACATTTAACCAATTTTGAAAGTTGTGATGAAAGAAAATCTTTTATTACAACAAAGACATATATAAGTAATGCTACAGTGATCAACTTCAGCTTCAGTAATCGGCAAAGATAAGGTTGTGGCCAAAACTTTATCTTTTAGTACCGATAGAGATATAAGTCCTTTGTACATCCGACAATTTTACATTTGTATAAAGAGTTGCTACAAATATATCACTAAAATTAGTTCATGCAGTCGAGTCACTGCTGAACTTTGACAGTTGCAATTTCTGTAATGCCATTCCCGAATTGCTCATTCTTGCGGCTTCGCTCCTCAAAGCGTTTGCTGCTTCCAATTTACTCGATTCTGGAAAAGCTGCCGCGACTGTAGCCCCAGCGGTATAATAATTGTCTTCAAATGATAAAGCTTGTAATTTCAAATCCTTCTCGACTTCCGGAGTATGCTTACTATTATGTGAAGCCAATTTTCCGACGATGTCGCTATGTTCTTGTAACCAGCTATCAAAATTCTCTGGCATCACCGTCGCATGTCAGGAGGAGGGATGTTTGACATTACGATAGTCAGCGATCGGCCTCAACGTGCCACCCACAACTCCTATTGTTTCATTCAGCTGAGTGTCAACATAGAAACATGAGAGCTATGAGCCCACGCTGGAGTGCAATTTTCTGTTGTGCTATAAACCAATGCAAGGGCGGAAATTTTGAGAACTCCAGGTTGCAAATACTCCACGTTTTTATTTCGCTAGAGAATGCCTCTAAGTTTGCTTTGAAAGTCCATCTCCAAAACTTTAGCTGATTTCTATGTAGGTGATGCATAATCAGGGACTAATTTATTCGACATACATAGTTATATTTTTTTTGTTAGCGGTATTGATGTTTAGATGGAAAACGATCAATGTAATTTTGTCCGATTCGGTTTGAGGTACCAGTAGTAAAAATATTTTTCGATACATATCTTGATCCAGTTTCTCAAATGACTTTTACTGGTAACCAATGATCATATCATTGTCGATATATTTTTTTGCACAGCTCATGTTGCAGACAGATTTGTAATAAATACCTACAACAAATCGGGCAGGGGACAAGTCATATCCCTGCGGGTGGCCTTTCCATAATTCTTTATACAGACTTCTTAGACTATCGAGGTGAACTCTATACTTCCTGTTGGACATTCTGTAAAACAATTACTTGTAATCAGATTTACAGTCCCTTTCAGCCCTCTATTCCATTTCAATGAGATTAATGAAGCACCAAATTTAAGTTTAGTTTAAAACCATTCTCCACCTGAGAAGTTATCCCAAGCTCACAGTAACTCATTCCAGTTCGAAACTCTTCTTTTCTGGTGGCGGGAACTTTGGAATATCTATGTTTTCTTATCAGCATTACCTATTCAAAAAATTGTAGATTACTGACATCATGGACATCACATGGACACTAAAAATAAACATGACATGGACACATCTTTTCCTTGCAGAGTAATCCCAACTAAATAAAACCTTTTAAGGTATTAGAAGATCATTTCAAATGTATATTTTTCAATTTTCTATAATCTTTCTTTTATAAAAACAAATGCCCGACCATCCCCAAAACAACGTATCCGGCTGTCTCTATTTCATAAGGAAAAACTGAAACCGAAATTTTCTTACATTGCAGAATTTGATATTTTAAATTTATTGTGACGTACTTGTCTTGGAATATAGTACCTGCCATCTGCTCCGCCTTTTGTTTACCGAATATTCTGCAGATCCGACTTTTCTAAGCGTATTCTAGCTCTGCCCACTTGAATGTATAAAATCCATATCCTACAGACACTTTACCCGCGTCATTATAATTTCGTCATTAAAGGAGGACATTAATCTCTTGGCTGGGTCAAAGTCAACATGATTCTTATAGAATCTTAAGAGCCGTATTACAAAATAGCGTAGGTATTCTTTTAAAATGAGTTGAAAAAATGAACGCATTTTTTTTTTGGATGTAACTATAAAAGATAGGATAAATAAATAAATAAATAAATAAATAACTATTCAACCCTGGGAGAAAAACCGCGGCACTGAGCGCTCTTCTCTTGCGCAAGCAAATATATACACAATTTCTAATTGTTTTTTGCAGTGTTTTCTCCTTTCTAATGACAATAATTTATATTATGTCGTATTGCTAAAAGAGTGAACTTTAATATAGTATAAGTATTATATAAGAATCTTATTTTATTTCTGAGAAAATTAGAATGATACAGGAAGATTTTTTTTTAATTTTGTGTAATTGTAAGTAATATACCTATACCTTGGATATGTGGTCAAAAAACGAAAAAATAAAGCCGTAGTGTACATCAAGAATACATGACGGACATAAAAAAAAATAGTATACGATTTTCGTTGTAGTGATATTACTGTATTAAGGAGCTCAAAGTTTGCCTTCCGAGCGTTTAACGAATAACGACTTTCGGAAAATGGGCTGAATAAGTAAATAATTTTCGTTACATCTAAAATTAAAGGCCGCTATGATCAACATCAAGAAATGGTCCAGGTAATTCAGTAATTAAAGTTTGTAGAAATCTCTTTATTTCTTGGAATTAGAACGCCAAAAATCCACTTTTCTTGCCTTTATGGAAAAAAATATGTGAACAGGCTCTTAATAGATCACTTCATTTTGTAGCAACTCTAACCACTTTGACACGCCGAGCGCGCCGGCTCTCGTTTGTTACTAAAGTTATCTAGCGCTGGTCGCGGTCAGTACTTGGATGGGTGACCCCCTGATTGCTGACCGTGTGATCCTTTAAATGCAAGGTTGAATTTTTTTTCGTCAGGCGACAAGGTAGATTCCGCGAAAAGGCACTAATCTTGTGTGTAAAAATACACTTGCCTTTGTACGTTTGAATTTTCAGGCGACCCATCAACCGCCGAGGAGGGAAAGTATTGTGAATATAAGTATTAAAAATACAAGTATAGTATAACGAAGAATATAAGTATAGTAAGAAAGTATTGCGCCATAATTTTTTTTCGGGATGAAGGAGGAAATATTTATTTTGAGCCCCCTGAGACGATTAAGACCATTTCCAGACGAACGCCTGTCTGTATGTGGGTATTCCTCTATGATAGCGCGCAAACGCTTAATCCGATTAAGCTGAAATTTGGTATTTATTGTTTGGCATCATTTGATTGGGTCTAAAATCGGTCTGCTAGAAGGCAAACTAGTCATACATCTATCTCGAAATATTGGACTTAGAGACTTGAAATTTAGTACGCAGATGCCTTGTTGGGCCTAAATCATATTTTCAAATTTTGGTTAGAATATCTTACATACAGAAGACAGAAATAGTTATTTTGAGCCCTCCTGAGACGATTAAGACCATTTCCAGATGGCAGCATGTCTGTATGTGTATATTCCTTGACGATAGCGCCCAAATTCTTAATCCGATTGAGCTGCTAATTTGGTCATCGCAAGGATTTAAAACATTGTGGTCGAAATCGGTCTGCCAGGGGGCGTAGTAGTTATGTATCAATTTCGAAATATTGGACTTAAAGACTTGAAATTTGGTACACAGATGCCTGCTACAGAAATAATATTTAAATAACGCCATATACTTTGATATCAACCAGCGGGCGAAACTAACAGGGTTAGTGCGCCGGCCTCGAGAGGTCGCACATCGATTTATTTATGAAATTAATATTCAAATGATATTAGTCCTTGGTTACTATCCGGGATACCACTGAGTTTTGAAGGTAGGGCACTTATCTTGAAAGAAATACACATTAAATTTGTCATGTTAATCAAATGGATCATAGAAACATTTGGCAAGCTAATTTTTAAAAAATCATCCTTCAGGGGTTCTTTGTTGGAAATGTGTGTAATCTTAGTGAATAATTTTGTGAAAACGAACATAATATTTCCGACTACTTATTTAATTGTAATCAGCATGCATCATGTTTACGATTAGGTAAAACAATTGAAATAAAATTAAATATACTGTAGTAGGATGAGTATCAGGACTCACGGTAGCGTATCCGATCAAACTTAGTTGATAGTAATATTATATCACCTAAGTTATTGCCATTGCCAATTATTAGACCTAACGTACATTTCAGTACAAACAGACACCTACAAAGCTACTGAGCTTTGTAGGTGTCTGTTTTGTTTATTTTATTGAAAATGTAAAAACAATATTTTTCACTAATTTACTATTCAATACCAGTTCTAGATCAAGCATTGTAAATAAAATGTTACTTGTAAAAAAAAATAGCAATTGTGTTACCGCTAAACCCGAGAGAAGACTCCTTTATAACGTTTATGTTTATAATAATTACGAAAAACTATATAAATATCTAATAAAAAATATATATCTCTGCTTATCTGCTAAAAAAATAATGTATGTCAAAATTCGTATTTAGCAATTCATTTAGATTTAACAAAGTATACACTTTATACAAAATTAATATAAACTCCATAACTTTCATAAATTTTTGATATAATAATACTAATAACATAAACGATGTTACTTCCACCATTCTCCCCGTGAAGACGACAAATGTAATTCTGATGAAAAGTTTAGGATTTGGTTATTCCATCAGTTTATTATTAAAATAGTGACTAAATCCTAATTGTTTATCCGCGTGCGTTTCGTGATTTCTCGTTTAACCAATGGCTATCGTCTACAAAGCTGGATAAAATGAAACGTGTTAAAGCGTACCGTCGTCGGTTTATTAGACGGATTACGGTAGTCTTGTTGATCCGTGGCCGTGCTATTTGCTTCAGGTTTCGAGTTATGTTTCTGGCTGTGTCTCCTCTGCTGAATTGTATAGCTGCACCGTAATTTAATATTTTTGTTATACAATAAAAGTCTCGTTGGAGGTTCTGATTCGTACCTCTTTTCTTGGGTTACTTAACGAGGTAGCTCCTGGTGAGGGTAACATTGCACTTAGTCGACTCGTTTTTCTCGTATTATCTTTGCATTTTAATGATGCGTCCGCTAGTCCACATCTCTTTCTCAGACAGTTTCTTGCATGGTCAACCTAGTCTGAGACAATCCCTCGGGCGAAAGACCGGGGAATGATGACTCTATATTGGCTATAAAAGTGCATCTGTGAGGTGGTGTTATACGGCTACGGAGTATCTCTTCCGGTCTTTCTTGGTTAGCTTCGCTTAGCTTATGTAGGTTATTTCCGGTTTGATATGTACTTTGGTCCGCACAAGAGCAAACCGACGACGCTCAACTAATTTAAAGTTAATATTGCGACTGAAATAGCCGAGAACTCAAGAGCAAAGTGTAGACACGCAATCAAAATCTTCACTTTCACATGTTTAGAAGCATTATTGAAATTTTATTTTCATACCGACGTGCCAGAAAATCCTCAAGAAAATCTGTCGCAATATGTGTTAGATATAGCGAACACTATAGATTTCAAAGGAGATATCAAACAAATCATATCAATCGCAAGGAAACACAATGAAGCTACTACAAGAGAGAATCCAAAATTGAGTAATTATAAAATATATAACCAAAAGCCAAAGGGACAATTTCAGTCTCTACAAAAGCATTAAAAAAAAGCAAATATATTTGCGAAAACTTAACCCTAGCCATATTAAATTGCGATGCGAAAAGCAACCAATATTTATTTCAGAACACCTGACGTAGCGAGATAAGTAGGTACAGATACACGATCGCTAGGAATTTTACAAAAGTCAAGGAATTTGCCTTTTGCTGATTTAAAAACGGAAAAATATTTCTCAAAAAGCAAAAGCACTCTTGAAAATTTTCAAATCAAGAATGCATCGACCTTGGATAATATCTCCTAATTATTAGGTAGTTCGTTTTACTTAAATATTCTAAAACCTGTCTAAAATCTGCCAGTCACACCAATATTTCGAACTGGAGACGAAGAAGACAATAGTACAATAATTATTGACCGATCACACATTTGAAGATTCACAAAAAAAATCAGTATAAAATTTATTATCCTTAAAAATTATCAAAAAAAAAAAATAAAATTTAAAATAAGTTTACAGTAAATTCCGAAAAACAATATAAAAGAAAAAAATGAATTTGATATCAAATATTGCCAGAAATAAAATAATAAAAATATACGGTAAATTATCAATTTGTTTCATTCAACAGGACGTCCTTAAACATGCAGGATATTTTGAGGGTCTTTTGCTCTTAAATGAAATTGCTATTTTGATTATTTCCCACAGTTTTTTATATGGATTTTTGCCCCGAGAAATGTCGTTCGTCTATATCTCCCCCATTTTTACATATTCTGCCCCAATTGATATGCGGTAGATTGAAATCTCCAAGGATGACGTTTTGATTTTGTATTTCTGAGTTTATATTATTTCTTGAGATTTTGAAGTAAAACATTGAAATTTATTAATCGGGCTGTTTGGTGGTAAATAGACTACATAAACAGGATGCGGCAGTCAAACCTGCATTTTTTTAAGATATACGGTTGTATATTTGTTTTTTATTGTTATCGTCTTAATCAACTTTAAAAAGCATTTTAGAAGATTTCCAGCTGGATTCTTGACTTGAGTAGTAGTACAGTTTACCACAATAAATGGGACGCTGTGAGGTCGGGTGAACGGGAAGGCCAAGGAATCGCTCCGTTCCGGGATATCACTCGATTCGTAAAAACATCATTGAGAACACCCATGCTCACAAGTGTGGCTTGTGGCTTGCGGCCACGAGCTGTGTGGCTTTTGGCCTCATCTTGTTGAAATAGGGTTTCATTATTAACAGCATGTTGAGGAAGTTGAGGAATGAAAAAGGAGCGTAACATTTTCGAATAGCGCTCTCTGCATTCACGAATACAGCTTACTCTCTTTCGACCGACCGTTGTTGATTAAACCACTGTTCCATGGCGACTGACATGCTTCAAGGTGTGGACACAATAGTAAGCTTAGCGATTCGACCCGCCCACTTACCCGGGTCAACCACCAGACCAATACCAGATGAAATTCCAGACCAATGTTTTTTTACTTTGTATTTTTAAATTCTCAGTACTCAAAAACATACATCTAAACATTTCGGACGCGTTCCTATGCCAAAAGGGGGTTTACAGCGCCGATTTTGGGTTTCGATGCCATATTGACCGCCATCTTGGATACCTCCCTTCTGGTCAGGATTTCGCTTAGGCAACCGGCATTTTCGGAATCAGCGTAGTTGAAATAGGGAGAAAATACCTATTGCCCAAATGTTACATGATTTGCTTCTAAAAGTTTGTTTTTCAGAAAATTTGACTAGACTATTATACTAAGGGTTATTATCCGATCCACCTTATTCGGCTGGACAAGCACTGTTTGATTCCACCAGTTCTACAACCTCAAAACATTTTAGGTGGACAGAAATTTGAGACGAACTACGACATTACGGCTGTTGTAAAGGAGTATTTTGCAGACCTTAAGGACAGTCATTTTATGGTGGGCATAACTGTTTTGCTACGTAGTTGAGACTAGTCCAAAAATAAGAACAATTTTGTCAGTGGTCAAAGAATTCGGTGGACAAAGACAGTCCAGCTCCGTCACGAGCCCAATAAAATACAACTCCAGACCGCAAGGAACTGAGAAGGTGACCCAGTGGGGCCCCTCGCGCCATGCATACTAAATTTGGACTTATTCCCCCTCTAGTCTGGTTGTGGTTCGAAGTCGTTTACACGGATTTCTACGTGCTGTTAGCGTGGTTCTCTTGGAACATGGAGCCATTTGCCTGACATGCTACTCGGAATCGGTTGGCCAACGGGCTCTCTCTAAGGATAGATGACAACAGGTCCACGTATACACCTCATCTTAAAAAACAAACTATTTCAGACCCCTCCAGTAACACGCTGGCTGCACAGACTATGCACAACCGTCCAGAGCAGCTGAGGTTCCCCTCTTCAGGGAGACTACTGGATAGGAGTTGAGCTATGAATTGGGCCGACCAACAAACCAACTGTCCTTAAGGCCTGTGCTGCATAGTCTCTTTCAACCCCCTTCACACAGACAGACTGACGTTGCATTTTATAATATCTAAGGATTACTTACGACATTGTGATGTTTACACCGATAGTGTTTATATCGATAGTGTTTACAGTGGTGTTTAGACCGATAGTGTACACCGATACAGTGGTGTTTACACCGATAGTGCTATCAAAATGTTGGTCGAATACCCCGGCCGGGCCTTCTAGCCCGGCGGCCCGTTTCGGACGCGAACGAGGCAAGTTTTTCATAATTGAAGGCTGAATGGCACCTGCCCCGGCATATTCGAGTGTCCTCGGCAACGGAACACTTGACAACAGACACTTAAGCAGTTCTCCGCCGTTTCAATTTCGCTTACATTGCAAAACGAATGAGCGCTATGTCGCTAGCACCATCAAATTATACCCATAAGTATATAGTTTAAAAGAATTATAAACGCGACATTGCTGGCAAAGAAAGAAGAGTTATTTTCTTTTATAATAACTTCTACTATAAAACTAATTTTAGTGGGCCAATCCTTTCATTTCGAATAACAGTAGGTATGGGTGTCCTTTGCTTATCTATGTATAATTTCACCGCACACGTTTCTCTTTTTATCACTGTAAACCTCTCTCACATATAATGTTATACAGGAGGTTATTTATACATTTCATTACGTAAACCGATTTATTTCGTATCCGCTCTTTATAGAAAGATACTAAAAATAAAAGTATATAGATACTACCTTTACACATACTAGACACACATTCACGCAGTTCACCAGAAATGATTTGGTGAAAACCACTTTCTTTTGTTTAAAATGTCGTATGGGGGAAACTGAAAATAATATTACAAAATTAAAAAGTTGCAATCACAGCATGATCATATTTTAAGGCCACGAAGAGAGCACGCGTATTGAACTCACACAAAAGAATAGTGTTTCTGTCTCAAAAACTACAATATCTCAAGAATGTTTTGTGAAATTGAAATTTATTCATTATATATAGGTATATATATATATATATATATATATATATATATATATATATATATATATATATATATATATATATATATATATATATATATATATATATATATATATATATATATATAAATATATATATATATATATATCTATATATATATATATATATATATATATATATATATATATATATATATATATATATATATATATATATATATATATATATATATATATATATATATATATATATATATATATATATATATATATATATATATATATATATATATATATATATATATATATATATATATATATATATATATATATATATATATATATATATATATATATATATATATATATATATATATATATATATATATATATATATATATATATATATATATATATATATATAAATATATATATATAATTCTTTTTGACTTTAAGATGTAATTTCTGTAATTTAGTAACTATATGAGCAAAAATCATACATGAAACCGATAATTTTAAAATTTAATTGCTATTCTTAAAAATTAAGAAACGTAATACCGACAACAGATAAGGGATGTTTTCCTATTTATTTTTTATTAAAACTTACTTAGATTAGCCTCTAGAAACAGAAATAGGGCTATTAAAATAATAGCCTTCATCTAAAACAGTAAGACGCTGAGCCCGGCGAGATATGTCCATTCAGCAAATACTTGAGAAATGTGCTTTACGCCATTTAGTGACACTTCATATAACGGCGACTTGGGCGCTGCTATTATTTCCTTTACGTTCGCTTTACCGATATTGGCAAGGGCCAAACACGTGACGGTAAACAATTTTAAAGGGTTTATATTTTAATAAAGTTTGCGTGGAGCTTGGTAGCTCACACACAGTGTTTCCTTCGTTATCAGGCGTTATATCCACAACATGAGACGTCGGGAGAGAAGAACTGTACCGTGATCTTCAAGAGCCGATGCAGCGGACGTCATGCTGCTTAAACCGGTGCACATGACATAAAGCAAATACCCAAGGAAATTGATTTAAGGAAACAGTGAATATTTAGTGTAGTAAAATTTAATGCACGAGCCGTCAATAGATATTTCGGAACGACGGGACCAAAATATTCCAGGGTTTTTCTCTTGACAATTATTGGAATCTCCATCTGCTTTCCAATTCGCTGCAGGATATCGGCATTACGCACCTGAGCACTTGTCCATGTTTGGGATTCATATAAATAATGCTAAAAACCTTAGTAGCTTTTTTATCGCTGGTTTCCTTATTTTAAAGAATGCATTTCATGTTATTACTCTTATATTAACCTAACTGCTATGATATCCACTCTGCTTGCCTAGATTTCTGAGACCAATAAACCGATTTTTAATATAAGTTTTTCTATGATTTATTCATGCATAGCTAGAAATTTAGCTCGGTGCTTTTTGTATCAAAACCAATATTACAAAACAATTAATTATTTCTACTACATACTTTGATATTTTTAATCAATCGTAAACATTGATTCAATATTGCAAGTTTTATATTGGTCATAACTAATTTGTCTGTCTTTTATATTATATGTAATCTTTATTATAATTGTCTCTGCTAAAATTTGATAATTTTGATAATAAATATATATTCCCTATTAAAACATCTGTATTCGCAAGCAAAATGGGCAGTCTATAAAGTTTCGTTTCTCAAGCAAAAACATAATTCTTCTCTATGTTTACTTTGATCTATTAATATTTCACTATTCGACGTTAAATATAAACAACTGCATCGCATTTCCGCGTTATATTTATTGCTCGAGTGAATAAGAACGAGCGTAGTTTAAAGAGAAACGCTTTCAGAAACTTCAATAGAATTTTAGCGAATCGTATACATTTTTAATCATTTCAACTTGATACGATTTCAGTCCTGAAGTTAGCCGTTTTGTGGCCAAAATAACCTCTCATTTATTACTCATGTCATTTTTTGCTACCGATTATGAAGTAACTTTTACAGACATGTACTAATATCAAACTAAAAATATACACTATAAAAGGAACCTCAGATACAAAACAGAAAAAAATACGTGTGGCACTCGGGGACTGCCGCGGTAAAGCTATTGCATAGCATTTTTTTACAACTTATGAAATTATATATATTTTTTTATGCAGTATTTTTTTTTCTTTGATATAAGTGTTATAAGTGTTAATTAGTTAACTTGATGCACGAAGGCTATTCGTCTAGTTACCCCAATGTGACGTCAGGCAAGGAACGTCAGAGCAGACAAATGGTAATAATATACACGTAATAATACACGTTACTTACCTATTTTTCTATTTAATCTATACTTATTATTAATTATTATTAATCACGTTACTTACCTGATTTCTATAATAATCTATTTTTCTCCAGTATACGGCGTTTATGTTGTAAAAATTTTGATTTCCTAGGCATTTTGTTTTTAAATAACGTCATTTATTTCGTCTTCTTTCGGAACACAGCGTCAGAATCTTACCGTGACAGTGGTCCGCGGTCATACTGTATTAATTCAATTTATTTCTGATATCAGATAACTGCGCTCTATCGGAAAACGTTAAAATTATTCCGAATCATTTGCGGCTGCGGAAGCAAATGATTCGGAATAATTTAAACGTCTTCCGATAGAGCGCCGCGCGCGAATTTTATTCGATTAAGCAAAAAAAACGGATATTATTCTTTGACTATTCGAAAAAAATCGTAGATAAAAAGATAGATAATTAAATTATCTTTAAAATGGTGCAGCTTTCATAATAATACGCCAGATAGTATTTGCGTAGTAGTCGTTTTTGTGTTCGGTTAGACCTAATTTCACAAATTAATTACACTATGTAATATAAACAAAATCTAAAATATTCAAATCTAAGAATATTAGGAAAATGTTCTTGTTTAACATATATTTTTTTCGAATCGTAAGCAGTACTCGTTTAGACGTAATTATTAGTTTGAAATCATTAATTTTCGTTAGGAATTTCTTCATTCGGTCGCCGAGCTGGCCTACTAGGCCCGCGATAAAAGCTATGCAATAGCTTAAAAATACTGGAGTAGAAATTTATCTAATATTTTTTTTTAAATGTGACAAATAAAAATCTAAATTAGTTTAAAAATTAAAAAGAACTCAAAAATTACCACGTATTTTGAATAATAATTAAATTATTGGTTAACTTTTGTTAGCGAACTTAGGGCATCAAAGTGAACAACCACTTTGTTGTGGATTCACCTTTTCTATGTAGGAAACTCAGATGTCGATAACAAAACCTCTTTTTTTTAAACACTAGAGAACCCAAAATCCAATCTTTTTGATTTATTTTTTTTCTTACATAACTTGGATCTATTTATACATTACTTGGATCCTTTATAGAGGGACGAATATCATTTTCATGTACATATATTCGGAAGTTTTATTATTCGCCCGATCGATACTTTAATCGTTAAACAAAAGCGCGTGCACAAATGTTTTTAATGAGTGCGCACACATATAAATGCGCCAAGTGAATATTGGCTAATGCGTATCCAGCAGCCAGCCATCTATGGCTATGACTATCCATCCACTATAACTAAACTATGACTATCCATCCACAGTACATATGCACGAACAAAATGTTCGCGGTTGTGCGAAAGTATCACAGCCGTAAGCACGCAAGTTTTGTGCCTGTTCACCTGACTATATCCACCGGCCAGTTAATGGTTCATGTGCAGTTAAGGAACTAAGAACAGGCCGTTAACTTGGGTCATCTCAACTCACGGTTCAGCCCCATCCGGTAGTCTCCTCGTAGATGGTCGATCCTGGAAAGGACTCTGCTTCCCCGGTCACGGCAGGTGATCAGTTCCTATCGAAGATGGTCTTCGGGCTCTGCTGGGCGGTTTGCGCTTCGTGCGCCGTCAGCCAATCGACTGTGGACGGGAAAATTCGGCCAAATCTGGTAGTAAGGGCGCGACGCAGTCCTGCTTTGTTCACTTCCTAGTCCCTGGCAGTAAGGCGTTGGTCTCTTAATGGCGTGTTTCGTCCGCGAGTCCCTACGTTCACCCCACGATTGAAAGAACGATCAATATTGTTAAAATTTTCTGGGATAACGGGTTCGCCAGTTGTAGACCTGATAACTCCACAGTGTATTCACCAGAAAGCTAATGGCTCCTTAGCAGTTGGACCACTATGATCAGCTCGTTAATTTGGGCCAGCCCAACTCACCGCTCAACTCCCATCCGGTAGCCTCCTAATAGAGGATCGCACCTGTAAATACTCTGTTTCCCCTCTCGTGGCAGTGTTGTGGACATAGTGCAGTCATTTTAGCAAAAAAAGGGGGTAAATCTCGGAATGAAAGATAATAAGCTGGAAACTTACATACACCTTTATTTCGGCGTTCTATAAGTTGTCTCAAAAGTCTCATAAAATCTCGTGTCTGCGTCGAAAGTTATTCAAGGTCAAAGGTCACCAAAATTGGTTTTTCGCAATTATATAGGTTTCTATAGCTCCAATGATGTTAACATTTACGACAAAAAATGTAGAGCATACGATTTGCGACAAATTTTGTATCAAACATTTTTTTATGCGCTCAACCGTTTTTGAGATAGAGGGCGGAGGGCGCAGAGCACGCAGCGCTCAGCCATACATACTGCAATGCAAGGTCAACTGTGTATCTCGGTGAATAATACTCTGTATAAAGTTATTAAATCATTTAAATATCATTAGCAATGAATACTTTGTATTATTTATTACCTAAAACATTTTATTTAATAACATTTTACATATATCTTTTTTAAAATTTATTAGTACTTACCTACCTGCTTTGTGTTATTAAAAAGTCATTAAATAAAATAAAATAAAATACTGATTATATATCCTAATAACATATAATTATTTATTTAAAATAGATGTTAAGTAAAAAATTAGTAAATAATACAAATTATTCATTGTTAATCATAATTTAATGATTTAATAACTTCATTTAGGGCATTATTCATAGAGTTTCACAGTTGACCTTGAATTACAATATATATGGCTGAGCGCTGCGCGCTCTCCGCCCTTCATCTCAAAAACGGTTGAGCGCATAAAAAAATGTTTCGTACAAAATTTGTCGCAAATTTTATGCTCTATATTTTTTATTGTAAATGTTAACACCATTGGAGCTATAGAAACGTATATGATCGCGAAAAATCGATTTTTGTGACTTTTGACCTTGAATAACTGACGTCGCAGACACGAGATTTTATGAGACTTTTGAGACAACTTATAGAACGCCATAATGAAGGTGTATACAAGTTTCCAGCTTATTATCTCTCATTCCGAGGTGAAACCCTAATTTGACTGGACTAACATAGAATCGTATCCCCTGAAGGACGACCTTCGGGCGCTGCTGAAAAATATCTTATACGTTTCCTAAGCAGCGGGGTTGGATTTTAACCTGGTACTCAGCCTACTGATAGTCAGCTACTCTTGAAAGGAGTCGTTGCCCACCCGCTCCCGCGTGAAAGACGGGAAAAAGACGCCACAGTCTGCGATAAATTCGAAATGAATTTCCGCTATTATCAGGTAGAGGCAGCGAAAGCGAATTCGGACCTGTGACCAGTCTGGTCTGGGAGGACGGAGAAATCCGGTCAAATTTGGTAGTGAGGTTGCGGGGCTGCCCGTTAGAGTAACTTCTCAGTGCCTCGGGGTAATGCTTTGACCTCTCAAGGGCATATTGGCGTAGTTAAACGTGGACTATCCTGTCCATACGTTCACCCCACGGTTAAAATAATGATTATATATCGTTATACCTTCCTAGGGTGACGGGTTCGTCCGTAGCATATGACAATTCCAAATTGTATCCACAAGACAGCTAACGGGTCCGTGCAGAATTGACCATATCACCTGCTAGTTACCTTGGGTATGCTTAACTCACGGTTTAACTATCATCCGGTAGACTCTTCAAAGAGGGACGAACCTGGAAAGGACTCTGTTTCCCTTGTCACAGCTGTGTTGTGGAAATGGAGTCCTCTGGGGTAGTACCTCGGGCTCTGTTGGGGCAGTTTGCGCAACTTGCGGCGTTAGCTAATCGACTGTTCACTCCGGCGAATAACTAGGGGGGGGGGGATCTGGAAACAATGTTATAGGTTTCTTAACAAGCGGGGATGATTGTTTACTTGATGTCAGCTATTCTTAAAACGACCAGTTGGCCACCCGATCCCGTGTGAAAGACGGTCGAAAGGGCGCCATGGTCCCCGATAAATTCTAACTGAATTATCGCTAACATCAGATAGAGGCCGCGCATGCAACTTGGAACCTGCGATAAGACTGGATGACGGAGGTCCGTCCAAATCTGCTAGTGAAGGCGTGAGGTCGGGCCGCTGATTTTACTCCCCCGTGCCTCACAGTAAGGCGTGAGACTTTCACAGGCATGTCGGCATAATTAGATGGTGGACTGTGTCGTTTACCCCATGGTTAAAAGAATGATATAATAACGTTATACCTTCCTGGGATGGTGGTTTCGCCCGTAGTAATGAATCAACTTTTTTCATTTTTTTTTTAATTTCAATTTATTTCCAAAAAAATCTTAACAGATTGTAGAAACTTAATATTTAGGTACATTTAAATTACAGTATATTAGTTCGTTTTTACAATATTTAAATTTATCACCACGTACATACAGTTACTTCATTATTGCTTTTAGGGCATCCAAATCATTTTTAAGATTTATTTACTAAAACCACAAATTAAAATAATTGATAAAAATAATCAAGAAATTAAAATCAAAAAAAGTCAGAATAATTAAAAAATGCTACTTAAAATTGTCAAAAAAATGACCCAAAAATTTGAAAAATTATTTAAAATTAACAAACTCATCGATCGAGTAAAAAGCTTTGTCTAATAAGAATTCTTTAAGTAACTTTTTGAATAAGTTTTCCACTTGAATAGTTTTTAAACTTTCTGGTAGCCTGTTAAAGTAATATGGCCCTGAGTATTTTGTGTCTTGCCTTGCTGTGTTTAGTTTAATACATGGTATAAAAATGTTTAATTTATTTCTCGTATTTTTAGTATGTGTATCTGAAAACTTTTTATAATGTGTTTCTTTATTCTTAAAAAACTCAGTTAGTAACTTAAAGAGATAGAGTGAGGTTAAGGTGAGGATTCTTAGCCTTTTAAAAATGGGTCGACACGACTCTTCCCTTTTCACCTTTGCAATTATTCGCACTGCTCTCTTTTGGAGTATAAATATGGGTTCCCTATGACAAGCATAACAATTTCCCCAGATCGTAATGGCATAACTTAGGATAGCTTCAATATAGCTGAAATAAACATTTCTTGTTTGCAATTCATCCAACGACCTTCTTACAATACTTAAAGCATAACATGCCCGACTTTACCTACTTTCGAGGTTTTCACAGTGAAAGTTCCATTTTAAAAGTTCGTCGACATGAACACCTAAAATCTAGTACAATGAGTTTGAGGAATGGCAGTGTTATTTATTGAAAGTATTATTGGCGAACCTTTATTCCGATTTCGATGATTTGTAAAATGTATGAAGTTACTTTTAGACGCATTTAGTGTGAGGTTGTTGCTCTCAAACCAACTATTTAGTTTGAATAGATTAATTTTAACGTTAATCAATAATTCTTCCATATCTTTACCGGCAACAATTAAACTAGTGTCGTCAGCAAACATCGTTACATTTATATCGTTGAAATACATTGGTAAATCATTTACATATACTAAAAATAGAATAGGGCCCAAAATGGAACCCTGCGGGACTCCAAGTTTATTAGTTAAAGGGATCGAACAGTGTTTTGTAATGTTTTGATTTTGACATTGTGTAATTTCCACGATTTGCGTCCTATTTGTTAAATATGAATCAAACCATTTTAAGCAGTCTCCCCTAACTCCATAATGATTTAGTTTGTTTAGTAAAATATCATGCCTAACGCAATCAAATGCCTTACTCAAATCGCAAAAAATACCTAAGGTGTAGTACTTGTCCATTAGTTTGTCATTTATATAAGATATGAAATCCTCGATAGCTTTAGTAGTGGACTTGTTTCGTCTATATCCAAATTGTCTTTCACTAAGAATATTGTTTGCATCAAAAAAACGCAATTAATCTATTTTTAATTATAGTCTCTATGATTTTTGAGAAAGAAGACAAAATTGCAATTGGTCTAAAATTTCCCGTTTCAGTTCTTGCGCCTGCTTTATAGAGTGGAATCACTTTTGATAATTTTAACTCTTCGGGAAAAACACGACTTTCTATAGAGGCATTTATAGCCTGCGTTAAGGGGTTTTTAATGTAATCTATTGCCCTATTTACAACAAACATTGGAATTTCATCCGTCCCTGCAGAATGACTCTTGTTCAATTTTTTTACTATATTTTCTATTTCCCTAATAGTGACGGGCTTCATAAATATTGAATTTGGATTTTGTCTTGCATTTGATAAGTAGAAACGAAATTCATTATTGTTACATTGAGCCTTGTTTATTTTCGTTGGATAATTTACAAAATATTTATTAAATTCATTTGCTACATGTTCAGGATTATTTATTGCAATTTTGTCCTCCGTGTATATTTCGAAATTGACTTTTGGTTTGTTGTTTCTGTTTGTGTTAAGGTTTACAATATTCCAAATTGCTTTACTTTTATTTTTTTGTTCATCGATATATTTTTTTGTTGCCATTCTCCGTGCCTGCTTTATGACTTTTTTTAGTCTATTTTTATATTGTTTGCAGTGGTCTCTTGCATTCTGATCTCGTTTATTTTTTCTTAATAAAAAATATAAATTTCGTTTATTTTTACATGACACTTTAATACCCTTCGTTATCCATTTCAGTTTTAAATTTGATTTTAAATTCACATTTTTATGTTTGAAAGTATTATCAAAAACATCTTTTATAGTTTTCAAAAAACTAGAAAACACATTTGAAATAATCGGGAATGAGGCGCTGACCTTTTGTGGAAGTTTTTTTCTCCAAATCCGTTTTTTTTTTTCCTCTGATGCTGATTTGCAGATTTTATATTGTCTTTTATTGTAGCAGTCCTTCACTTGTAGTTTATTATAGCTTAAATATGTAATTTCGTACTTGCGCATTTTAATTTCAGTAGTTATCTTCGCAGCCAGATTTCTCGTGAAAGGAATGTAAGTTACGTGGTTGTATTGATGACACAATGTGCGAAGTGCAGAATTTAATTGTTTCTCGTTCAGTGAGTTGCTAATTGGCACTTCTATAACGTATACATTCGTATTCCTGTGTGTCAATATGGCCATACCAATATCGGCTAAAAATGTTGTTGGATTTTTATTATGCGATCCAGTACTTATGATTACATGATCATTTTGATCAAAATGAGAACTCCACTTCATGTTATTCAAAATATCTGAACTCGTTGCTTCTGGCATAATGAGAGCAAATATCTGACTTTCAATGATATTCTGTTTGAGCTTCCCGCTTACGCCCTTAATAGTTTCGTCGCCATAAATTTGAATCTTACTTTTTCCGTTTATATTATAGTTTTCTTTGTGAATTTGTGTCTCTTTAGGATTTCCTTTGCCCCAAAAATTTCTAATTCGACTGGTCGCCTCGTCAACAATAATATTCTGTTGTAATAAGGTGCATTCGAGAAAGTCCTTTCTTTTATTTTTTACTCTACTGCCTTCTGTTGTTTCATGCGCACTTTCAGATAATCGGTTTTTTTTGAGAATATATTTATATAATTTAAATAATCCACCAGAACGAACATTTTCTGTGGCACTGGGCGGCACTATGCGTGCTGTTCTCCGGTGAATCACCTTTAGAATGTACCAGACCATAATACAGCATAAAAAGTGAGTACTTTCTGCGCCACAGAAAACCATCAAAGTGGCGCAATAAAAAAGGCAATCAACTTTTCCACCCTGAGAATGTCAGAGGTAATAACGGAAACGTAGACATTTAATTTTGTCGTGTAAGCCAAAAGTCTTCCAATAATTAAAGATTACTGTGATTGTGATTGGTACTGATACCCTTATAATTGAGGCATATCAATAAATACCTACTGTTGTTTAGCATCGATGCTCCACAGGTGGACTCGGCATTTCTTACAAATTGCCTTCTATTTTAGTAAAAGGTCATTTCACGTAATACTGGGTCGTGTATCGATACCTAATTGATTCTAATTAAATATTTAATACACACAGGTAAAGGAAATTTGTAGCACCCGACGTTTCGGTGACGTTGCAGCCGCCGTTGTCCAGTCTATGTCGCATCTCCTACAATCTACATACCACAACGAGGTGTGCGCTTACGTCACTATTATAATGCGTATGCATAACTAAACCTGCCGTTGGCTAGCGATCTCGGCAAGGTGTGTTCTTCGTCTAACCTACAGATTCCTCGTTGATTCCTACATCGTTCAGTTTAAAAGATTCAGATAAAACATTAATTTCAATGGAAATACAAACCAAATGTCAACATTCAATTAATTTCTAACACCCATTTATATGATGGCGCAGCGCGTAATATTCGCAATCCCTCTTTTACAGGTAGATGGCGCAGCGCGTAATATTTGCGATTTTACCTACCGCTAGATGGTGCATCGCGTAATAATCGCGATATTTCACCTACCTCTAGATGGCGTAGCGCGTTGCGAAAATCACGCTGCATATTCTTATAAAAAATCTTTTATTTTTAACCAAACATGTATTTATTTAACTACATATTTCATTTTAGATATCGAAAATTACACAAGGAAAAATGTAATAACTTAAAAAAAAAGAAAGACAAATTGAGTCATCCCAATCCAATCATCTAACTAGGCTTTCGCCTGTACCTAGATATATGTATTCGTCTATACCTGTTTTATATTGCGATATTACACGCAGGTATTTAACGCAGTAAGAATTAAAAAACTGATTAAATGGTACGTAACTAATTTTGTGTTATGTACGATTAACATCTTTCGATTCGATCGTACGTCTTACAACCTATAAATATTCGTACAAATAGGATCTAAATTGTGCTTATGGTATCGCTGGCACGAGCTCGCTGGCTCACTCACCTTTCGGTAATGGCAACTATAATTTATTTGAAAAAAAAGTATGAAATTTTATATTTTCTCGTGGCTTGTTAAGGGTTGTCATGCCTTAACAAATCACCATGCATAGGAAAGCATTTTGGTGCCGTGCAAACAAACGGCTCCCTTGGCTTTTCAAACCTTGCGCAGTACGCCCATGCGTCTATATTTTTATAAAAACAGCGATCTATAGCAAAAAATTAACATATTAAAGAAATAGAATAAAAACCAAATAAACAAAAGACATGACGAAGCAAGGAACCTATTTTATATTTCTATGTTTCTGAGATCCAGATGAAAACGACGGACGGGTGGACTTACAGACTCTTAACTAAAACATTTAAAAAAAAAGTCTAAAATATATTTTGTCACTATGTAGCAAAAAAGACATCAGTGTATTTTGCATACTACCAAATAGAATGTCAAAGCAACGGTTCTAAATTTAAATTAAATATACCATAGTAAGTCAATAGACAGTCAGCCCGCTTAGACAATAGACAGACCGCTTTGAAGAAATTACGCCTGAGGATCGTTTTCGATCGTCTTTTGTCGAGCGTCTTTTAGTCGTTTAATCCCAGTCTTTCAGTCCCGTCAGCAAAGAGCCTTGCGTAGCAGATCGTGTGATCAGATATTTGGTGGAACGCATATCGAGCGGTTGTGCCGATCTTCGCTGGTCTGGTCTTCGCGCACTGGAGCTAATGGCCACGGGAGCTAATGGGCCCCTGTTGGAGCTGGCCACGAAGACCCATTCGTTCAGGGTCAGGGTCACTCGGTGAAACTCGGTTTTCAGGGTACTCATGGGTCAATTCCCATCCGGCGGCCTCTACACAGAAGGGAGACCAGGATAGGACGCTGCCCTGCGGGCTAGTCTCCCCTAGGAGTCAACCTTCGGGCGCTCCTGGACGGTTTGCGCACCGTGTGGCGTCAGCCAATCGATTGTGCACTCCGACAGCCGGGGGAGTCTGGGAACAGTAATGTTTCCTATAGAGCGGGGATGGTTGTTAACCTTATGGCAACTGCTCATGAAACAACCATTCGGCTACCCGATCCCGGGAGAAAAAGCCGGGCATAGGATTCCGAGATCCACGATAGATTCGGTTGACAATGAATCACCTATTTATAACGGAGAGAACAGCGCAAGCGACCTCGAACTTGTAACCAGTCAGGAGGTAGAAGGAATCCGGAAGGTTATTCCAGACGAATATATTCTTCCAAACTGGTAGTCAGGGTGCAATGCTATACCTTTCCCGGTGCCTCGCCGTAAGGCATTGGCCTCTGACGGGCAGGTGGCGTAGCTAGACAGTGGATTGCTTTCGTCCCAAGTCTTCTGCGCTCACCTCACGGGAGACAGAACAAACAAAAGCGTTCAAAACTTCCGGAGGTGACGGGTTCACCCGTTGTAGTTGGTCTTCACGTATGGTCTTCTATAAATACCATCTTGAAAGTCTTCAGCTGCGCATTCTAAAATTCCTGGTCCTTAAAGAGTCACCTATAATTACTCCAAACAACTTAATCCGTACAATATGGTCTCACTTAATAACCGTCGACAGGAAACGGATATTACACTTATATTTAAGCTTCAATGAGCCAGTGCCTTGGCGCAATGAGCCAGGTTACCCTAAGTTAGTTAGTAGAGTTTAATTTCGTATTCCTTCTTATTACATATTCCAGTTATTACGTACAAATTTCCAAATCAAACACGAATCATTTTTAATATCGGCATTCGAATATTGACATATTTCATATATCTGTAATAAACAATGTGTAAACTATAATTTTATATTTGTATGACTACTGCTTAAAATATACGAGTAGGTAATATTTGATTATTATATTATTTTAATAACCAATTAGTTTTTTATATTTTATTTTACTTGGTCACATTTTAAAATTATATTTATATTCCACAATTATTATTATCTACAGATTAGCTTTAACTACTATTATTATTATCTTTACAGACTAACTAGCTATAAATACAGATTAGCTATAACACGGCCCGGTGGCATAGTGGTTAGGTCGCCTGATCTTACATTGTAAGGTCCCGGGTTCGATTCCCGGCTGGGTCACCATTTTCCGTTGGGATCAAATTAACGGAATTGCATTTTCAATTCTGTCGATCGAATGCAATAACAAGACACACACTTACAGACATGTTACACGCACACATACATATAACACGTCATAGTAGGGTTGGTTGTAAGAGATTGTCAAATGACAATAAACCCGCCCATTGTGACATTTTCACAATAAAGAGTATAAACATACAAACAACTATGTATGTATGTATATTATATATTTTTATATTAGTAATTCTAAAAAAAATATTATGATTTTGAAATATTTTTTTAGTGGCATTATGTTAAATTTGAAATATCACCATGATTTTTTCCTAAAAGGCGCGTTGGATCCCAGTGTTGTCCAAAACAAAATACAGCACCGCAAACAAAGAAAATACAGTACGCGTAGAATTCCGTCATCTGTACTGAGCATCCCCAAGCAATATCCGTCGACATCGTCTTATCTGAGACAAATATAGATTTAGTCGATTTATTCGACGCAAGTGCCAGTCATTGATCTGACTCAGCTTCTGTTAAATTAAATTTTAACATATGCAGATCTAACTTCGGAACGAAATTTCTCTCAGATTTTTAACCTTAAATAGAAGAAGACTAAGCAAATACTTTGACGTACTAGATTATGATCGAAACTGCTCAGTGGAACTACTAACTTATGTAGATTAGATTATGATCGAAACTGTTCAATGGAACTACTAACTTAGATTTGATTATACTGCCAGAATGCTGAATTGCAAGCAACTTAATCCCGAAGGCCATTAGTGGATTATAACAACACAACGAAATACAACAATGGTGTTCAATACAACAAAAAACCGTTTCCAAAATGATGCCGTATATTTTTATACATTTTTGGCAATTTGAGTAATGTATTGGTAGAATAACATTGCGCGTGAGCAAATAAACATAGGCATCGCTATAAGTATTATATTGCAACACAGAAGCCCTTTGATGAGAAACATTGGAAGCGAGAAATGAGTAACTCTAATTTTTATTTTATTTTATTTTATTTTATTCGGGAGACAGTACAAAAAAAACATATTTAATTAATCAAAATTAACAAACATAAATTATTTATATGTTTCCACCTAATAAACGGTCATATAGTGCGCTATGCGATATAAAGAAAAGTTTAAAAGATAAAAGATTTTTTATGTGAAATTGTTAGGGTTTAAAAAAAAAACAGAAAACGAATTCTGAATTAATTGCTAAGTTACTAAACAGTCTAAAGTATTAAAAGTGTAAATAAAAAGTAAATAAAGCAAAAATAAATAAATTAACAAATATGTTTATTAATATAATGAAATTAGTAATAACGGAATTAGTAAATAAATAAATAGTAAGAATAAAAATAAAATATATATTTATGTAATGTAACACATTATGAGAACGAAAAATAATAGAAAAAGAATAAGCTATGTAAATACAAACATAAGAGGAGAATAAATATTTTCATAATAAACAGATTCCCTAATTAAATTGAGTTTTATTTAGGGCTTTGTGGCGTTTCCTCGGTAAAGAGAAAGATTCTTAGTATATCAGATAACCGGATGATTTATTTTGAAATAAAGAGTTTATTATTATTATTATTATTATTATTATGATTCCCATTTCCTGTGAAATTTATGTTTTTCTTTGTCAATTTTTATTATCGCAGTCATAACAAGGGGGGTATTTCCAATCCGATACTAATTTACTTGGGACATGTTGCTCGATTAAGTCGTTGAGGATTAGGCTGTGTGTCGTAGCCGTTTCCAAATCGCAACTATTAATAATATAAGGCCAGTCGAACTTTGAAAGGGCCGCATTAATCACGGCGCAATCCGCTTGACCGAAAAGCTTAATAGCCCGAAGATTCGACCTTAGTGGTATAATGGAGACCGGAACAGCAACTAAAAGTGCTGGGTGGTACTCGTCAATAGGGACTAGGGCAGTTGGGCTACCCTTAACCTTACAATTTACATTACTGAGTACAACATCTAGTATTCGGCCAAGATTATTGCACTGCGGGTTATATTGGGATATATTTAAAAATAAAATAGTGTCGATCATATGACAGGTAATATTATCCCTATATAAGGAAGGGATCAATCTGGATTCTAGTGGAGACTCAATTCATTTAATTTTTGGAAAATTAAAATCCCCAATAATAAAGAAATCATCGTCTGGAAGTGTACTTCTGATTTTAGATAATTTTGCTAAAAAAGTAGTGACGTTTTCAGCATTCATCGCGTCGGGAGGAAAGTAGTAGCAACATAAATGGATTTGTCTTTTTAACCCAGGACTTGAGAGAGTGACCCATAAGTCCTCAGCAGTGGTAGACCACTCGCCGCGTGAGCAGGGGGATAGGTGTTGCTGAACACCAATAAGTACGCCACCTCCGCGAGATTGCCCTGTCGTCGCATAATCACGATCACGTCTTATTACAGTATAACGTTATCTAAAATTTCATCATCCATTATTCCATCTAATAAAGAGGTTTCTGTCAGGTAAATAACATCGAATTCTTCACTGAGTGCATTATTGAAAAGGATGTTTGTTTTTGACCATAACCACCACGTTTTGATAATAAATTTCTAATTCCATTCGGAAGTGATACGCAACAAACTGCATAATAGAACTGAGAAAAAGCGACTTAAACAATATGTATGCTGAGAATACACTCCAAAATATACATATCCGTAATATAGATTAGCGATAAGTCTCGCAAAATTTATTAATTACTTGTGATCCAAAAGGTCAGTAAAAACCAACCCAGTAATCCTCAATTTTGAGCACCAGTCCCATAATAGTTGTATAGATCATATAATTTATCGTACAAACAGTATGTGGAGCCCTTATTATTAACACTCGATTCACTGATGATTATTCGCCACGGTTTAAAATACAAAAACTCACTGTAACCGCACTAAACCTGAAACTATAACAAAAAAACAATAATTTGTGAAAAAAAAATATTATATATTGAGAACATAGGTTGATCGAATATTTACTTCATTCAAGATGCCGATGATGCATCGCAAACTTTCATTGATACCATGGGGCTCGATTGCATTTCTTCGTTAACTAATATCGGAAAATAGTTTATGCGAACGAGACAGAGCAATGTAAAATGGACACCTACAGCGGAATATAAAATGAAAGATCGTATATTTTCCCTCACAAAAATTAACCACAGCAAATAAAATAATCTGGGTTAGTTTGTAAACATTTCGTCCGGTCTTATGTTAGATTAATCGATTTAAGATGGAAAGTGACAATTATTCATAACATGTTCCGCTCTAACATATTGGGCCTGTCTAGCTCACATGAATTAATTCCGATTTTGGTTCAGGAAGAAACGCAATCGGGCCCATTATCTTCCCAAAATCGAAATTGTAATATAGAAATTTATTTCAACGTCGTAAAAACACAAAATTGCCGTTATAATCGCAAGGACACAGCCGCAATCAATACCCTGATATTAGCCAATAGAGCATCGTCGAATGGTCCAGACATTGTTGACAACATAATATCCGGTGAGATATTAGATTTGCGCCAACCTACCCGTGCGCTTACCAGCCTGTCTCCTGTACACACACACACACACACACACACACATACTCATCCAAACACACACATACAACCTCACCCTCACACACACACACCCACACCCTCGCACACACACAAGCACTTACACACACAAACATACACCCTATTCGATGACTACGATAATTTTAATTTTGTTATCACAATGTTTCCAGGTATTATTCTTTTCCTCCTTTAGTATGACAAGTTTAACTATGCAATTTGTAGTATTTCATAAATGCTATGTTATCCGTAACCGTAATATCGTAATGTCGTAGCTGGCTTTCCGAAAAAGTTAAATCGCGCAGACCAACACTAAAAAGGGTCTTGGATCACTCCAGGGCTGAAAATATCACTGACTAGACTTCAACTTTTACGTGATATCTGCAATAGGAACAATGACTTCTATAAAAGCGCCGCCATCCAATCTGAGTGTTAATAATATATTAGCGATCTTAGAATCCATACATCTATCCAATTACTGAAACGGAGCTAATTTCCTGTATAAAAAGCCTGAAGTCTAAATCTGCGACCAATATTTGGGAACATTCTATGAAACTTTTAAAAGATGCGTCCGCCGTAATTACACCCAAATTGCTTCCCATTTTAAATAGCTGCCTAAAACTATGAGTATTTCCTTCTAGAACGAAAATAGCGAAAGTACTTCCTATTCATAAGAAAGGTTCAAAAACAGAACCAAATAATTTTCGCCCAATATCTTTCGTGCCTTGTTTTGCAAAGGTTTTCGAGAAATAATTTTCAACAGTCTATTGGAATTCTTGGATAAAAATAATATACTATCCAATAACCAGTTTGGTTTCAGAAGACATAAATCAACCACCATGGCAATTGGGGAACTAGTGAAGCTCATCTTAAATGCTTTGGACAACTCTCTAAATCCGCTCGCGGTATTCTGTGACTTGTCCAAGGCTTTCAATTATGTCAGTCATGATATTCTTCGAGATAAACTGGAGTACGGATTTAGAGGCAGAACTCTCGGTTTACTAAAATCATACCTTAAAGATAGGTCTCAAATTGTGGAGATTTGGAAAATTAAAACGCTCCTAAAACGTATTACTGAATAACTATAAAATCGTAAATAACATTTTAAAGATGAATTATAATGTTTTTTTTACATTGTTCGGTGCCATGTTGTCAAAAACTTGTAAATAAAAAAGAACCTTTGTAAACGTTGACCCTTTTTTAAAGTGAAAATGGAACATTCGATGGCTATTTCAAAATTTCGGACAGACAGACGTCAGAGCGAATTCATAAGGGGTTTTATTGCATTCTTGTTAACGGGAAGAAATCTTGAAAATAAAATCGATACTGAATTACAGATTTAGTACAAATATTACGAAATCCCGATATCAAAATATCTACATATGTAGGATATTTACTCTGGTAATTGAATTATCTCATACTCGAATAGTTCAATTTATCCGTATAGGACGAAGCCTGCGTACGAAACAATCTAGTTTTGGTATTCGGAACCAAGAGCACTCGACGATGTAGGGCATTGCATTGCTGGTGATTTGTGTCGGAAAGGAGCATAATGCCTGCGGCTTGGCGGCATGAACGCTTCGGGAGGATAGCGGACGGGTACTTAGTCACGTAGGAAGTACGATGCAGCATGCATGTCTACCGTTACCCACTCTCGCATCGCAAGGGTAATTTTCGACGGCATTCTGCAACAAGAGCTTCCACCGCATTTCTGTTCAATTATTATTATTATTCGACTAGGGTGATTTTGTCTTCATGTCGCTTCGTGATTCTTGCGACATAATATGGCGTACCGAAACGATCAAATAATATTCGATAATTTTAAAATATATATTTTCCATGTAAACGATGATTTTAATAGGCATCTAGTAGTATATATGAAACGAGCTCATCAGACAGCGCACGAAGGTGGTCGACATGGGTCAAAGAGTGGCCAAGCTGAAATGGGCTTGGGCCGGCCTCGTGGCCCAACGACACGACGAACGGTGGAGCGAGCGCGTTTTGGAGTGAAGACCCCGGCTAGGCAGAAGAAAAATGACATTACTGAAGTCCGATGACATTAAGGAGACAGCTGGACCAGTCTAGATGAGGGAAATGGACAACCGATCCGGATGGAGAGTGATTGGAGAGGCGTATGCCCAACGGTGGGCGAATGCGCGTTGATGATGAAGATGAAGAAGAAGTATATATGCGCAACTTGGAAAGATATTTGTAACTTGGAACTCAACATGTTTCTTAACTCCTATAAATGTGCATACCTTAGTAATATAAAAGCAAGAAATAAATATATTTCGAGGATAGATGGGAAACTGCAGCTAAAAAATGGGAGTCCCTTGGTTTAATTCTGTGGCTTGGTGCTAAAAGTGTCAATGTCAATTTTTGAGCGAAATGACCTATTAATGCCATATTATAGAGAAATAAATCGCTGTCTAATAGTAAAATAGCTAAGTCATAGCCATCACTATAAGCGAAATAAATACTAATTTCTATTTCAACCAAAATACAATATGCTTATTTCTGATCATCAAAAACCACTAAAGTTGATATTCGCGATGATGATCTCCACAAGCATATAATAATAACATACAGGTAAATTAATAAAATGAATTTGTTTGACGAACAAACTTTGACGAAAACGTTTGACGGCCATTTTCCGTAAGTGTCAAATATTATTGGAACTTTATCACCAAGCTACAGAATTATTATATTTATTTTTTACAGTGTATTAGCCGAAAATTGTGACATTTCTGTTTGTTGTTAAAGGAAAGACGCAAGAAAAGTTTGGATTTGGTCTTTAGTGGTTGATGGCAGTGGATAATAAATGAGATCGCAGAATCGTAGCTCAGGCTGTATCGCAAGACAGGATGATGTTTTGAAGAGAGGGGATAATTTGAAACGTGGGAAAGGATTTTTCAGTGCGGTGACGGGCGCGCGTACAGTGTCGAAGTTTAGATTGAGCTATAGCATAAGGAAAAATGTATCGCCACCAAGAAACGTAAACATATATTCCCCCCTCCCACCGCCTCCCACCGTCGTATCCTCGGACACTTTCAGTATCATGAGAACATCTTGAGGAATAACTGTATCGATATTTAAAACTATGTAAATTATTTGGGCTGATAGTACATTTTTCAACTAAATGGAATTCTTTGCGACTCAGTTTACAATACGGAATAATGGTTCCTCGGTGTCGGATTTTTGAGAAATAAAAACAGTTTACTGATGAGCGATCGAGGATGAATTTAGAAGTGTCTCTGCCCCGAGAACTTGTATATTTATACACAAAGCGAATTTATCATTATTATAAAACAATGTTTACTTCTATAACTACATATAAATAATTATATATATAAGGATTGAGATTGCACAGGGCCAATCTCAATGCTTTATAATCTATCAATCCAGCCAATCTTCATATTTTCTTAAATAGGTAACGAATATTGTATACATTCCCAAAATTAAATATATAAGCCCTAATAATACCTCAGAACAAATATATTATTCAAAACAGGCCAGCCTTAAGAAGGAGTACTATCTTAAACATCACATCGCATAATGAAAATAAAAGTTATAATTACAAAAAGTTATAATAAGAGAATTACAATAATTATTATACAAATGTCAAAAAAAATTCATGTGACTCCAGTTTTATTTATAACCTATCACGAGAAATACGCAGCAAAATATCGATACAAACTGGCCAAGATGACTTTAAAGATTGTCATTAAGCGATTTTAAAAATAATATATTCCAGTGTCAATGTATATTATCATTGAATTTTTCAGTACTTTAATAAGATTGTAAATCTTTAACAATTAATTAGTTTTTCATTAAAATTTAGCATAGAAGGAGAATTCAGCACAAAAATTAACAAAGTCATTTCTTGGCGAATTTTAGTATAAAAATAAATAAACTTCGAAAAGTTTCCAATTTGTTTAGTGTTTAGCTACCTTTGACTCTAGAAATAAATTATATAGCGAATATTTAGATTTTCACAGGGAAAGTCTCTTTAAGCGTTTTTACTAAATTTCGTCCATGAATTTCGTACCACATGGCGTCTTTGGCTACCTATTTATATATAATTTATACCAGAATCATTTGTAAGTATGCTAATATCGCCCTCATGGGAAAAGGCTTTTGGTGTCACTTGACCTTAAAGGGAAACCCAGAGTAGTCAGCTCAATCGAAATCGAGTCTTTTTGTGTATTCAAATGGCTAGCAGTTCAAGATGGTGATCTAGAAAGACGCTATGATCTACGCCAGTTTATGGCGTGCTAAAAGTCGGGGCAGTCCGGCCTGTATACACAGTTTATCGCTTCGTAAAGTTTTGTTTATGAAACATCCGCGGTGGGTGCGGCGGTCGACGATGCTATAGACCAAGAGCGCATTATACGTAGTTTCATTGTCTGAAGGAACTACTACGTGTCCTTATATTAAACACGTGACCGATTTCCAGCTCAATTTTTCGCGTTTTGAAAATAAACGGTCTGATACTCCTATTACAAGTATAAACCCATTGGATTATCCGTAGCTCTTATATCGTTGTCTTTACAAAATACACTGTATGGCAAAGTTGCGATTCACGCATTAAGGGGTCCGTATCATCGACGCTTTCCGGGTGGACAGGCCCTCTCGCGACTTCTATTCATTGTTTATAACTATACGAAAGATTTAAGAATCTCCGGCAACATTTCACCTGTATATGTCTCAGAGCACCTAACGCAACGCACGAAGTATTTGTTAGGTCGCTCAAAATCATTCGCTCGAGAACATAAATTTAAATATGTATGTGTGGATAAGCAATGGCAGGGTATTCATTCGAAAAAGCGATACCACAAAACCTGTTCTAATTAATAATGAAAATGTTTTTTTAGATCTGCATTTATAAGAACGATAATTGCTCTCTTACTAATCCAAATATTAGGTTATATTTTATTTCAATATCTTTTTAATTCTTATATATGTTATCTATGGGAAATATTGCTCTTAATGCTCTTAATTTTTTAAACTATTTTCACTAAGGATTTATATTTTTCTGATTATTTACTAACTAGTTTAATGTTTTATTATTATTTAACCAAAATAGTCGTACTCTCACAATTTCATTGTTTAATATTCTCTACACAGAAATAGCATACATCGATCACCTCATATATCATTCAAAGTACAACAAGCTTCGCCACCCAGTCTCTCCTTCATTCTTCTCTTCCAGTCATTTTCTGAGCATAGATTTAGTAATTAGCACATACCCTTGTTATTTTAAATGCTGGATGATAATGTAGCGAATGTCATTGATGTCACTCAGCACGAGTCTCATGTGTCATCGAATGTCGATACTTGCAGACGAGTATTAACAGGAGGCTCGGCCCTAAGGATGCTATGCCTTAACATCAGAAGTTTGCAGAAGAATTTGGACCAACTGCTCGTTATGATGTATGATTTAAAAATTGAATTCGACATTCTGATTTTAACGGAAGCTTGGATAGGAAAACATTTTTCTCATATAGTTATACCAGGGTACAGTTTCTTTCATACTAAAAACAACCACCTTCAAAATGATGGAGTGGGTATTTATGTAAGTGCTAAATTCACAGACATAATGGTCAATGAGATTAATTTATTTGGAGCAAATTGCTTACATATTACATTAAACAAAAGAACTTGCATAATAGCTATTTACAGAAGTCCTTCGGTTCTTAATATTAACAATTTCCTAAAGAGCCTAGATGGCTTACTAACACAGAATTCCAGCATCAAAAATTTAATCCTAACAGGGGACTTAAACATAGACATACATGGGAACAAAAGCAAACAGGCTAACGAATATCTAGAGCTCCTTTCGCTACATGGGCTCCACTGTCTAGTTAACACCGACCCGAGAAGCCAATAACTCGAAAACATGTATAGACCATATCATGTGTAGATCGCCCAATCCGACAATCTCCTTAGTGTATCAAACTACAATCACTGACCATCACGTTCTTTTATTAAAAATGAACTATAATGCTGACTATCCGAAAAAAAAAGATACTGAAAATATTACAAAACAAACATATGACTATAAGAAAATACAGAAAGAAATATCTGACATAGACTGGTCGATTGTCTACAAGGAAAAGGATATTAATACTGCCACCGAATCACTATTACAGCAAATCCAAAAGGTGATAAATACTAATTGTACGGTTAAACTTATTAAACTAAGACATAAAGAAAAAATATACAAACCATGGATTACGAAAGGGCTTATCTTCTGCATACATAGAAGAGATAAACTCCACTTGGCATCTCGACGTAACCCTGATAACCTCGATTTGAAAAATCGGTCCAAGCAATATCGCAACTTGTGCAATAAATTAATCCATAATACCAATGTTAGATACTACAAAAACGAATTAGAGAAAGTTAACGGAGATCCAAAAAAAACATGGAAAATTATTAACGAGATTGCTAATAGAATACCCGCCAAACATACAATTGACCAATTAATCGATGGAAATGAAACAATCAGTAGGGATACCGCACCGCAGAGACTTGCAGATTATATAAATAAACATTTCACAAATGTTGGGCACAACTTAGCGCAAAAAATACAAAAAAGACTTACTCTCTCGAGACATTTGCCTCCGTCGATAGATTTTGCTGTGTCTCTTTTCCTGACTCCAACAACGCCATATGAAATTATGCAAACAATAGGATCCCTAAAATTAGACTCGGCTCCTGGTATTGACAATCTTAATTCAAGAATATTCAAGCTTTCAAAAAGAGAACTAAGTTGTCCCATTTCTCATATTGTGAATTCTAGTTTTAAATCAGGCATTTTCCCCGACATACTTAAATGTGCAAAAGTCATCCCTATTTACAAAAACGGCGATAAATTAAACATTGACAACTATAGACCCATATCCCTACTAAACACTCTATCTAAAATCATAGAGAAAGTGGTTAAAAAGCGTCTTTCTAAATACCTGCAAGAAAACAATATTCTATCAAAAAATCAATATTCTATCAAAAAATCAATTTGGATTTAGAGAGGGTATGGGCACTACTGATGCTATTGCAGAGGTAACAAGTGTAATTTATGATAATATGGATAAGAGAAAAAAATGTTTAGCTATTTTCCTAGATCTAGCGAAGGCATTCGATACGGTTTCACACGTCAAACTGCTTCAGAGGTTAGGGAATGTGGGATTTAGGGGTATCACTCTGGACTGGTTTACAAGCTATTTGACAAATAGGAAACAAATTATTACCGTTAACAATACACACAGTAAGCCAGAATACCTCCAGTATGGTGTCCCTCAAGGCACTGTTCTCGGGCCCATTTTATTTCTTATTTACATCAACAAACTCTCCAATCTAGTCGGCAAAACAATTTCCTTCGCCGATGATACGGTCGTTATTTTTGAGGGCTATAACTGGAATGAAACATTCTCCGTAGCCAATGAGGGTATTAATGAAGTACATGAATGGTTAGACAATTCTCTACTTAGCCTGAACATACATAAAACTAAGTACCTTACGTTCAGCAACAATAGTAAAGGCTAACCACATTTAAACCATAGACTGACCATTCATGACTGCGACAGAAATACTCAGCATTGCAACTGCACTACTCTAGAAAGAGCACAACAGGTACAATACCTGCGTATAACGGTCGACAATAAGATGCGTTGGCAACCACATATTGATAAGCTGGCGATGAAGGTGCGCAAACTCGCATGTATATTCAGGGAAATAAGAGATATTGTGGACCCGAGAACACTGAAAAACACCTACTATGCATTGTGTCAGTCAATACTATGCTATGGTATTATAGGATGGGGCGGTTGTACAAGGTCCACTCTACACCCTCTAGAAGTAGCGCAACAATGTATTTTAAAAATAATCGCACGTAAACCATATAGATTTCCGTCAGACACTCTTTACATCCAGTCCGGGGTTTTGGATGTAAGACAGCTTCATGTTCGCATGGCCCTAATATATACTAAAAATAAAATGACACCTTATAATCAACGAGTTGGAAAGAGGAGAGCAACAAGAACTGGTGATATGTTGGTGCCAAGATCTTACACAACATTTGGCCAGCGCCATTTCACGTTCATTGGCCCTAGAATGTATAACAATCTTCCCGACGCAATTAAAAGTAGTGAGAACACATCCACTTTTAAAAAATCTCTAACGGATTGGTTGTTGGAGGTGGGTAGGGACGGTTTAGGGAATATGTTGACTGTTGTATTTTGAATGATAGTATTTAGTACTTAGTATTTAGTTTTTCCATGATAATTTTAAATGACTATTATAGGTATGTGAGCGTCATATCAATATGTAATTGATTTATATATGTATATTATTTTAGTTTTTATTTTATTTATTTTGGTTTTATTATTATTTTCGTATAAATATATGTATGTGTATGTGTGCATATATGGATATATATTTTATCTATAGATGTATATGTTACAGTTAACACCCGTTTTTAGATAGAACGCGTTTTCCCTAGTTAGAACTAGTTTTTACTTAATGCCTTTGTTAAAACTAGAATTAACTAATGCTCAAAATTGAATATCAGGTAAAACTAGTTTTTACTAGACAAAACGCGTTTTTCCAAACCGGGGGAATTCCGGGGGAATCTCTTTCCAAACGCCCGCGCCGTTCGCGCGCTGTGCGCTCGCTCGATTCAGTACCGCTTTGTTTTCATTCTGATAAGCACGTATAGATTGATTCGAGCGCAATTGTCATGGCAAACTTAAATGAAGGAACGCGATGGAAAGAGGAGTTTTTAAACCAGTTATTAGCGATTCGCGATCACGAAAAAAAAGAGGACCACTTCTGTATTATGACAAAAGGAACCTACGACAATTTAGTGGACGAAATTCAAGAAGCACAATTAGCTGTTCAGAAATCTCAGAAACAGTACAGGAGACTGAAGCGATTTAAGGTAATCAATATTTGTGGAATACGAAAATTAGTGACTAGACAAGAGCCCATGAAATACTACTTGTATGTAGATGAAATTTTTGATATAATTGAAGCAGCTCATGTGGCCGTTGGTCATGGTGGTCGGGATAGACTTAAAAATGAAACTTCACGAAAATATGCGAACATAACTTTAGAAATGATAAATATTTTTCTCTCTATGTGCGAAACTTGTCAGCGTAAAAAGAGTATGAAGAAAAAAGGACTTGTTTCAAAACCCATACTACATTCTGAAATGAACAGCCGTTGCCAAGTCGATCTTATCGACATGCAAACTCAAGAAGATCGGGGATTTAAGTTTATAATGGTGTATCAGGACCATTTGACAAAATTTGTTTTGTTGCGTGCACTGAAAAGTAAGAGAGCCGTAGAGGTGGCGTATCAGTTGACTGATATATTTTTGACATTTGGTGCTCCTTGCATCTTACACTCGGATAACGGCAGAGAATTTGTAAATTCTGTCATAAATGAGCTCGTTTCATTTTGGCCGGAGTGTAAACTGGTCCATGGAAAGCCAAGACACAGTCAAAGCCAAGGATCTGTTGAAAGAGCTAACCAAGACATAGAGAAAATGTTAGCTTCATGGATGCAAGATAACGATACCACAAATTGGTCAAATGGTATTCGGTTTGTACAGTTTATGAAAAATCGGGCGCTTCATTCCGGTATTAAACAATCACCATACAAAGCAATGTTTGGTATAGAACCACGAGTAGGTCTTATGACTTCGACTTTACCACGAGATGCTATTGAGGATATACGAGAGGAAGATGATCTCGAAAATGCGTTAAATAAAATAAATATGACGGATAGTACAGATAATGCAAAAGCTGAGCCTGTGGCTAGTTGCAGTGGACATCGTCAGATTATAACCGGAGCCAAACAAAAAGACGCAGAAAGTTCATCCAAAACAAGTGGAGAATCGCCAATCGCACCAGAAGCCAGTGAATATGACATTGAAGCTGAAGCATCTACGACCGTAGAGCCTCTTATAATACCACCAAATGACAAAGACCTCGAAGTTGTAACAAATGTGAATCGACAAATAATGGCATCCAGAGAAACAGCACATCGAAACTTAAAAAAACAGGCCAAGAGAATGACATTGGCTTCAGATGCAATTCACGTTCCAGTAGAAATTGGTGATAATGTCATTATACAAATCCCTGATGTCGACAGAGCAAAAGCAGATCTACGTAATATAGTCGGAGTGGTTCTTCAAAAGGATGATCAGGGTTTTCACAAGATTGGAACGAAATATGGAATACTCGAGAAATTATATTGCAGGTATGTACCTATGGGTTGCTTAATTGTTTTATCATATAACTATATCGCTATTAGGTAAATGCCAACTATTTAAATGTGCTTTTCAGGTCAGAATTTGATAAGTGCAAAGAAAAATTTTTGCATGAAGAAGATGTTCCGAATACCAATTTACCTTTGAGAACTGTTGCTAAGGAAGCAGCCATAGGAACAGGCCAAGGATTTATGCGCTGCGTATGCAAGAAAGGATGTATGTCAAAAAGGTGTCTCTGCAAGAAAAATGGTTACCTTTGTAACTCAAAATGCCACGATAGTTTGTCTTGCAATAACAAGTAGATCCTCATCCTTTTCTAATTTTAAGGTTTTGATTATTTTTTATTGTATGGTAACAAATGTTCCTTAACAACTTGTTTGATTATTTTATTTACTTTTAATTAATATTGTTACCTTGGCAACTTCTTTATGTCGATGTTCCCTAAAATGTTCCTTTAGTGTAAGATTATTATTTTGTGTCCTAGATCTTTTTAATAAATATTTTTAAAGTATATCTTGTTTTCAATCCCAAATTAGTTTCTGTAGTGCTGGTTTTAACTAAGGCTCGGAGTGACAACTAGTTTTATCTGAAAATCAAAAATATCAGTGGTAAATTCTAGTTTTGACTAGGTATTTCTAGTTTTAACAAAAGCATTAAGTAAAAACTAGTTCTAACTAGGGAAAACGCGTTCTATCTAAAAACGGGTTTTAACTGTAACATATCCATATTTGTATATGCGTAAATATTTGTAGTTTTAAAAATAAGTACTAACTATAGATTAAGTTGACAGTGCACACTTAATATCATCATTAAAAGTCTGCCTTAGAACAGGCCTAGGCCTAGTTAGGCGACTGTGTCAATCATAAAAATAATGTCGCATCAATTTCTTGCTAACATCTTAATCAAATATGACATTAACTTTTTACTAGATGTGTTACTACTAAAATAAATAAATACAAATACTAAAATAAACATTTAATACTCAGGGTGCGAGGAAATACCTGTCACTAGTGAAAAACTACATAACTATCAAATTTTTATATTTTTTGGGAACGTTCAGCCCCGGGATTCTGAAGTGGCGATACGATATGTCAACGCGATGCGACCTTGAATTCGATATCGTCCTCGATCCGACGACTTGACTGATTCTCTTTCAGAATCATCAGCTAATCTCGGAACTCGATATTTCCCATGTGATTGCCACCGTGATATCGTGGTCTGATTGGCCAGGGTTGGCCATTTAGCAATGAGCGACGTATCGCGTCCATTATTTATTAAATCGAATATTATTATTTATCGGCGCTATATTCAAATTTTAATCGTCTTGGATTGGAAAGCCGGTAATTATTGGATAGTCGGTAATTATTGCTGAATGGGGATTTTTACTGCCATTTACCATATACTTACAGATTGGTCCCATTTTCATCAAAATCCTGTTCAGATGATGGGATCTATGAGGAATTGAGGGAACTCCTCAAATATTATTATATGAAATTAAAAAATACCTACATGTTGGTTCAATTCATTTATTTTTATGATAAACATGACCTGATTCTACAATTTGGGTTGTCGACTACAGCGAGCGAGCCCGTCACCTCAGGAAGTTTTAACGATTAGTCGTTCTATCTCCCTGGAGTGAGCGTAGAAGACTTGGGGACAAAACAGTCCACCATCTAGCTACGTAACAAGCCCGTAAGAGGTCAACACCTTAACCGCGAGATAGTCAGTAATGTTACCTGGCGGGCCGACACTCACGCCCTGACTTCCAATTGTGACCTGATTACTCCGGTCTCTTGATTGGTTACGAGTTCGAGGTCGCTTGCGCGGTCCTCTCTCTTACGAATCGGTGAAACGGTGTATACCGAATCTATCGCGGACCACAGAGTCCTTTGCCCGGCTGTTCACCCAGGATCAGATGGCCGATAGTCGTTTGAAGAGTCCGCAACCACCCCCGCTCTATAGGAAACAGTACTGCTTCCAGCCTCCCCCGACTGTTAGTCAGAGCTTCGGGAGCTAACGGGCCCATGATGAGGTGGCCACGATGACCCATGTGTTCAGGGTCGGTCACACTCACGGGTCAACACCCATCCGATGGCCTCCACGCATGGGGTGCGAACCCGGGTAGGACACTGGGTCAACCAGTCTCCCCTGGGAATCAAACCTCTGGCGCTCCTGGACGGTCTGCGCACCGAGCGGCGCAAGCCAATCGATTGTGCTCTCCGACTAACAGTCGGGGGAGTCTGGGAACTGTATTGTTTCCTATAGAGCGGGGGTGGTTGCCTACCTTACGGCGACTGCTCTTAAAATGACCATTGGCCATCCGATCCCGGTTCAGAGTCGGGCAAAGGACGCCTTGGTCCGCGATAGATTCGGTGCACACCGTTTCACCGCTTCGTAAGGGAGAGGACCGCGCAAGCGACCTCGAACTCGGAACCAATCGAGAGACCGGAGAAATCTGGTCACAATTGGAAGCAAGGGCGCGAGTGTCGGCCCGCCAGGTAACATACTGGCTATCTCGCGGTAAAGGCGTTGGCTTCTTGCGGGTTGTGGCGTAGCTAGACGTCGGATTTGTAATGTCCAAAGTCTTCTACGCTCACTGCACGGTCGATAGAACGATGAATCGTTAAAACGTCCTGCGGTGACGGGTTCGCCCGTTGTGGTTGACATCTCAATATATGTTAGTCAGAGCTAACGGGCCCATGATCAGTTGGCCACGATGGCCCATGTGTTCAGGGTCGGTCACACTCACGGGTCAACACCCATCCGACGGCCTCCACGCACGGGGTGCGAACCTGAGTAGGACTCTGGGGGGCGATCCCAGTTTCCCCCGGGAATCAAACCTCTGACGCTCCTGGACGGCCTGCGCACCGTGCGGCGCAAGCCAATCGATTGTGCACTCCGACTAACAGTCGGGGGAGTCTGGAAACTGTATTGTTTCCTATAGAGCGGGGGTGGTTGCATACCTTACGGCGACTGCTCTTGAATGACCATTGGCCATCCGATCCCGGTTCAGAGCCGGGCAAAGGACGCCTTGGTCCGCGATAGATTCGGTGCACGCCGTTTCACCGCTTCGTAAGGGAGAGGACCGCGCAAGCGACCTCGAACTCGGAACCAATCGAGAGACCGGAGAAATCTGGTCACAATTGGAAGTAAGGGCGCGAGTATCTCGAGCCCGCCGGGTTTATTCCTGGCTAACTCGCGGTAAGGTGTTGGACTCTTACGGGTTGTGGCGTAGCTAGACGTCGGATTTGTTATGTCCAAAGTCTTCTACGCTCACTGCAGGTCGATAGAACGACTAATCGTTAAAACGTCCTGTGGTGACGGGCTCGCCCGTTGTAGTTGACATCTCAATATGTTAGTCAGAGTGCACTGTCGATTGGATTACGCCGCACGGTGCGCAGACCATCCAGGAGCGCCAGAGTTGAGTTGAGTTGAGTTCTTTATTGTGGGAATTATTAAAAAACATACAATGTTTAATTAACAAACTGCCCAGAGAGCATACAACATTTTGTTTCAGAAGAAACTTCATAAAGAAGAAGCTATATAAGGCGCAATCAGTAAAACTAAAACTATCAACAATTAAAATATTCAATATCAGAAATGATCAAACACAAGCAATAATCATCAATAATCACATAATCAATCAAACTAATTTTTATAATGTTTTGTCCAAGAAGAATCTAAATACATTGTAATTACATTTAAATATAAGATACCATATAACTAAAACAATCAATAAAATTATTAATTCAAGTTAAAACAATCAACAAATGAAGTAATCAGTATACGCATTACATTAAAATAAAGGGGCTGTAAAAAAAGTCATTTTGTAAAATTTATAAATTCCTCAATAGAGTAAAACGTATTGGTTGTAAAAAAATCCTTTAAAAGTTTTTGGAACGTTCTGAGATTGTTATTGTCTTTTATGCCAACTGGTAGGCGGTTAAAATAATAAGGCCCTGAGAATTGGGTACTTTGCCTAGCAGCGTTTAAAACCACGCATGGTAGAATGAAATTATTCTTGTATCTGGTGTTTTTATTATGTGTATCTTTAAATTTTACGTAACTTTCCTTTTCGGTGTAAAAATCTAATAATAGCCTATATAAGTAAAGTGATGTGAGAGTCATGATTTTCAATCTTTTAAAAATAGGTCTACATGTTTCTATATGTTTAGCTCTGGCAATAATCCGTAATGCTCTTTTCTGAAGGATAAATAAGGGTTCCTTGTGACAAGCGTAACAGTTTCCCCAGATCGTAATAGCGTAGATCAGTATCGATTCAAAGTAGGAAAAATAAATACTCCTTGTTTCTAATTCACTCAGTGTTTTCCTAACTATACGCAATGCATAACAAGCTCTACTTAATTTAATCTCTAGTGCCTCGCAGTGTCTATTCCACTTCAAGTTATCGTCGACGTGTACACCTAGGAATTTGACGCATTTAGTCTGGGGAATGACGTTTTTATTGATGTGCAAGGTTACTTGAGTGCCCGTATTGGAATTTTGTGTGCTTGAAAATACCATAAAGTTACTCTTTGTTGCGTTAAGAAGAAGGTTGTTTGAATGAAACCACGTGTGTAGCTTATTTAGAGTAATATTAGCATGAATCATTAGTTTTTCCTCACTTTTATCTGTTAAGATTAGACTAGTATCATCTGCGAACATTGTGATTTTTTTGTCCTCGAAATTATTAGGCAAGTCATTGACATATATTAAGCACAAAATGGGTCCTAATATAGAACCCTGTGGAACTCCAATAGTGATGTTTAATGGAGCAGAATGGTGTTTCTGTGAAGTACCATTTATGTAATGCGTTATTTCCACTAGTTGATGTCGATTCCTTAGATAAGTCTCCATCCATCTTAAGCTATTTCCCCTAACTCCGTAGTGTTCTAGCTTGTGGAGTAAAATATCGTAGTTGACACAATCAAATGCCTTTGTTAAATCGCAGAAAATGCCTAAAGTATAAAAATTTTCCTTCATTTTTTCGCTAATGAAAGATATGAGGTCCTTGATTGCCTTATTAGTCGACATTTTTTGTCTGTAACCAAATTGTCTATTGCTTAACACATTATAGGAATAAAAAAAAAGTATGAGTCTTTTTTTTACTACCGTTTCTATTATTTTGGAAAAAGTTGATAAGATTGAAATTGGCCTATAATTACCCAGTTCGGTTTTTGGTCCTTTTTTATGAAGAGGAATTATTTTAGAGAGCTTCAAGTCTTCTGGAAATACTCCGCTTTCCATAGAAGCATTGATAACCTGTGCAAGTGGATCTTTCAGGAACACAATTGCTTTTTTTATCACCGATATTGGAATTTCATCCATTCCGGCTGATTGACTATTTTTGAGATTGTTTACTAGCTTTTCTATTTCGTCGCTGGTAGTTGGCTTTAAGAATATAGAATCAATTACTTTGCATGTCTTATTCAAGTATCGCCGATATTCTTTGTTGTTTTTTGGAATGCTATTAACTTTCGTAGTACTATTTATAAAATATTCGTTGAATATAGTTGCTACTGTCTTAGGATTGTCTATCTTTTTATCATCGGAAATTATTTCTAAGTTGGCTTTAAAACTGTTATCTCTATTAGTTTTGTCCTTCACTACTTCCCAAATTGCTTTTATTTTATTGTTTTGATTGTCTATGTAATGTTTGGTTGATATTCTCCGTGCCTGTTTGATAACCATTTTTAGTCTAGAGGTATAATTCCTATAGAAAACTCTAAGATGTTGATCCCTTTTATTTTGCTGTGACTTGAGGTATAAATGTCTTTTTTTTCTGTACGATACCCTGATACCCTTTGATATCCATTGAACTCCTTTACGAGGCTTCATCTTCACATATTTATATGGAAATGAGATATTGAATTTATCTTTTATATTATTTAGAAAAATTGTAAACCATTTGGAGTTATCCTTCTCACATGCAAAAAATGTTATCCAGTCCATTTCAGATAAATGTTTATTGAAGACTAGTTGGGACTTGTCATTAAATATTCTTTTCCGGTTTGTTAGGCAGCTACTATTTTGCGTGATGTTTTCATTGAAAATATTCATTGATATTGCCTCATGGTCTGAAATCCCCAAAGACTCGATATTGTTGTCAAATAAGGAACTTTGTAAATTTGTAAAAATGTTGTCGATGAGTGTACTTGAGGTAGCAGTGACTCGTGTTGGCGAGGTGATTGTAATTTTCATGTTGTATTCCGCAAGAATTGACTTAAATTTTCTTACATTTGGGTTATTATCTAAAAGATTTATGTTATGGTCCGTTGCTATAATCACTTTATCTAAAATCAGTGTATTTAAAATATGTCTAAATTTATCAAAAAATATATCTAAGTTGCCGTTTGGAACTCTATATATACAAATAATTATTAATTTATTTCTTTTCAATTTTATTCCGCAACATTCGAAATGTCTTTCTACAGAAATGTTTTGAAAAACTTCATGGTAGGCTGCAATATCATCAAAAAGCGCTCCTTTTTTATGTAAATAGCTACACCGCCGCGTGAATATTGACTACGACAGAATTTAGATGCTAAACTGAAATCGTTACTTATATTTTGTAATTTGCATCCTTCTGAAACCCAATGTTCGCATATGCAAACTATTTGTATGTCCGTTTTTTCATTTAAATACACCTCTAATTCATTCCGCCCCGTGTTTAAGCATTGTATGTTCAGATAAACAATTTCAAGTTTCTATTATTACATTTGGGATGAACAACATTAGAAATATTTTTATCAATATATGTTTTTTTGCAGTTGCTAGGCTTGATTCTCATAAAAAAGATGTTTGTTTTTTGAAGTAATAGTCGATTTTGCCTTTAAGCTGCTTGATTGGTTTATTTTCAAAAGTATTACTTTTCTTTTGTGAGAAGTTTGATTCCCAGGGGAAACTGACCGTAAGGCCTGAATCTACACCCTGCGTTGACTCCCGACGAGGGACTTCCTCAACGGTCAATAGCACAGACCCCAAATTTTGTATACTCATTCAGTTATGAAAGTCCGTTCTAAGTTATATCATGACATGGCTGCTTCCCCCAGGTTGGCTCCCAACGAGAGAACTCCTCAACAGTCAACAGCACATACATAAAATTTTGTATACGCATTTAATTATGATAGCCCGTTCTAAGTATCACTATGTCATGGCAGCTGCACTTATAAAAAAAAATGAAGTCAGTTTTTCTTCTTTTTAAATTTTGTCTATTAAAACATTCTAAAAAATTCGGGGCGACGTGTCCAGGCGTTGTGGAGGGGCGGCCCGGTAGTTCCCCCTCTCTATGCAATCCCCTCGACGCTCAGTTCGAGCCAGAGCGCTCTGAGAGTAAAAGGAGTTTACGTGTGCCTGTTGAACGGAACCCTTTTTTACCTGCCGTCGTCATGGAGCTCTCTCTGATTGAGGAACAGCGCATCAACATCAAGTTTCTCGCTAAGCTAGGCAAGAATGGCCTTGAAATTTTTGAGTGTTTGAAACAAGTTTACGGACACAGTTCTCTGAAAGAACCAACCGTCAACAAGTGGTTAAAAATGTTCCGGGACTTCCGAGAAGATATGAAAGATGATCAACGCTCAGGACGCCCCTTCACATCGAGTTCTGAGGGAAATGTTGAACGAATTCAAGTTTGTGTTCTTACAGACTTGTGTTCTTAAAGACCAATAATTTGTCGCTCCCGGCCAGACAGTGGAAGTTTTAAAGTTTTGAGTCGTCTCAGAGCTCATGTGGCCCAAGTTCGACCGGATTTGGCACAAGGGTCAGGTGAATCCTTCATCACGACAACACGCCTGCTCATATGTCTCTCGTTGTGCGTGAGTTTTAAGCCCGAAGCTCAATCACCGTATAAGAACACCCGCCTTATTCACCCGATATAGCCCCTTGCGACTTCTTCCTGTTCCCAAAATGCAAAATAGTGCTTCGGGGGCGGCACTCGAGGGATGTGGAAGCCATCAAGGCAGCAATGACACAGCTAATGAAGAGCCTCACAAATGAAGACTTTCAACGATCTTATCAACAGTGGAAACGGCGTTGGCAGAAGTGCATCTTGTCTCAGGGGGAGTACTTTGAAGGAAACCGTTACTGGGTGTCATTATTTTAATGCAAATTATACAATAAATATAAAAAAGAGTTTGTTATTGTATATTTTTTAAAATGTAAGTCGTTTATTTTAGAAACTCCAAAATTCTAAGCCTTACCAAAAATAAATAAATATTGAAGAACTCAATAAATTATAGAATGTAAAAAAAAACAGAAAGCTTTTCCAATTTTCTGAGGTTGGCTTAATTGTACTTTGAGGTTTCTGAAATGCGTGATTTAATTTGCCAATGCGATAATCATATACGATGATATCAAAAATAGACCATAAGAGAAAAGTTTTTGTAAAATATCTAAATTTGGGTTGTAATGAAACCGTGAATGACGAGTAAATTTATTGTACCCGCATTGCTTAAATAAATTTAATTGGCCGTATTTGCGTTCTCTTTTGCTTGCTTGTTCGTTGTTTGTGTAATTTTCAATTCTTGATTATGCGTAAACTACCTAGTTCAGTTATAAGACATATGAAAATGTATATAGATACTTTTCTTCTTTGACTTTTCTTCATCGGATCTGTGTTTTTGCTTGCGGAATCGTTTACAAGTAATCACGAATTGAAAATATCGCTAAATGCTTGCTTTTCGCATTTGTATTACGGGAATAGCCCCGATTATCTGCTTGCACTAGATATTAGGCGTACAATATTGCATAGACAATCTATTACTGCCATGTACGTGGAGTTTTAATGATCTCATTACTGATTTGCTCTGGTATTAATAAGATGAGAATAAGCCGAAATTTGAGCCAGCCAGGGCCGCTAACTTGGGGAGGATGGTGGAAGGGGGGCGGGGCGAGTGTGGAGGTGGGGGATAGGGGGCAGTCCCCTACCCACCAATACGATTCATCACTTCCAAACTATACAATAATATTGTAAAACCTAAATTGGTAAGTTTCTCGGCCAAGAGAGCTCGTCGCTTCGCGTTATTATTTAAAAACTTTGGTAACAGTACGAGCCTATAGCTTATTTAACGAACCTCGTAGAACTTTGTACCTGATTATAGCTATGCATGGAACATTGGCACAGTATATTAGAGTTACTTCATGGTTTTAAAGCCTACTGAATAGCGAGCAAAGAAATCGCTACCTAGCCACCATAAAAATATTGGTCATAAAATTTGCCTAGTGAATTACTAGGTTTAGCGGCGTTTATCACAAGGCGGCATTTATCAATAGGGAAAACTTGGGAAGAAAACGCGGCACGACTTCACGTTGGCGGATGGCGTACTTGAAAAATAAATAACTGTAGCATTGGTATGCAGTCAATAACAACATAGTGTCACAATTTCACATTACATAATAGTTGCACATTACATAATAAATTCACATTACATAATAACTGTAATAAAAACCAGGCAATGAAATAAAATAATTTTTTTCTCGATTACTTACATTATGTATATTGTATCTGAGTACGTAAATTCGTACCTATGTGGCTTTTAAAAGTGGTGGTGGTGGTAAAGTGGCTTTTAAATCTACGAATCCACCTACGAGTATTTCGTAGGTGGCTTTAAAATCTTAACGGAACGAATTTTCATTTAAAAATTAAATGTTACTTTTTTTAAATTTCTTATCTTATGAAGCATACAGCGTAGACAATATAGGTGCAAAGATTAACGCAAATAAAACTACTAATTCATAACAGTAACAAGGACATAGCTGAGTCTGATGATATTCAATAATGTTCGAGAAATTAAAAACACTTCGCCTTAGAAATGTAAGAAGTCACTATAAGTACAGTACAATGTAAGTACAGTTTTGTTATTATGAAAAATTAAGTATGTATTGTTACATTTTATTAGAGGATAAGTATACAAGATAAAGACTGAATAAGTGATATTATGCATTGTTATTTTATTAAAATACTAGCAGAGGCCCCCGTAACCAGCGCGTTATCAACCAAATCTGGGACCTGTTGCCTTCGAAGACGAACCTTCCGTCCTCACCGTTAAAGATTATCATTTGCTGCCGTTCTACCGTTCTACAACCTACAGCTCCAATCAGACTGCAATGTACTGGAAAGGAGACCCAGTGGAGCATCTCGCGCAGTGTATCAGACTTCTCTTGTAATTTCCCAAATGAGCAGACTTAGCTAATGCTGCCGGTACATCCGCCCAAGGGTCGCCCGAGGCAGTCAGTCGGCGCACTGCAGATCACAAATTGCCTGCAACCGCAGAATACAACTGTCGGCAGGGTTTACTGAAGCATTACCAAAGTACGAGTAGTATCTCCGAGGAGGGTAGCGGATGGAAGCTGAATCAAGAGTTAAGTCGACCAAAGAACACAAACTGGCTATCAGGATCAATCTGCATGGACTTTGACTCTCCTTCGATCGTCACAGTCTGATTCTTCTTTTGGTGCCTCCTTTTCCAGTGCTAGGCTTTTCGACCCTCGCAGACAACATTTTACTTAACACGAGCCAACGTCGTCAGGCCTTCAGCCTTCAAAAGAACTATTAGATATTCATTATAAACTCACTTTATAAAATATCTATATAAATTCAATATATAATGTAATATTCACTATAAAAAGCGTTTTGCTTACAACTCTGGATGGCTGCACAGATTTGGATATAGTTTAGTCTATAATAGATGAAAATACTTAAGATACGAGGGGGTATCCAAAAGTAACCGAAATGTCAGTGCTGTGGGCGGTGCATGCTTAGTAAACATTCCTGCTACTAGGTGCGCGTAAAGCAACTCGTTATACGTTCAATGCAAATTAGGCTATCACCGAATAAGGTTGTGTCTTGTTGAAGTTTATTTTTTTTGTAAAACTATTTTCGCTTGCTCGTCGTTTTCTGTAATGTTGGACTTAACACCGTGCGGCTGTGCAATTTTGCTTACTATCAGGACATACAGTATATCAGGCTTTCTATTTGGAGGTTGTCAGAAGACTGCGTAACAGTGTGCGACGAAAGACGCCCAATTTATAGCAAACGGGGGACTGGCTTTTCCACCATGACAGTTCACCTGCTCTCACAGCCTTATCAGTTCGCCCGTTTGAACCTAAAAACAGCACGACTCCTTTGCCACACGCCCGTGTGACTGTTCTTTGTTTCCACGAATGAAGAGTGACATGAAAGGACAATGCTTTAACGATGTAGAAGAAATGAAGGAAAAAACGAACCAGGAGCAAGCAACCATACAAACAAACGAGTTTGAACAATGTCTCGAACAAGAAAATCATCGATGAGTTAAGTGTATAAAGTTATATAGCCCTTTGAGTATGATACGACCAAATCTGGTTCTGAAACAATTATCCGTTGAGTATGATACGACCAGATCTGGTTCCGCGTTTTTTTCACTTCTTTGACGTTCTCATATTTATTCATAATTATCTAATTGTTTTACAAAATGATATTTCAATATTCTATATTCGAAATTTCAATGCAGTCATTGTGCAGTTGTTCTTTTTATGATTGGTGTAGTAGTTTCGTAATTATAGTACTTTAAGGTCGATGTCGCCGAAAATCCTGCAAAAGAGACAGATGCATCAATGAAAATACCCATTTACTCCAAGGGAGAGTAAATTGAAGGTGTTAAAATAAATTTGTGAAAATGAATAAAGTACACATTTTTATGTAGAAATTCCGGTTACTTTGAATCCCAATCCTAAATCCCAAACGTATTATACCATTGGTTTTGGAGATACAGAGATCAAAATACAGACATAAAAATCGATACACAGATAGGCCGTCGATTTATTTGATTTCATTCGATTAGGAGTGTCTTACTTAGTAACAAAACCCTAAAAAAACAAAGGCCGAGAAACATTGCGTTTTATGGTTGAGATCTGAAAAAGACATGAAATTATGCCGTTACTACCTACGTCATTTTGTAATTGAAATAATTCCTAAAAATAAAATTCGACTGATATCGAGAGACATATAACAAGAGGTAAATGTGTATATGCTTTTGTTTGTAATGAAACAACTTCAGCAACCAATATGTTATTAGTTCTTGGTTGCTTTATCAGGAAATGTATTTGTACCTCATGACCTAAGCATTTAATTCTTCTGTATCTATCAATGTATCGTTTGTTTTCTTTCGCTGTTTAAGATTACTTGATCATTGGTAGAAAATTAAGGTACCAAGTATAATAAGGATTGATTACAAACACCCAATTGTCTCCGTATATGAGAAGAATATTATCTTAATATTTAAATATACCTACTCTAATTATAAAAAAATCCTCTATCTCTATGATAATGATATTAATTTCCTAATATAACATTTTAGTTTCGCATATCAAATCAAAGATATCAATATCAACCAAAATTAAAATTGGTTTCGCCGTTCTATTTTTATACGTTAAAAAATCAAAACAATAAAATTAAAACTCTACAAATTTAAAAATGTACAAATGTATCACTGTGATTTAAATTTAATAATAATTTTAACTTTAATACCTACAAAATTGACCTCCAACAAAATTTAAATATTTAACAATTAAAATGTAATAAATTAGGAACGCCGCCTATATTTAGATCGATTGCCTTTTGATTCTTAATGACTAACAAGCTGCGTTATATAGTAATCAAAGTGCAGAAAATGTCTTTCCAGTTTTCCCGTACAAGAAAAGTTATTACAAACTATAGCCGGAAAGCGGAAATACTCGTATAATGTATAATTCTGCATATTTGTTTAGATACTTAATAATCAGCATACTAAAATACTAGAAGTTTCGTATGCCAGCGTCTTAGTTTTCCAGGCCTGTAAACCTGAAATTTTACTATCGCCCTGAAACGCGTCCTGTAAGTAAATGGATGCAGCCAGAATGTTTAAATAGTGTGAAATTAAAGATATTTACAGGTACAATATATTATAATTAGGGACACTTTGGTGCTTTGCACTTATTTCTTCGTAGAAACGAGCACAAAGTTGATAAAAAACAGATGTTATACTCAAACACATTAGCATTTCATTAAACTGAGGACTAAGGCTATAATGACTGAAATAGAAAATGACGAAAATTTACCATTAATATCTTTGTATATATATATATATATATATGTATATATATATATATATATATATATATATATATATATATATATATATATATATATATATATATATATATATATATATATATATATATATATATATATATATATATATATATATATGTATATATATATATATATATATATATATATATATATATATATATATATATATATATATATATATATATATATATATATATATATATATATATATATATATATATATATATATATATATATATATATATATATATATATATATATATATATATATATATATATATATATATATATCCGGTTTCTATGCAGAATAACTAACACGAAATTCAAA
>OX155980.1:28868021-28976623 GCA_944548615.1 Micropterix aruncella
TTCTAATGGAAAGTGCTTAGATAGTCGAGTTTGGGCTCGTTTGTTTTGTTGTCATGGGTACTTTTTAATAACATTTGATGACGAGGATTTGAAGATGGAGCCGGTAGATTGCCTATGGAACTACTTGGTGGAAAGTAAAGCTTGTTTTAAAAAATATATTTTTACTTTTAATTTAATTTATTATTCAATCCGGAAACTTTTAGTATAATAAACATAAAATTTTGTGTAATAAAAAAGACACTGGTAAGTACATAAGTACTTACCAAAAGTTGCGGAAACAACTGTGTTTAAAATCTACTACGATCGGCTAATAATAAGCAATATATCAACCGTGGCGAATAGCGTCGATGAAAATGAGTTGCAGACTTATTTAATTGCTATAACTATGCCACATTATGACGACCTCGAAAGGAGAATGATCCTGATCCTGAATTCAGAGCCGGGCAAAAGATACCTTTGGTCCGCGATAGATTTAAACTAAATCACCGCTGAAATACGGCAGGTAGAGGCTATAGTACCACAATATAAATTGTGGTACTATAGCATCGACAAATACAGAAGGTATGCTCTTAATGAATAATTTTGGCTACTCTCTCGTGTCTGCGCTGAATACATTTCGTATTTTCACCTGGCAGATGACGCCTCCGACATTTATCGACAGTACCTATGGCCTTGATGATCTTTGGTTTTCCTGTAAATGTTTGTTTTGTTAAACTAATCTTATTACCATAGGTAGCAATCCATATTGTTTATTAAGTAGTGCAATATAATAAGAATAATCCAAAATAATTCTACATTACAATTGTTTTATATGTAGAAAGGAAGGAATGGAGAGAGTGGGAAATTTTAGGTGACACATATTTTTCTATATTGTAATTGGATTTTGATCCAAGGCATAAACAGGGATAAATTTACCACCAATTCAGGGTAGAGTCCCGATTGTTATACTTATTAATTTGTAGGAATAATTAGAATTTCTGAACTTGCAAGGAGCAGATTATTAATGAAAATTAACCATATATTTTTCTATGCAAGACGCCGGTCTATAGTTGAACTGACAATTTGTCGTAAACGGGGTTAAAATGACATTATAGATAATTTTTAGCCTGTGTTTGGTCATGAAGCCACTGACTGGCATTCGTATAGAAAAATTTATTTGGTTCCCAAAGTTTGCGCCGCGGCACCCTGGGGTGCCAAGTAGATAGATCGGGGGCGCCGCGAGGTGCCCATGACACCCCTCCCCCCTTTCCCCTCCTCGACTGCTCCGAACGGTTGAATATTTGTGCAGTTATATATTTAGAATATTTGTGTTATATCGCGCTATTGGTCGCTGTATAGTTTTGAGTAATGTAATAAAACTGCACCTACTGCACCCCCCCCCCCCTTCCTTCTTCCACCTCGACTGCTCAGAACGTTTAAATATTTGTGCAGTTGTATAGTCAGAATATTTGTGTTATATCTCGCTATTGGTCGCTGTATAGTTTTGAGTAATGTAAGAAAACAGCACCTACTGCACCCCCCCCCCTTCCTTCTTCCACCTCGACTGCTCAGAACGTTTAAATATTTGTGCAGTTGTATAGTCAGAATATTTGTGTTATATCTCGCTATTGGTCGCTGTATAGTTTTGAGTAATGTAAGAAAACAGCACCTACTGCACCCCCCCCCCCATCCCCCTCGACTGCTAAGAACGTTTGAATATTTGTGCAGTTATATAGTCAGAATATTTGTGTTATATCTCGCTATTGGTCGCTGTATACTTTTGAGCAATGTAAGAAAACTGCACCTACTTTTTTTCCTAAAAATGTCTTGATTTTTGATGAAACGAACCGATAGTGCAATTTCCAATGTTCATGTACCGGAATGTGGCGTGCAAGGAAAGAAGCGGAAATGCCATAAATACGAAGAAAGCTACTGGGATTTCGACTGCGCATCAACAGAAGTTTCTTCAAGGGATGGGGTTTTTGTTTTGAAACATTTTCACACCAATTGGGTGTTCATTTAGTCGGTCAGAAGAAATCAAACTAAATGGTTATATAAAATCAGCATAATAATGGGTTATTTGAAAAAAATAAAACTGTAAATTAAGTGTTGGTCGATCTGATATTATTTTTGTCCTTGTCGAATAGTTAAAGTTGCCAAAAAATATTAATAATATGCATTGCTTCATTTTTGCAACTGATAAATACATTTTTATATTTCGAAACCCGCGTTTTTTCTTGTGTCGTCTACGTCATGTTTCTAAGCACGCAAAATCACTAACGTCGCCAAAACAAAGCAAAGCGATCAATATTGTTTCTGTCAATATATTGTTTCTGTCAATATTTTCTCAAGGAGCAGATAAACTACATTGCAAGAATACCTATGCGGAATGACAAGCACAACAAGACGATTCTGGTCTCGGTACACAATAGATACATTAAAGAAAACTTTGTGGCCGCGGCTAAAAAGTGTACTATTCTCCCGGCTGATTTGGGCCTCCGCGGCGACAAGAAAATATTTGTCAATGATCATCTGACCCTGTACAACAAGATGCTTCTCAATAAAGTAAAAGGCCTGGCCAAGGAACGGGGGTTTGCTTACACTTGGGTAAAAGGATGCAAGATATTTACGCGGAAAAGTGCTACTTCCAATGTACTGATTATAAACTCGGAGTCGGATCTGAAAAAGATTTCGTAAATTTAGAACTTTTATTATTGTTTTCTAATTTTTCTATTTCCTCTTTTTTTTGTAATGAATGTAAGTCTCGCTCAAAAAGTCTAAGAAACTTTGGTTTGCTCCCACTCTGGTGTGCCCATCTTGGTGCGCATGCGCATAGCTCTCACACCTTATTTAAGCCGTCGTTCCATCTCGTTCAGATGGTCATTTGCTATCTCGCTTTATGTCTGTTTTTTATTATATTGCACTATTTACGATTTACTCAACACTACCACGTTCTCATCAATTCATTATTATGGTGCTCATTCTACATTGCATTGCCTATTATTCATTTGCTAATATTAAGATATAACAATGTATAACATTTACTATCAGAATGTTCGTGGCTTACGAACGAAAACCTCAGATGTTTACCGAAACGTATCCTTGAATAGTTATGATATTATTTGTTTGACTGAAACTTGGCTATTGGAGGGTATAAGAAGTAGTGAACTATTTGACGATCGTTATGTCGTATTTAGACGTGATAGGGATTATGATAAAACGTGCGAAACAAAGGGAGGCGGTGTGTTGTTAGCTGTTCGTCGGGAGATTATGGCCGAGGCCCGCAGTGACTGGTGTTCGATTGCCGAAGATTTGTGGGTAACATTAACGCTTCATTGCCAGAGGCCGAGGGTAGTTTATAAGTTGCATTTGTGCGTTGTATACATTTGTGACGAAAACACAGGTAATTCTATGTCAGAACAGTTACAATACTTCTCTGATAATATGTCAGACATTGTATTGAAAAACCCATGCGATAAATTTTTAATTTTTGGTGACTTTAACATGCGAAACCTAACTTGGAATGTGTCTGACGACAACTCTTTTTATATTGCCGATAATATTCAGGGCACTGTGCAACAAAACCTTTTTGATGATCTCAACCTTTGTAATTTATCACAATACAACAATATTCTAAACTCTAACAACAGAATACTTGACTTAATTTTTTCCAATAATGATATCACAGTTGCCCCGTGTCGACACCCTTTGTCTAAAATAGACGCAGCACACCACCCAGCTCTTTGTATTTCTGCCGATTTTGTTCAACTACACAAGCTAAAACCCTGTCCCTATTTGAAGTATTTATATCATAGCGGTGACTATGACATCATCAAATCTAAACTTGAAGTTATTAACTGGCAACAGGAAATACACAACAAATCACTTGAGGATGCCGTATCTTTCTTTTATACCACTTTATACGATCTTAGGACAAGTCCTGTACCCTCTAAAACAGTTACATCTTCACATAAATACCCTCCTTGGTTTAAAAAACCGCTTATCAAAATGTTAAAAGAGAAACACAAATATCACAAAAAGCACAAAATTTACGGTAACTGTGCTGACCTTCAATCCTTTGTCACTTTGAGGGATCAGGCTAAGACACTCGAAAAAGAGATGTTTAACGAGTATATATCTAGCATTGAATCTAGTATCACTAAAAACCCTAAAGCATTTTGGTCATATGTTAAAACTAAAAATCAAAACAATTCTTATCCTGCCATATTAAGTCTTGGCGATCGCTCGTCTGATTCTGGGAATGGTATATGCAATATGTTTAGTGAATACTTTCACTCCACTTTTTCATACAGTGACGCTAATCACACCCCGGATACTCCTGATAACGACACGACAACAACTGATATAGCGAACATTGAATTTAAATCTTCAGAGGTCTGTAAACTGTTAGAGTCTCTGGATTTGAACAAATCTGCCGGTCCAGACAGTATCCCACCATTATTTATTGTCAAATGCGCTAAGAGTATCTCAGCTCCGCTTACCCTACTTTTTAGGCGATCCGTTTCTGAGGGTGTTATGCCTTCGATCTGGAAGTCTGCGTATATAACACCTATTCACAAAAAGGGACCTAGAAACCTGGTTGAAAACTATAGGCCTATCTCCAAACTATGTCTGTTTGCTAAAGTGCTAGAAAAGGTTGTCTATAACCAGTTATACTCTACTCTAAAACATACATTCTGCTCACAGCAGCATGGTTTTTTAAGAGGAAGGTCTACGACATCTAACCTGGTTGTTTGTAGCGATTATATATCTGAGCATATGTCCATACCTTCTCAAGTTGATGTCATCTATACCGATTATAGCAAATGTTTCGATAGAATTGATCATACAGTACTTTTATCCAAACTCCGATTAGTAGGAATTCGTGGAAACTTGTACAGGTGGTTCACGTCCTACATACAGAACAGGTGCCAGACTGTAGCTCTCAACGGATACACGTCATCACCAATGCAAATCCCTTCTGGAGTACCCCAAGGATCCCTATTGGGACCGCTCCTGTTTAACATCGTTGTCAATGATGTATCTTCGTGCTTCAAATTCTGCAAAGTAATCCTATACGCTGACGACATGAAGATACTCTGTCCGATTAACTCACAAGAAAGTGCACAACGTTTGCAAGAAGATCTCAATCGTTTTGACCGTTTCTGTTTGTTGAACAAATTGGACTTAAATGTATCCAAATGTTATTTATGTTCCTTCACTCGTAAGCCACAACCTTTTCATTTTTCTTATACACTTAAGAATATCAATATTACTAGAGTAAACTCAATCCGTGATTTAGGTATAATCTTTGACACTAAATTACTCTTTGATGAGCACATCAATAGTGTCATCAGCAAAGCATCAAGAACATTAGGTTTTGTTCTGCGTTTATCATCTGAGTTTAAATCTATTAAAACCATTAAAATTCTTTATTGTGCATATGTACGTAGTCACTTGGAATATGCATCACAAATCTGGAACCCCAGCTATAACACTTACATTACCCGCATTGAGCGAATTCAGAGACGTTTTGTACGACACCTACAATTTAAAGTAAAAAAATTCTTTCCAGACTACACTAAACGTTGTCATAAATTTCACCTCTTACCTTTAGCCACAAGACGCCATATTGCAGATGTCGCTTACCTATTGAACAGTGGCGTGCCCAGGGTTCGTAAATAGGGCAAGCCCGACATACCTTTTTGTGTTTTTTTACGCTTTTTATAGTAAAAAAGTGGTACCTCTTTACTCTTTAATCTTCAGTTTGAAATTTACTGCTTGGGTCGTACATTCAATAAAGCACACTGAAGGCATGCTACTGCAAGACAGAATTTAACATATACTTATCAGCAGTCGCATACCTCTAGTGGCTTTAAAGGACTCTCTTGCGTCGTTGCGTCTCAAACGAGGTGCTGAGTTATTTTGTAGATTGTTTTCATAAATTTGATCAAATTCATATTGAAATTCAACACGTAACCAAGTCTGAAATTCCTTTATTTTGTTTTCCTTCATTAATTCCTATAACCCACATCGACTTGTGATTTTTGAAGAATGTTGTACAAGCTCTCAGCTTTTTCAAAAATTCGGCGGAAAACAAGGTGAAACAATTTAAATGGAATGATCGCATCGAGTTTTCAAAATTCTCCGCTGCTAAAACCTTATCCCCGTCCCAGTCCTGCGGGTTGTTACATATGTCAGAAAACAAAATAATAAGAATACATTACTGACCACAAAGGACAATTTCCTCCATTTTTTGTCAGGCACTAAAAACCACAAATCAATTGAAATTACACAATAAAAAATTAGCCCGACGTCACTCGCACATTTAAATCCAAACTAATTATAATGAAGTCGCGCTTTCTGTTGACACGTTCGCATTCACAGTTCGCATTCAACGTCATGGCTAAGCAAGCCCGGCTTAGCTCCCGATACAAAAGTTGTATATAGACATATATTGTTTAGCGTAATTTGCCACAGGTGCGAATGAGAGGAACACTGATTTTGAAAGCCGCATTGAAAGCCCAATATGTGCGAGCGAAACAGCAATCGCGCCCTGTCGATAATTATCGCACCTGTCGATAACAGTTTTTTTCTCGCGTGGAGCGAGCTGTGCGCGTTAGATGGCAGTAGTAGCGCTAGCAAAATAATTTATTTAATTGTTTTTTTTACGAATTGTGTTATTAATTTATTTAATCGTTAATTTGGAAGTATAGGCAAGCCAGGCTTTTCGGCTTATATGAAGAGACCGCCACTGCTATTGAAGATAGCAAATGGCTCAGTTGACTGCCCGGATTTATTGGAGAAGGTTGGGTTGAGGGTCTCTGCTGATCCAATCAGAAGACCATGCACCCTGTTTATCCCCAGAGCTAACACCAATTACAGGCTAAACAGTTATCTATTGAGAGCAAGCCAAAGTTTCAATGATGTAGCTACCCAATATGACATTGACTTATTTAATATGTCAGTCCAGCAGCTCAAGAAGTTACTGGCTGATGCCTTCTTTGGCTAATCCTTTGTTCTATTTTGTTTAGTTTTTTCTTAGTCTACCTGTTTTTCTTTTTTTTCTCCCCCTTTTATATATCTATTCATACATTTTTACTTGTGGAACCTTGTAATTGGCCTTATATACATATTAATTTGTAATAACCGTATACCTAGCTGTAAGATTCCTAAAATTAATAAAATAAAATAAAATAAAGTATCATGGTCTAGGCGAGCCAGCTTGAGACGAACCAGTTTGAGGCGATCTTATATAGTTTCAATAGTTGTTCTTCCATCGGTGACTAATCTGGACCGATGGATTTATCTCTTTTTATTATAAGAATTGCAATACCTACTTCACCACTGGTTTTAGGTAATCCCGTTGCGGCATCTTGCGACATGGGAAATAATTGGATTTTCCGTGTCGTCCTGTAAATTGCTTTCGAGCTATCTATGCGGTCATCAACAAACAGTTGTGAAATAAGATCCATTCTTGGCTCCGACTTTGCAGGCAATAAGCTCGCCTTTTCTTAAGAATAAAGAGTTTTATTATTATTATTATTATTTTAGTTATATACATCGGATATATTCGGTTCCTACCTATGTAATTGCATTTTTTTCACACTGGTCAATTTGAACTTGGATAAACTGGGTTTTCAGTTGGAATTTTAAATTAAAATAAATTTTAATTTAAGGCCATGTTTTTCTTTTTAAAGAATCAGCTATTAATTTGCTTTCCGTCGTTTGTTTTTATTCAAATAATTTCGTTTGTGCAAACATAGTATTTGCATTATTTTATGCTAAAATTTGCATTATTTTCAAATATGAGATCCTGTGTCGGTGTTTTTATATCACAGCTTCTTGCAGTCCCTGGTCAATCGCTCATATGTTTTACTGCAAACAGTCGCAAAGTTGCAGGATTTGCAGCTGGAGACTCTTGATATTCATTTGCGTACTTGTAATTAACCCACCGTTTTTGCCAGACCTTGCTTCAATAGAGTTTAATTTTATTTTAGAATTTAGATAACTCTTTTTGCAAGAGAAAAATATCAACTTTGAAGAGTCGGTGAAAAACGCATTTAAAACATTCATTGGTCCTGTCCACGAGAGTTTTACAGTATAGGAATTAAACAACTCTCATTAAAACGACAAACCTGCATAGATAATAGTGGTCAGTATTTCTATTAATTAAATATATTTTTTCATACAAAATTTTTGGCCTTAAATTTCCTTTATAAAACAGCAACTTCATAGGTACAGACCCAATATCATCAAACTTTGAGCACTATTGTACTATTTGTATGCAGACGACACAGCTCACGCATCCCATAAATCCCGATCAACCTTATTCCGCTGAGAGACCAGATATTGTAAAATTGTAGTCTTGGTGCAATCAACATGGCTTATTTATTAATTCAACACATCCTACTAATCCTACTAATATTATAAACGCGAAAGTTTGTAAGTATGTATGGATGTTTGTTACTCTTTCACGCAAAAACTACTGAATGAATTTTGATGAAACTTTACAATAATATAGCTTACACATTAGAATAACACATAGGCTATAATTTATAAAGATATTGTGTGAATTATCTAAAATATACGATAACTGTCAAGTAAGTAGGAAAAAAAACTAAGAAATTGACATTCGAAATTTAAATTCTATCCTACTATCCTACTAATAGTATAAACGCGAAAGTTTGTATGTATGTATGGATGTTTGTTACTCTTTCCCGCAAAAACTACTGAATGGATTTTGATGAAACTTTACAATAATATAGCTTACACATCAGAATAACACATAGGCTATCCTACTAATATTATAAACGCGAAAGTTTGTATGTTTGTATGGATGCTTGTTACTCTTTCAAGCAAAAATTACTGAATGGATTTTGATGAAACTTTACAATAATATAGCTTACACATCAGAATAACACATAGCCTATAATTTATAAAGATATTGTGTGAATTATCTAAAATATACGAAACTGTCAAGTAAGTAGGAAAAAAAACTAAGAAATTGACATTCGAAATTTAAATTCTATCCTACTATCCTACTAATAGTATAAACGTGAAAGTTTGTATGTATGTATGGATGTTTGTTACTCTTTCCCGCAAAAAACTACTGAATGGATTTTGATGAAACTTTACAATAATATAGCTTACACATCAGAATAACACATAGGCTATCCTACTAATATTATAAACGCGAAAGTTTGTATGTTTGTATGGATGTTTGTTACTATTTCAAGCAAAAACTACTGAATGGATTTTGATGAAACTTTACAATAATATATCTTACACATCAGAATAAGACATAGGCTATAATTTATAAAGATGTATGGTTTTCTATCATCATTATCACAATTATCCATCACCACGCCGGTGAAACCGCTGGGCGTAGCTAGTCTTATATAATGACGCAGATTATCCCAGTGGCAACTGCCAGACATTTGAGACTTCTCTTTGATTCTAATTTGAGATTTGAAAAACACGTCAGCAGAAGAGTTTAATGGACTTCGCTCGTGAAGAGGCCCTAAACAGAGTTCGGGAGTACCTAAGAGTTAGAATCTTTATTGTAAATACCTTTATATTATCTATTGTGGACTATGGCAACTGTGTATAGGATAGCGGATTATGTATATGCTTATTATCAATACGTCTAAATTAACAAGCTCAAAAGGGGTGGGGAGGGGTCTTACTATTGCGGCTATGTGGAAGCGGCTGGGGATGACATTACGGTCAACTTCATTAAGTTGATTGAGCTAATACTTACACTTGATAGCCAAGTACTATTGGAAATCTGCTCATATGATGCAGACTCATCGTGTGGCCTTTCTCGTTTTAAATATATAGATGTTAGAATTTTGTTTACATGTACTTATTCCTGTATTTATTGTTTACGTGTAATTTATTCTGCAAATAAAAACAAATAAATAAAATTATCATGAAACTGTGATTTATGGGACGCGTGTCGTCTGAAAGTTTTGGGATATAAGTCGGCCCCATTACAACATTTTGATGGATGTCAGAGACCATATTGCCGGAATGATCTACGTGTATAAATATTTCACTATCAAATCTTCGAAAAGAAAATCTATTATATTTAGTTTTCCTTACGCTTAGCAAGCATACTTACGCCAGGTAGAATATTTTTTTTTATTAAATAGAATTGAAAAAAATCTCATGGAGGATAAACTTTTTGACTATTTCAATTTTAGACTGTTTTGTAAGTCTGCAGCTGTTTATGCAGTTTTGCTATTTCTTGCAACTTACATAACTCTCTTGTGCAGATTGAATGTATTTTTCCTCTCCTGTAACATCGGAACTGAGTTTCACTCCCTAGTAGGCCCTTTTTTGCAATAAATACTTTTCTTTGAAATCGAAGAATTTCAGGTTGTGTGTCATTATAATAAAAACCGAAAATTATTATTGAGTGGATAGTGGGAAATCGTTTTTTTTAAATTTTATAAAGCCTAGTCTAGGCTCATGACTATAGTATATGAAAACGTTTTGTAAGTCTAATGGTATGTTATATTTTGGTAACCCGATTGGGTCCGTTATAAAGTATCGCGATACCAGTAAACGAATTTCATATAAAAGATAGATGGAATACTCAATAGGTTTACGAATAAATAAAACGACATATTTTTAATATAAAAACTTGTAAAAACCGGCTTATTAATGCGTTTGATAGTTAGGTTTTGCTTTGCGAGATTTGGTTGATCATTCTATGTAGATTTATAATCCATCACGCCAGCAATAGCTTCAATCGCTGATATAAAGTCTTCGATCAGCGATATAATTTATCAACAATTCGTAAGGCTGTAAGCACGAAGCTCGAAGGCATGATCTCAATTAAGCTTTCCGTCTGGAACATATGATAAAATTTAACTACTTTAACATTAAGATATTGTAAATTTTTAGATACCATAATCATTAATTATCAACCTTTAGCAAAGAGAAAAGAGCGTTGACGTAAATCTACTGAAATCACAATTTTCATATTCGTTTTGTATTTTTTAAAGATCACCATAATTTTCTGGCACAATTTTAAGCGCGGAAATGTAAAATCAATACTTTCATATATATTTCCTAAATATGTTCCTAATATTTTGCAAATGTTCATTTGCAAAATATTAAAATTTAAAGGACACTCACTTTCTAGAGAGTAGGAATGCTCTTGGTGATTTTCTGAAAAAAAAACATATGAGCAGGTTCACCAAAGAGTGCACCCTGTTTGAAAAATCCGCTTAAAGTAATATTGAAGAATTGAAGTTTTGAATAAATTCTGGATGAATGACTTAATCCTTAGAAAGCCATTCATGGTAATGAAACTCTCGACGGCATGCTTCCAACACTCGAAAATTTGTTTATAGGGGATGTTAATGCATGCATACTAATATATAACGGTGCCTTATTCAGTGAAGGCGACTTTTACCGCATATAATTTCATAATTGCATAAATACGGAGAAAATTTCATAATTGCATAATTGCAGGTTGAAACACTGTTACAACTTATCCCGTAGCCCTGCTGAATTTATGTTTGCCTTTTAACAGATGGTTTGCCTTTTAACTTTAGGCTATGGTTTTAACATATATGCTTTCCCATATTTCATTGTTTCGTTATTTTAAAAAAGGAAACCATAAAAGAAAGACCATTCGCGGATATACATATACCCGTGGAATATTATAAATAAATAAAAAATATTGTTGAAAAAGGACAGAAATATATTAGGAGTGTGGCCATGTCACTTTTACGAGATTTATCAAGAAGAAGAGTACTAATTAAATCGCAAGAGTTAGATATAAAAACATCATATTTTTATGCTGATCAGGAAACAATTCTTGCTATTTGATTAAAGGTTGAAATATTTACTACAGAAGATCTCAAGCTAGCCTACGATTGTGCAGTAAAATTTAAAATGAATAGCATTCCTGAACTTTGCATGAATAGTTGGACCAGATTGGTTCGCTTCATTTTTAAAGAGAAATCCCGAACTCTCCGTCAGAACTCCAGAAGCCACTATTCTCAGCCGCGATGTCCTTCAACAGACGCAGCATTCAGTATTTGAAATACATAAGAATTCCTGAATTCAATTTAGAAACAAACTACCAATAAATGATACCGCTCCCGATCTGTCGTCCGAAATTGATTTTCATTTGTTTCCAAAAAAAAAACCTTTGTGAAATGTATTTTTTTTACTTTTATTTAATAATTTTTCCTTTTTATTTTCAAAATATTTTATAAATTAACTTTAGTTTATTATCCGCCTTTATATGAATAAAACATCTTAATTTACTTCAAATCGTTCTTTACGAAACTGCTTGATACTCTTGATCTCATATTTTTACAAAAAACAAAAGCTGTTGTTTTGTTTATGCGTCAACCACGGCATCTTCACCTTTCCTTGTTAACTTTACCTACCACTGACTTATATGAATCAAAAACAGTTTTAATATAAGTTACAATAAGTAGGTGTTTCATAGACCCGTTGGTAGTTTTGTGATGAGCCAGTGGTCGTACATCTTTTTTGTGTGCTGGTAACACTCTCAATTTTCAAATTATTGACGTTAGTTGATACTGGCGTTACTTTTTTTACAGCAGAATTTGGTTGAAATTTTCGTTTTTCTAGTGGATTTACTTGACGGAGGTAAGTATAAATAATATGTCTTAAATAAAACATCATTAAGAAGACGTAGAAGCTGTTAATATAGACATTGCTATACAATTTTGAAGTGAAATTTGGATAGAAAATGATAGTTGATGTTAGGTAAAGTTGCCACAGTTGTCACAGTGGCATCTTTACCTGTATCCAGGGTTCGTATCCGTGTAGCCGTAAATCGGTCCACGGTACTGATTTACGGAGGAGGAGAAGTTTCGAATTCGTAAACGTGCTTATTGTGACATCTGAATTCGGATGTCCATTGACACAGTTGAATTTTCGCATTGTCGTATTTGATTACCTTCAAAAAAACAATAAATCCCACATTTTCAATAACAAAACTCTAGGTGATTGGTGGGTTAAGAAATTTTTAATAAGACACGACAATAAACTTACCGTGAGAACAACACAAAACATTAAAAAAGCTAGAGCCGAAAAATCCCTTCAAGATTTTCAGATATACTTTGAAAATTTGACGGAAAATTGACTCAGATATACTTAATTATGACGAGATCAGAGAGAATCATCAGTGACGACGGGGGCGGTCAAATGCATATTTCGCCGGGAAGTAAAATATCCTAAAAGGGTCGTCAAATACTCAAAAGGTTGTATTTCTATAATGTTTTCAGGGACTGCCAATAGTGATCGTTTAGCCCCGTAAATCGTTCACAAATCGGAGAATATGTGAACGATGGTGCAATAGAGGCCCAAAAGGGGCACGTTATAATCGCACTAAAAGCGGCTGGTTCGACTCCGCTATGTTCATGGATTGATTTACAACGATAGTAATACCGTGAGCTCAACGTCTGGAAGGCACGAAGCTGGTTATATGCGACAACCTTTCCAGCCACATCAACGTAGATGTGGTAGAACTTTGCGAGCATCACAATATTAAGTTCGTATTACTACCACCCAATTCAACGCAATTAACCCAGCCTCTCGAAGTAGCATTTTTTGCTCCATTAAAACGAACGTGGGTGAAGATCTTTATGAGATACAAAATTGAACACCCAAAAGAGACGTCTTTTAACAAAACCCACATTGTTTTAATTTGAAGCAATTAATTGAAGACACAAACTTAAACAAGGTCGATAACTTAAAAAGTGGATTTAAAGCAAGGGGCATATTTCTCTATAATCCAAAGAAAATATACTCCGAAATTCCGGAATACTGTGAAGAGATCTCCCATATCGTAGATCAATCCTTGCTTGACTATCTAAAAGAGAACCAAAATCTAAACCCTATAAGGCGAAACGCTAATAAATAAAATAATATCCAACCTGGGAAATCTGTCACAAGCTCAAACATAAATTAAGACGTAATAAAAAAAACACACTGCCAAAGGAGAGAAATTTGAATGCAAATAATGATGACGGATTAATACCAAACGACGGACCAGAAACAAAGAAGCCTAAGATAACAATTCTTTCAGAAATTAGAATACTGCTCAAAAACACAAGAATCAAGATGCACAAATGGCAAAAACAATAAAAAACAAAGCTGCAACATTTAGTTTAAGGACAAAAATAGAAGAAGAAAAATCTGGACCATCTGGTATTACGACAAAGAGAGTGGAACAAAAAGTTGGATCACCTGTTTTAATGAAAATTTCTAAAAATAATGTAAAAAAGAAGAATATTAGTAACAAAAGATTATACGATAAATCTTCGGATTCAGATTCTCAATACTCGGTACAGTATGCAGACTTCTCGGATGTAGATTTAAACAATGAAGACATGCAGGATTATTTATTGAGGCAACTGATAGAGGATCATAAAATAGAGGAACAGCAAATAGAGGAGCAAATGTACGGATTGAAAACCAAAGGGCATGAGACAGAGAAAAAGAAAAAAAAACAACGGATAGAGAGCCTGAGAACGGAATATGATAGAAAGGAAGACCAGGGGATGGAACGACAGATGGTAAATGGAGTGGAGGTGGACACATGGGAGGGACAGGAAATAGAGCAACAAATGAACGGATTGGAAACAAAAGAGCATGAGGGAGATAAAAATATAAGAAAACAACGGATATAGAGTCTGAGAACAAAATTTGATGGAAGGGAAGGACAGGAGATGGAACGACAGATGCTAAATGAAGTGGAGGTGGATACATGGGGGAATAGGAAATAGAGGAACAATTGAACGCATTGGAAACAAAAGAGCACGAGATAGAGAAGCAGGAAAACAAACAACAATTAGAGAACCAGAGAATAGACATTAATGAACGACGACTAGAGTTTGTCGTGACAAGTAATGCAAAAGAGGAACAGGAAAGTGAACAAAGTGAAAAGGCATGCAAAGTCGAAAGTGTATATAGTACTGGACAATACATCTTGGTAAAGTTTAAAGGCAACACATATATAAAAAGGTATTACTGTGGTCTGATTACGAAAATTACCGAAGGTATTTTTTCGTAATTCATGAGGTTTAAATATGGCGGGTTTTACTGGCCCACAGTTCCAGATATAAGTATAGTGCTCAATGATGACCTTATGCACCAATCCTTATAAAAACCGGCATCGGATTTTATATTTTGACTTTAAATTTAAATATAAACTAGAATAATAAGTTTATTTGTAATTTGTTTACACACCCAGTATTTTTTTTTTTTGAATCTACTATATAAAAATGAAAATCTGTCTGTCGGTCGTCTGTTCGTTCGTTCGTCTTCTATGCATTCCTAAGCCATTCATCCGATTACAATGAAACTAGTGATTTGTTGAGGGCACACCAGGGAAAGTTTTAGAAAAAAAAAATACGTGTGGCACTCGGGGACTGCCGCGGTAAAGCTATTGCATAGCATTTTTAACAACGTATGCAATTATAATTATTTATTTATTTTATTTATTTTATTTTTTCTGATATCAGATAACTGCGCTCTATCGGAAAACGTTGAAATTATTCCGAATCATTTGCGGCTGCGGAAGCAAATGATTCGGAATAATAATTTAAACGTCTTCCGATAGAGCGCCGCGCACGGATTTTTTATTCTATAAAGCAAAAAAACCGGATTATTCGAAAAAAATCGTAGATAAAAAGATAGATAATTAAATTATCTTTAAAATTGTGCAGGTTTCATAATAATACGCCAGATAGTATTGCGTAGTAGTCGTTTTTGTGTTCGGTTAGACCTAATTTCACAAATTAATTACACTATGTAATATAAACAAAATCTAAAATACTCAAAGCTAAGAATATTAGGAAAATGTTCTTGTTTAACATTTATTTTTTTGAATCGTAAACAGTACTCGTTTAGACGTAATTATCAGTTTAAAATCATTAATTTTCGTTAAGAAATTTCTTCATTCGGTCGCCGCGCTGGCCTAGGCCCGCGATAAAAGCTATGCAATAGCTTAAAACTTTAAACATGTTTATCTCATGGTATTTACAGAACTCTATATGTACAAGTTTGACTTTCATTAGACATTTTTTTAAAGCGTAAATTTTTGAACTGATGGTAGCACCCGGGTAAAAATGGAGTTAGTATGAAAATTTCATTAAAATGTCATCTTTACCTATTGCCAGTTTGTTGGCTTCTTTACCTGAATCACGTTTTTGGTGCTACTTCAGTTATTTTGCAATTAAAAGCCGCAATGAATTTATATAAAGCTACAGACAAGTAGGTACTACATCTATCGATTAAAAATCATAGGCTATCCTAAGTGGTTTGGTTTTCGATTTATAGGGTTTTTTCTTTAAAATTATGGTAAAGATGCCGTTGTTATTCTATTCTTTATATTCAGAGGGAAAGTAATAAATATCGCATATCTTAAAGTTTATGTGTAACAATTTATAAGTTATGAGAAGCTCTTTAGACGCAGATTATCCCCTGTCAACAGTTTTATCCGCAACTACGTGACTTGGAACTATTGTGAAATAGGAAATGCTTGTTTTAATATATAGCTTGACCTAATTGGATCAGAGCTTAAGTAATTTATCGATATTTGGATCAGTTTTAATTTATATAAAATAATGATTTTTTAGGGGTAAAAAAGAAATTTTAGGGGCCAATGCGAACAAACGAAACCCAATTTGTGGGGCTACGCTGTCTGGTTGTCCGTCTGTCCATCTGTCTGTATGTCATCCATGGATGACATACAGAGATGATGCATGCCATGTCATGCATTTATTAGATGTTGTGTCCCATATTTATTTGTATAGTACATAAATTAATTAAATGGAAATATCAGGGCTTTTAGAAATTAAACGGTATATTTTTAATTACTTAAAATGACACCTGCTATTGCAAAACCTATTATAATTAGATAATATTACTAAATCGTCTACTCTCGCCTCGTCGGAAAATAATTTTAATATACAAGTGTCAATATTATATTATATTACTAATACATTAGTGAAAAAAGATTAAAAAAGTAATTTTAAATATTCAGAAATTTGCGTTCAATTCCCGCAAATATTATTGCCACCATCCTAAACACAACCCTCAAACTTTTACAATGATACAAAGTATACGTACCTTGAATGTAAATAGCCTCGTTAACATCACCAACATCTATGAAAGCAAGTAACGTTGGAATATATGAATATGAAATACATTACACAACGAGGATCGCACAATTTTAATACATGGCTCAAATTCATGAATCGCTGTACACAATAAAAGCGAATAAACAAGACGAGCGTTGCTTCACCGGACACCTCATATTGTGGAAACGTCGCCGCCGCACCTTTGTTCTCTATTTTAATCTATCGATATCATGTCAAATAACTGAGATAGGATACGATAAGGATATGCAAATTAAAAAAATACTAATATCTTTAAGGTGATAGTTTTTGTATTAAACTCGTTTTGGCATGTCAATCTCTAACAGGGCAATGTTGCCATTATTGCTATGGAAAATTATCTCTCGCTACCAATGTTAATTAATTAATTCTCCAAAATGCAAATTGATTGATTTTTGTTAAAAATTCATAAGTAGCTTTTGTTTCGAAATTAATTTCGTCTGAAAGACGTCTGAAAGATCTACCTAATTAAAATTTAATTTTTAATTAGGTAGATCTTTCAGACGAGTATAATAATGACACAAATGTATAGCTCTCATATGAAGATATTTCTAATCCAAAATAGGTGTTAAGAGTTACCCGAACATTTGTACATGTACATTTATGTCTCAAAATCATGTGAAGCCCCGTATTTTTAGTAGTCGATCAGATTTTTTTAAAGTTCTTATATTATTCTTCGTTAAATTGTATTTTAGTAGTCCTGGGTAGGGTGAGAATAAAATCAAGTAGCAGTAATATTTTCTTATAACAGTTTTTACATAGGCAGTAAATAATTGTCATGTTTTAAAACCACATAGAACGTTTTATATTTGTTGAATAACAAGAAAATATTATATTATAATGACAACATGTTAATTGATAGAGACTCAAGGAAGTCTCATTAAAGTATTCAATGTTATCAATTTATTATAAAAATGTCTTCTCTGAAGAACTGTACAAATGTTTTTGTAATCTGTAAAATATTTTTGTTATTTGCGTTCTTTTAGCAATCACTGATTTTAATTTAAAAAAGTAGGCTTGAAGAACATAAAAGCTTCACATTTCGGATTTCCCTACTGGAATGAATTCATGCGGTACACGGAATTTAGAATATTATTTAATTAATTATTAAAACGAATAATATGAACTATTAATATGACTAACAGTTCCGTGGAAAATGCATTTTTATGAGACAATGGTTGGTTGTATACGACTGTAATACGACTATTTTCTCGGATATTCAGTCGCATAATATTTTAAGTCGGATATCCATTTAACTCGGATATTTATTCACACAATACGCGAAGAAAGAGGACTAGCGTCCTTTTAAAGTACGACTGAGTAAGGTTCGAAATAGGTTTCTATGACAATCTACCTGTTTTTAAGAATAAATTGCTATTATGCATGAGAGGATTTGGGGATGTTCACTTTAAGAAAAAGATACAGAGTATTTTAATTAAAAACCCAATTTATGGCATTAAGGATTTTGACAATATCGCCTTTGACAATATTTTAATATCTTTATTTATTATTCTTTCTATTATGGTTTATTATATATTTGTGATCTTTATTCTGACTTTTGGAAATTTTCTATTATTATCATTACAAATTTGTCAACGTTCGTATTTTTTAAATTTTTATTATAATTTTCATTATCATGTATAATTTGTGAAATTATCAAATAATTCTGATTGATTTTAGCATGATGTGTACGATAGTATGATAGCACGTTAGTACTTATGATTTTTGAAATTGTTTGTATATTATATATAACGTAGAAAATGTGAGTTTAAATGTCCAACCTTCTTGTTTGTATACCTTATATTGTACATATTTATAAACATACTCGGGTAGTAATTTTGTAATTCTGGTTTATATTTACATCCGAGTAGTAATTTTAGCTTATTTTGACTCTGCCAAGTGTAGCAAGTCCTATCAACTGCTTAAACAACAAAAAAAAATAGTAGTAAGAAGATGGAATTTCCAGACTCAAATATCCGCCACCATATTTTTAGGGGTGAAAATAAATATTCTATCTCACTAAAGAATGGACCTGCGTCTTGAACAATTTCGCGCGATGGTTTTTTACGATTATAAAGGTCGTCTAAAACAAGAAGATTCGTTTGAAAAACTTCAAATTGCATTTGATGACACAAGGCCTTCCAAGGCAACTATGTACCTTCGGTACAATGCATTTAAGCGCGGTCGACCAACTTTGGCGGAAGAAAAACGAAGGGGCCGCCTTTTGACTGCTGTTACAGAAGAAAACGTATTGGCAGTGACAAATTTATTTGAAAAGAATGGGCGAATTACCTTTGAAGAGATTCAGATCATATTGCATATTGGGTCGGGAAATATGCATCACATAGTACTTGTGTGAGGAGAATGTAGTCTTGCGCTGGGTACGGTGTAACCTTACTGCGGCTTAAAAGAAGGCTCTTGTAAAATGGTGCCGTAGCATGATAGCTAAATTTGAAGTCTTGGCGCATTACGCAACATATAATTGAATTAAAACATTTAATAACATACCATATAACTGAATAACGTAACATATAATTGAATAACATAGAATAAAATAACATATAATTAAAATAATTTAAAAAATTGAACGTATTTTTTTATTTCTATGTTTTTACAGCAAACTTTCTGTACATTATTTTGTTCACTTGTTTTAATATAAAGGCAGACAGGATAACACAGCTGGAAACAGGAGTTATATATTTATTTTATAAATAATAATTTATAGTAAGTTTATATTATATACATGATAGAGTATTTGCAAAACCTATTTATAAAAAACTAAATAATTATTCTATGAAAGTTTACAATGCTTGCATAAAAAATCTGATAGAAACAATATGAGCACCTTAATAGGTAAGTGGAAAAAATGGGGAATATAAAGCAAAAATGTAATATATTATGTAATAATAAAAATGATTAAAATTGTAACAATATTGTAATATTATACATAATATAAGTGTATGGTATGTATAATATAATAAAGTCATATAATACGTAGGATGACAGTCAGTTAAATCTTAAGAAATAGAAGATAGACTAAATTTAATCGAATGTTTAATTTAAATCATGGAATCATAAAATGTGTCTAATCCTTTACATGTGGTATCAAAAAGACGAGCGAGATTACTGAGTTCTGGTGAGACGTCTATTCGATACGATATTGAAAGGGACATCATATAAATGACTTATGTTGTAGAAATTCCGTTAGACATAGGTTTCCATAAAGGTATATTAGATTTACGAGGCGACGAAATAATGATTTACAGCGCAGTGAAAGGACTCTGTGATAACAATAGGTAAGTATAATCGATTTTCTGGATTCTGATAAAATTCGTCGCGCCGAGACGTATACTCGTACACTATCTGTCTAGCAACGCACTGTTTTACATACGGTGAGAAAATGAAATATTGGCCTCTGAAAATACACAATATGGATAAGATACGAGTATATCAAAGGAGGTGGACTTACCGGAGTATTGCGAATTTTAACTGAAAATCCAAAAGTTCAGGAATAGTAAAAATGGGTAACATATATTTCTCCACAGTGATTTCGACTTCAGAAAAAATTATAAATACAAAAAAAAAATTACCTAATTCGGCCCCGAAAATTACCTCGCCGGGTAATTCGGCCCCAAATTACCCAACGTTCCAAAAGTGCAACTCCTTGTAACTCTTCGCTATATATTTATATTTGTAAACGTCTTCCACCGCAGTAATATTAATGTAAAAGTTATCGCCTTGTGAGGCAGGCATGCATTTGTGAAAACTTTTTCCTTGGCGAGGTTCATCTTGAGACCGACTTGGCGCAAGCTCTCATATTATTCCGCTTCAAATTACAAAACTTTAGTATGGTAAAATCCTGTACTCATAATTATTATAATTACTAGCTGACCGACAGAGTTGTCCTGTCCAAATTTTAATAAATTTGTTTGTGATCGTTTTTTTTTCAATTTGTGAAAATCTGTTGGAACAAATAAACATAGTAAAAATCGGTTCTGACACCCTAATACTTTCCCGGCAATCAGAGAACCCCCCTTTCCGTTCCCCCGCGCTAAACCCCTAAACTCCCCATACCACCCCTTCCTCAAACTTTCGCCCAAACCCCAACCCCCTTACTCCTCCTCCCAACCCCCCTCGAAACTCCACCCCCCTAACTCCTCCACCCCACAAAACTTCACCCTTCCCTACCTTCCCTCCAAACTCCACCTCCAACACCCCCCTAAATCCTCCTACAAATTCAACCACCCACACCCCTCCCACCCATTCCATACGATCGATTTGCATTGCTGCAAAACTTTGGCCTTTCCACAGTTCTTCTAAAGGTTAAAGGTGGAGTTTTATTGCTCTTTATATTCAACAGCAACTACAGTGTTGAATAAACTGTTTGAATAAGCTGCAATTTCTTATGAAGCAAGTGCAATTGCAACTTTATTCTTCATTCGTTGCTAAATCAATTTCATTCCTTGCCTAAATCAATGCTATCAAAAAGTTTTTTCAGTTTCACGGGGAGCATCCAAGTAGAAAATCCCTCCTGTTCCATTCGTTGGCTTAAAAGCAAACCGTCATAACTCAAAAAAAATGATTTTGACTTAAATATACAGATGCACTCAAAAAAGGGTGTACTTTTATTTAGAAAATCGACATTACTGTGCCTCTGAAAACTATCACAGGGTGACACAAATGACGTTTTGCATTTAAGCTTCCATCTTAAAGCAATCTGTCACAAAACAACTTTACCAGTATACCATTAAAACAGTATGCAAAATCAATGGGAATATTTATAAACAAAACGACAATCTTCAAACTGTGTCATATTTCAGCCAGTTGAAAACAATAATTTTATTAGCAAGCCGACACTACTTAGTCCTTTTACTGTAAAATAGCTATTAAGATTTTAATAATTTGTAGCAAAATAGCATTTATGTGGTGGGACGAATTAATAAACATGACATGTTGCATTTTTTTGTATTTTGACAAATTGCTTCAAAAATAATGCTTAACATGTCGTTCGGGTAATCAATAGTTATGGACAACAGGATCCCTAGAGGAGTGGCAAGTCATAGAAAAGGTGTGAATATATCCTGCATTTATTTAACAACACAAGCGCTGATGAAGAAGAAGATCATATATTTTTATAAACCAAATCCCACTATACTACAAAGACTTCTTCGAAAAACTTCAAAGTTATTGAAATTATCAGTAGTAAATTGACTTTCACTTAGATTTTAGTGATTGTTCCTAATACGATAATGAAGAATAAGTTAAGGTCATAAGTGAACTTTAAATTTTAAGTAATCATAGGTATTCTAAAAGAAGTCATATCTGAAAAGATCTATAGTTTTTTCGATTTCTATAAGTTTACCAATTTAATATTAAACATCCGATTTTTTGTTATTCTTATATACATATTAAATACCGTTAAAGTTTGGATTCTAAGTTAACTGTCAATTAAAAAGAATACATTTTCAAAGCTATACTTAAACAATTCTATAAATTTTTATCAAATTCTATAAGTTTACCAATTCAATGTTGAGTAATTAATAATTAATTGAGTATTTAATAATTCTATCTCAATTTATTTCTTTTAACAGAACAAATAATATTGTTATTGTATAATTAAAGTAATAAAGTATAAATTTTATGTTTCATTTAATTAATATATATTATTTTTTTTACTAAATAGTTTTTATATTACAAAACGACACAACCGTCATACAGCCTCGAAACATTGATCAAAAACCATAAACAATTTTTTGTTAAACGACACAAGTAAAATGTTTTTTGGTCAAATTGGTATTTAACTCAGTATTTCCTACTCTATCATAAGTATGAATAAGATTTATAAGTCTTTTTCTAATAAAATTTTAAATTATTGTAAAATCGAGGAGAAAATAAATAATTACAAAAGGCGAAATTTTCAATCGTCGATTTCTCGAAACTAAGTGGTTTTGACTTATGACAAATTGCTTTTAAGGCAACGCATTGTTCACAACATCTTTCAGAACAATGCGAACAAAAAGTTTTTCCAGTTCCACCTGTAGCGTTCAAGAAGAACATTCCTCCTGTTCCATCGTTCATACATTTGATAAGAGCGTCGTTTGCATATTTTTGTTGATGATTCAAAAGCTAAACGTTCGGTCGATCTGATTCTCACAACGCATCGCAATCAAATCGTTTTTCGCATTTCAACTCTTCTATAAATGCGTCGTAACTCGTACGATTGGGTGCTGTCATACCTAGTTGATCTAATACCTTGTTTGATATCATGAAGCACATTTTCTCACTTTATATCAATGCCTCGTTGTGAATTTCCACTCTCAATTGCAAATCTGGATTTGATATTCTAGTACGCATCTGATGCAAAACGTACTTACGTAGATATAGAAACGATGTTGGGCCACTGACTAATAAAAAACGCAAATAGACACTCGTGGTTGTTTGGATAAACTGAAAAAAACGACCTAATACATCGGTGGAAAATACATGTGGGTAAAGTGAGGTTGATTTTCCTTATTTCCGTCGATGAATTTTTATTTACAATTGATTTCAAGAAACATTTCTTGGCATTTCGGAGTATAGCAGCGTTTGGGCGAAGTAATCATTCTGAAACATTTTAAAATAAAGATCAATACCGAAATAATTAAATTGGAATGTAAATAAAATACCCACATTTATTGGACAGACCGCAATACAATATAAAAGCAGAAAAACGTAATTTTATTTTAATTTAGGCTGGAATGCGTTTTTTCCGGATTTTTCTCAAGATCTTCCAAATTTCTTTTCATTGAGAGCATAGCATAGCGATCACAATAAAAAAACCTACTAAGTCGTTCCTATTAAAAAAGAATTAAGGATATCCATCGTTCGAATCGTGAGTAGAAAAAAACCACTTTCAGTTTTTCCCGAATTTTCCAATTTCCAAGTAATTTTTCAAAGTTTAATTTCTGTTAGGACCTTATTTGGACTATGACGACCCTCTTGAAGGTCCTCTTGCGGTCCTCTTGAAGCTGTTAATTCGTCCCACACATACATGAAAACATCGTCGGTACCAGCATTGTGAATACCTAAACATTATATCCACAACTGACGCTTGTAATAGCAGATACCTGTTGAAATGACTGGCGTGGGTAGAGTCTTCCTAAATCGAATATTATGACGGTAATATCATACTGATGGAATATTATGACGTTTAAGCATTTTGAGTCTCAAATTTTATATTTTCAATAGCAGATTCTCAGATGTTTTTCTCAACTGTAGTTTCTTTTCAATGATTAGATAATTCTTCTTAGATAGCTCATTGTCTTCACAAGCATCTAGTTGAATTTTGAAATCGTCACATCTCTTACACCAGTCGAATATAGGCGCGTGGAAAGAGAGGTGGAAGCTTCGTTAAATATTTTTTCAAACATGTTTTTTGAAACAGGTTCTTCAACTTTCTTTTTGTATTCAGAATACATTAACATCATATTTAAATCAGGAGGCAAATACTGTCGAGTATCACTCTTATGTCTTTATAGTGTAAATCGTATTTTGGAAAAAAAAAATATTGAAAGCATTGCATAGATTTTATCGCGGGCCTAGGCCAGCGCGGCGACCGAATGAAGACATTTCTTAACGAAAATTAATGATTTTAAACTGATAATTACGTCTTTACGATTCGAAAAAAATATATGTTAAACAAGAACATTTTACTAATATTCTAAACTTTGAATATTTTAGATTTTGTGTATTAGGTTATTGTGAAATTAGGTCTAACCGAACTCAAAAACGACTACTACGCAAATACTATCTGGCGTATTATTATGAAACCTGCACCATTTTAAAGATAATTTAATTATCTATCTTTTTATCAACGTTTTTTTTAATAATCAGGTTTTTTTGCTTTATCGAATAAAAAATTCGTGCGCGGCGCTCTATCGGAAGACGTTTAAATTATTCCGAATCATTTGCTTTCGCAGCCGCAAATGATTCGGAATAATTTCAACGTTTTCCGATAGTGCGCAGTTATCTGATATCAGAAAAAATAAAATAAATAAAATAAATAAATATTTATAATTGCATAAGTTGTGAAAAATGCTATGCAATAGCTTTACCGCGGCAGTCCCCGAGTGCCACACGTATTTTGACTTCAATTATTTTTAGTTCAGGGGTCTTGTTCTTCAGAGTAAGTTTTCCCATTTTATCAATAGAGGTCGTATCACCGCTGATTTATTTTTCAAAACCCTTGTAATGCGACGATCTTTTACTTAAAGAACATAAAAAATGAAACACACACGAACCTGTTTTTTAATAATATCAGGAAAGCGGTACAATCTAAAAGAAAACATTGCAGAGGTTAAACATTTACATTTTATGCAGAGGTAAAAATAATATTGCAAATGTTAAAACAATCAAATTATTGACTAACAAGAGAAATCCTTAACTTGTAAGTTATATACCGTGCCATGATCGTCTTCCTCTTCACATTTACTCATATTTTCTTGCCAAATACCAATAGTATCTCACAAAACACCTAAATAACCAAAAGACAACAGGACTGTGACAGTTCACTGGTGCCAATGCCGGAGTGTTCCAAATCACATGAGCCATAGGCTATATATAGCTTACGACAAATGTTATTTTGACCCAAGTAACCTGGGCCACTGTGGTCTAATAATATTGCTTATAAAATTTCAATGACAAAACTATTTATTGAAACTATTTATTTACGATTTCTTGAAGAAATCAACTTTGGGCCAGCTTTGTTTTTTAAATAATTATTTTTTATATGGATTATTGCATTAAACTCAACATCACCAAAATGTCACTGGGCCACTCCGGTTATGGTGGCCTCTGGAAAACCGATAGCAGTTCGTTAAATTTGGCAGTTTCGAATCCAGATTATACAACACCTTATCTGGAGTCAATCAAGGTGCATACTTATGATATTTATCAATATTTTGTGTAAAGCAGTTTCATCAGCTCATGTAATCGCTCCATGTTTCTAAGTAGGTACACACCCGGTTTTGAAAGAAACAAAAAAAAAAACAATTGAAACGATAAAAACAACCCCTATTTATATTAAAATAAGCTCAGAACACTAATCCTGATACTATAAATATAGTGTAGTAATATACATAATATAAAGTATGGGTTCGATATCAAAATATCCAAAAGAAAAATCTTTCTACTTAGGTCAAAAAAAGGTTTTTCCCCAATGAAACACTTCTATGGCAGTTACTTTGAGTACCATCGTTTACAGTACTATCTAGTACAGTGGAAAACTACCGTCAACATATATTTGAAAAAGCTGCCTAGCCACAATACTAGATAAGACAACTTCCCTATAGCGAAACAGTGAAATATCAAAATTGAACTCAAATCAAAACTAAACCCGTTGCTGTCATGTAATTATCACTGCATTAGATGGTGATTACATTTTCATTTATGAAATCACACAAAATTTAGCGTGTTCGTAACGCTAGTAATATTACCTCATCGACATAATTTGGCAACGCTGCCATCGTAGTAAAAAGGCATCCGTATAGATAATATACAGAGAATCTATATATAAAAGGTCTTATTTTTATTTCAATTCAGATTGTTATAATTTATATCAATTTAAATATGAAAGATTTTTCCACCTTGACTCACTAACTATCCGAAGACTCCTCTATCTAGGATACAGCTAGCTAGACCAAAAAGAATTTTTTTTTTGGGAATATTTTTCTCTATGTCGAATTTTCATATAACAAAGAAAGGAACAAAAGCATACAAAGTAAATAATAACGCCCCCATAACATACCCATTGTAAGGTTAACAATGAAAGAAGATACAAAATATCCTTAATGTACCAAATTTTCACTCAGAAAAACATAAAAAAATATTGTTGATACACAGTATTATATAACATCCCAAATCTCGCCTTGATAAAGCGGTATACAATGCATCGCGGTATACAAGGTATCGTCTATAATAATCGTGATTTCTATGTTGGATTTTCATAGTCTTCATTTTTGCCATATTATTAACGTCATAAATCACTAAAGATATTAAGAAATGATTATTCTAAGGATTTTAAGATATTTTTGTTTTTCATTCTACAATAATAATAACGGAGTTATAAAATATTCAATTTTCAGTGTCGAAACGTAACCTAAGTTGGGAGTTGTAGGGAAAAGTATAACAAAAATAAGTTTTCTGATTTTTTCTGAATCTGTGTCTTTTGCACGTAATTGGTATGGGGTTTTTAGTTTTCATGATCATTGTCGTGGTTTTCTGTCCCAATAATAACTCTTCAAGAATCTTCTAATATCTTTCAAGAAGTAATTCCTAACCTATGCATCTTTTTGACAGGTCGATGCCATTGAATTTGTTGACAAATTGTCAACAAACTCAATATTATGTAGATGAGCGTGTCAGAGTTGCAATAAAAAAAATTAAAAATCACGAATACTTTGTTCAATTGTAATTAGTTTTATAGTACCAAATAATGATTTATTTCCTCCGTAAAAAATATTTTTTTACTTGCTGTTTGATTGCTGCTTTTAGTGCCAGTTTTCAGTTTTGGAATTTTTTTCCTGTAAAGTCAACCCGTTGGCATTCGGTCGCCAAGATGGCGTACAAGGAGAACGTTCATCTCTCGCGCTCCGGCCGAGCAAGGGTTTTCTAGAGTAAAAGTCCCTGATAGATTGCATAACAGCCCTTAAATATAGATAACATAATGTAGTGTGGTAAAATCGTTAAGATTAGGTGTACCGTTCCAATTTCTTATTATGGATTGACATCGATATTCAATACGGTTTTTCGGTTTTATTTCAGCTATCATTTCAGGCACTATAGCATAGCCCTTTTAATTGCATAATTTCAAGTTCCTTGCAAGCGCAGCGAGCCGGAAGCTGCGGTCGTAATTTCTGCAATTTAATTTTCCTCGCAACGTGTGCACCATTTTTTATTAAAACTTTCGGCGCAGTGACGCGAGCGGTTAAATTGTTGGAGGAAAAAATGGAGGAAGATTGCTGGACGGATTGTATAATGTATGGATGTACTGAAATAATGTTGTGTTTTATTTGTAGAAACTAACCGCTTTGGTAAAACGAGTAAAAATTACTTTTTGGTGACCTTCCTATAAGGCTTTTTTTCAAAAGTTTTATTTGTAAATTTAGTTTTGGCATATCTGCTTCCAAACACGGTGGCGCTCGTTATTTTGCTGTATTTATTTCTTTTTTTGGCAATTTTCCCCGTTACAATTTTGGCGACCAACGTAGTGACCTGAATACCCGTTTTGCTGGGTTGTTGCTTTCTACGAATAAACACTTAGTCGAGACACAGGTTCGAGTGCGACAATTTTGGGTGCCAGTTCATATACAGTTTTGCTGTAACATTCGATATTTTAATAATTTGCATAATTTAAAATATTGTTAAAATAATAAAAAATAAATACCCGACTTGCCAAAGCTTGGCGATAGTTATTATTCCCATAGCGAATTTAAAAAAAATCCGATATGCAAACGGTAATAAGTGCCTTATACTGGATGGTTTTTCATACGAACATTGACGTATTAGATTTCTTGTTGAACAAAGCAATCCTCGAGCCCTTTGTATGTAGTAAAAAAGGAAACTCGTTTCATTATTTTCCTACGAGACTAGTTTGCGCGACTAAATACAACATTACTAATACATTTTGTTTAAAATAGCCATTATGTAAACTAAACCTGTGAATTTATGCCATTTTACGATAAGGAAGATACCTAATAATAAAATTCACAAAGCTTTTACAATAATCAAATTTTATTTAATAATCCTGTATAATATTCTTATTCAATATTTTATTAGACAGTTTCTATTATTATTTCGCACTATTAAGAAACAAACAGATCTATATTACAAATAACAAAATACCTTATACTTAATGAACACTCGCCTTTCAAATGTTTTCAAATTTTGTAATAATGATTGCACTTAATTATAGGGAGTTTGCTAAGCTACGATTAATTGGTGTGTTTAAATAATAAAATCTACTTTTTAAATATCATGGGAAATATGCAGAGATTTGTCGATAAAAACGAGGCAAAATATCTAACGATTTTCATATTATGATTTTTATAATCAATATCAAGTATTAATAAAGTTAATAAATTGAGGAATTTTCTAATGGGTAGTATATCTGTCAAAACAAATAATCTTCTAGCAAAAAAAAAAATGTAAGAGGTTCAGTAAGTACCAGTATAACACCACTCCAGTGTCAATAAAGACAATTCATTGATTTATCTTCAAATGGGTAGTATATTGCAAAAGTTTTCAGAAAGAAATAAGACCTCCATAATAAAAAAAAGATTTTTGACGCACTTCAGTGGAAATGGATTAAACATCGATTAGTTTCCAATTGATTGATACTATTCTTTAATTCATTGTCTTTGAGACAAAGGAGAGATCTTTCATTTTATTATGATCGTCCTTCGTTAAAACGTATTATGCATGTCTTATGCTTATGCAGTTCATTTGCTTCGTATTATGAACGTTATGACCGCTCGACATTAAAGATTAATATGATCCTCAAAGGAAAAGCATTTTTTACCCGAAAGCCAAATTCACTCTTTGGATTCCTCGCTACCGTAAAAGCTATTGCGGTATATATTTACATTGTACCTTGAGTTTTTTTTAATTTAAATGTTGGTTAGTAAAGGTGTGTGTCATGGCTGGACTTTTCGGAGCTCTTGGGTTCTTCGTATAGTCACTAGGTATGAAAGTAGGTACATTCCCTAGGTATTTCTGATCATGAAACCATACCTTTGATCATTAACAATGTAAACACAAATCTAGCTGAAGCAAATTGAACCTACCAACAATTATACACAAAGATAATCTTTACCCAATTCAATCCTGGGACTCCATGTTATTAGCTTTTAATATTTTTATTTCTACACCAAAACATCATCCTAAAAAAGAATTATTAAAAAATTATTAAAAATTATTAGAATTATTAAAAAATTATTAAAAATTATTAAATATTATATATCTCCTACACTAATATTATACTATTTTGATCTGTGTTGCTAATATTCCTCATAAAAGATCTTGTAAATGCTAAATAGGCTTAAGAATAAACTTAACAATCCAGAATGAAGATTTGAGTGTTTTATGTCACAAAAATGAGCAATTATCACGTTTCCTTCATTTTCAGACTATCTTCTTTCACACATTTCCTTCATACTCCCTATTTGTTCGCCCCAAAACTAAGATGTTGAACAACAAAAGCAATCCTTGCTTTTTTACAGAAGATGTTGGTATAGCCTAAAACTAAGTGAATGACACGAGAACGCTTTTAATTGTGGACGCACTTCTGTGTGTCTGGCTGTGTGTATTCTCCAACGATAGCGCCGAAACGCTTCATCCGATTGATCTGAAATTTGCCATGCAGGCACCATTTAGTCAAGGTATGAGCTGAAAAGATTTTGGATGCAATCCGTCCACCCTGGGTTGGCTCTCGACGAGGGAACTACTCAACGGTCAACGGCAGAGACCCAAGATTGTGTAAACGCATTCAATTACGATAGCGTCTTCCATGTTCCACCATAAAATGGGTGATGAACCCTGGGTTGGTCAACAGCAGAGACCCAAAATGTTGTATACGCATTTAATTATGATAGCCCTTGCCATGTTCAATCATGACATGGCTGATGTACCCTGGATTGGCTTCCGATGAGGGAACTCCTCAACAGCCAACAGCAGAGACCCAAAATTTTGTATACAAGTTTCGATTTTTGTTCGATAGTTTTCGATTAAGAGTTCGTTTTAGATTTCGTTTTCGGTTTCGGTTTATATTTCGATTTTTATGTTGATTTGAATTTCGTTTTCGATTTCGATTTTGATTTCGAATTCATCATCATCATCATGATCATCGGGGGGGAGGGGGGGGGGTTAAATGGTGGCGCTATGTGGGGGGTGGTGGTGGTAGGATTGATGAAATTAATATTCAGATGAATTAAGATCCAGGGTACTTGACAGGAAAGTCAGGGGGTGACGATTTTTTTGAATAGCGGCCATTTACCGTACTGAAATCTACCTATGTTAATAATGAATGATATCTATTGTTCCAAAAATATTACAACACTTTTATTTTTTCATTTAATGGTTGAATAAGAGGAAGATGGAAAACCAATATAAAGTATTATAAAAAAAATATAAGGCATTACAGAAATCTGACACAATAATAAATTAATCATGAAATGAAACTCAAAAATTGGCCGCCAACGATTTTTTTATTTCGAGCATTGAGCGAGTCCCGGCTCACGCATTAAGGAGGATAAGTAAAATCGCAGATTAATTTTCAATCTTTTCCCTATATGGCTTGCGATGACGTCCCTCACCTGAGTAAGTGGAATTTGATATTGTTTGCAGGAATCGTCATAATAGTTTCGGGTATCACCAAGATCAAACAGATAAACAAGCGACGGACACATTAGCTCTCGAAGCAATGAAATAGGAGCAAATGTCGCTATTTCTCGTGTGTACTTTCTCGTTTCTCCTGTGTATTGATTAGATTATATTAATCCAATTAAGTACATACTATGGAATTGAAGACTATCGTGGTTGCTTGCCAGTATAAATAGAATAAAAACGAATTTCCCGGTTGAAGTTTGTAGCACCCGACTTATATTGCCGTATATCGACGAATATAGACGTATATCGACGTATATCGCGACGTATATCGCCGAAACGTCGGATACTACAAACTTCAAGCTGTAAATTGGTTTTTATCCTATTTATAATAAAATATACGTTCTATTTCATTGTTTATTTTTAAATAAATAATTATATGATCATGTAATATTATTTAAGTGTTTTTTTAAATATATTTAATTGTGAAGTCTATATATATTATTTACTAATATTAAAATTATTCTCTATAAGGTGAACAAATGACTCCCTTCAATGTAGATATATATACTATAATAGACCTTCTTCTCATTTTGCAAAGCCAGCTTAAAAATAGGGTTATACGCTCGAGATTTCAAAGATTTTATCTCTCAATGTATTTTACTATTCGCCCAAACTAATCTTGAAACAATACTTGCAATACGAAGTTCGGGTTGTTAAAATAAAAGCTTTTCAAGGGTTTGAAACTGCTGACCACTTCACTTATCTTTAATTCCTGGAATTTTAAAATTACTATTGGGACTCAGGACAGTACGGAGGAAGATTCATCAACTCGGTGTGGTTCTCTGCTCTGAAAACTCCTTAGTTTTCCGAGCGGCGTAAGAACTTGCATGAGCATGTTGGAGATTAAACGACATTTCGGTGACCCTTACGGAGTTCGGTTATGATTTCCAGCAAACGCATACTAATCCATGAAAACCGTTCTCCGTTGTTACGAGTATGAGGAAATTATGTATACAACCTAATTTTGAGATAAGCGAAGCGAACCTTTTTGAGACATTCTGCGGGAACGGAAAACTTTGTAGGTTTAAGGTATTTTTCGAAAACCCAACAAGCTGATTGACACCTATTTTGAGCTCTTATTGTGTGTATATCCACAATTAATCACCTAAGGCTATGATAAAAACAGAATACGACATTCCTGCGTTTAAACTCAGAGTAAACCGTCATCAATTTAATCGACCCGCTTTCAGTCAAATTATGATAAATCTATCAGGAAACTAGCTTTCTGACGCCCAATTCATCAACTGGAGCTGTCAAACATAACGGGCGAACCCGTCACCTCAGGAATTTTTAACGATATTGGATGTGTTGTCTCCCGCGAGGTGAGCGTAGACGACTTGGGACGAAAACAGTCCACTGTCTAGTTATGTCACTCGCCCGTAAGAACCCAACGCCTTACCGCGAGATAACCAAGGTAATCACTCGTGCCTTTACTTCCAGTTGAAACCAAATTACTCTAGGTTCAACTGGAAGTAAGGGCACGTAAACCAGATTACTCTGGTTCTTGCGCGGTCCTCTCCCTTACGTAGCAGTGATTCAGTGTCTACCGAATCTATCGCAGACCACGGTATCCTTTGCCCGGCTGTTCACCCGGTATCGGATAATCGATTGGTGGTTTCAAGAGCAGTTGCCGTAAAGTTGACAACTACCGTTAGGATACTGTTTCCAGACTCCCCCGGTCATCAGGCGGAATGCACAATCGATTGGCTGACGCCGCACGATGCGCAAGCCATCCAGGAGTGCCCGAAAGTTGTCTCCTAGGGGAAACTGGCCCGCAGGCCCGGGCTCGCACTTCTGCGTGGAGGTTTCCGGATGGGCGCTGATACACATGGGTCTGTGGCCGAGGTTTCCGGATTGGTGTTGACCCGTGAGTTTGGCCGATCCTGATACACATGGGTCTGTGGCCGAACTCATCACTTATCACAATTAATTTAATGTCCAAAGATGTCTGAATCTGGTCATTATATCACACGCCAGTATTCCTATATTACTTGGCGTGTGACCTTAATCAGTAAACCGACTATAGCAGGAATTTTACGAGTCGACCTACCTGGTTTCGCAAAGGTTACCTTCAAAGCTTTTAAATATTAAACGTATTTAACCATATGAACTATTCTTCCGTCAACCTGTTTCATCTATCTATAGGAAACCTCATCCCCTTACAATGTTTCCTGTTCTACCCCCCTCTGCCCCTTCATCATCCCCCCCTCCCCTCACGAACATCCTAATGAATAACCTATTTTTAAATGAAAACAACGTTTCGCTTGCGGCTTGAAAAGTATTTTATAGATTTCAACTTAAGACAAGTTACTGCGGCTATTTTTGAAGATTCAGTATTATCTTAGGATTCATTAAAAATACAGTTGGTTCGATTGCGTTTCTTCGTGATTTAAAATCAGAAATTAGTTCGTGCGAACAAAACAGAGCAGAATGTGAAATAAACGGTTATCACTTATTTTCAATAAAACCACCCATAAAAAATAAAGCGGCGGAATCTAAGGCCGCACGAAATAGGTTCAAACATATTCCAATAGCTTATTAGTTTGACAGGTAGTTTAAATGGTGAAAAACCGTAGATCATTTATTTCATATTCCGCTCTAATGCATTGTTCTGTATCGTCCATGAAGAAACGTAATCGAACCCATTATTTAATACATTTGCACGTACTGGCACGTAGGCACGACATATATTAGTTGTACATATGAATTAAAGGGGATCATATTCGTCATATTATTATGATATGCGAAAAAAAACCTGCGTCACTCTAAGATCCATTTCTTTCAGGTTATGTTGTTGATATATAGGATTGATAGTTCCTATTGATATATAGGATTGTAAATTCCTATTTACTGATGGGAAATCTAAATATAAAAATAAATCTGTGTTGGAGTTTCAATAAACAATGTGAATAGTGGAAGACAATTTCTCGGCTGAGTAACCATTTTCAGTTTGGATAAAATTAAGGGAATTGCATTTCAGTTCAGTCGATCGAATAAAATAACAAGACACCTATGGTACTAGTTGGTTGTAAGATATTGTCGTATGATAATACACCCGCCCACTGTGAAATTTCACAATAAATAATGGAAACAAACAAACAATATTGAATCCGCTTGCTGTATAAACGTGACCTCTTTAGAAGATTATAAATCGTATGTTTCTCCTCGAGGATATCTATTTATATGCTTCCTATCTAACCAAAACGAGCATGATCATATATGAAGTTTGTTTATCTGCTTGTCGTTTACCTACCTAAAAAGAGTTTTCTCAAGCCTGAGAAATGATGTCGTTTTTTTTTAAAATAGGTTTATTTAAAAAATATAAACCAAACTGAATATTGAATAATTTTGTGCCGGATAAAGGATGAAAGGGGTCGATCGAATCGATAGCGGCAGTAAAATTTCACATTTTACATAAAATTTCCCAATTTCAAATTTCGTAAAATTTCACTTTAGTATAATGGCTTTCAGTCATGTGGAGATAACGTCTTTTCATTGGATTTAATATCGTTTCGAAAGACATATACTAATATTGCTTTTGCCAGGGATATTTTTTTTCTCAAATATTTAACACACAACTTGACGTAAACAAAACGCAATTCCGTTAAATTTATACCAACGGAAAATGGTGACCCTGCCTGGAATCGAATCCGGAACCTTACAACGAAAGTTTAGGCGACCTAACCACTATGTTACCGGGCCGGGCCACAAGGAGTGAGCGCGGAAAAAAAATCGCTAAAAACTCTTACCACATTTATGTACCCAGATATCCAAGGGCTATAGATCCCTTTGGATTGGGAGCATTGGCGTTTGGCAAAAATCAGGATTTAAAATATATCGCAGAATTATGAAATAACTAAAACAATGTAAAGTTGTTAGTTAAAATTTTATTGCACCTCAAAATTACGTAAAATTTTGGTGCAAAAATAAATTGTTGCAAAAAATAATATGGTGCATTAGAACTCATACAATACAATACAATTTAGTTCCGCTCCAGTAGGTACATAGGCTATCCTACACTCGGATGCGTCATCGTGTCTATCTTTCTAAGTAATGTAATTAATTAAGGAATAATAATTATCGTGATAAGTTATATATAAATTAATTTTATATGCTATATAAATTAATTTTATAATTTGTAATATAAAATGTCATCGGCGAATAGGACAATCTCATCATCCATGGACCTAATGCAATCAAGGATGTCGTTTATATAAACCAGAAAAGAAAGGGGTCGAGTATAGAACTTGAGGAACACCTTTGTAAATACAGGGTTCTTTTACTACTTCCGAATTGCGTAAACTGGGTACGATCACAAGATCGTATCAAGACTTACAAAAGTAAAACTGTATGAGCGCTAAGTCCCTATTCATAATCCCGTAGTGTTCTAGTTTCTCTAGTAGAATTGAATGATCTATCTATACAATCGAAAGCCTTAATGAGATCACAGAGAATGCCTACAGAAAATCGCCTAGGGATTTTTGATAATCGTCAACTTTAAAAGAAATAGTTTTAAAAAGTCCAGTAGTTTGCAAACTCCACGGTTGTACATGGTAAGCATATATATATTTAAAAATTATTTATCTCTCTCAAAAATGTGCACTTACCTAAACCAAAATCCATCCATCCATGGTGTGGTATTTGGAAAGCATGGCGAGTTTCAGTACGACTAGAATCGAAGAAGTTTCAAAATTATCGCAGTTTTTGAAAATCTCACGTTTTCAGTGGTAAAGCCTTAAATGTTTATACGATAGTGTTCACTTTGTTCGTAGTCGTAACCACTAATTTCAGTTTATTATTGTAAAGTGTTTGTTTTCCGCCAGGAAAATACGTTCGACGAAGCGCGAACTCGAGAAAACGTATCAGAAACTTTCAGGAACGCAGCAACAAGCGGCGCGGCGCTTAGATAACCATAGACGCGACCAAGTTCGTCGGCGTTCGATGGTCGACTGTCAACCGACTCACGACTGCCTGCCGCTGGAGTCGTTGCCGGCTAGGCATTGAGGGCCTTCTAGTTGTGAATGCTAACTAGAGGACGACCAAAGTCACTAGCGTCCTTTTCATATTTTGTGTGGGATTGAAACCTTCTTCCTGAAGGTTTCAATCCCACACAAAATATGACTCGACTTTCCTAGTCGAGTTAAGATTCTTCCGGGTAAAATTTCGAACCTGAAAAGAAACTCGCACAAATTAGACATACATAATAGCAATAAGCTCGCCTTTTTTATTTAAAATAAAGAGTTTTTTTATTTTTATTATTTTTATAATACTAGCTGTTGCCCGCGGCTTCGCTCGCATTAAATTTGGGGTAAGATAGATCACTTTTCCCAATCAAGTGGTAAGTTTTTGCGTGTTATATATAAAGGTGTCCAACATCCTTGTCTGTACTCCTGTCAACGTACTTCATGATAATCAACTAAGTAGATAGGCGTGAAGATGTAACGATCACGGTGCTTGCGCTACGCATGTTATCGAGACAAATGATGAATTTATAATGAGGTTCTACCGCCTTCTCGCGTCCCGCAACCGCCGCGCGCGACTCTATTTTGATTCTATTTTGATTTTTAGGGTTATTTACCCCTTTCACCCCCTAAGTGATAATAATAGGGGATCCCTTCATCAAAGGGGATTTGGCATAGTGCAGACAGGGCAGTTTTAGAGCGATTGTTCGGACCCAATAGAGCCAAAGGGTCAGCCGGTTTGACTAAGTACAATTAAGAATTTAAACTAGCTGTCAGCAGCGCATCCAGACGGGACATTTGTCATTAAACTACGGGCGAACCCGCTAGCTCAGGAAGTTATAATGATAGCAGAATCTCTTTCTTCCATTGAGTGAACGCAAAGAATTAGGGAAGCACCGGATTGCTTAAGCGTGGCTGGCACATACTATTAAGCAAACCGCTCAGTTACGCTCGATCTGTTCCCCCGAAACCGCACTTCTAATCCCAACCGCCTCTGAATGTAGGTTAGAGCCGCAGGCAGAGATCACAGCGGGCCTGACAGGTTAAGTCACTCTTCGAAGAACCTAAGTTACGATGAACCATTAGTATCCAATCGGGACACTTTGGAGTTGTCACCTACTGCTAGGGGCGAATTTCCCATCTGTCCAGGAAAGTATATCGATATTTCATCGTTCTTTCAACCCTACTGTGAAAGTGCAGACTTAGAGTGGGAACAGTCCACGGTCTAGCTACACCAACACACCCGTGGGAGTACAACGCTTTACCGCGTCGCACTGAAAAGTAAAAAGAGGGCATCCTCGTTCCCTCACTACCATGTTTGGCCGGACTTCGTTCTCCCGTCTGGTCACAGATTCGAAGACTATTGCGCGGCCTCTGCCTGATATTAGCGGTAATCCAGTTCAAATTATCGCGGTCAGTGGCGTCCTTTGACCGTCTTTCACATGGGATCGGGTGGCCAACTAGTGGCTTCAAGAGTAGCTTAGGTCAACAGCAACCCACGCTGCTTAGAAAACGTATAAGATCATTTCCATATCCTCGGGTTATTCGCCGGAGTGCACAGTCGATTGGCTGAAGCCAAACGATGCACAAACCGCCCAGCAGCGCCACAAGTTTATCTCCCAGAGAATCCGATCCCATGTCTACGGCAATGCCGCGATAGGGGGAACAGAGTCCATACCAGATAAGAGTTAAACCGTGAGTTGAGCCGACCCAATATAACTATATAACAACTACGCAGCAATCATTAGCTGCCAAATCAGTCAGGACAGTTGAGTTTTGGTGAAAACAATTGGTGATTTTTCTGTCGAGGTATTAAAAATGATTATATAGGTCAATAAGGGAGGTATTTAACCCATTTGGGGTCATAAGAAGTAAATTTTGTGTCTATGGGGGCGAGTCTAAGACAAAAACATTTGGAGAACTTTACCTTTATACACGCTGACTAACTTTACCTTATACACTGAACAGCTCCAATTTCTGTAAAAGTAGATAAAGCTGCTTGGGTCTCTTGGTAATGAAGGTTAGCTCATCGGCAAAAGCGCGGCATGACGAGGTATACTGATCGTCTGTTACCAACCGAAAATAGTAACCATACTCTTGTCGAACTGAGCCAGGCACAGTACAAAAATACAATACATATATATTATGTTTATTATTCTGTCCTGCAAAACAATTGATGCGATGGAGCATAACGGAGTCCCACATTTCTAAGAATCACTCCAGAGAGAGGTGCTGTTAGTTCAGTTAGGTGGGGTGAACGACAAGGTTTCACTATTCAATATACCGTGGTCGGGTAAACATCGGGGCTTCGTAGGATGAGAGGGTCAATGAAAAGGATCTTACAGTGATGACGTATGTTAACAAAAGGTTTTCATGTTAGCGTAGTGGTAGGCAGTGAGCGGACCGTTGTGAAAAGAGATCGTAAAGGTAGTGGGATGATTACCGGAAACGGAACAGCAGAGAACGGACATGACGATTGCTAGAGTGTCTGATGAGAAGCGATTGCGAACGGTGGAGATGTGATCCAATATTTAAGCGAGAAAATGAATCGTAAGCAATTTCAATTATTTAAAGTTTTTATATTGTTCCTCGTCCGCATTCAAATACGCTACATCAGAGTACCTATGGTGGTAGAAGGAAGGACTGTGCCATTTGACATTGAATATAAATAGGTAAAAAATTAGCAAGCGCTTAAAGAAATGGAGATTTGAGCATATGTTGATACCGAATTTATTTACCTGATCATACCAGGATTGCTTCTCGTTGATAAGTATACTCAGGTTTTTTGCCGAATTCCTATAGGGTATAACCGGAAGTTATAACCTAACGTATGTAATGAAGCCGGCAAGAATCACCAAAATAAAAAAAAAAATGTGCACGCCACCGTCTCTTTTATAGCAAAGACGGAAACTAGTAAAAAAAAAAAGAAAAAGAAAATTATTAATCCCAGTCCCACTAAAAATACCGATCTCAGAGAGTGGGCTAAATGGTGATTTTCATTGGATTTGGCTCACAGAAAATCATTTAACCTCATAATACAAAAAATGAAAAACACGCAGGTATAAAATTAAGTTCGTTTAATCCACCAAGAAGTCATACTGCGAATCTCCCGTTTTCCCGTCGTGTCGCGTATGCGCCGACTGCACACGTACTCCCGCCAAAGATTGGGGTTATTTAAGTCACATGGAGGCTAAAATCCATATGAAATTGTCTCGTGAGATCAACTACTCACATACACGTCACGTTAGCAGCAATTACATTATAAAACAGAAATTCCACTGGCAGAAATTAAAAGAAAGAGCTTACATAAAAAATAGAACTCCTTCACTAGGCATTTAACATAAAAAACCACCGGCGAATCGCCGAAACTCAAAATTTTGACACCTCGTGTCTTACCGTGGTCTCGCACATAGAGCTTAGGGTTCAATCCAAAACTCTTTTGCCTCTATAAAATAACCTATTCACTGCAGTTTGAAATGCTCTAGCTGTTAATATATGACATTTCACGATCTATTTTGATTTATGTTAAACTAGCGACCCGCCCCGGCTTCGCACGGGTACAATGCTGATACTAAATACAGTACAGAAAAACTGTGAACGTTGTATATAAAAACATAGCGGCCCGCTCTGGCTTCGCACGGGTATAAAATATATAGCCTATGTGATTAAAATCGATCCAGTAGTTTTGATTTATTCATTACTGCCCGTGGCCCGCACGCGTTAAATTTGGAGTAAAACAATCCCCCTTTCCCTATACCATGAAGATTTCCTGCTATCTTTGGAATATCTAAATTCATACACTACATTTTTACTTATTTACTTTTTACATTTTTAACTATTTATTTTATTTTTACAACATATTACAGAATGTCTTTATAAACAACGTTCACAGCTTTCTTGTCATTAGACAATACAAACATGTTTTCTCTGGAGGTCACTCTTGAAAGAGCGACATACAGTTGTCCATATGAAAAACAGTCAACGCTCAAATCTAAGCCTGCAACGTTGAAGGTTTGACCCTGCGATTTATTAATGGTCATTGCAAAAGATGTCTTTACCGGAAACTGTAAACGTTTAAATTGGAAGGGTAAATCCGATGGTATCAGAGGGATTCGGGGAATCAATACATCTTCTCCGGTACCACATCCTGTGAGTATTGTGCACTCTATTATGAAAGTTTTCAATGATTTTACCAGCAAACGCGTGCCATTGCAAAGTTTAGGTGGATTCAGGTTTCTTAATAAAATAACAGGACAACCTACTTTCAACACCATTTTGTGAGGAGGGAGTCCAGACGGGTTCAAAGAGTTTAGAAATTCTGTAGGAAAATGAACAGCTTCTTCCAAATCGAGAACAGTATCGACCGAGTAGTATATTTTCGTCGGCGCATCAATCTTTGAAAGAATCAAGTTATTTACTTTATCTACTTGTTCGTTAGTTGGTGACAGAATCGCTTTTTCTTTAAACCAAGATATTGTCTTATAACTTATGTTATCAATGTCAGGATAGACATTGTTGACTAACTCTTGGATGTTGTCTATCAAAACGCAAAGGTTTTCTAGGTCAATCCTTCCCTCACTTTGTGTTAACTCTCCGTTGCCAACTTTTAGCAGCATCTCTGGAAATAGCCTGTTCTCACGTGAAGATGACGAAACCCTCATATTAGTTTTAAGTTTTAATTTATTGACATGTGGCCAAAGGTTGGATCTTTTTAGGCAAGCATTTATTTCGTCAGCACGTGTTCCTCGAGTCACAACTGGTAGGATTTGACGGAAATCTCCTGAGAACAGAATTGTACATCCACCCATTGGTGAATTTTTGTTACGCAAATCGCGCATTGTCCTATCCAGTGCTTCCACAGACGTCTTGTTTGACATGGTAGCTTCGTCCCAGACTATTAATGAGCAGTCACGCATCAATTTTCCTGTATTGCTCTGTTTAGAAACATTACAGACCCTGTTATTATCATCGGTGGCGATTTTCAGCGGGAGCTTGAATGTGGAGTGTGTGGTTCGGCCTCCTTCCAAAAGCGTAGCGGCAATGCCGGATGACGCAACAGCTAACGCAATTTTTCCGATAGATCTCACTTTTTTTAAAAGCAGATTGATTAAAAATGTTTTTCCTGTACCTCCTGGGGCATCAAGGAAAAACAATTTCCCTTCATTGTTATCAATTGTTGATAGTAATGCAGTGAATACTTTTTTCTGATCGATGTTTAATCGTGGCTCATCTTGAGCTATATTTTGTAAAAGTCTCGTTTGATCGTATGATGTTTCTCTTGTGTATTCGGCACTGTTAGTTAAATCTGAGTTAGTAGTATTAGCTGGCATCGGCAGCCCAAAATCCTTGATCGATTTACCCGAAAGTAATTGCACTACTTTGTTCAATTCCAATAATGCTTCGTCAAATATGTTTTGATCATATTGTACATCATCTGAGTTTAACTCTCGCCGTCGCCGAATCAGAATATCACTGGCCATATTTTCTTGAAATTTATTCCATAGATTAACAGAATCAGTTACTTGACAAAACACTACTATGACGGCAAATAAATATCTTAATGATGTAGCTGAACTACAAACAGCTGCTTCTGATAATGTGTTTTCCCAGTGAGAATCGTCTTCCAAGAGCCCCATAGCTTTGCATGCTGCTTGATAAGTATTGTAAACAACACCTTGTACAGTTCTTAGGTGTGCAAAGGATGTCGGGCCTTTTACAATATGCAATAACATTCTCAGATAAAAGCATTCGCTGTTGTTGGGATGAACCACGTAGAATGTGCCAAGAGCATCCGTTTTTTTTACTCCGGGGAAACCATCAACCGCAGTACCTTGTTTTCGCCGTTGAAAAGTTTTAGAACTCTGGTTCCATGTATAGTAACCTGGAACTCTGTCATACGTAAGTGTTTTCGCGAAATCATCTTGAGCACATAACTTGAAGAATGCTGTCAATGTTGTATCCCGCGGGTTATTAACAACTTCTTGTATATTGTTCTCTGTGAAATATACTCTTTGTCCATTTTCTAAATGAACTGCAAGGTGGACAATTGTGGGAGCCCGGTCGTGCACTTCGAATGATAAAATCCTCCATACAGCTTCAGAGCTGCAGATGTAACGTCCAGACTGATATTTTTCCACTTCATTTGGTGATTGTATGCTGAAAGTGGCTTGATCACTGCCTTTATTATTGTACTTAGTAACATATTGAATTGACTTTATTGAATTGCACAACTCTACGTTGATGTGGGCATCAAAAATTTTCAAAAGGAGCGGATTATAGGGAACGATCCATCGGTTATCAATATCATGGTTTCGGACGGTAGCATTTTGCCCACCCTGTTCTGGCGATCGTCGACGATATTTGGGATATCCGTCATCGCTAGTACTTGTTTGAGTTTGGAACGACTTCGGAAATGTTTTGCTGCATTTAGAATCTCGCATACATGGAGAATTCGGGTTTAAATTCCCGCATGGGCCGTGTACCATATGTTTCTTTACGATTTCGTACAGGATAGGATCTTCATGTTTATCCGGTAATTCAGCTAAAATAACCCTGTCAATTTGGTTTGGTCTAATTTTGTTCACTAACCACACCAACAGGTGTACATGTGGCAAGCCACGTTTCTGCCATTCTATTGTGTACATATGACAGCGCGGCGGACCGAATATATGAGACTTGTTAATGAGGTGCAGGAGTTTCTGTACTTTTAAATGGAAGACTCTGTTAACTATATCGTATCTGTCTTGTGGAGTTAAATTGGTGTTAATATTTTCTTTGATTACCGGCCAATTTGGGTTACATGTTGCAGTTATAAATAAATCAGGTTTGCCGTAATTTCTTACGTAAGTCATGGCGTCTTGCGATTTTTCGTGTAAATATCGAGGTCCACCTGTGAATGATGAAGGTAGTATAACCAACTGCCCAATGCCATTGCGGTGTTCATTCGCCTGTAAAGCATCCTGAAGATGAACGTAATTTTCAGCTCTCAATTTAGTTTGATTATTACGGATGTAGGCCAATCTCTCAGATTCAATTTTCGCATATTGATCTACCAAGTATTGGTTTGTTAACATTCCATATCTAAGCAAAGTATTGAAATTGTTACGTCTTGTCATTATACGGTAGCAATAGTAGTTCATACATGACACTGTTTTACGCAGAGGTGTACCACCGATTGGGTCAACTTGAGAAATATTAATGGCATAACCATTTTCTCCACGACATAGCATCAAAGGATATTGTAAGCTGTCATAAGATCTGTATAACTCTGAAATTTTTTGCAAATTATCATCACGACTATGCAATACAATATCTCTTTTGTCAAATTGCTGTCCAGCTATCACCACTGCTACTTCACTCGTGGAAGGCGCATTGTATCGTCCTCTGTGTTCTCCAACAGGAACTTTATTTGCATGGATTACGACATTAAAGTCAGGAGTATCTGCTGGAACACTCTCAATCGCAGTTGTATGTAGCAATTATGAGAATGTAACATATCTTGGAGAGATCTAATCAAATATCTATCAATTGGCTGTGCAACACTTGTACACCGCGTAGATGCTTGTGTATCTGGATCTGCAATAAAATATATTTGCAGAAATTTGTGATCATCGGGTCGAAGTGGTAGCAAGCTCCCAGCTAAGTGGTACACTTGCCCTTGAATTTTAAATGTAGGCATGAACCCACGCTCAACGACTTGCTTACTCTTAAAAGAGGTCATTTGAAATGCGTTATTATAACGGCGTATATTGCGCATGAATTGCTTGGATTTCTGATGATCACCCGTAAGAAGAGGGTGAAGTGGTTCAGGTGGAGGGAGAACTTCTTCTAATTTGACTTTTCCTTGTAAGCAACACATGCCTTTCGATTCGTCCTTGAATTTCAATGCCAAGCAATGTTCACACACTACTGACATAGTACCTATTGATACTATACGATCGTCCTTGTAAGAAATCGAAGGATCGTAATTCATGGCAGAATTTTCTTTATTCACCCATGAATTAGTAACTCGTGCTGATGATTCTCTGGCTCTCTGTATTCGATGTCTTTCCCTATCTCGGCTGCGGTGAACCTCACGCTCTACTGAAGATTCTCTCTCTCTCTCAGCTCTATAGCTATCCCGAAGCTGACTGAGGCGAGCCTCACGCTCTACTGACGATTCTCTGTCCCTTTGAACCGTATGCCTATCTCGATCCCGGCTGCGGCGAATCTCACGCTCTACTGAAGATTCTTTCTCTCTCTCAGCTCTATATCTATCCCGAGCCTGACTGAGGCGAGCCTCACGTTCCGTTGACGATTCTTCATCTCTTGCTGAACGGACTCTTCTGGCATTCACTGTACTACGACCTATGTTCGAACGACGACGTCTTCCAGACATGACTTTATAATTTCTGTACAAAATTTACTCAGTTCTATATGTATGATTACCTATGCACAAATTGCCATATTATTAGTATGTGCCGCAGTAAAAAATATCTAAATTCTTACCATTTAGAAACAAAAGATAATCAGCAATCATAAAAAACAAAAGATACCTATTCTATTCAGTTCTTTTTTTTTTTACTGAAATACCTCAACTTAAACAACGATTTTAATTATAAAAAATAATTTGCTATTCGTGCGACTAAAAACAAAAGATAATCAACAATCATCAACAACAAAAGATACCTATTTTATTGAGTACTTTTTCTGAACTTACATATCTCACCTTAAATCACGATTTTTGAAAATAATTTCCCTAATGTTAAATTGATCTAACTGTAAATTTTAATCAAGATCTTAATAGAAAATTGCAATCCATAAATTATGGTTTTATTTAATCTAATCTTATCTCACCTTATGTAGGTACTTGTAATTGCTATTATATTATAAGGTACTATAAGTGCGATTTAAAAATTAACCTTAGAATAGAATATAATTTATATTTTAAAACTACTATCATACAATTATTTATCGTAACTTACTTATAATTACTGATACGTTGTCGCGCTGAAAAGCACGTTTTTATTACCTAAGTATTGCTATTTTCCTCGCTGGAGAGCTCCGATATAATAAACGCGTCCGATCGCTGCTAAATTCAAAGTGCTATAGGGAAAACCGCGGCCTCAGACGCGCTATTTATAGGCACGCTCTTGCCGCACCGGGCGGCCGGCCGGTACCGCCGCAAACGCTACGTCCCGCAATTTTTAAATCTGTAATATCTTCGAAAATATTCACTTAAATCATACGGTGTAGAGGGCCATATAGATCTATATTAAATGAACAATGTATTCAAGGTATTTAATTGGTTAAGGATTAATGCTGTATTGGTTAAAATCGCTTCGAAAATTAGCAATTATTTGTCGTAAAAAGTAAATGACAAAAAAAAGTTATTGTGGGTTATCCATAAGAGATAGACATATACCATCACGGACTTTTCTGTAGACCTTTTCAATGTGTACAATACTTAGTACATTATTTTGATAAAACTCGTAGGGTTCAGACTGCGTTTGCAATGTAAGCGGAAAAAATGTAATTATTTACGACATCACATTAGAAACCTCAAAAATAGCAGTACTTCTCCACTATTTAATGGATGTTATTATACATATAAACCTTCCTCTTGAATCACTCTATCTATTAAAAAAAACCGCATCAAAATGCGTTGCGTAGTTTCAAAGATTTAAGCATACAAAGGGACATAGGGACAGAGAAAGCGACTTTGTTTTATACTATGTAGTGATATTGGAAAAATGTTCGTAAAACGCCAAAACAACGCCAGGAATTGAAAAACACAAGGATAAAAACCCGAAATTACGGCTCAAAAGAATGAATGCCACGATCGCCCAAAAAAGGCGGTTTTTGTTACAAAGGTACATTAACATTGTTAAACGTTATGGATGGGAGGATTATATTTGTGTTTCGCAATAAGGGTTCTAATATAAATGGCGATAGTCTGGTTCTTAGAAGCGTTGAGTAGTAACCATACAAAGTTCATGTAAAGCGAAGTAGACATACTTCATTCTCCGGTTAATTCTCCAAAGTAAATTAAATAGAAAGGTAAATCCGGACGAATATATCAGCTACCTGTACTTCAATAATTTTCGTGACTGGTTTCACCGCAGAACAACTTCCTTGTTCCGGGTGGCCGTATCCAAAGTTAAACTTAGTCTGATGATTATTAACTTTCGATTGGAGAGTAACTACGATAAAACCATATAAAAAATTGAAACTTTCAGTTCTCATTTGTTGACATATCCTCCTATAAAGTCAGCAAAGATTTTGACATAGACTCTATCTCCGGCTTTCCTGAATAGCAAAGCTTTCCTAAATAGAAATGTGGTACTGAATATTGAAAGTCCCACAGTTCTTCAATAGGCTTGCCCAGATATGAGGAAGGCACACTATTATTTGTCCCCCTGTATACGTTTTGTCTTAGATTCTTTTACCTATATTGTCTTTTGTACACTATATTTTGTCACTAGCTTCATAAGTAATTGCTCTACATTAATCATATAGAAAAACACCTCCTCAAAAGTGAATCTAGTTAGATTCATACCTCTCAACAATACATTTTCTGTAATTAATAAAGTTTTAAGGAATCAATTGTATTCTTTAGATCTTGTTTTATTCGAGTCCATATGTATTTTCGGTCTCTATTGCATTATTTCAGATGCGAGCTCAATATCATACACAGCCTGAGTTCACAGAATGAGTTAAAAAACAAATTGAGAAAAGACGCTGGCGGAGATTTGAAAAGCAAACACATTTGAAACATTTAAAGAACACGTTGTTAATATGCTGTGCTTTCTCTATAACCAAGGTACTCGGGCCAACAATCAAATCGATGAACTAGAGTTGGCGACCCGATCACGAGTTAGAGCAGGCATCATATGGAGTTCAGCGGACGCGCCTGCTGGTATGGCGGAAGCGTCTTAGAACTGTAACCAGACTAGAGGGTGGAGAAATACGTCCAATTCTAGTAGGCAGGGCGCGAGGGTCCCCTCTGTGTTTTCTTCCCAGTGCCTTGCGGTTTGAGGTTGGCCTTGCTAGTAGCTGAACTGGATCAGAATATTGTTTTCGTCTAAAGTCGCTACAACTCATTCCAGGGTGGCAATTTGACAACAGTCGTTACATCATCCTGGGTTGACGGGCAAAGGCGCAGCAATGGACAGTCTTCTACCGTACTGACCACGCCCGATTTTGCTTAACTTTGCTGATCCGACGGAAATCATTGCTTCAACGTGGCTACGTATTATTAATTACAGGGAACTCCGAACAGCATCGTAGTATAGGTTCAGCATCGAAGTATCAATTATAAAGTCTGAAAGCTGTTCATTTGAGAATGCTTGGCAGCTTCGCCAATGCTAGAATGGCTTCCTTGGTAATTAACTATTAAAGTGCAATGATGTCAATGTCATCAGCCTAATGAGATTAGTTGCATCGATTAATTAAATATGGTGCCCGTGGTATTGATGATACACAGTAGATGTCGACGTACTTTAATGCTAGTATATCATCCCGTCGTACAATAGGTTGTGAATTATTGTGCTTTAGACTTTTCCAGGCTTGGATTTTTTTATGTTTCTTCTCTATTATTACCGATTGTAAACTGTATTTCGGCCGGCCTCTACTTTCAACGCGTAGCGGGAAATGCTCATTTTATGCGAACAGCCAGCGGAAATCAAACTATTAATCGAGAAAAATGCTCCGACGCCTCTAAAAATATATCTGGTCCATACATATTCAGTCGATTTGTTTAACAAATAGCAATAAATCCCGGAAAGTGTCATATGTTCAGGTATACGAGTATAACTCCCAGCGCGCAGCGTAGGCGAAATAAGCCGCCTACGCTTCGCGCTGGGATATCGCCTGATGTCGCCATTTAACCCATTTTAAAGTTCCTTAAAAAGGTACAAACGGAATCCTATTAGTTTGATATGACCATCTGTAACATCCACCTGTCTGTAATTTGTATGCCGCCATTGAGTATATCTGCCGCTTTTAAACTATCCTCATAAAATTTGGCATAGTTATAAAACTTGCGTGCCTTAACGTTCAGGAGTCAAAAGTAAACAAATATTTTTTTATACTACTTATTAGGAAAAGTTAAAAATTGGGACTTTCACCAGTCGAGTGGAATATGACGTGAAATTTCATTCCTTACTAGACACTACCATTTTTGTTGACATTGCAATGTTTGTCAGTATGTTAATTTGTTTGGGTCAAATCTTGCAAGCAGAATTTAGAACCACTTCCTTTTATCCTAAGTTGAAATTTTAAATGTTGTTTCAGTTCCGATGACAATGATTTTTTATGGTGAGCATGACCTGATTCTGCACCCAGGGTTGGTTTCCATAGAGGGGACTCCTCAACGGTCAGCAGCACAGAAACGAATTTTTGTATACGTATTCAATTATTATAGCCCTTTCTAAGTTTCCCTATGACATGAGTACTGCACCGTCGGTTCGGGACAGAGCATTTTAATAAAAGCTTCTTTTTAAAAAATGTGTTTTTACTACTAACTTATGTTTTCTTACCTTAAAGGGAAATCATCAAAAACGTACGCGAAGAATATTTTTTTTGGTAAATATCAAGGTAGGGAAAGAGAACAGGCAATACAAAATAAAACCTATGGCTATAATAATTTCTAAGAAATTAACAAATATATGTAAAAAAAGGAATATTCATTTCACATCAATGGACAGACATTTTGTGAAATAATAAACACAATTAACTGTTTAATCTGATCTACTCCTCTGTAGTTGGATTTTAAAAAAGTTAACATGTAAATAAAATTATGTATTATAAAACTAACACTTTTCTAACGTTGTCAATGCAATTTTTCTGATTAAATTACGGAAATTTAAATAAAATATTTTCTATGGAACGTTTTTAAACATTCAATAGCATTATCGAAAGTATAATGTAGTATATATTGAAAAATAACAATATAAATGGCCGGATAAAGCTTTTTCCTGGTAATTGCTTGTGAAGGTGTTTTATAGCATGTATTACCTTCTTAACTAAGTAGTTGCGGAATCCTAGGCGCGAATATAATGGCACAAGACAGGAATGATTTTTGATGATGTGTTTTGTTAGGTTAAACCTCGGAAATATAAGTTATTTTTTAAGTTATTTCCTAAGGCTATAAAAATTAAATACCATTATGTAAAATATTGGTTTAACGTCTCCACTGCCGGCTTTATACGGCCCCTTAAGAGAGGCCTTTTTGAATGATGATACAGAAAGCACAGGAAAGACACAACATAGTAGAAAGCAGAACAACATAGTACAGATTTTGCAAGGCAGGACAGTCGAGGCAGACATAGGCCGCGAGCGTACGCTGCGACGCGGCTAAATGACACAGATGCATTCATTCGCGTCCTAACTAGTAAAAATAATAGACAGACAGTTTACTTGTTTGAAGAGAAAAATGAGTTAAGATTCAGAATCTCATTATGATATTAATGAATTGTTGCTACTTTACAGTTCGTCAAAGCGCAGGAAAAGACGCTGAAAAAACGCTGTAATAATAGAGAATTTGTACTTTGGAGAGAGTAATCTGACAACCAATTTAAGAATGTAATTAATTTTTTTACTGCAAATTGTAATTTTTGCACCAAAATTATAAAATATAGCTAAAAACTCGTTCCGACGTGAACGCGTCGAGTAGAAATTTCTGCCGGCACTACAACGAGGCGCAGAGCAGTATAGACACGTGACTGCATTTCACGTGCATACACCGTAGCGTACGCAGCTCTCAGCATGTTCATATATTACAAAATCTGCTCTGCCCTGCGTTGCTCAGAACTGGGTCGGTGTCTCGGCATACGCTTAGCCTAAATCGAAGTGTGAGGAGTTAACCAGCAGGATTCAGTAATGACATATGCCGTGCCGAAATCCTGGTTCTTATGTGTATAAAATAAATCTTGACCGAGACCTGAAATTCACAGGCTGACCAGAAGAAAATTCTTAAAATCAATAACGCCAATGAATGTATGATTTTTTTGCCAACTTGAATATCATCAAATTTAAATACATAGCAATTAATAGGTGCAGGTTTTGATTTGTGTTACTGTAGTGAATATCACTTTACGGCAGTAACAGAAATCAAAACCTGTAATTAAGCCCTGGTTAACCCTGCTAAACTAGTTTTCTGTGATTGGCTAATGCATCAGTATTGTACAATCACAGGAAAGCAGACGAATGAACTAATCATGAAGGTAAATTCAATATCCAATCATGTATCCGATGTCATATTGCGAGATGGCCTATTTATAACAAGCTGACCGCAATAGAACAATTTCACTTCGCGATTGAAATATCAAATATTAAAGGGATCGCGTATAAAAAAAGTTTAAAAGGTTTCAAAGTTTAAAAGCACCTGAAAACAATAAATGCAAGACTCAATCACTAATTGACTTTGTCACATTATTTAGGTAGAATTATTTAATATTCTGTGACATGAAAATATTATTGGAGTGTAAAGAATAACTATTTAATATAATTATAATTTTTTAAAAGACTCATACTTTTATACTCATATTCTCATACACATATATTTATTTAAAAGACCTGCTCATATAACAGTATAACCAACATAAATAAATAAGCGCGACATTCATACGACCGTCCTAATATTTGTATAATTAATATCTTTCCAGTATTGATCAACTAATAATTACTGCTATTCTGTGACATAAAACAGGTCATAAGAGTGTTTTTTTTAATTCTCGACGTCTGCCCAAACAAGTGCATATGTAAGACGCTTGAAAATTCATAACGATGGTTCGATTAATAAGCTTCAAATAGTCTCGTTAGTACAATTCTTAAAGGTCTGCCTATAGCAGCAAGATACAAACAATAGCAATTCGCCTATAAAAAAAACTCTAATACTTTCGCGGTTATTTGACATCTTAATTGAAAGGCAATAGGTTCTTACCGCGTAAACTAGACGATAGTTTCCGCCGACGTTTGGGAAAAGCTTATTAACAGGGACAATAATAAGAGTGCGACTGTTGCGGACGGTTGGTGCGTATTGGGACGAGTAGTTCAATTTCTACCGCCTTGACAAAAATGATGCAGATCGTAACAATGAATGTTTTGGCGCGAAATTTTGAAAAAGGCCTGTGTGAACAGACGTTTCTAATTGTATCTAATACTGTAATAAATCACTGTGTGCTGCTTAAGGTTCCTGTTGTGCCTAAACGGTCGATCTCGAGAGCTTCTTAATTAGGTGGCTCTCTTTGAAAACGTTAACGATGTGGTTCAACGTTTGAAACCTTCATCTCGATTGATTTCTTCCTTCTGATTTCGATTGCTTGCCTGATCATTTGCAGGATAGTCCAGGCAACGAAGACTAAACAGACCGAATAGCGGAAATAATTCATGTAGAAGGCAACGGCTGTTGTCAATTTCATTCATTTTGGCATAACATACTAAATATACTGAGGAGTGGGGGTGGAGCTAAGGGTGGGGGTCTTTGAAGGTCCCTTTTTTCAGTTTTTCATCATTAACTCAAAAACTACTACTTCTATTGTAAAATATTTATTTACTTAATTAATCTACATAAAATTTTCTACAAAAAAGGTACTACACACTTTTTCGTTAGGATCAATATTTAAGGAGATATGGAAGGGGTAAAATTCAAAATTAAAAAAAGAATGTGCGTAGGTCCGAGCAATTTCGATCTCTCGAGTAACTCATTAATCGAGCGAACGGACGAACGATCGCCTGATCCATTGATAGATTGATGTGATTGGCGTGATTGAGGTGATTGACATGATTGACGTGATTGATTGAAGTGATTGACGTGTTTTAAAGGAGTAAACTCCACAAAGACCCAAGTGGGTTTATGGATCACCGGGAGGCACCGCCATATGCACGTCATTGGAGGAGTTCGCTGAAGTGGTTTCCACAACTGGAGAGCAGCTTGCTGATTTCCGAGTATCACGGCAAACTTGCTGATTTCAGAGATTCACGAGATCGAGCTAAAATTCACCATAGTTCAATGACCATTACCCTTTTCCTATGATGGATTCGCTGATGTCACTGCCAGCGGGCATCCTGGGAAAATCCAAAATAAACTATCCCCATGCCCTAGATATTGGAACCAAAACCATTCAAAGTTTCATTTGCAGCAAATTTGGTGACATGAAGCAATCTAAAAAGAATGTGGTTTGTCAATAGCCATTATGAGCAGCACCATTCAAATCAATGGTGAAAAAGTTACTATTAACCCTCTGACAATTTTCCAAAGAACTGTCATATTAAAAAAGAACGACAAAGATGTTGCAGAGCTTTTGAGATTTGAATTAATTCCATACCCTCTGGCTCCGTTCAGCGAGGGCGAAATGCAAAAAGAAAAAAATCATCCTTATACTATGCTTTGCCAGTAGAGGACAAAGCAACTCTCGATCTCACCCTGAGCATCAATGTGGTAGACGATGGTTTTCTTCTCCACCGCATAAAGTGGATACAGTCTTCCTACATTTCTTAAATTTGCCATCAGTATATTGTCTATATAGAGAAACATTACGCTGAAAATTGTAAGGTGGTTTTTGATGGCTATAGTGATGACAACATCGCCAAACAAGCGGAGCAGAAGCGACGAGGGAGCACAAAAACTTATGTTGACATCAACTGTCATGAAAGCACGACCATCACAGTTCAACAAGAGCATATTCTTGCTAATTAAAGGAACAAAACAAGGCTGATTCACTTACTCACGGAGAAAATGACAGTAGCCGGGATGGAAACAAGTGTTGCTACAGGGGATGCTGACGGTACTATTGTTAGTTACATGTTGGATATATAGTTGGGTAGTATGTGGAATTAATAGTCTCTTACTTGCTTTATGAAGCCAGTCCGTGGGAATCTGAAAACCAAATTGTTTTCGGTACGACAACTTCAACAACATTCAATCGCCCAAACGATTCCTACTAAAATGGCTTCCTACTTTACTAGATCCACTGCGATTAGAGGTGGCTCTGCTGTATTCGTAAAAAGTAACATAGATTTTAAAACTAGGCATGATATTTGCAATTCTTCTGTGGAAAGGAATATCGAAATAAGTTGCGTTTCTATATCTAAATTCTCTGTAAATATTTTTTGTTTCTATAGGCCACCTCAATCTGATTTCAATCAATTTATAAATGTACTGGAAATAGTATTAGACAAGCTTACTAATAAAAATAGGTCCCTCATAATTTGTGGAGATTTTAAAGAAGACTTCTTGATAAGCTCTTCTGGTAGTGAAGCACTAATTGATCTATTTTTATCTTTAAATATGACAAAAGTTATAAATTTGCCGATTAGAATAAATAAAGTCTCTAGCACATAATGTATTGATAATATTTTTACAAACATTAGTGACTTCACTGTCAATGAGAAAACGTGTGGTATTTCAGACCATGGAGGGCAACAATTAAATTGGTCTCATAAACAATGTGTAGCGACTGCAACTCTAACCATAACTAAAAGAAAAATTACAAGTAATAGTCTGGACCAGCCATACTCAACCTGCGGCCCGCCGACCTTTTCTTTGCGGCCCGAAGCCTCGCCACAGAAATGTTGCTATTATATAGGTAGGTACGTATATATCCGCTCTGACATTCCATCGTTGCGTCGGCGCGTCGCCGCAAAAAAAAATGATTTAAAAAACTTATTATCCATTCACTGTATCATTCACCAGGAAAACCTTACGGCATGTATGTTCGTGCCTGAAGTAAAAGCCCTGATGAAAACTGTCATAAATACAGTGAATTATATTCGAGCACGAGAATTGAACCACAGGAACTTCAAGAGTTTTTTGGAAGAAATGAATAGTAATTACGGCGATGTTCTTTTGCATAACGCGGTGCGATGGCTCAGCAGAGGAAAAGTCCTGGAACGGTTTTACTCTTTGCGACATGAAATTATTTTATTTTTACAACAAAATAAGTTTGGAGCGAACGTGAAAATGACAGTTGGTGGTATATTTTAGCTTTTCTTTGCGATGTGACAGAAAAACTTGGTGAACTCAATCGTGGTTTACAGGGAGAAAATAAATTTATTTCTCAGATGACGAGTAAAGTATTTGCTTTCGAAGATAAACTGGACTTGTATATAGAAGAAATACAAAATAAAAAAACTGCACAACTTTTTAACAATGTTAAGTGCTCAACAAGATGGCATTGATGTTTCCCTAGAAAACTATGTATTAATTTCTAATTACTTAGATTCCTTAAGCAAGGAATTCAAGCGCAGATTTCAGGATTTAAGAAAAATCGAGAAACGTTTTTTGCTAGTCGAAAATAGCCACGCCACTATCACGCAACTGACTGCATTTGGATTTGAGAACGCAAAATTATTGGATGAATTTATTGAATTTAAAAACGACACAAATCTGGAAGCAATTTTTAAAGAGAAAAGAGAAGTAAAAGAATATGAAGAATTTTTGAAATTAGTACCCGTTAATTATGAAACCTTGAAAAGTTGTGCACACTTGCTGTTGACGGTTGTTTGCATCAATTTACCTCTGTGAATCGTCTTATTCTAAAATGAAATATGCAAAAAATTCCTACAGATGTCGGCTTACTGATTCACACCTTGATGACGTGTTGAGAGTAGCATGTAGCAATTATAAGCCAGATCTAGATAAAATTGTCAAAAGTAAGCAATGTCAACAATCTCATTAGTTTTAAATAAATGATTACGTTTAAAAGTTGAGTTTTATTAACGTTTTCTTTGGTTTTATATATAGGTTGTTGCGGCCCGTCTGATGTAGCACTCGCTCATATTTGGCCCAAAAAGAAAAAAGGTTGAGTAAAGCTGGTCTGGACCATCTCTAAGAAACCGTAATGAACACACCCCTAGAGTATAATAACATTACTGACCCTAATTATTCTTTTGATAGATTTCTCAATAACTATATTGCTTCACTGAATCATATAATGCCCGTAAAGCAAATAAAACAAAAGGCCAAAAAGAATTTCATTGACTGGGCAACAAAGGGTATAAAAATATCCAAACAATGAATGCTAATCCTAAATGAGAACTTATTAAATTGTAATTATGTTAAAACAAACAAGAAGATTTATAAAAATGTAATTTGGATCGCTAAACAAATGTATTTGAAGGGTGTTATTAAAAACTCTACAAATAAAATTAAGGCTGTCATGGAGTCATGAAGTCAGAGACCTCGCAACAGATGTCGGTGGCCTCCAGCGTCTCCTTGAATGTAAATAATTATCAGTACGACAATTCCAATAAAGTTTCCGAATTGTTTAACAATTATTTTAAAGCTATCGGCGGAATCACATCGTCCAATCAGACTTCAGCTGTTGAAATTTTGGAAAAATTCCGACCCAGAACCCCAGAGTGTTGTGTATTTTACTCGGTGACTAGGAAGGAGATTATAAAAGTAGCCCAATCACTTAAGCCCAAGTTGTCGACTGATATGTGGCTGTGTCCAGCCGACTACTAAAGTCATCAACGCCTGCATTAGCAGATTATCTTTGCGCTCTGTTTAATTCATGCATAGTAGAAGGCACCTTTCAGGACAAATTAAAATTAGCAAAAATTATACCTGTATTTAAAAAAGGGTGTCGTAATAACATAGATAACTGTAGATATCACCGATATCCATATAACACCGATATCCATATAACATCCAATAACACCGATATCCATATTACCGGCCTTTAGCAAAATTTTTGAAAAGTTAATATTGAACCGCATTACTAAATTTTTCGACACTCACGACATTATTAACAGTAAACAGTTTTATTTTCAGGCAGGATTATCGACTGTTAATGCTACATTGAAACTACTGCATAAGGTATTGAATGGGTTGGATAGTTCAAAAACAGTTATTGGTATATTTTGTGACCTATCAAAAGCACTTGACCGCGTTAACCGCAATATTTTACTGAATAAATTAGAACACTATGGTATCAGAGGCAAAGAGTTAAATCTAATTCAATCATACCTACAAAATAGGTATCAAACGACAGAAGTAAATGGAACAAGAAGCCAACCGATTCTGGTAGCAAAAGGTGTACCTCAAGGTTCCATTCTAGGTCCATTTTAATTTTTAGTGTACACCAATGACTTGCCGGGATGTGTGTCATCCGAGAATGATGACATTACACTGTTTGCAGATGACACCTCCCTTATCTTCTGTGACAAAAATAAGGAATCATTAATAAATAGAATGAGGTATACGATTGATCAACTCTTGATTTGGTTGAAAGCAACACTCGCTCAGAGTATATCTACAGGTCAATCCATTCACATATAGTTTTAAATAAGTACTGCTTTCTTTAAATCACAAATATTATTGTGTCATGAATACTTACGTTGGTCTCATTACTTTCTTACAGATACAACACTGGCTCGCCAACCCCCACACCACTCATCGAATAGGGTTGGGTCAAGGGAGAAGATGGGAGCCTTAACGGAGTTAACACTTATGACCCTGTGGCACCCGACTCCGTTTTGAACATGATCTTTTGCCGATGCACAACTGGGTGTGGGGTGCGCTGCGGTTGCCGCAAAGCAGGGCTTGCCTGCACCGGTGCCTGCGGCTACCTCGGCTCATGTACTAACGGAGTTCCCGTCGATGACAGCGTCGATGACGATGGGAATATAGATTTCGACGAAATTTCATGTTCATGATACATACTTAAAAACAAATTATTTCTTTTTTAACAATAAACATCGAATTTTTATGAATAAACTTTTAATTTTAAAAATTAAACTTATAATTTTTAATAATAAAAATGTTTTTTTTATTCCTTCCCCCCCCCCCCCCACCCTATCTATATCTCCTTAAGCATTGATCCTAGTGAAAAAATATTTCAAGTCTTTATTGTAGAGAATTTTATGTAAAATAATTTATTATATGGACATTTTTCGCTAGAGGCAGTAATTTTCGAGTTTATAACGAAAAACTGATAAAAAGAACCTTCAGAGACCTCCCCACCCTTAGCTCCATCCCCACTCTTCAGTAAATGTAGTATGTTGTTAAGGTTACCTTCCTATACAACTGTGCCAAGATTGGCTTCTACGTGAATTATTTCCGCTATTTTCCCTTCGTTGCCTGGACTAGGAAATAGAATAGTTATTTGAAGAGCATAATTGGGTTATGAAACTGCGACAAATAGTTCCGTCCACTGTCCAAGTGTGCTAGCAGATTGCTGAATTTTCTCACTGGACGTTTTTAACCGCCTGAATGTGTTCAATTGAGTCAATGTAGAGTTTCCTCTATTTGACATAATCCCCCCAGCTGCACTGGATTGTGTAAATCTCAGTGGTTTGCAGTGGCTGTACACAGGAATTGATCTATGCTTGGGGATCGTCTAAAGACCCTTTTATGGTAAAGTTGTAGAGAATTTAGGTAATCCGATCTGTTGACATATTGTAAGAATATCGTATTGACATATCTCCCTTGACATATTGTAAGAATACCGGAGCTCGATTTGGTGACTGAGGCTTTTCTATAGCGTGTTTTGTGGGGTGGCTGTGATGTGGATTATATCCATTTCTTTCCAGGAAATTATCTACATGCTTCATCTCTTGTGGAAAATGGTTGGCGTTAAATAAATAGGTCAAGCGCTCAAATTGTGAGGGATGTTGGTACCGAGGGTCAGTGGCAAGGATGATGGTGGTAAGCAATTTGCATGTTTTATCTCACGGAATAGCAGCCAATATCTATGATACCAGCTTGTCACAAAGAGAAACGAAATCTCAGCTAAGCTTTCTTTTGGATTAGGAAAATTCAATGTGTATGAATATTCATTTTAGATCTTGCAACTACTTTGAAATGCAACACGAAAGAGGATTAAAGGATTAAATACGCTGTTTTACATAAATTAAGCAAACGATTCGTTGTGCTTTAGTAGCATTAAGGAAATGAACGTGTTTTATATTCTTGTAATTTTGCATAAACTCCTAGCTATGATCATTTTAATTTAATTAAATCGATAAATTATAGATTTGTTTGACCACTAGAATCTTTAAAACTGTAAAGTATTACGTCGAACTTACTGATTGATTTCGATTATATAATAACAAGTTTATAACAAGTTTAATATATGTGTTTAAATTATTACACTGATTGAAAATTAATAATTAATAACGTAAACGATTTCTAAATGTTCTTTACCTTTCACTGTGACTTTGAAGGAAGCTGCATACTAGTTAACTAAACAGTTGAGCGAAATGAACTGTGACATGGCGGTTAACCGCAAAAGACGCTGCCAACTGCAATGCGGTATTTATTTCAATATTATGCTTTACATTTTAAAGTTACGTAGGTACTATGCTCAGAATCTGAACCGCTGTTAGTTTTTGAAGTACATATTACAATCGAATGCTCATTAAAATTAATGTGTTACTGATCATAATATTCTAAATATTACATTATTAAAATTATCACAGATATATATATTATAATGCCACAATTCACATAATGATGTGCCATTTAATAATCCACATGTCCCTCCATGTACTCTCTCCTTTCAGTTGCGATCCTTGCATCTAGTCACGTGGCCTGGCGCATGATACCGTTTCCGGCGCCACGTGATTGGCGTCTTTTATTATCCCACTTTGATACTTACTTCCCTGTAAAGTGAATCAAGAGCAACACATGCTGCAACAGAAAGCAAACAGTTGTCCTGTAATAAACCGATATACTTAGATATTCCCATATTATTATACAAAATTGATTACGGTAACATACAAAGTAGTGTGAAAATTAAGAGGAAGAACAATATCATAGCCAATTCATCTAAGTTGAGGTTCTTTCGAAAAATTAGATCACTGATTAACCCGAATCTATATAGCGATAAAGGGATCCCATTAAATCTACATTGCACTGACGAAAGTGGTGCTCATCCAGACATATGTACATCTCATTTAAAATTAGTATATATATATATATATATATATCTATATATATATATATATATATATATATATATATATATATATATTTATTTATATATATATATATATATATATATATATATATATATATATATATATATATATATATATATATATATATATATATATATATATATATATATATATATATATATATATATATATATATATATATATATATATATATATATATATATATATATATATATATATATATATATATATATATATATATATATATATATATATATATATATATATATATATATATATATATATATATATATATATATATATATATATATATATCACTACATAGTATAAAACAAAGTCGCTTTCTCTGTCCCTATGTCCCTTTGTATGCTTAAATCTTTGAAACTACGCAACGGATTTTGATGCGGTTTCTTTTAATAGATAGAGTGATTCAAGAGGAAGGTTTATATGTATAATAACATCCATTAAATAGTGGAGAAGTACTGCTATTTTTGAGGTTTCTAATGTGATGTCGTAAATAATTACATTTTTTCCGCTTACATTGCAAACGCAGGCTGAACCCTACGAGTTTTATCAAAATAATGTACTAAGTATTGTACACATTGAAAAGGTCTACAGAAAAGTCCGTGATGGTATATGTCTATCTCTTATGGATAACCCACAATAACTTTTTTTTGTCATTTACTTTTTACGACAAATAATGGCTAATTTTCGAAGCGATTTTAACCAATACAGCATTAATCCTTAACCAATTAAATACCTTGAATACATTGTTCATTTAATATAGATCTATATGGCCCTTTACACCGTATGATTTAAGTGAATATTTTCGAAGATATTACAGATTTAAAAATTGCGGGACGTAGCGTTTGCGGCGGTACCGGCCGGCCGCCCGGTGCGGCAAGAGCGTGCCTATAAATAAGCGCGTCTGAGGCCGCGGTTTTCCCTATAGCACTTTGAATTTAGCAGCGATCGGACGTGTTTATTATATCGGAGCTCTCCAGCGAGGAAAATAGCAATACTTAGGTAATAAAAACGTGCTTTTCAGCGCGACAACGTATCAGTAATTATAAGTAAGTTACGATAAATAATTGTATGATAGTAGTTTTAAAATATAAATTATATTCTATTCTAAGGTTAATTTTTAAATCGCACTTATAGCAATTATAAGTACCTACATAAGGTGAGATAAGATTAGATTAAATAAAACCATAATTTATGGATTGCAATTTTCTATTAAGATCTTGATTAAAATTTACAGTTAGATCAATTTAATATTAGGGAAATTATTTTCAAAATCGTGATTTAAGGTGAGATATGTAAGTTCAGAAAAAGTACTTAATAGAATAGGTATCTTTTGTTGTTGATGATTGTTGATTATCTTTTGTTTTTAGTCGCACGAATAGCAAATTATTTTTTATAATTAAAATCGTTGTTTAAGTTGAGGTATTTCAGTAAAAAAAAAAGAACTGAATAGAATAGGTATCTTTGTTTTTTATGATTGCTGATTATCTTTTGTTTCTAAATGGTAAGAATTTAGATATTTTTTACTGCGGCACATACTAATAATATGGCAATTTGTGCATAGGTAATCATACATATAGAACTGAGTAAATTTTGTACAGAAATTATAAAGTCATGTCTGGAAGACGTCGTCGTTCGAACATAGGTCGTAGTACAGTGAATGCCAGAAGAGTACGTTCAGCAAGAGATGAAGAATCGTCAACGGAACGTGAGGCTCGCCTCAGTCAGGCTCGGGATAGATATAGAGCTGAGAGAGAGAGAGAGAATCTTCAGTAGAGCGTGAGATTCGCCGCAGCCGGGATCGAGATAGGCATACGGTTCAGAGGGACAGAGAATCGTCAGTAGATCGTGAGGCTCGCCTCAGTCAGCTTCGGGATAGATATAGAGCTGAGAGAGAGAGAGAATCTTCAGTAGAGCGTGAGGTTCACCGCAGCCGAGATAGGGAAAGACATCGAATACAGAGAGCCAGAGAATCATCAGCACGAGTTACTAATTCATGGGTGAATAAAGAAAATTCTGCCATGAATTACGATCCTTCGATTTCTTACAAGGACGATCGTATAGTATCAATAGGTACTATGTCAGTAGTGTGTGAACATTGCTTGGCATTGAAATTCAAGGACGAATCGAAAGGCATGTGTTGCTTACAAGGAAAAGTCAAATTAGAAGAAGTTCTCCCTCCACCTGAACCACTTCACTCTCTTCTTACGGGTGATCATCAGAAATCCAAGCAATTCATGCGCAATATACGCCGTTATAATAACGCATTTCAAATGACCTCTTTTAAGAGTAAGCAAGTCGTTGAGCGTGGGTTCATGCCTACATTTAAAATTCAAGGGCAAGTGTACCACTTAGCTGGGAGCTTGCTACCACTTCGACCCGATGATCACAAATTTCTGCAAATATATTTTATTGCAGATCCAGATACACAAGCATCTACGCGGTGTACAAGTGTTGCACAGCCAATTGATAGAGATTTGATTAGATCTCTCCAAGATATGTTACATTCTCATAATTGCTACATACAGTCTTTCAAAACTGCGATTGAGAGTGTTCCAGCAGATACTCCTGACTTTAATGTCGTAATCCATGCAAATAAAGTTCCTGTTGGAGAACACAGAGGACGATACAATGCGCCTTCCACGAGTGAAGTAGCAGTGGTGATAGCTGGACAGCAATTTGACAAAAGAGATATTGTATTGCATAGTCGTGATGATAATTTGCAAAAAATTTCAGAGTTACACAGATCTTATGACAGCTTACAATATCCTTTGATGCTATGTCGTGGAGAAAATGGTTATGCCATTAATATTTCTCAAGTTGACCCAATCGGTGGTACACCTCTGCGTAAAACAGTGTCATGTATGAACTACTATTGCTACCGTATAATGACAAGACGTAACAATTTCAATACTTTGCTTAGATATGGAATGTTAACAAACCAATACTTGGTAGATCAATATGCGAAAATTGAATCTGAGAGATTGGCCTACATCCGTAATAATCAAACTAAATTGAGAGCTGAAAATTACGTTCATCTTCAGGATGCTTTACAGGCGAATGAACACCGCAACGGCATTGGGCAGTTGGTTATACTACCTTCATCATTCACAGGTGGACCTCGATATTTACACGAAAAATCGCAAGACGCCATGACTTACGTAAGAAATTACGGCAAACCTGATTTATTTATAACTGCAACATGTAACCCAAATTGGCCGGCAATCAAAGAAAATATTAACACCAATTTAACTCCACAAGACAGATACGATATAGTTAACAGAGTCTTCCATTTAAAAGTACAGAAACTCCTGCACCTCATTAACAAGTCTCATATATTCGGTCCGCCGCGCTGTCATATGTACATAATAGAATGGCCGAAACGTGGCTTGCCACATGTACACCTGTTAGTGTGGTTAGTGAACAAAATTAGACCAAACCAAATTGACAGGGTTATTTCAGCTGAATTACCGGATAAAGATGAAGATCCTATCCTGTACGAAATCGTAAAGAAACATATGGTACACGGCCCTTGCGGGACTTTAAACCCGAATTCTCCATGTATGCGAGATTCTAAATGCAGCAAAAAAATTCCGAAGTCGTTCCAAACTCAAACAAGTACTAGCGATGACGGATATCCCAAATATCGTCGACGATCGCCAGAACAGGGTGGGCAAAATGCTACCGTCCGAAACCATGATATTGATAACCGATGGATCGTTCCCTATAATCCGCTCCTTTTGAAAATTTTTGATGCCCACATCAACGTAGAGTTGTGCAATTCAATAAAGTCAATTCAATATGTTACTAAGTACATTAATAAAGGCAGTGATCAAGCCACTTTCAGCATACAATCACCAAATGAAGTGGAAAAATATCAGTCTGGACGTTACATCTGCAGCTCTGAAGCTGTATGGAGAATTTTATCATTCGAAGTGCACGACCGGGCTCCCACAATTGTCCACCTTGCAGTTCATTTAGAAAATGGACAAAGAGTATATTTCACAGAGAACAATATACAAGAAGTTGTTATTAACCCGCGGGATACAACATTGACAGCATTCTTCAAGTTATGTGCTCAAGATGATTTCGCGAAAACACTGACGTATGACAGAGTTCCAGGTTACTATACATGGAACCAGAGTTCTAAAACTTTTCAACGGCGAAAACAAGGTACTGCGGTTGATGGTTTCCCCGGAGTAAAAAAACGGATGCTCTTGGCAGAGTCTACGTGGTTCATCCCAATAACAGCGAATGCTTTTATCTGAGAATGTTATTGCATATTGTAAAAGGCCCGACATCCTTTGCACACCTAAGAACTGTACAAGGTGTTGTTTACAATACGTATCAAGCAGCATGCAAAGCTATGGGGCTCTTGGAAGACGATTCTCACTGGGAAAACACATTATCAGAAGCAGCTGTTTGTAGTTCAGCTACATCATTAAGATATTTATTTGCCGTCATAGTAGTGTTTTGTCAAGTAACTGAATCTGTTAATCTATGGAATAAATTTCAAGAAAATATGGCCAGTGATATTCTGATTCGGCGACGGCGAGAGTTAAACTCAGATGATGAACAATATGATCAAAACATATTTGACGAAGCATTATTGGAATTGAACAAAGTAGTGCAATTACTTTCGGGTAAATCGATCAAGGATTTTGGGCTGCCGATGCCAGCTAATACTACTAACTCAGATTTAACTAACAGTGCCGAATACACACGAGAAACATCATACGATCAAACGAGACTTTTACAAAATATAGCTCAAGATGAGCCACGATTAAACATCGATCAGAAAAAAGTATTCACTGCATTACTATCAACAATTGATAACAATGAAGGGAAATTGTTTTTCCTTGATGCCCCAGGAGGTACAGGAAAAACATTTTTAATCAATCTGCTTTTAAAAAAAGTGAGATCTATCGGAAAAATTGCGTTAGCTGTTGCGTCATCCGGCATTGCCGCTACGCTTTTGGAAGGAGGCCGAAACTAATATGAGGGTTTCGTCATCTTCACGTGAGAACAGGCTATTTCCAGAGATGCTGCTAAAAGTTGGCAATGGAGAGTTAACACAAAGTGAGGGAAGGATTGACCTAGAAAACCTTTGCGTTTTGATAGACAACATCCAAGAGTTAGTCAACAATGTCTATCCTGACATTGATAACATAAGTTATAAGACAATATCTTGGTTTAAAGAAAGAGCGATTCTGTCACCAACTAACGAACAAGTAGATAAAGTAAATAACTTGATTCTTTCAAAGATTGATGCGCCGACGAAAATATACTACTCGGTCGATACTGTTCTCGATTTGGAAGAAGCTGTTCATTTTCCTACAGAATTTCTAAACTCTTCGAACCCGTCTGGACTCCCTCCTCACAAAATGGTGTTGAAAGTAGGTTGTCCTGTTATTTTATTAAGAAACCTGAATCCACCTAAACTTTGCTGGTAAAATCATTGAAAACTTTTATAATAGAGTGCACAATACTCACAGGATGTGGTACCGGAGAAGATGTATTGATTCCCCGAATCCCTCTGATACCATCGGATTTACCCTTCCAATTTAAACGTTTACAGTTTCCGGTAAAGACATCTTTTGCAATGACCATTAATAAATCGCAGGGTCAAACCTTCAACGTTGCAGGCTTAGATTTGAGCGTTGACTGTTTTTCACATGGACAACTGTATGTCGCTCTTTCGAGAGTGACCTCCGGAGAAAACATGTTTGTATTGTCTAATGACAAGAAAGCTGTGAACGTTGTTTATAAAGACATTCTGTAATATGTTGTAAAAATAAAATAAATAGTTAAAAATGTAAAAAGTAAATAAGTAAAAATGTAGTGTATGAATTTAGATATTCCAAAGATAGCAGGAAATCTTCACGGTATAGGGAAAGGGGGATTGTTTTACTCCAAATTTAACGCGTGCGGGCCACGGGCAGTAATGAATAAATCAAAACTACTGGATCGATTTTAATCACATAGGCTATATATTTTATACCCGTGCGAAGCCAGAGCGGGCCGCTATGTTTTTATATACAACGTTCACAGTTTTTCTGTACTGTATTTAGTATCAGCATTTCACCCGTGCGAAGCCGGGGCGGGTCGCTAGTATATATATATATATATATATTTTTTTTTTCAAATTGAAATTATGTTTATTACTAAATAAATGAAATGATAAAATAATGAAAGGGCACTTATCTGGTCTGTGGTGACCAGGAGTGACTCCACGCCTTATTCTTCTCTTCCTTCAGCGCTTGCTAGGTGTTTCCTGCTGTGGTATTGGAACTTGATTAAAATGGTAGCGGCAACACAACAATGCGAGACGAGAATGAATGCTGGAAAATAATAGGCGATTAGTGTTTCTTAAATATTAATGATTGTTATAAAATGTATATCAATATTTCGGCTCAGCCGTCGTCAAGATATGATACATACATATATATATATATATATATATATATATGTATGTATATATATATATATATATATATATATATATATATATATATATATATATATATATATATATATATATATATATATATATATATATATATATATATATATATATATATATATATATATATAGATATATATATATATATATATATATATATATATATATATATATATATATATATATATATATATATATATATATATATATATATATATATATATATATATATATATATATATATATATATATATATATATATATATATATATATATATATATATATATATATATATATATATATATATATATATATATATATATATATATATATATATATATATATATATATATATATATATATATATATATATATATATATATATATATATATATATATATATATATATATATATATATATATATAAAAGACAAATAAATGACTTATTTGTCTTTATTAAAGACAAATTAAAGCAAAAACAATGAAAAATCACAATGAATCGTCTCTTAAATGCGGAATGACATATCGAAAATTTGCTTTGAAATTCGAATATATCCACTCTTTAAAAGGACGATATGAGATTGCTGGGCTCGATATCAGCCAGCTATTAAATGAAAATAAAAATAAAAATAAAATACTTCATTTGGTCGTTCTCATGAAATACGATGTAAATCGTAATTTTTGGCCGAGAAGTTTATACTTAGGGCTATATGATATTTACAAGAGTTTAAAACATACGATAAAATTTAATAATATTGTTAATATTTGATTGGTTTTTTGTAAAATCTTTTTTTAAAGAATTCATTTAAAGGATTCACTTTGATGAAAAAATAAAAATAATAAAAGCCACTTACATAGCTCTGGACAAGCTCATAATTCACTCCGCCAGACTTACAGCATGCCGACTTAAGTGTTTGGGCGTTTGGAAACTCGCTTCCACTCGCCAAAACATAGTGAGCTAAACCGCCTCCACAAAAGCCCATTCACCCTGACCCAGGATTGACTACTAAAAAAATTTTTGGTAAAGAAGTCCTATAAAATCCAAGTCCCCACCAAGAAGACGAAGAATCTGCATTGGCTCCAAAGCCACAAAGCAGACGCCTGATTCACCGATGGATCAGGAACAAATGGACGTTTTGAGGCAGGCGTGTACGGAGCCAAAACCAACCACAGATCAGCATCCCCCTTGGTCCATATGCCACGGTCTTCCAAACCGACGTGTTAGCCAAATTGGAATGCATAAAAATCTAAAGTCGATTTGAGGTAAAAAATAGAAAATTAATCATCTGCTCTGACAGCAGAGCTCTGGCTAAAGCCACAACAGAATCTTCTGTGGTCTGGGACTATATGCAAGAGCCGAATTGGGAAAAGCCAACAAAATCACCATAATATGGATACCGGGCCACCAAGGCATACCCGGCAACGAAGAGGCCGACAGACTGGCAAAACTGGGCGCACTGGAATGCCCGGTGAAGCCAGTTGATGGAGTCTCCTTCGCTATAGGTAAGAAAACCATCAGGGATTGCTTGGAGCAGGAACATCGGGCAATCTGGAAACAAAGCCAAGAATGTCGTCAGGCAAAAGCCATGATGGAGCAACCACTTCCAAAAAAACCAAGACCCTACTTGACATGAGCAACCTTAGAATCACTATCGATCTCCTTACCCGACCCACGACCCTTAGTGCACATCTATTCAACCTTGGCTTGACCGAGAGCAAGGACTGCCGAACGTGTGGCGAAGGAACTGAAGGCAAATATACACATAGTCATATTTTATTAATTCCAAAAAGTACATACTATTAGATACGTCATTTTACATTTGCTATAAGTTATTCACAACTTCATTATGTGTACATATACTTTTTATATGTATAGGCAAGTCACCTTCGGATCAGTTATAAAAATCGAAATCGAACAGACTCAAATAACAAAAAAAATATAGACATTTAAAAAAAAATAACCTATCAATAGTTTTTAAGGCTAATGGTATGTCAACATAGGGTAGTGCACCAGGTAGCCATCGTATTTTTATACCGGAAAAGTAACCTTTCATGTCGATATTTGGGTTAAAAAGAGACGATTTTCGATTTGACTAAAACGTATTAACTATTTTTTATTATTAGGTAGGCACATATTAGTTATACCTTGACTATTTTTATTTACAATATAATCACTAAGACATTTTATTTTACTTTTTGACAACCGTCACTTTTTTTTGTTATTTTTGACATTACATTTATTAATTTTATACTAAAAAAACTTATTTTTATCGGTATTTTAAAGAATAATTTACTCTGTGTTTTTAATCTGGTAAACTAAATGGTGAGACTCGATTTTATTCTACAATAATACCTTCTTCATTCTTACGAGTAACCTTTTACGTTTTGATTAGTAGTAGAAGAATTTGATCATTAAAAAAGAATTCAATGATATCACGGCCAAATGTAATACTACTGTCTATACAACTATGTATTAGTTTTTAAGACAATAAACAATTTGATTTGATTTGACGATCACTGTGCACCGATCTTTAGAAATAAAAAATTATAACTTTTAAATTTAAAGTTATGTATCAGTGCTTAATTTATGCGAAAGCAAATGTGAAAAACGAGGATAAGCATTCGAGTCTGCTTGAACATAATACTCGCAATAAAAATAATATGGTAATTCGCAAAGTGCGGCTTTCTTTATACCATTAATCATTTTTATATTTATGGTTTAAAATTTTCAACTCGTTGTCAGCAAAAATTAAGTTACATTTTAAAGTTAAAGACAACAGCCGTGGACAATGTGCCTTATAAGATTAACGCGAAAACTAAATGATTTATGGCAGTTTTCGCAAATAAATTGTGTGATCCTAAGGTGGACTGCGTTCATGTGTATGTACAATTTAGATCGATCGGTAAACCCGCGAGGGCACGTCGGACAACGTATCGGCTTAACTCGGTAATGAATGCTATTAATGTGCCGCCTCAGAGTAGTATTTCTGAAGAAAGTCAACGCGCAAAAGTCGCATTTCAGGGGCCTTTTTTTCAAATGCACGGAGTCGGTGTGTTTCGTCAGGTTGCTTCGCGTGGAGAAGCTCTTGTGACATATATTGCAGTCGTAGTCTCGTCGTTTGTTGTGGACTCCACCGATGTGCAACTTCAAGTGACATAGATACCTGAACGCTCGGCCGCACGTCGGACAAGGGAACCGTCTGCCGCTGCACACGCGGCATAGTAACACGCGCCGCATTTCGTCGTCCCATTGTTTAACCGTACACGGCTTGTTGGGCTCCAATTGCGTATTGCATTTGGCGCAAGTGAATTTGCTACGTTTTAATTTCAGAAGGACAGGCTTTGTTGTCTCCCTTCTCGGGGCTTCTTGAGTCATGCGAGGTCTCAAGCAGCGAGTTGTGCCTCGGTGATAACAGTTATCGCATGAAAGTGCGATATTTCCAGCGCTACGAACCAACTGAATCGAACCGTTTTGTGGCGAAAACGACTCGTTGCACTGCGCGCACACAAAATTGTACCTCTGCACGACAACGGAGGCGGACTTGTTACTCTCCCGGCCTTTTTCGAGAGACGGGCTGCTTTCCACGTCACTGGCTGTCAAAGCCACAGTCACTGGAATTACAAGTTGTGCATAATTGTGCTCTAAGGCCATTTGAGCGACGGCTTCGGGGCTGGGTTCGGGGCATACAGAGCATTTAAATTTAAAAACTGCACCTTCCGAAGGAATGAGTCGGACAGACCTGTCGGCTGTAATTGCCGCTTTGCAATTAAAGCAACCGCCATCGATTTTTGTCAGTTTGACGTTCAAAAGTCGTTGCTGAGTTTCTTCTGATTCCTCTTCTTTAACTTCCGGTGGTGGGGTCATTCCGATTACGCGCATGCAAAATTCGAAGTCAGTTAGTAAGTGTTCGTCGGGCTCGCTCAACTCCATGCTGACGTCGCACAACCACACAACACAATATTAGTCGATAAATACTATACACTATAGGCGAAAACTTAAAATGACTAAAAAAAACAAAGGATCCTTATAAGTCAGCCTAACTGGGTGACAACCAAGTAAGGCTAGGTTTTTTGATTTAATAATCACACTGGCAACGGATCAGCGCACGACATCACCAGAAAGACATCGCCACTCGTTCGCTTGGATCCCTACAGATTTGCCGCATCCCATTTTGCCGCTTCCAGTTTCGCCGCATCCAGATTTGCCGCAGTGAACCTTTCAGATTTGCCGCATCTTTATTTGCCGTTTCCCATTGCGCCGCATCCAGATTTTCCGCAGTTTACGATCCCAAATAGCCGCATTCCGATTTTCCGCGATTTGGAAATGTCAACGTCGATTTGGTGTTGCCACCATGCAATGCAATGATGCATTAAAGCAGCGCGTTGACAATGCAATGTTGGTTCACGGTTTATCATATAAAAGCGATCTTTAACCTCTTATTTATTTCAGATTTTGTATCAAATACGAGAATGTGGTTGATAAAGGTTAATAAACATGAATGATAACAGCAATAACGATATTTTTTATTGAAATATATAAGACGCTTTACAAAGATGTACCAATAATAATAATTCCAATTTCAACTATTAAAACAAATAAATTGAGATAGAATTATTGATTACTCAATTTTGGAATTACACATTGAATTGGTAAACTTTTAGAACTTAGAAAAAAACTTATAGAATTGTTTAAGGATAGCTATTAAAATTATATTCTTCTTAATTGACAATTAACTTAGAACCCAAACTTTAACAGTATTTAATATGTATATAAATATGTCAAAAAAACGAATGTTGAATATTAAATTAGTAAACTTATAAAACTTCGAAAAAACTATAGAGATTTTCAGAACTGACTTCATTTAGAATACCTATGATTATTTAAAATTGAAAGTTCACTTATGGACTAAACTTATTCGTCATTAAGGTATTAGAAACAACCACTAAAATCTAAGTGAAAGTCAAACTTGGAAGCTTTTCGTAGAAGTCTTTGTAGTAGAGTGGGATTTGGTTTTTAGTGAACAAAATTAAGAGTCTTTCTTTCTTAATGGAAAAATGCCCTTGTTTGAGTTTTTCAAGTTCTTCAAGCGCAAACATGCTATAGGATCGTATGATCGCGTATTTCCTCCGCAGGATGTTTTCACAAAAAAATATCCAGGAGAGTTTTTTTTCGAATTTAATGACCTTTATGTCACCCATTTTAACGGAATTCTTGTCAGCGTCCTCATTGAAGTTATGGCCCTAATTTACGGTCACAGTTTACGAAAAATATATGATCGTTATCTTCATCAGGGATTGGGTTGTTAATCAAATGCAGGATACACCTACACCTACACCTTTTCTGTGTTTTGCTACTCCTTTAGGGATCCCGTTGTCCATAACTATTGATTACCCGAACGACATGTTGAGCATTATTTTTGAAGCAATTTGTCAAAATACAAAGAAATGCATCATTTCATGTTTATTAATTCATCATACCACATAAATGCTACTTTGCTACAAATTATTAAGATCCAAATAACTCAGCTATTTTACAGTAAAAGGACTAAGAATTATTGTTTTTAACTGGCTGAAATATGACACAGTTTGAAGATTGTCGTTTTGTTTATAAATATTCCCATTGATATTGCATACTGTTTAATGGTATACTGTTATAGCTGTTTTGTGACAGATTGCTGTGAAGTTGCTTCAAGATGGAAGCCCAAATGCAAAATGTCATTTGTACCAACCTGTGATAGTTTTTAATAGCACTGTAATGTCGATTTGCTGAAGTGTACTTTTAGTACACTCTTTTTTTAGTACATCTGTATACTTAGGTCAAAACTGATTTTTTTTGAGTTATGATGGTTTGCTTTTAAGCCAACGTACTGTCTGCCACACTGAGGTAAAAAGTCGGACGAAGGCTAGGCGCGCACTGCGGTGCGGTACGCTTTTTAGGCCGAACTTAAAAAAACCCCGCATTGTTTGGTCCGTGCACTGCGAATTACATCGCAGTATTTGCGCTGGCAACACTTTAGAACATTTTTTCCCCTGAATCTAAAATATAACTTTCAAAATAAAGGAAATTTTAATTAAAAAATTATTGAAATAAATATATGATTTCTTTAAATACAAGTGTCGTCTAATTTAATTAATATTTAATAATGAAGTACATGCCCATTATAAATTTCTTTAGTAGTAATCCTGCCACAGTCACCACACTGCAGCCAATCTGCAGCAGTCCTAATTCCGGGACGATATTTTTTCCATAGTGCGCGCGTTTCCATACGTTTCTAGAGATTTAAAATTTCCTGATAGCATTGGTGCTTCTAAACGGGCCACATTTTCACTGCAATATGTTGCTGCAATACATTGCCTGGCATCATTGCTAGCAATACCAGCCATACTATGCAATATACGATTTTTTTAGTATATCCCGGCCATATAGCCAAATATTTTTCGTATGGCTGATGTTTCTGGCCAGGGTTGCTGGACGATCGCTTCGCAATCAAAAATACTGCAATATTGCCCGGCCAGCTTTATTACTGTTTCGTTTTGCGCCATATATGCATCCCTTTCACGAGTCACGACGCACGGTGAACTTCACGAGTTGGCCTTGCGCGAGTGACACTGCGATTGTTGCTATGTTCTTTGTTTTCTTTCTGATGTTGTTACTTGGGAGGTTATTTTTGATTAAAATGACGAATATTTGGTGTAATGAAAAAATAATTGACTGTATTAATGAAGTGCACTGTGGAAGAGTTGTGGAATGTGGAAACCGGCACATACAAAGACAGAAATGTTAAAAAAGATGGATGGTCTGTTGTCGCCGAAAAATTTGGCGTATCAAGCGACGAGGGTTACAAAAATTCAGATGCTTGAGGACTTACGCAAAAAATGAGGCGGGAAAGAAGAAAAGTGGCAGTGCTTGCGGTAAACCAGTGAAATAGTTTGGTTTTGATGCGATTTCGTTCATTCTCACTCAAGAGGCCCTGAATACAGGACTGGACAGTGAAAATGCTACAGTAAATGTAAGTACCTTTATTATAGAATTATACAGGTTGCGAATTTAAACTTTTTCCTGCTAAATATCTATCTTGCCATGCTACGCGACCCGGTTCTCTTTGCTCTCATGGTTGCGTTTCTTCCCAGTATTCTTAAATCTGTTAAATGTTGTTCATCATCTCTCCATGACCCTGGTATTACCGTTCCAACGTCAATATTTTCGTCAATCAAAATACCCAGGTGGTGAATAGAGAGTTTGTGCTCTTGTGTTTCCTCGCAAAAAGTTATGTAAATATGCACAAGCTATAACTATATTTTGTACATATTTCAACTCAACATTAATAGTTGTATGAAATATACGAAAAACTGAAGCCAAGATAAAAAGAGTTTTACACGATTCGGGGTCCTCTAGCTATTCTGTAGAGATACACGTTTAGGAGATCCTATGTTTAAATCTATAGTATAGGGCTTGCAAATATTCTCAGTTAAGGAAAATGCATCATCTTCCAAGAAAACATATAGTGTTAATATTTCTCGACCAGGGAGAGATTCAGGATGCGGTATGTTGAGATTTCGGCTCAGGAGTGCCTTCCCAAAAGCTGTATGCCTAAAGACTCCCCCATCGGATATTCTTCCCTGAACTCCAGCATGCACATATAAAAAAAATGTACCATACGTCTATTACAGCAAATAGTACTATGCTAAAAACAGTTTGTAATTTAAATATTGACTACCACTGTTGGGTGGTCAAGTAATTGCAATGTGCTTGCCATCAATTGCAGCCAAACAGTGAGGAAAATTCCAACGATCCTCGAAATCCTTCGCGACTTCTTTCCACTCTGTCACTGCTGATGGTAGCTGAAAAAAAATATTTAACCGGTTACGTGTTCCATTTCTTAGTACAGAACACATTACAATCGCTTAAAATTGGGTGCGTATGTGTATGTTTGGTGGGAGAGTAAAGCAGATGGTAGGAGGGTGTGTGTGTATGTGTGTAAGTGTGAATATGTCTGCATCTGTAAGGGATATGTATGTGTGTGTGTGTGTGTGGGTGAGGGCATATTTAAGATGGTATTTTATAATACATTGTATTTATATACAACAATAGATTTTATTTTGATGTATAGTAAAAAAAAAATACGATAAAGTGTCCATAATAAATAAATTGCATTAATAAATGGTCAACAATAAATATGCTAGTGCATTGTGTATTTTCTTTTTTTCGTTTCATTTTTGCAGCTTGCTGTGTGGCGTACATATTTGCACCGACAACGAGCAATAAATGGCAGCTTTCCTAGTTTTCACTGCTGCTAGACCAATGTTGTATCCACGTGACATTCTATAATAACCAAACTCCTGACCCAAGAGGACGGCAGTAGTGGGAGGGATTGATATCACATCAACCATTGGTGGTGAACGGCCACTGTGGGGGGAGGGGGGGGGGGTGAGGGGCTACTGGGATAAAACCTGATCGATAGTGTTTGGAGAAGAGGGGGATGGGGGAGGGGTAGGGTTCTCTATGCGAGGCCCCTACGCGCTGCCACGCCGCAGACAAAAAATGTAGATAGATAAATTTTAGTAGATAATATACTTGCGTTTCGCTATCACTCTCATGCTAAACCAGATTTTGTATGGAAAATGTGACGAGTACTTCGTTACGTTTACTTGACGTAGAATATATTTTTATTTTTTTTAATGTTTTTTTTCCTTGCCTACTGACAGAGTAGGCAAGGAAAAGTACATGGGGGCCTAAAAAATGTAATTTTTATTAGTTTTGACTATTTTGTTTAGTTATTTTAGTTTTTTTATCATAAATATTTGTTTAAAGAGAGACTACAAACAAATTATTTGTAAAAAGAGAGACTACCATATATTATTTAAAATATTTTCCTCCTCCATATTTCCATCCTTAAGTATCTTTTCTATGAACTCTTTCTTTGCTCAATACATTAATGCTTCCCATTTACTTATCAAAAGATATATTTTCATATTCTTTCACTACCTAAAGTTAACATCAAAAATAATCGTTTAACTATCTCGTTAATCTTTAAGTTTTCTTCACGTTTCAGTTTTTTTCATTAGTCATCTTCCCGATGTACCCAAGTCTGTTACAAACTGATAGGTTTGTTTTTTACCCGACTCTATAATCAATGTTTACCTATCTTCGTCGTCACATCTCAACGTTTCGATTTTTTTTAGGGTACAAAAGTGCCCTACATTTTACTAATGTCGCTTCCTCACTCCCCAATGTTATCAACAATTTCATCTTTAAAACATCTCATTAAAATTAGTAGTCCGTAGCCGCATTGACACCGGTTCTACTCGTTGAAACCGAAGTTAAGCAGCGTTGGGCGCAGTCAATACTTGGATGGGTGACCGCCTGAGTGTTTGACTGCGTGATGCTATAAATTCCCACCTAGAAGATGTTGCTGATAGGCAACAAGGCGGGTTCCACGAAAAACCATCAGCCTTGTGGAAATAAAATAATAAATAAAACAATAGCTTTTTATTCGTGACAAACGTCAAACGTGGAACATACATTTTTAGCACATACATATCCCATTTACCTTTCAAACAACGCCTTTTATATACCCAGTTTACATTATATAAAATAAGGGTACGTTTATAGCAATCTAAGTAAATATACGAGTATAAAACGTTTTAATGATTATTTAGGCAATGACAAAGATATTACGGAGGGTGGATACTAGTATAATATAATATATATAATACATAATGTATATGAATGAAAGTTTAAAAACAATTCAAGTGGAAAGCTTATTCAAAAAAATACTTAAAGAATTCTTATTAGACAAAGATTTTTATTCGATTGAGGGGTTTGTTAATTTTAAATAATTTTTTATTATTTTTTGACAATTTTAAGTAGCAATTTTAAATTATTTTGAGTTTTTCTGATTTTATATTTCTTGGTTATTTTAATTTGTGGTTTTAGTAAGTACATCTTAAAATGTTGCATATCGACATGTCATAAAAGCAATAATGAAGTACGTTGAACTGTATGTACGTGGTGATAAATTTGGATATTGTAAAAATTGACTGATAGACTGTAATTTAAATGTACCTAGATATTACGTTTCTACAATCTGTTAAGATTTTTTGGAAATAAATTGAAATTGAATTGAAAAAAAAATGAAATAAGACTTACCTAATTATATCAGTTCTGTTCACATGAAATTAAAGCCTTTCGCATGCGACAAATGCAACAAAGCTTTCTTAAATAAGAGTAGCTGAATCCGATACATAAATGTATTTCATCGACATTTAAAGCCATTTATTTGTACCTTTGTACGAAGTGCAAACAATCATTTGTGAAGAATGGAGATTTTCGGAAACACGCGTACTGCTAAACGATGTAGTTCATTTATTGGGATCAAAATAGTGATTTAAATTACGTGGTTTAAACTCTGATAGCTATATATGTATGTTCGTTATGAATGTTCTGCGTTGATATACCAGAACGTTAATAAACTCTGCAATGCTGCTATTGTGCTACGCGATTCACTCGAAAAGCGGCTGATCGATAAGAGGGGGTTTTGCCCTTGATAATAAAGTGACTTTGTCGTGATGCGTCGTGATTCAGTCTGCTGGCATGATAGAGCAATAATGACATAGGATGATTTCCATTCACGAAATCAGTCCATCCGTTCTTTTTAACTGCCTTCCAAAAAAGGAGTAGGTTGTCAATTTGGTTGTATTTTTTCTATGTTTCTTACCTCAGAACTCCGTCATTTATGAACCAATTTGGAAAATTATTTTTTTATTTTAAAGAATATACTTTCAGAATGGTCCCACTTTTATCGAAATCCTGTTCTGACGATTGAATTCATGCGGAATTGAGGGACCTCCTCAAATATTATCATATGACGTTGAAAATTTACATGTTGGTTGAGTTCCGATGACAATGCACTTTAATGGTAAGCACGACTTATTCTACACCCGGGGTTGACTTCCGATGAGGGGACTCCTCAACTGTCAACAGCACGGAGACGATGATGCCCTCCCTTCGGACCTGGGTCCTGGTTCAGTCTGTTGGCATGACAGAGCAATAATCACACCGGCTGACATTCCGTTCACGAAATCAGTCTATTCGTTCTTTTTGAGAGCCCTGGGAAGGGACGAATCCCGGTTGTAATGAGAGGGACACGTGCTGATGAAATTAACACTTCCTTGAAAAAATCTTATCGTTGGCCGAATGTAAATATATTAGAATAGCTTTTTTTATTATTTGTTATGTGGGGCTTTTCTAAGGTCTTTATGAGCCTTGTAACACTGCGACCATTGCTGATCTATTGTGTTCGCCACCTACTGTAGTTTTGCGCTAAGCCTCGTGTCATTTAAGAACCGCAACAGGCTTTTGGCGCCAGATTGTTTTACCTTCTCAGGTTGGAGGTAATGACCACCCAAGTGGATGTATCTTTTACGCATCAGCGGGCCACACTTGCACATGAGGGGCAGAGGAGTTTCCTCTGCCCCTCGGCACAACCTGCACATTTTTGTGTCTCGGAGGTTGTACATGTGTTTGTTGAGGCCACAATGCCCCGTGAGCGCCTTCACCAGCATGCGTAGATTGTTCATATTTAGAGATAAGGCCTCATGGGCCGTGTTATGGTCGTAGGCCTTAATTAGCGCTTTGGATTGATTCAACCCTGGCGTGTTGTTCCAGTGGTTGACGGATTGTTCTAAACATAATTGTTTGAAAATTAGGTTTGCAAGGCTTTCTGGTACGCCACAGAAAGGTTCAGGGCCGTATAACGTTCCCTTTGCTCCCGTCTTAGCAAGTTCGTCGGCTTTTTCATTTCCCTCGATTCCTGCATGGCCGGGAACCCATCTTAGAATTACCCTGTTCTTTTCGCCCAGGGAATTCAGTAGTGATACGCAGTTTTGCACTAGCTTTGAATTAATGGTATTCTAAGGCTAGTGCCATAAGAGCTACCTTGCTATCCGAGTGGATATAGAGACGGTGGCTGGCGTAGTTCTTATGGAGATTGATATCCGCACATTCAATAATGGCGTATACCTCCGCTTGGAATATGAAGGCGTATTTCACCAAGTTTACACTTCTTTCGAAGTTTGGTCGCTCTCCATATATACCGCAGCCTACGTCCAGTCTCGATTTGGACCCATCAGTATACCATTTAAGGCTACAGGCCTCCCAGTGCAGTTGGCTTTTTAGTCAGTCGTTTTTGGACGGCAGTTACACTGTAAAGAGTTTTCCAAAGTTTAGGAGAGGGGAAGCATGGTGTCTGATACCATGTTGAGGGTTGGAGTTTCACTGACTGAGTCAAGAACTGATCTTAGTGCTTGTGAGATCCAGTTTACCTTCTCTCGGGCAGATAGCCTGTACATGCTGGCTTTTGCCACCTTTTGCAAGTGAATGCGTAGGGGCGGTAAGTTCAGCAGTGCATCTAGAGCTGCTCCAGGAGTGGAGGACATTGCGCCAGTTGTCATGAGGCACGCCGTTCTTTGGATATTGTTTAGTTTGGTAATCACAGTTTTCTGGTTGGCTTTGTTGCACCATACCACCGAGGCGTACGAGATTATCGGCCTCACAATGGCAGTGTATAGCCAGTGGGAGATCTTGGTGTTAAGGCCCCAGTTTTTCCCTGCCAGTCTAATGCTTATACCCAAAGCACTTTTAGATCTTTGAAATATTTTGTCTATGTGGCTGTTCCAGGTGAGTTTCTGGTCGAGCGTGACTCCCAGATACTTTACTTCCTTGGAGAAAGGAATTTGCCTGTGGTTTAGAATTGGCAGTTTTAGTCGTTCTCTCTGCACCAATTGCTAACGATTGTTAACGCTTTTTGCATCATGTGTGAGATATTAGAATACCTTATACAATTATGAGAGTTTCGATGTCTACACACAAAAACTGGCATTTTACAGAATTGTTGCTCAAAATAGTAAATAGGCAAATGTCACAAGATTATGTTACAAGATTATGACACCATTTTTATATATAGTTATCCAAATATATCTTTGAATCTATATAGTTATCCATATATGTCTATGAAATCTGCAAATTTGTAATGAACTACGAGCAATATTACAACAGTAGCAATGTAGAGCATGGCTACAATACGAGAAATCAACATGACTTCCAGGCACCCAAGCCAAATTTAACTTTATTTAAAAAAGGATCTTTATACAACTAAATAAAAAATTATAACCACCTGCCTACAAATATTAAAGAGTTAAAGGGAAAAGGGTATGCCATAGCACTGAAGGAAAGGCTTATCGGAAGAAAACTTTTACATATTAGGTACATGAATTGTTTTTTGGTTGCATTAGTTGGTTTGTTGCTTGGTTTAATAAGTTATTAGTGTAATTTTGATTGTCCTTTTCCCATTGCTACTATTTATAATGTGTTGTAGTAATTAATGGTAATATAGGTTTATTTGTATTATGTATTATTTTCACACCAATGTAAATGACTGTTTTTACTTAATTAAAAAAAAAAAAAGAATATTTATCCTAATATATATAATATAATAATACAAAGATTTTAAATTATAAACATCTTCTATTCTATATGCAGATTTATATGAATTAATATTTGATATGAGTTAGATATTACAGGTAAGCCAGTGAAAGAATGTTTTTAATTAATGATAAATTAATTAATAATATTATTTCATTTAATTATAAGTAACTTAGCGAATAAGTAAATTTCTCAACTGTTACTATAACAAGGAATTGTAAGAAACGCAAACGCATTATCACCATAAATATACAACTACAATTCGGACATTAAATTTTAGGTATTTTTATTTCTATTACTATATAAAAACATTCTATAGTAACTGTCAGAAAAATAAAATTTTGACGCTGACAGTAAAATTACCAAAATTTTAATCTATAAGCCGTGGCCAAATTTCGATCTATGTTTCATGATAAAATTGCGAGTAATTTTTTCATTATTCATATTTTTGTCATTTGTGACATACTTAAAAACTTATAAATAAATAAACGTTGTAAAATAAATATACTTTATAATTCTTTGCTAAGCGCACTCCTCATTTTATTTATTAATAAATTGCACCGGTGGGAAGCCCGGGGGGGGGGGGGGTCGCTAGTATGTAAATAAATGGATGATAACGGTAAAAATATTAAAGCTACTCACTTAGAAGCCAAGGACTTCACGGATTGATTTGGATTGTATAATGGATGTGCACAACTTTTGACTGCTCTTTAGGTTTAATGGATGTCCCTTTGCCACCGGTGAACGATCACCCATCTCATCTCAAAAACAAAGGTTATTTTTTGCAAAATAAAATATTTCTATTAGAGACGAATTAAATCGAAAACAATGAATAAATCACTTTGAAAAAATAGGCTAATGCCGATTCTTAAACATAAAATGACAGTTCGAAATATTAGAAAAATTACAAAACAAAAAAAACACTACTTAAAAAGATTAAGCAAGGATGCTGCGCTTATTTTTAAGCAAGCTTCTACATCAGATATAAATACAATTTATCCATTAAATATATATATATATTTTTCAAATATATTTTTATTGCTTTTCTTAACTGATTATGTTTAATATTTTGAACATTTTTTGCCAAGTTGCCACCCGTAAGTTGCTAAGTTGTACACATGCCAAAATTAATGTTATTTTCAGAACAAATCATATTTAAAGTCAGCCGTGTCAAAACACTTGTGTCATTCAATGACCTACGTACGTAGTTTCAGTGCCGCACCGCCCGTCGCCGCCCCGCTTTGCCTCGCCCAGCAGAAAGCTGGGCTTTTATATATTTAAATGCATGCATTGCATACATAATACAACCGTTCTAATGAAGAAAATAATTAAGCATTTGAAAATTAAACTTTGCTACAGCACAATTGCTCGCTTTTTCTATTCGCAGTAAAATGTCTTTTCAGTTCTAATACCGTTGGTTGATCGTTTTTTAAGTATAATTTATCTCAAATCATTTCATAAACTATGTAACAACAATATTTAAAAAATACACTGTTCTCTCACAGTCTCCCAGAAGACCATATCGTATGAGGCGATAGAAATTCGAGAGCAGACAATAACCTTCGCAGAGACACCGAATAGAGCCACGAATTTTCTTCATTAATTAAATAAATAGAATATCATTGCGTCTTCCTCATGGATTATAAAATAATTAATATAAATATTAGTTTCGTTTCGCTAATATTAGTTTCGCCAGTTCGTAGTAGAGACCTTAGTTTCAGGCGAGGAAATCACGCGGACTCACTTTTGTTTGCTAGTTAAAATAATTGAAAAAGTGGATATTTACGGTTAAAAAATACTAAACCCCGATAATCCTCCTGTCGCAGTTATCGTCACAGCCCATTCAGTATTTGATGTTGAAATATAGGCGTTTAATAGGCGCAAACGGATTTTTCACGACTGAACGAAGGTAAACAAGTAAATCATCACAGCTTTTATACGGAACTAACAATGAACTCATCTACATAATCGTTTCGCGACTAATATCCTAATATTTTTCTCCACATATGGCTTCCGAAAGACTCCCACAACAATTCACAGGATTTCTATAGCAAATTATTTGAATCAGGACTTTGGACCTTTTCGTGACAAACAGTCCTCACGAACAGGGACAGGGCCATCTTACTCGAAAGCAGTGTAAATGCACTGCCTGCGTTTGTCACACAGCGGAATATTGACTCAATCAGCGAGACAATAGCCCAACATCACATAGATACGCAGCGTGGGTGCTAGTTTTATTTATTTCACACTAAATATGGGCTGGATGGATAAAATAACATATAAAAATAATAGAGAGCAATAAAAGCAGCGTCTCAGCGCACATCTGCAGCTAACTGCTCTATATTCCTTCGAAATAATATCAATCGCCTTTTATTGTAGGAGATGGTGCAAACCATTACAGCACCATAAGATATTGTCAAACATCAATATGAAAAAATAGGATACGTAACACTAGCTAGAGGATGATTAAACATGACTTTTATAATATATATGTACATAATAACATATAAAATATTTGTGGTAATAAATGAATTGTAATAAATGCACAAAGGCTACTCCAGGTAAAGTAAAGCTAACTTATTCACAATACCGAGATAGCTACCACTTCAGCTGCGTAAAAATGCATAAAGAAGATTTTACACGCTTGCATCTCACAGTGTCTGGGTTGAATGGCTTTTCGATCAGTGTAAAAAAGGAAATGAATGCGAGAAATGCCGTTATTGAGAAAACAATTCTCTCTCCTAATAGGTAAAGATCATTAACGCATACATTCCAAGCTATACCTCGCAAAACCAGGCAAGCACAAGATCCAACTTCTTCCGCCCGTGGGACATCATATGTACGAGGAGAGGAGGTTCACTTTCATGAAGGACCAGAGAGAGAGAGAGAGAGACGTGCATAGTGCTAGATGAGGCTCGGTATATAAAAAAACTCAATTCTAAATATGATGAGCCCTTGGGTATTATCAAGCAAAAAAAACTGCCTGGCAGGAAAAAAAACCTAAAAAAAGAAGGGCACATAAACGACTCTTATTATGAAATTTTAAGACGGACTGAATAAACAAGAACTAAACTATAGGAAGAACATAGGAATATAAACATAGGAATATGCGGACTTAACTCAAGGAATAAAGAGGATGAACTGTGGAAAGCGTAGTTGTTATAATGCAGATAAGCAGTAATGCATTTAGCAAACCCGAATGATATTACCTCGCATCGGCGTTAAAAAGAATTCAATTACAGTGAAACTCAAATCCAAAGCGGATCGGGTAGCCTGGCTACTTAATATAAAGAAAATAATTACTTACTACGATATACTTGACAATAAACACTGCTCTGGTATCCATGTCAATAAGCATTTGCCTTTATATTTTAAAGAACTGCAAATTCAAGCTAAAATGACAGCCAAAAACAAATACAATTTTTAATGGTACAAAAAGGGATATATCTATCTTAAACTAATGGAAAACGATGTCTTAGCCATCCGCATAAGAAATGGAGCGGATTTCAAAATGATCATCTAACTAAACAGAACACATAATGGACCTGACCTGCCTCATCGGACTCGAATCACGTATTTTACTGTCGCATGTACGTTACTAGGGATAGAGAATACATCACTACAGAAATCAGTTCAGTGCTAAATCATTTAGTTAACCTCTGTATAAAGACGGGACAATTCCCAGATGCATTAAAGACCTCTATAAAAAGACCCATCTACAAGAAGAGAACCATCTCTATTGTGGCAATTACGGGCCTCTATCCGTCTTGTTTGCTATAGACAAAGTTATCGAAGCCTATATCGGAGAAAATATACAAATATACTTTCAAAATTATGATATAATTGCCGAAAATAAACACGGCTTTCTAAAAGGAAAAAGAACTATTAGGCTCTTATTAAAATTTGCAGTTTAAAAACTAATCTAAATGACAAGAAACATGTCATCATGGTCCTATAAAGAAGGCCTATAAAGAAGCTGAAATGAAGGGAAACGTCTCGAGACTGCTAACTAACTACCTTAGCAACAGAAGTTTAGTGGTTAATATAAATAACAAGTTTAGTAGTGATAGTCCAAGAGCAAGCGACAAAAAAGTGCAAGAGCTTTGGAAACGCTGATACTTTCAGATCAGACTGTATTTTGCCCATAGAAAGCCGGGGTAGAGTCAGCAGGCCAGATGACACCTGGCGCTGGCGTACTAGGAAAGGTGTAATTTTAATTAGAACCCCCAAAGTGTTTTGGAAAAGCTGAAAATGTATCTGTATACAGTGGATGCAACAGCGCCAGATGTCCCGGTATCTTACCTGCTGACTCTACCCGGTGTTCTGTGACCAAAATACTGTCTGATCTGAAAGTATAGCTTTTCTAAATATATATATATATATATATATATATATATATATATATATATATATATATATATATATATATATTGAAATATTTGATAGTTTTGTGTATATATTCTTTTTAGAATTGATCAATAAGATGATTATAAAGTAAATAATTATAAAAGCCACTTACATCGTGACGAAGGATTCCCTTGATCGGATTCGGGAATGCTTTAGGTGTTAACGAGAATGATGAATGCCTCTCACTTGCGGAAAGAGGAGTAGGTTTAAGTTGGGCCCATTTTTCAACTAGTAAACGCTCACCCTTCATCCAATTATCTCAAAAATTAAGCTACAATCCTTCTTTATACGTAAACTCACTCAATTTCCTATTATTTCAGGGGAAATAACAAGACAAGACGAGCTACTTGACAGATGGAAGAATTTAAAATTTCGAATTTCGTTTTATATGAGGGCATGTCACGATATGAGGGCATGTCATTTTCATTGATATGAGGGCATGTCATTTTCATTGATATGAGGGCATGTCACGCTTTTAGTTTTAAGTTTTCAGCTGAATATTGATCGCAGCTTCTTTATATCGCACCTTTAGAAAATAAAAAAACGAAATTCGAAATTTTAAATTCTTCCATCTGTCAAGTAGCTCGTCTTGTCTTGTTATTTCCCCTGAAATAATAGGAAATTGAGTGAGTTTACGTATAAAGAAGGATTGTAGCTTAATTTTTGAGATAATTGGATGAAGGGTGAGCGTTTACTAGTTGAAAAATGGGCCCAACTTAAACCTACTCCTCTTTCCGCAAGTGAGAGGCATTCATCATTCTCGTTAACACCTAAAGCATTCCCGAATCCGATCAAGGGAATCCTTCGTCACGATGTAAGTGGCTTTTATAATTATTTACTTTATAATCATCTTATTGATCAATTCTAAAAAGAATATATACACAAAACTATCAAATATTTCAAAATATTGAATTTTTACATATTTTATGTTTCGTTCATTGTAAATAATCCATTTAGGTTAAAGGTAATCTTTCCAACTAATATGAAAGAGCTGACTGCTTCCTTTCATTGATATGAGGGCATGTCACGCTTTTAGTTTTAAGTTTTCAGCTGAATATTGATCGCAGCTTCTTTATATCGCACCTTTAGAAAATAAAAAAACGAAATTCGAAATTTTAAATTCTTCCATCTGTCAAGTAGCTCGTCTTGTCTTGTTATTTCCCCTAAAATAATAGGAAATTGAGTGAGTTTACGTATAAAGAAGGATTGTAGCTTAATTTTTGAGATAATTGGATGAAGGGTGAGCGTTTACTAGTTGAAAAATGGGCCCAACTTAAACCTACTCCTCTTTCCGCAAGTGAGAGGCATTCATCATTCTCGTTAACACCTAAAGCATTCCCGAATCCGATCAAGGGAATCCTTCGTCACGATGTAAGTGGCTTTTATAATTATTTACTTTATAATCATCTTATTGATCAATTCTAAAAAGAATATATACACAAAACTATCAAATATTTCAAAATATTGAATTTTTACATATTTTATGTTTCGTTCATTGTAAATAATCCATTTAGGTTAAAGGTAATCTTTCCAACTAATAGGAAAGAGCTGACTGCTTCCTTTCATTGATATGAGGGCATGTCACGCTTTTAGTTTTAAGTTTTCAGCTGAATATTGATCGCAGCTTCTTTATATCGCACCTTTAGAAAATAAAAAAACGAAATTCGAAATTTTAAATTCTTCCATCTGTCAAGTAGCTCGTCTTGTCTTGTTATTTCCCCTGAAATAATAGGAAATTGAGTGAGTTTACGTATAAAGAAGGATTGTAGCTTAATTTTTGAGATAATTGGATGAAGGGTGAGCGTTTACTAGTTGAAAAATGGGCCCAACTTAAACCTACTCCTCTTTCCGCAAGTGAGAGGCATTCATCATTCTCGTTAACACCTAAAGCATTCCCGAATCCGATCAAGGGAATCCTTCGTCACGATGTAAGTGGCTTTTATAATTATTTACTTTATAATCATCTTATTGATCAATTCTAAAAAGAATATATACACAAAACTATCAAATATTTCAAAATATTGAATTTTTACATATTTTATGTTTCGTTCATTGTAAATAATCCATTTAGGTTAAAGGTAATCTTTCCAACTAATAGGAAAGAGCTGACTGCTTCCTTTCATTGATATGAGGGCATGTCACGCTTTTAGTTTTAAGTTTTCAGCTGAATATTGATCGCAGCTTCTTTATATCGCACCTTTAGAAAATAAAAAAACGAAATTCGAAATTTTAAATTCTTCCATCTGTCAAGTAGCTCGTCTTGTCTTGTTATTTCCCCTGAAATAATAGGAAATTGAGTGAGTTTACGTATAAAGAAGGATTGTAGCTTAATTTTTGAGATAATTGGATGAAGGTTGAGCGTTTACTAGTTGAAAAATGGGCCCAACTTAAACCTACTCCTCTTTCCGCAAGTGAGAGGCATTCATCATTCTCGTTAACACCTAAAGCATTCCCGAATCCGATCAAGGGAATCCTTCGTCACGATGTAAGTGGCTTTTATAATTATTTACTTTATAATCATCTTATTGATCAATTCTAAAAAGAATATATACACAAAACTATCAAATATTTCAAAATATTGAATTTTTACATATTTTATGTTTCGTTCATTGTAAATAATCCATTTAGGTTAAAGGTAATCTTTCCAACTAATAGGAAAGAGCTGACTGCTTCCTTTCATTGATATGAGGGCATGTCACGCTTTTAGTTTTAAGTTTTCAGCTGAATATTGATCGCAGCTTCTTTATATCGCACCTTTAGAAAATAAAAAAACGAAATTCGAAATTTTAAATTCTTCCATCTGTCAAGTAGCTCGTCTTGTCTTGTTATTCCCCTGAAATAATAGGAAATTGAGTGAGTTTACGTATAAAGAAGGATTGTAGCTTAATTTTTGAGATAATTGGATGAAGGGTGAGCGTTTACTAGTTGAAAAATGGGCCCAACTTAAACCTACTCCTCTTTCCGCAAGTGAGAGGCATTCATCATTCTCGTTAACACCTAAAGCATTCCCGAATCCGATCAAGGGAATCCTTCGTCACGATGTAAGTGGCTTTTATAATTATTTACTTTATAATCATCTTATTGATCAATTCTAAAAAGAATATATACACAAAACTATCAAATATTTCAAAATATTGAATTTTTACATATTTTATGTTTCGTTCATTGTAAATAATCCATTTAGGTTAAAGGTAATCTTTCCAACTAATATGAAAGAGCTGACTGCTTCCTTTCATTGATGGGAATCCTTCGTCACGATGTAAGTGGCTTTTATAATTATTTACTTTATAATCATCTTATTGATCAATTCTAAAAAGAATATATACACAAAACTATCAAATATTTCAAAATATTGAATTTTTACATATTTTATGTTTCGTTCATTGTAAATAATCCATTTAGGTTAAAGGTAATCTTTCCAACTAATAGGAAAGAGCTGACTGCTTCCTTTCATTGATATGAGGGCATGTCACGCTTTTAGTTTTAAGTTTTCAGCTGAATATTGATCGCAGCTTCTTTATATCGCACCTTTAGAAAATAAAAAAACGAAATTCGAAATTTTAAATTCTTCCATCTGTCAAGTAGCTCGTCTTGTCTTGTTATTTCCCCTGAAATAATAGGAAATTGAGTGAGTTTACGTATAAAGAAGGATTGTAGCTTAATTTTTGAGATAATTGGATGAAGGGTGAGCGTTTACTAGTTGAAAAATGGGCCCAACTTAAACCTACTCCTCTTTCCGCAAGTGAGAGGCATTCATCATTCTCGTTAACACCTAAAGCATTCCCGAATCCGATCAAGGGAATCCTTCGTCACGATGTAAGTGGCTTTTATAATTATTTACTTTATAATCATCTTATTGATCAATTCTAAAAAGAATATATACACAAAACTATCAAATATTTCAAAATATTGAATTTTTACATATTTTATGTTTCGTTCATTGTAAATAATCCATTTAGGTTAAAGGTAATCTTTCCAACTAATAGGAAAGAGCTGACTGCTTCCTTTCATTGATATGAGGGCATGTCACGCTTTTAGTTTTAAGTTTTCAGCTGAATATTGATCGCAGCTTCTTTATATCGCACCTTTAGAAAATAAAAAAACGAAATTCGAAATTTTAAATTCTTCCATCTGTCAAGTAGCTCGTCTTGTCTTGTTATTTCCCCTGAAATAATAGGAAATTGAGTGAGTTTACGTATAAAGAAGGATTGTAGCTTAATTTTTGAGATAATTGGATGAAGGGTGAGCGTTTACTAGTTGAAAAATGGGCCCAACTTAAACCTACTCCTCTTTCCGCAAGTGAGAGGCATTCATCATTCTCGTTAACACCTAAAGCATTCCCGAATCCGATCAAGGGAATCCTTCGTCACGATGTAAGTGGCTTTTATAATTATTTACTTTATAATCATCTTATTGATCAATTCTAAAAAGAATATATACACAAAACTATCAAATATTTCAAAATATTGAATTTTTACATATTTTATGTTTCGTTCATTGTAAATAATCCATTTAGGTTAAAGGTAATCTTTCCAACTAATAGGAAAGAGCTGACTGCTTCCTTTCATTGATATGAGGGCATGTCACGCTTTTAGTTTTAAGTTTTCAGCTGAATATTGATCGCAGCTTCTTTATATCGCACCTTTAGAAAATAAAAAAACGAAATTCGAAATTTTAAATTCTTCCATCTGTCAAGTAGCTCGTCTTGTCTTGTTATTTCCCCTGAAATAATAGGAAATTGAGTGAGTTTACGTATAAAGAAGGATTGTAGCTTAATTTTTGAGATAATTGGATGAAGGGTGAGCGTTTACTAGTTGAAAAATGGGCCCAACTTAAACCTACTCCTCTTTCCGCAAGTGAGAGGCATTCATCATTCTCGTTAACACCTAAAGCATTCCCGAATCCGATCAAGGGAATCCTTCGTCACGATGTAAGTGGCTTTTATAATTATTTACTTTATAATCATCTTATTGATCAATTCTAAAAAGAATATATACACAAAACTATCAAATATTTCAAAATATTGAATTTTTACATATTTTATGTTTCGTTCATTGTAAATAATCCATTTAGGTTAAAGGTAATCTTTCCAACTAATAGGAAAGAGCTGACTGCTTCCTTTCATTGATATGAGGGCATGTCACGCTTTTAGTTTTAAGTTTTCAGCTGAATATTGATCGCAGCTTCTTTATATCGCACCTTTAGAAAATAAAAAAACGAAATTCGAAATTTTAAATTCTTCCATCTGTCAAGTAGCTCGTCTTGTCTTGTTATTTCCCCTGAAATAATAGGAAATTGAGAGAGTTTACGTATAAAGAAGGATTGTAGCTTAATTTTTGAGATAATTGGATGAAGGGTGAGCGTTTACTAGTTGTAAAATGGGCCCAACTTAAACCTACTCCTCTTTCCGCAAGTGAGAGGCATTCATCATTCTCGTTAACACCTAAAGCATTCCCGAATCCGATCAAGGGAATCCTTCGTCACGATGTAAGTGGCTTTTATAATTATTTACTTTATAATCATCTTATTGATCAATTCTAAAAAGAATATATACACAAAACTATGAAATATTTCAAAATATTGAATTTTTACATATTTTATGTTTCGTTCATTGTAAATAATCCATTTAGGTTAAAGGTAATCTTTCCAACTAATAGGAAAGAGCTGACTGCTTCCTTTCATTGATATGAGGGCATGTCACGCTTTTAGTTTTAAGTTTTCAGCTGAATATTGATCGCAGCTTCTTTATATCGCACCTTTAGAAAATAAAAAAACGAAATTCGAAATTTTAAATTCTTCCATCTGTCAAGTAGCTCGTCTTGTCTTGTTATTTCCCCTGAAATAATAGGAAATTGAGTGAGTTTACGTATAAAGAAGGATTGTAGCTTAATTTTTGAGATAATTGGATGAAGGGTGAGCGTTTACTAGTTGAAAAATGGGCCCAACTTAAACCCACTCCTCTTTCCGCAAGTGAGAGGCATTCATCATTCTCGTTAACACCTAAAGCATTCCCGAATCCGATCAAGGGAATCCTTCGTCACGACGTAAGTGGCTTTTATAATTATTTACTTTATAATCATCTTATTGATCAATTCTAAAAAGAATATATACACAAAACTATCAAATATTTCAAAATATTGAATTTTTACATATTTTATGTTTCGTTCATTGTAAATAATCCATTTAGGTTAAAGGTAATCTTTCCAACTAATATGAAAGAGCTGACTGCTTCCTTTCATTGATGGGAATCCTTCGTCACGATGTAAGTGGCTTTTATAATTATTTACTTTATAATCATCTTATTGATCAATTCTAAAAAGAATATATACACAAAACTATCAAATATTTCAAAATATTGAATTTTTACATATTTTATGTTTCGTTCATTGTAAATAATCCATTTAGGTTAAAGGTAATCTTTCCAACTAATAGGAAAGAGCTGACTGCTTCCTTTCATTGATATGAGGGCATGTCACGCTTTTAGTTTTAAGTTTTCAGCTGAATATTGATCGCAGCTTCTTTATATCGCACCTTTAGAAAATAAAAAAACGAAATTCGAAATTTTAAATTCTTCCATCTGTCAAGTAGCTCGTCTTGTCTTGTTATTTCCCCTGAAATAATAGGAAATTGAGTGAGTTTACGTATAAAGAAGGATTGTAGCTTAATTTTTGAGATAATTGGATGAAGGGTGAGCGTTTACTAGTTGAAAAATGGGCCCAACTTAAACCTACTCCTCTTTCCGCAAGTGAGAGGCATTCATCATTCTCGTTAACACCTAAAGCATTCCCGAATCCGATCAAGGGAATCCTTCGTCACGATGTAAGTGGCTTTTATAATTATTTACTTTATAATCATCTTATTGATCAATTCTAAAAAGAATATATACACAAAACTATCAAATATTTCAAAATATTGAATTTTTACATATTTTATGTTTCGTTCATTGTAAATAATCCATTTAGGTTAAAGGTAATCTTTCCAACTAATAGGAAAGAGCTGACTGCTTCCTTTCATTGATATGAGGGCATGTCACGCTTTTAGTTTTAAGTTTTCAGCTGAATATTGATCGCAGCTTCTTTATATCGCACCTTTAGAAAATAAAAAAACGAAATTCGAAATTTTAAATTCTTCCATCTGTCAAGTAGCTCGTCTTGTCTTGTTATTTCCCCTGAAATAATAGGAAATTGAGTGAGTTTACGTATAAAGAAGGATTGTAGCTTAATTTTTGAGATAATTGGATGAAGGGTGAGCGTTTACTAGTTGAAAAATGGGCCCAACTTAAACCTACTCCTCTTTCCGCAAGTGAGAGGCATTCATCATTCTCGTTAACACCTAAAGCATTCCCGAATCCGATCAAGGGAATCCTTCGTCACGATGTAAGTGGCTTTTATAATTATTTACACTATAATCATCTTATTGATCAATTCTAAAAAGAATATATACACAAAACTATCAAATATTTCAAAATATTGAATTTTTACATATTTTATGTTTCGTTCATTGTAAATAATCCATTTAGGTTAAAGGTAATCTTTCCAACTAATAGGAAAGAGCTGACTGCTTCCTTTCATTGATATGAGGGCATGTCACGCTTTTAGTTTTAAGTTTTCAGCTGAATATTGATCGCAGCTTCTTTATATCGCACCTTTAGAAAATAAAAAAACGAAATTCGAAATTTTAAATTCTTCCATCTGTCAAGTAGCTCGTCTTGTCTTGTTATTTCCCCTGAAATAATAGGAAATTGAGTGAGTTTACGTATAAAGAAGGATTGTAGCTTAATTTTTGAGATAATTGGATGAAGGGTGAGCGTTTACTAGTTGAAAAATGGGCCCAACTTAAACCTACTCCTCTTTCCGCAAGTGAGAGGCATTCATCATTCTCGTTAACACCTAAAGCATTCCCGAATCCGATCAAGGGAATCCTTCGTCACGATGTAAGTGGCTTTTATAATTATTTACTTTATAATCATCTTATTGATCAATTCTAAAAAGAATATATACACAAAACTATCAAATATTTCAAAATATTGAATTTTTACATATTTTATGTTTCGTTCATTGTAAATAATCCATTTAGGTTAAAGGTAATCTTTCCAACTAATAGGAAAGAGCTGACTGCTTCCTTTCATTGATATGAGGGCATGTCACGCTTTTAGTTTTAAGTTTTCAGCTGAATATTGATCGCAGCTTCTTTATATCGCACCTTTAGAAAATAAAAAAACGAAATTCGAAATTTTAAATTCTTCCATCTGTCAAGTAGCTCGTCTTGTCTTGTTATTTCCCCTGAAATAATAGGAAATTGAGTGAGTTTACGTATAAAGAAGGATTGTAGCTTAATTTTTGAGATCATTGGATGAAGGGTGAGCGTTTACTAGTTGAAAAATGGGCCCAACTTAAACCTACTCCTCTTTCCGCAAGTGAGAGGCATTCATCATTCTCGTTAACACCTAAAGCATTCCCGAATCCGATCAAGGGAATCCTTCGTCACGATGTAAGTGGCTTTTATAATTATTTACTTTATAATCATCTTATTGATCAATTCTAAAAAGAATATATACACAAAACTATCAAATATTTCAAAATATTGAATTTTTACATATTTTATGTTTCGTTCATTGTAAATAATCCATTTAGGTTAAAGGTAATCTTTCCAACTAATAGGAAAGAGCTGACTGCTTCCTTTCATTGATATGAGGGCATGTCACGCTTTTAGTTTTAAGTTTTCAGCTGAATATTGATCGCAGCTTCTTTATATCGCACCTTTAGAAAATAAAAAAACGAAATTCGAAATTTTAAATTCTTCCATCTGTCAAGTAGCTCGTCTTGTCTTGTTATTTCCCCTGAAATAATAGGAAATTGAGTGAGTTTACGTATAAAGAAGGATTGTAGCTTAATTTTTGAGATAATTGGATGAAGGGTGAGCGTTTACTAGTTGAAAAATGGGCCCAACTTAAACCTACTCCTCTTTCCGCAAGTGAGAGGCATTCATCATTCTCGTTAACACCTAAAGCATTCCCGAATCCGATCAAGGGAATCCTTCGTCACGATGTAAGTGGCTTTTATAATTATTTACTTTATAATCATCTTATTGATCAATTCTAAAAGAATATATACACAAAACTATCAAATATTTCAAAATATTGAATTTTTACATATTTTATGTTTCGTTCATTGTAAATAATCCATTTAGGTTAAAGGTAATCTTTCCAACTAATAGGAAAGAGCTGACTGCTTCCTTTCATTGATATGAGGGCATGTCACGCTTTTAGTTTTAAGTTTTCAGCTGAATATTGATCGCAGCTTCTTTATATCGCACCTTTAGAAAATAAAAAAACGAAATTCGAAATTTTAAATTCTTCCATCTGTCAAGTAGCTCGTCTTGTCTTGTTATTTCCCCTGAAATAATAGGAAATTGAGTGAGTTTACGTATAAAGAAGGATTGTAGCTTAATTTTTGAGATAATTGGATGAAGGGTGAGCGTTTACTAGTTGAAAAATGGGCCCAACTTAAACCTACTCCTCTTTCCGCAAGTGAGAGGCATTCATCATCCTCGTTAACACCTAAAGCATTCCCGAATCCGATCAAGGGAATCCTTCGTCACGATGTAAGTGGCTTTTATAATTATTTACTTTATAATCATCTTATTGATCAATTCTAAAAAGAATATATACACAAAACTATCAAATATTTCAAAATATTGAATTTTTACATATTTTATGTTTCGTTCATTGTAAATAATCCATTTAGGTTAAAGGTAATCTTTCCAACTAATAGGAAAGAGCTGACTGCTTCCTTTCATTGATATGAGGGCATGTCACGCTTTTAGTTTTAAGTTTTCAGCTGAATATTGATCGCAGCTTCTTTATATCGCACCTTTAGAAAATAAAAAAACGAAATTCGAAATTTTAAATTCTTCCATCTGTCAAGTAGCTCGTCTTGTCTTGTTATTTCCCCTGAAATAATAGGAAATTGAGTGAGTTTACGTATAAAGAAGGATTGTAGCTTAATTTTTGAGATAATTGGATGAAGGGTGAGCGTTTACTAGTTGAAAAATGGGCCCAACTTAAACCTACTCCTCTTTCCGCAAGTGAGAGGCATTCATCATTCTCGTTAACACCTAAAGCATTCCCGAATCCGATCAAGGGAATCCTTCGTCACGATGTAAGTGGCTTTTATAATTATTTACTTTATAATCATCTTATTGATCAATTCTAAAAAGAATATATACACAAAACTATCAAATATTTCAAAATATTGAATTTTTACATATTTTATGTTTCGTTCATTGTAAATAATCCATTTAGGTTAAAGGTAATCTTTCCAACTAATAGGAAAGAGCTGACTGCTTCCTTTCATTGATATGAGGGCATGTCACGCTTTTAGTTTTAAGTTTTCAGCTGAATATTGATCGCAGCTTCTTTATATCGCACCTTTAGAAAATAAAAAAACGAAATTCGAAATTTTAAATTCTTCCATCTGTCAAGTAGCTCGTCTTGTCTTGTTATTTCCCCTGAAATAATAGGAAATTGAGTGAGTTTACGTATAAAGAAGGATTGTAGCTTAATTTTTGAGATAATTGGATGAAGGGTGAGCGTTTACTAGTTGAAAAATGGGCCCAACTTAAACCTACTCCTCTTTCCGCAAGTGAGAGGCATTCATCATTCTCGTTAACACCTAAAGCATTCCCGAATCCGATCAAGGGAATCCTTCGTCACGATGTAAGTGGCTTTTATAATTATTTACACTATAATCATCTTATTGATCAATTCTAAAAAGAATATATACACAAAACTATCAAATATTTCAAAATATTGAATTTTTACATATTTTATGTTTCGTTCATTGTAAATAATCCATTTAGGTTAAAGGTAATCTTTCCAACTAATAGGAAAGAGCTGACTGCTTCCTTTCATTGATATGAGGGCATGTCACGCTTTTAGTTTTAAGTTTTCAGCTGAATATTGATCGCAGCTTCTTTATATCGCACCTTTAGAAAATAAAAAAACGAAATTCGAAATTTTAAATTCTTCCATCTGTCAAGTAGCTCGTCTTGTCTTGTTATTTCCCCTGAAATAATAGGAAATTGAGTGAGTTTACGTATAAAGAAGGATTGTAGCTTAATTTTTGAGATAATTGGATGAAGGGTGAGCGTTTACTAGTTGAAAAATGGGCCCAACTTAAACCTACTCCTCTTTCCGCAAGTGAGAGGCATTCATCATTCTCGTTAACACCTAAAGCATTCCCGAATCCGATCAAGGGAATCCTTCGTCACGATGTAAGTGGCTTTTATAATTATTTACTTTATAATCATCTTATTGATCAATTCTAAAAAGAATATATACACAAAACTATCAAATATTTCAAAATATTGAATTTTTACATATTTTATGTTTCGTTCATTGTAAATAATCCATTTAGGTTAAAGGTAATCTTTCCAACTAATAGGAAAGAGCTGACTGCTTCCTTTCATTGATATGAGGGCATGTCACGCTTTTAGTTTTAAGTTTTCAGCTGAATATTGATCGCAGCTTCTTTATATCGCACCTTTAGAAAATAAAAAAACGAAATTCGAAATTTTAAATTCTTCCATCTGTCAAGTAGCTCGTCTTGTCTTGTTATTTCCCCTGAAATAATAGGAAATTGAGTGAGTTTACGTATAAAGAAGGATTGTAGCTTAATTTTTGAGATAATTGGATGAAGGGTGAGCGTTTACTAGTTGTAAAATGGGCCCAACTTAAACCTACTCCTCTTTCCGCAAGTGAGAGGCATTCATCATTCTCGTTAACACCTAAAGCATTCCCGAATCCGATCAAGGGAATCCTTCGTCACGATGTAAGTGGCTTTTATAATTATTTACTTTATAATCATCTTATTGATCAATTCTAAAAAGAATATATACACAAAACTATCAAATATTTCAAAATATTGAATTTTTACATATTTTATGTTTCGTTCATTGTAAATAATCCATTTAGGTTAAAGGTAATCTTTCCAACTAATAGGAAAGAGCTGACTGCTTCCTTTCATTGATATGAGGGCATGTCACGCTTTTAGTTTTAAGTTTTCAGCTGAATATTGATCGCAGCTTCTTTATATCGCACCTTTAGAAAATAAAAAAACGAAATTCGAAATTTTAAATTCTTCCATCTGTCAAGTAGCTCATCTTGTCTTGTTATTTCCCCTGAAATAATAGGAAATTGAGTGAGTTTACGTATAAAGAAGGATTGTAGCTTAATTTTTGAGATAATTGGATGAAGGGTGAGCGTTTACTAGTTGAAAAATGGGCCCAACTTAAACCTACTCCTCTTTCCGCAAGTGAGAGGCATTCATCATTCTCGTTAACACCTAAAGCATTCCCGAATCCGATCAAGGGAATCCTTCGTCACGACGTAAGTGGCTTTTATAATTATTTACTTTATAATCATCTTATTGATCAATTCTAAAAAGAATATATACACAAAACTATCAAATATTTCAAAATATTGAATTTTTACATATTTTATGTTTCGTTCATTGTAAATAATCCATTTAGGTTAAAGGTAATCTTTCCAACTAATATGAAAGAGCTGACTGCTTCCTTTCATTGATGGGAATCCTTCGTCACGATGTAAGTGGCTTTTATAATTATTTACTTTATAATCATCTTATTGATCAATTCTAAAAAGAATATATACACAAAACTATCAAATATTTCAAAATATTGAATTTTTACATATTTTATGTTTCGTTCATTGTAAATAATCCATTTAGGTTAAAGGTAATCTTTCCAACTAATAGGAAAGAGCTGACTGCTTCCTTTCATTGATATGAGGGCATGTCACGCTTTTAGTTTTAAGTTTTCAGCTGAATATTGATCGCAGCTTCTTTATATCGCACCTTTAGAAAATAAAAAAACGAAATTCGAAATTTTAAATTCTTCCATCTGTCAAGTAGCTCGTCTTGTCTTGTTATTTCCCCTGAAATAATAGGAAATTGAGTGAGTTTACGTATAAAGAAGGATTGTAGCTTAATTTTTGAGATAATTGGATGAAGGGTGAGCGTTTACTAGTTGAAAAATGGGCCCAACTTAAACCTACTCCTCTTTCCGCAAGTGAGAGGCATTCATCATTCTCGTTAACACCTAAAGCATTCCCGAATCCGATCAAGGGAATCCTTCGTCACGATGTAAGTGGCTTTTATAATTATTTACTTTATAATCATCTTATTGATCAATTCTAAAAAGAATATATACACAAAACTATCAAATATTTCAAAATATTGAATTTTTACATATTTTATGTTTCGTTCATTGTAAATAATCCATTTAGGTTAAAGGTAATCTTTCCAACTAATAGGAAAGAGCTGACTGCTTCCTTTCATTGATATGAGGGCATGTCACGCTTTTAGTTTTAAGTTTTCAGCTGAATATTGATCGCAGCTTCTTTATATCGCACCTTTAGAAAATAAAAAAACGAAATTCGAAATTTTAAATTCTTCCATCTGTCAAGTAGCTCATCTTGTCTTGTTATTTCCCCTGAAATAATAGGAAATTGAGTGAGTTTACGTATAAAGAAGGATTGTAGCTTAATTTTTAAGATAATTGGATGAAGGGTGAGCGTTTACTAGTTGAAAAATGGGCCCAACTTAAACCTACTCCTCTTTCCGCAAGTGAGAGGCATTCATCATTCTCGTTAACACCTAAAGCATTCCCGAATCCGATCAAGGGAATCCTTGGTCACGACGTAAGTGGCTTTTATAATTATTTACTTTATAATCATCTTATTGATCAATTCTAAAAAGAATATATACACAAAACTATCAAATATTTCAAAATATTGAATTTTTACATATTTTATGTTTCGTTCATTGTAAATAATCCATTTAGGTTAAAGGTAATCTTTCCAACTAATATGAAAGAGCTGACTGCTTCCTTTCATTGATGGGAATCCTTCGTGACGATGTAAGTGGCTTTTATAATTATTTACTTTATAATCATCTTATTGATCAATTCTAAAAAGAATATATACACAAAACTATCAAATATTTCAAAATATTGAATTTTTACATATTTTATGTTTCGTTCATTGTAAATAATCCATTTAGGTTAAAGGTAATCTTTCCAACTAATAGGAAAGAGCTGACTGCTTCCTTTCATTGATATGAGGGCATGTCACGCTTTTAGTTTTAAGTTTTCAGCTGAATATTGATCGCAGCTTCTTTATATCGCACCTTTAGAAAATAAAAAAACGAAATTCGAAATTTTAAATTCTCCCATCTGTCAAGTAGCTCGTCTTGTCTTGTTATTTCCCCTGAAATAATAGGAAATTGAGTGAGTTTACGTATAAAGAAGGATTGTAGCTTAATTTTTGAGATCATTGGATGAAGGGTGAGCGTTTACTAGTTGAAAAATGGGCCCAACTTAAACCTACTCCTCTTTCCGCAAGTGAGAGGCATTCATCATTCTCGTTAACACCTAAAGCATTCCCGAATCCGATCAAGGGAATCCTTCGTCACGATGTAAGTGGCTTTTATAATTATTTACTTTATAATCATCTTATTGATCAATTCTAAAAAGAATATATACACAAAACTATCAAATATTTCAAAATATTGAATTTTTACATATTTTATGTTTCGTTCATTGTAAATAATCCATTTAGGTTAAAGGTAATCTTTCCAACTAATAGGAAAGAGCTGACTGCTTCCTTTCATTGATATGAGGGCATGTCACGCTTTTAGTTTTAAGTTTTCAGCTGAATATTGATCGCAGCTTCTTTATATCGCACCTTTAGAAAATAAAAAAACGAAATTCGAAATTTTAAATTCTTCCATCTGTCAAGTAGCTCGTCTTGTCTTGTTATTTCCCCTGAAATAATAGGAAATTGAGTGAGTTTACGTATAAAGAAGGATTGTAGCTTAATTTTTGAGATAATTGGATGAAGGGTGAGCGTTTACTAGTTGAAAAATGGGCCCAACTTAAACCTACTCCTCTTTCCGCAAGTGAGAGGCATTCATCATTCTCGTTAACACCTAAAGCATTCCCGAATCCGATCAAGGGAATCCTTCGTCACGATGTAAGTGGCTTTTATAATTATTTACTTTATAATCATCTTATTGATCAATTCTAAAAAGAATATATACACAAAACTATCAAATATTTCAAAATATTGAATTTTTACATATTTTATGTTTCGTTCATTGTAAATAATCCATTTAGGTTAAAGGTAATCTTTCCAACTAATAGGAAAGAGCTGACTGCTTCCTTTCATTGATATGAGGGCATGTCACGCTTTTAGTTTTAAGTTTTCAGCTGAATATTGATCGCAGCTTCTTTATATCGCACCTTTAGAAAATAAAAAAACGAAATTCGAAATTTTAAATTCTTCCATCTGTCAAGTAGCTCGTCTTGTCTTGTTATTTCCCCTGAAATAATAGGAAATTGAGTGAGTTTACGTATAAAGAAGGATTGTAGCTTAATTTTTGAGATAATTGGATGAAGGGTGAGCGTTTACTAGTTGAAAAATGGGCCCAACTTAAACCTACTCCTCTTTCCGCAAGTGAGAGGCATTCATCATTCTCGTTAACACCTAAAGCATTCCCGAATCCGATCAAGGGAATCCTTCGTCACGATGTAAGTGGCTTTTATAATTATTTACTTTATAATCATCTTATTGATCAATTCTAAAAAGAATATATACACAAAACTATCAAATATTTCAAAATATTGAATTTTTACATATTTTATGTTTCGTTCATTGTAAATAATCCATTTAGGTTAAAGGTAATCTTTCCAACTAATAGGAAAGAGCTGACTGCTTCCTTTCATTGATATGAGGGCATGTCACGCTTTTAGTTTTAAGTTTTCAGCTGAATATTGATCGCAGCTTCTTTATATCGCACCTTTAGAAAATAAAAAAACGAAATTCGAAATTTTAAATTCTTCCATCTGTCAAGTAGCTCGTCTTGTCTTGTTATTTCCCCTGAAATAATAGGAAATTGAGTGAGTTTACGTATAAAGAAGGATTGTAGCTTAATTTTTGAGATAATTGGATGAAGGGTGAGCGTTTACTAGTTGAAAAATGGGCCCAACTTAAACCTACTCCTCTTTCCGCAAGTGAGAGGCATTCATCATTCTCGTTAACACCTAAAGCATTCCCGAATCCGATCAAGGGAATCCTTCGTCACGATGTAAGTGGCTTTTATAATTATTTACTTTATAATCATCTTATTGATCAATTCTAAAAAGAATATATACACAAAACTATCAAATATTTCAAAATATTGAATTTTTACATATTTTATGTTTCGTTCATTGTAAATAATCCATTTAGGTTAAAGGTAATCTTTCCAACTAATAGGAAAGAGCTGACTGCTTCCTTTCATTGATATGAGGGCATGTCACGCTTTTAGTTTTAAGTTTTCAGCTGAATATTGATCGCAGCTTCTTTATATCGCACCTTTAGAAAATAAAAAAACGAAATTCGAAATTTTAAATTCTTCCATCTGTCAAGTAGCTCGTCTTGTCTTGTTATTTCCCCTGAAATAATAGGAAATTGAGTGAGTTTACGTATAAAGAAGGATTGTAGCTTAATTTTTGAGATAATTGGATGAAGGGTGAGCGTTTACTAGTTGAAAAATGGGCCCAACTTAAACCTACTCCTCTTTCCGCAAGTGAGAGGCATTCATCATTCTCGTTAACACCTAAAGCATTCCCGAATCCGATCAAGGGAATCCTTCGTCACGATGTAAGTGGCTTTTATAATTATTTACTTTATAATCATCTTATTGATCAATTCTAAAAAGAATATATACACAAAACTATCAAATATTTCAAAATATTGAATTTTTACATATTTTATGTTTCGTTCATTGTAAATAATCCATTTAGGTTAAAGGTAATCTTTCCAACTAATAGGAAAGAGCTGACTGCTTCCTTTCATTGATATGAGGGCATGTCACGCTTTTAGTTTTAAGTTTTCAGCTGAATATTGATCGCAGCTTCTTTATATCGCACCTTTAGAAAATAAAAAAACGAAATTCGAAATTTTAAATTCTTCCATCTGTCAAGTAGCTCGTCTTGTCTTGTTATTTCCCCTGAAATAATAGGAAATTGAGAGAGTTTACGTATAAAGAAGGATTGTAGCTTAATTTTTGAGATAATTGGATGAAGGGTGAGCGTTTACTAGTTGTAAAATGGGCCCAACTTAAACCTACTCCTCTTTCCGCAAGTGAGAGGCATTCATCATTCTCGTTAACACCTAAAGCATTCCCGAATCCGATCAAGGGAATCCTTCGTCACGATGTAAGTGGCTTTTATAATTATTTACTTTATAATCATCTTATTGATCAATTCTAAAAAGAATATATACACAAAACTATCAAATATTTCAAAATATTGAATTTTTACATATTTTATGTTTCGTTCATTGTAAATAATCCATTTAGGTTAAAGGTAATCTTTCCAACTAATAGGAAAGAGCTGACTGCTTCCTTTCATTGATATGAGGGCATGTCACGCTTTTAGTTTTAAGTTTTCAGCTGAATATTGATCGCAGCTTCTTTATATCGCACCTTTAGAAAATAAAAAAACGAAATTCGAAATTTTAAATTCTTCCATCTGTCAAGTAGCTCATCTTGTCTTGTTATTTCCCCTGAAATAATAGGAAATTGAGTGAGTTTACGTATAAAGAAGGATTGTAGCTTAATTTTTGAGATAATTGGATGAAGGGTGAGCGTTTACTAGTTGAAAAATGGGCCCAACTTAAACCTACTCCTCTTTCCGCAAGTGAGAGGCATTCATCATTCTCGTTAACACCTAAAGCATTCCCGAATCCGATCAAGGGAATCCTTCGTCACGACGTAAGTGGCTTTTATAATTATTTACTTTATAATCATCTTATTGATCAATTCTAAAAAGAATATATACACAAAACTATCAAATATTTCAAAATATTGAATTTTTACATATTTTATGTTTCGTTCATTGTAAATAATCCATTTAGGTTAAAGGTAATCTTTCCAACTAATATGAAAGAGCTGACTGCTTCCTTTCATTGATGGGAATCCTTCGTCACGATGTAAGTGGCTTTTATAATTATTTACTTTATAATCATCTTATTGATCAATTCTAAAAAGAATATATACACAAAACTATCAAATATTTCAAAATATTGAATTTTTACATATTTTATGTTTCGTTCATTGTAAATAATCCATTTAGGTTAAAGGTAATCTTTCCAACTAATAGGAAAGAGCTGACTGCTTCCTTTCATTGATATGAGGGCATGTCACGCTTTTAGTTTTAAGTTTTCAGCTGAATATTGATCGCAGCTTCTTTATATCGCACCTTTAGAAAATAAAAAAACGAAATTCGAAATTTTAAATTCTTCCATCTGTCAAGTAGCTCGTCTTGTCTTGTTATTTCCCCTGAAATAATAGGAAATTGAGTGAGTTTACGTATAAAGAAGGATTGTAGCTTAATTTTTGAGATAATTGGATGAAGGGTGAGCGTTTACTAGTTGAAAAATGGGCCCAACTTAAACCTACTCCTCTTTCCGCAAGTGAGAGGCATTCATCATTCTCGTTAACACCTAAAGCATTCCCGAATCCGATCAAGGGAATCCTTCGTCACGATGTAAGTGGCTTTTATAATTATTTACTTTATAATCATCTTATTGATCAATTCTAAAAAGAATATATACACAAAACTATCAAATATTTCAAAATATTGAATTTTTACATATTTTATGTTTCGTTCATTGTAAATAATCCATTTAGGTTAAAGGTAATCTTTCCAACTAATAGGAAAGAGCTGACTGCTTCCTTTCATTGATATGAGGGCATGTCACGCTTTTAGTTTTAAGTTTTCAGCTGAATATTGATCGCAGCTTCTTTATATCGCACCTTTAGAAAATAAAAAAACGAAATTCGAAATTTTAAATTCTTCCATCTGTCAAGTAGCTCATCTTGTCTTGTTATTTCCCCTGAAATAATAGGAAATTGAGTGAGTTTACGTATAAAGAAGGATTGTAGCTTAATTTTTAAGATAATTGGATGAAGGGTGAGCGTTTACTAGTTGAAAAATGGGCCCAACTTAAACCTACTCCTCTTTCCGCAAGTGAGAGGCATTCATCATTCTCGTTAACACCTAAAGCATTCCCGAATCCGATCAAGGGAATCCTTGGTCACGACGTAAGTGGCTTTTATAATTATTTACTTTATAATCATCTTATTGATCAATTCTAAAAAGAATATATACACAAAACTATCAAATATTTCAAAATATTGAATTTTTACATATTTTATGTTTCGTTCATTGTAAATAATCCATTTAGGTTAAAGGTAATCTTTCCAACTAATATGAAAGAGCTGACTGCTTCCTTTCATTGATGGGAATCCTTCGTGACGATGTAAGTGGCTTTTATAATTATTTACTTTATAATCATCTTATTGATCAATTCTAAAAAGAATATATACACAAAACTATCAAATATTTCAAAATATTGAATTTTTACATATTTTATGTTTCGTTCATTGTAAATAATCCATTTAGGTTAAAGGTAATCTTTCCAACTAATAGGAAAGAGCTGACTGCTTCCTTTCATTGATATGAGGGCATGTCACGCTTTTAGTTTTAAGTTTTCAGCTGAATATTGATCGCAGCTTCTTTATATCGCACCTTTAGAAAATAAAAAAACGAAATTCGAAATTTTAAATTCTCCCATCTGTCAAGTAGCTCGTCTTGTCTTGTTATTTCCCCTGAAATAATAGGAAATTGAGTGAGTTTACGTATAAAGAAGGATTGTAGCTTAATTTTTGAGATCATTGGATGAAGGGTGAGCGTTTACTAGTTGAAAAATGGGCCCAACTTAAACCTACTCCTCTTTCCGCAAGTGAGAGGCATTCATCATTCTCGTTAACACCTAAAGCATTCCCGAATCCGATCAAGGGAATCCTTCGTCACGATGTAAGTGGCTTTTATAATTATTTACTTTATAATCATCTTATTGATCAATTCTAAAAAGAATATATACACAAAACTATCAAATATTTCAAAATATTGAATTTTTACATATTTTATGTTTCGTTCATTGTAAATAATCCATTTAGGTTAAAGGTAATCTTTCCAACTAATAGGAAAGAGCTGACTGCTTCCTTTCATTGATATGAGGGCATGTCACGCTTTTAGTTTTAAGTTTTCAGCTGAATATTGATCGCAGCTTCTTTATATCGCACCTTTAGAAAATAAAAAAACGAAATTCGAAATTTTAAATTCTTCCATCTGTCAAGTAGCTCGTCTTGTCTTGTTATTTCCCCTGAAATAATAGGAAATTGAGTGAGTTTACGTATAAAGAAGGATTGTAGCTTAATTTTTGAGATAATTGGATGAAGGGTGAGCGTTTACTAGTTGAAAAATGGGCCCAACTTAAACCTACTCCTCTTTCCGCAAGTGAGAGGCATTCATCATTCTCGTTAACACCTAAAGCATTCCCGAATCCGATCAAGGGAATCCTTCGTCACGATGTAAGTGGCTTTTATAATTATTTACTTTATAATCATCTTATTGATCAATTCTAAAAAGAATATATACACAAAACTATCAAATATTTCAAAATATTGAATTTTTACATATTTTATGTTTCGTTCATTGTAAATAATCCATTTAGGTTAAAGGTAATCTTTCCAACTAATAGGAAAGAGCTGACTGCTTCCTTTCATTGATATGAGGGCATGTCACGCTTTTAGTTTTAAGTTTTCAGCTGAATATTGATCGCAGCTTCTTTATATCGCACCTTTAGAAAATAAAAAAACGAAATTCGAAATTTTAAATTCTTCCATCTGTCAAGTAGCTCGTCTTGTCTTGTTATTTCCCCTGAAATAATAGGAAATTGAGTGAGTTTACGTATAAAGAAGGATTGTAGCTTAATTTTTGAGATAATTGGATGAAGGGTGAGCGTTTACTAGTTGAAAAATGGGCCCAACTTAAACCTACTCCTCTTTCCGCAAGTGAGAGGCATTCATCATTCTCGTTAACACCTAAAGCATTCCCGAATCCGATCAAGGGAATCCTTCGTCACGATGTAAGTGGCTTTTATAATTATTTACTTTATAATCATCTTATTGATCAATTCTAAAAAGAATATATACACAAAACTATCAAATATTTCAAAATATTGAATTTTTACATATTTTATGTTTCGTTCATTGTAAATAATCCATTTAGGTTAAAGGTAATCTTTCCAACTAATAGGAAAGAGCTGACTGCTTCCTTTCATTGATATGAGGGCATGTCACGCTTTTAGTTTTAAGTTTTCAGCTGAATATTGATCGCAGCTTCTTTATATCGCACCTTTAGAAAATAAAAAAACGAAATTCGAAATTTTAAATTCTTCCATCTGTCAAGTAGCTCGTCTTGTCTTGTTATTTCCCCTGAAATAATAGGAAATTGAGTGAGTTTACGTATAAAGAAGGATTGTAGCTTAATTTTTGAGATAATTGGATGAAGGGTGAGCGTTTACTAGTTGAAAAATGGGCCCAACTTAAACCTACTCCTCTTTCCGCAAGTGAGAGGCATTCATCATTCTCGTTAACACCTAAAGCATTCCCGAATCCGATCAAGGGAATCCTTCGTCACGATGTAAGTGGCTTTTATAATTATTTACTTTATAATCATCTTATTGATCAATTCTAAAAAGAATATATACACAAAACTATCAAATATTTCAAAATATTGAATTTTTACATATTTTATGTTTCGTTCATTGTAAATAATCCATTTAGGTTAAAGGTAATCTTTCCAACTAATAGGAAAGAGCTGACTGCTTTTTTTCATTGATATGAGGGCATGTCACGCTTTTAGTTTTAAGTTTTCAGCTGAATATTGATCGCAGCTTCTTTATATCGCACCTTTAGAAAATAAAAAAACGAAATTCGAAATTTTAAATTCTTCCATCTGTCAAGTAGCTCGTCTTGTCTTGTTATTTCCCCTGAAATAATAGGAAATTGAGTGAGTTTACGTATAAAGAAGGATTGTAGCTTAATTTTTGAGATAATTGGATGAAGGGTGAGCGTTTACTAGTTGAAAAATGGGCCCAACTTAAACCTACTCCTCTTTCCGCAAGTGAGAGGCATTCATCATTCTCGTTAACACCTAAAGCATTCCCGAATCCGATCAAGGGAATCCTTCGTCACGATGTAAGTGGCTTTTATAATTATTTACTTTATAATCATCTTATTGATCAATTCTAAAAAGAATATATACACAAAACTATCAAATATTTCAAAATATTGAATTTTTACATATTTTATGTTTCGTTCATTGTAAATAATCCATTTAGGTTAAAGGTAATCTTTCCAACTAATAGGAAAGAGCTGACTGCTTCCTTTCATTGATATGAGGGCATGTCACGCTTTTAGTTTTAAGTTTTCAGCTGAATATTGATCGCAGCTTCTTTATATCGCACCTTTAGAAAATAAAAAAACGAAATTCGAAATTTTAAATTCTTCCATCTGTCAAGTAGCTCGTCTTGTCTTGTTATTTCCCCTGAAATAATAGGAAATTGAGTGAGTTTACGTATAAAGAAGGATTGTAGCTTAATTTTTGAGATAATTGGATGAAGGGTGAGCGTTTACTAGTTGAAAAATGGGCCCAACTTAAACCTACTCCTCTTTCCGCAAGTGAGAGGCATTCATCATTCTCGTTAACACCTAAAGCATTCCCGAATCCGATCAAGGGAATCCTTCGTCACGATGTAAGTGGCTTTTATAATTATTTACTTTATAATCATCTTATTGATCAATTCTAAAAAGAATATATACACAAAACTATCAAATATTTCAAAATATTGAATTTTTACATATTTTATGTTTCGTTCATTGTAAATAATCCATTTAGGTTAAAGGTAATCTTTCCAACTAATAGGAAAGAGCTGACTGCTTCCTTTCATTGATATGAGGGCATGTCACGCTTTTAGTTTTAAGTTTTCAGCTGAATATTGATCGCAGCTTCTTTATATCGCACCTTTAGAAAATAAAAAAACGAAATTCGAAATTTTAAATTCTTCCATCTGTCAAGTAGCTCGTCTTGTCTTGTTATTTCCCCTGAAATAATAGGAAATTGAGTGAGTTTACGTATAAAGAAGGATTGTAGCTTAATTTTTGAGATCATTGGATGAAGGGTGAGCGTTTACTAGTTGAAAAATGGGCCCAACTTAAACCTACTCCTCTTTCCGCAAGTGAGAGGCATTCATCATTCTCGTTAACACCTAAAGCATTCCCGAATCCGATCAAGGGAATCCTTCGTCACGATGTAAGTGGCTTTTATAATTATTTACTTTATAATCATCTTATTGATCAATTCTAAAAAGAATATATACACAAAACTATCAAATATTTCAAAATATTGAATTTTTACATATTTTATGTTTCGTTCATTGTAAATAATCCATTTAGGTTAAAGGTAATCTTTCCAACTAATAGGAAAGAGCTGACTGCTTCCTTTCATTGATATGAGGGCATGTCACGCTTTTAGTTTTAAGTTTTCAGCTGAATATTGATCGCAGCTTCTTTATATCGCACCTTTAGAAAATAAAAAAACGAAATTCGAAATTTTAAATTCTTCCATCTGTCAAGTAGCTCGTCTTGTCTTGTTATTTCCCCTGAAATAATAGGAAATTGAGTGAGTTTACGTATAAAGAAGGATTGTAGCTTAATTTTTGAGATAATTGGATGAAGGGTGAGCGTTTACTAGTTGAAAAATGGGCCCAACTTAAACCTACTCCTCTTTCCGCAAGTGAGAGGCATTCATCATTCTCGTTAACACCTAAAGCATTCCCGAATCCGATCAAGGGAATCCTTCGTCACGATGTAAGTGGCTTTTATAATTATTTACTTTATAATCATCTTATTGATCAATTCTAAAAGAATATATACACAAAACTATCAAATATTTCAAAATATTGAATTTTTACATATTTTATGTTTCGTTCATTGTAAATAATCCATTTAGGTTAAAGGTAATCTTTCCAACTAATAGGAAAGAGCTGACTGCTTCCTTTCATTGATATGAGGGCATGTCACGCTTTTAGTTTTAAGTTTTCAGCTGAATATTGATCGCAGCTTCTTTATATCGCACCTTTAGAAAATAAAAAAACGAAATTCGAAATTTTAAATTCTTCCATCTGTCAAGTAGCTCGTCTTGTCTTGTTATTTCCCCTGATATAATAGGAAATTGAGTGAGTTTACGTATAAAGAAGGATTGTAGCTTAATTTTTGAGATAATTGGATGAAGGGTGAGCGTTTACTAGTTGAAAAATGGGCCCAACTTAAACCTACTCCTCTTTCCGCAAGTGAGAGGCATTCATCATTCTCGTTAACACCTAAAGCATTCCCGAATCCGATCAAGGGAATCCTTCGTCACGATGTAAGTGGCTTTTATAATTATTTACTTTATAATCATCTTATTGATCAATTCTAAAAAGAATATATATATATATATATATATATATATATATATATATATATATATATATATATATATATATATATATATATATATATATATATATATATATATATATATATATATATATATATATATATATATATATATATATATATATATATATATATATATATATGTATATATTTATATATATATATATATATATATATATATATATATATATATATATATATATATATATATATATATATATATATATATATATATATATATATATATATATATATATATATATATATATATATATATATATATATATATATATATATATATATAT
>OX155980.1:28976823-29014668 GCA_944548615.1 Micropterix aruncella
ATATATATATATATATATATATATATATATATATATATATATATATATATATATATATATAATATATATATATATATATATATATATATATATATATATATATATATATATATATATATATATATATATATATATATATATATATATATATATATATATATATATATATATATATATATATATATATATATATATATATATATATATATATATATATATGTATATATATATATATATATATATATATTATATATATATATATATATATTTTGATATTTTAAGGGTGTAAATTTTTTTAAATTATTTTCAATAATATATAAAATTAGATTCATGAAAAGTTACTTATCTGGGGTCCTGGTGGACCAGAAACATTTTACCGATAGTTAATGTCCTCTTTAAATACTTAGGGCAGCAGCACCTGTTTCCGCAATTGATAATTTATGATGTTCTTAGTTATTGCAGCCGAATTACTGTATGCCCTTGGATGTAATAAGTATAGGAGGATGGTTTCTGTAACAGAAATGGATGTTAGTAACTTATTTTAGAAGAAATTATATGATTGAGAATATTTCGACACAAGTCGTATTCATCTCCATGACATTTCTGATAGAACAATTTTTTCAAAATTTAAATTTAAAAAAACTGAACATAGAGAAATGGGTTAATAATATTTTGCAATATCGTTATAATACACTATAACCGACCTTGAAAAACATTATTGATAATGATTTTTAAATGAAAAATATTAATAAGCTTTTAATGAATATGTCTGAACAAATATAATTACTGTATTAATTTTGCCTATTCAGACCGGGACCCTTGCAAGCGCCTAAAATATTTATAAAAGCCAACTCCCAAGATTTAACGTCTCTTTCTTTAGCGTTATCGCCAAGGCACTTAATAATTTTTACTTTAAAACAATTATCAAAAGTTAAATTGTGTGCCTTAGCATATATATATAATAGTTTTTTTAAATTTAAATTTTGAAAAAATTGTTCTATCAGAAATGTCATGGAGATGAATACGACTTGTGTCGAAATATTCTCAATCATATAATTTCTTCTAAAATAAGTTACTAACATCCATTTCTGTTACAGAAACCATCCTCCTATACTTATTACATCCAAGGGCATACAGTAATTCGGCTGCAATAACTAAGAACATCATAAATTATCAATTGCGGAAACAGGTGCTGCTGCCCTAAGTATTTAAAGAGGACATTAACTATCGGTAAAATGTTTCTGGTCCACCAGGACCCCAGATAAGTAACTTTTCATGAATCTAATTTTATATATTATTATATATATATATATATATATATATATATATATATATATATATATATATATATATATATATATATATATATATATATATATAATTAGCCTATACCGATTCCGACGGAGTTGACGTCGAACTGACGCAAACGACCGAAGAAGAAGTAAAAATAATAAAACCTTCATTAAACAATTCCTTATCCACGGGTGTGGATGAAATTACCGTATCTTTAAATAAAAGCGCTATTGATTATATAATCGGGCATATCTGTCCCCTAGTCAGTATTAGCTAGTAAGATATGTTTCCAAACGGCCTAGAATGTGCGAAGGAAATAAAATTTACAAAGGTAGTGATCAGTTGAGTATTCAAAACAACCGACCCATCTTTTAGCTAGGCTATCTAAAACTTTTGATTAAATAACGAAGAAAAGGCTCGTAGGATGTTTGAATTTTAAAAAATTGTTTTGTAAAACCTAGTTTGGGTCCTTGGAGGCCTAGGTACGTCAGATTCTTTGGCCGAAATTACAAAAATGTGTCAACTTGTATAGACAGGGTAGAAAATGCAAAGACGTTCGACACGCTTCCACATGGTGATCTAATACAGCGACTGCAGGAGATAGTAGCTAAAAAATAAATATTGGACTGATTCCGGACCTAAATTACTTATATAGAAAACAATATGTGTGCATTAAAAGTGTTAATAGCCATCCGCGGGACTTGAAATGTAGCGTTCCACGAGGCAGTGTACTGGGACCGATCCTGTTCTTTGTTTATAATTATAGAAACATACAACTTTCACATATGCTGCCGACACAGTAAATATTTTTCGAGGCAATAATTAACATGAAATATTTGAAAGGACTAATCACGAGATAAGAATGGTTAAAGAGAGGTTAGATGAGGCTTTGCTTACTCTTAATATCCACAAAACCAAGTTGATTGCATTTATTTCTACAAAAACTGGACAAGCACCAGAATAATCTTCTCCTTATTACACATGATTCTGAAAACAAGCTGAACTGCCAATGTTTCAACGTAGAAAGGGTCAAATCGATTAAATATCTTGGGTAATAATCGACAACAACCTAAGCTGATCTGGACAAATTGATTATTTTTCTACTAAAGGATCTACGCAACATATTGGACTGACCCAATATCAAATTGTCGTATTATGCTTATTGCGAGTCAATTATAAACTGTGGCATTATTGGATGGGGAGGAACGATTCTTCAACCACTTTTTGTCCCGCAGAAAGGGTTAATGAAAATAATATTTCGAATACCGTTTGCATATGCATCAGAACTGATATTTAAGGAGATCCGTATTCTAAAAGTGCGGATGTTATAAATGAATATGATTCTAAGTCGGTTCTTTCTAAGAAAAAAATAAACTCTCAAAAAAACAAACACACAAGACGCTGTATTATTGATTCTTATGTTCCTATATTGCAGTTCCCCGAATCATTACATCATTTGGTAAAATAAATTTTATTTAACTTGGACCTATGATATATATTAGCCTATCTGCAGACATAAAGATGAAATAACAGGTTTGGTGGATGCTTGGGGCAGGAACGTCCTGAATATAACAAGAATTATTCACTGTCTAGCTTTATTTGTTATTTTCTGTGATTATTTTAAATTATTACAAACGTTGTAACTTTATCGTTCATGTTATGATTACATACATTATTATTCGGTATAGGTTAGGTATTTTTTATTATCTATTAATTTAATTTTTTAAAATTCTCTATTTGTAAAGTAGTATTTCTTCTTTTAAACATGTATAACAATTGGTCTTCTTTTTAGTGTGTATAAAATGGTCGCCCTGGAACAATTTATCACTTAGTTGGGCGACATGGGATCGATCATGCACATACGAGTATAAGCGTGACATAAATTTCTGTGGGTTTATTAATTTTTAAGTTAAATTTTATTCCTAGTTATAGAGTATATATTACCTATGTTTTTTGTTACGCTTATTTCAAACTATGGACATTGCGATAATAAAATAAATAAGAGTAGTTGCCTAATTTTGTTTTTTTTTCGATGAGGCTACTTTGCGTGATATTGCTGGGAAGTGGGTTGTCCCTCCCTCTCCATCTCTATATGCTTTCGGAGTCCCTGATATAATTAGATTATTTGTTTTATAATTAACATGGAATATTATCAGCAACATTTAGTATGATAATTATCACATGTTTGTTTGATGACATTCCACACAGATTCGGCATCATCTCATCACCAACTCTTTTCGGATTTAACATTAGTTTTTCAATTTGTACCTATTAAGACTCTTGTCACTTTCTTTTGATCGGTCGATCGAAGCTAGCTGTTAAGATCTTTTCACGAATTAGCTAACGCCACATTTCCCATCGTGCCCTAATCGACACTATAGGATTCTTAATAGCGGTTGACTTATAGTATGTGCGAGAATGTTGTCCAATGGATCTCTCGCTCGCACTCGTTGCTCTTATAACAAGTTGAATATTGAAGTTGGTAGGTACTAATAATTTGTATTTATTTATTACGGCTAAGCGCTGGATGTATCGCGATCGATTTTAATATGATATTATCTGTGATATGACATTTAGTACCGTACCTCGCATAAATACAAATTTATATATATATATATATATATATATATATATATATATATATATATATATATATATATATATATATATATATATATATATATATATATATATATATATATATATATATATATATATATATATATATATATATATATATATATATATATATATATATATATATATATATATATATATATATATATATATATATATATATATATATTGCAACGAAACCGCTCTATTATTGAAGTTTATTTTATGCAAATTTATACTATATTGATATTAATTAATCAAAACAGCGTTTTGGTGGCCAATAAGAGATGTCTACCTATTATTAAGGGATAATGTAGCTACAAGAAGCATAAGGGCGCCAGGCCACCGAGCGCTGGGCGGTTCGTTGGTTGTGCAAGCAGATCCTGCACCGGAAGCAGGCTTCTGCGCGGCGAATTTACGGGAATACAGGGTAACTTCGCTTGAGAGGCTGGCTGCTCATTCAAGGAAGTTTATCGGAGAAGGGTCGTGGGAAAACTCTCAGAGCGCGCGGATCTGCGCGCTATTTAAAAGTGCGGTGTCCTGCGTGAAGTGAGACTCGCCTTGATGAGGCGTCCGGTATAGGGAAAGGAAAGAGTCTAAAATCTGGTGAAATTCTGCGTTCTATATATCGAGATACAACTATATTTTTTTGTATTTCTGGCTCGCAATCTGATTCGACACAAAAATCGGCGGGCCGTAACCAGCGCCCTCTCTACGGGTGATCTGGCTACTACGGTATACTATGCTTTGCACCGTGACCGACAGATGGCGCTTTGCGGGGAATACGTCGGCCAAGAAATAACTAATCGATATTATTAAAATAAAATACGGAATTATATGGAACGGGAATATATCTCAAAGGAAATTAAGAAAATTAAATAAAATCCGGGATATTAAATAAATGAGAAAAATCAAAGATACTTTGGTAAGGTAGCTAGGGGGAGAGGTATATGAACGGAAAAAAAGGATAATTAAATATATATATTTTCTTTACTTTGTGTAGTCCTTTTTTACCCCTTTTCCCTTCATAGAAAAGAATGAAATTATACTCAATGTTAAAGTGGTTTAAAATATGCGCTTTATTTTTACGACATATGAAAGGTAAAATCAAGAAAAGTATTGAAAACGAATATTCATAATTATATTTTACAGTCTTATTTTACGATAGAGGAAAGGTAAATCGAGACAAAATATTTAAAACAATATTTAAAGTTGTATTTTACAGTTTTATTTTACGAAAGAGGAAAGCGTAAATCAAGATGAAAAATATTTAAAATGGTATTTAAAATTATATTTCACAGTTTATTTTACGAACGAGGACATGTAAATCAAGATGGAAATGTTTAAAACAATATTTAAAAAAATTATATTTTACAGTTTCCTTTTATGGAAGAGGAAACGTAAACCAAGATAAAATATTTATAATGATATTTAAAATTATATTTTACAGTTTATTTTACGAACGAGGAAATGTAAATCAAGATGAAAACGTTTAAAACAATATTTAAAATTATATTTTACAGTTTCATTTTGCGAAAGAGGAAATGTAACTGAAAACGAAAATGTTTAAAACAATAATTAAAATTATATTTTACAGTTTCCTTTTATGGAAGAGGAAATGTAAATCAAGATAAAGTGTTTAAAACAATATTTAAAATTATATTTTACAGTTTCATTTTACAAAAGGTGAAATGTAACTGAAAACGAAAATGTTTAAAGCAATATTTAAAATTATACTTTACAGTTTCCTTTTATGGAAGAGGAAATGTAAATCAAGATAAAAAAAAATATATTTATGAACGATGTTTAAAATTATATTTTACAGTTTTATTTTACGACCTTTCACCCCAGCGGGTTATGACCATTATTTCTAATCTCGCTCTTTTATGGCGAATATTAGTATTAAATATTTATGGTACAGAATGGGTCTGGATTTCCTGTTTTTTAGAAGTTACGATTGCTTAATACTATTATCGCACCGTACTTATCGCGCCAACCTTACCGGAACTCGTGAGAATTTTTTAGAAGTTTCATTTGGGTAAGATATAAAGAATTTTAGGGATACCTATTTCAGCGTATTGGACATCACACCATTGTAATAAATAAGGTACTTATTAATTATTTTTTTTATATGCGAGGTAGGTCACGTTCCTTCCGAAAGACCCCTAGCCAAACTCCGTCTACCTCGCGTCCGGTTTGTATAGCCGGTTTTATATATAGAATTTAATTATTTTTTAAATAGAGAAAATAGAGAAAGTAAAAGAACCAAGAACAGAAAATATGCAAAAAAAAAAATGTGTGAGCCCCAACCGGGTTGTGTCGCGCTACCTCTCTTGAATAATGAAGAAAATGTATTGACTATTTTTCTAGATAATTAAATACTTATATGGCCCTACGGCCTGCCAAAATTACAAACGAATACCACAGTATTCCGATATAAATAACGAGAACTAATTATATAAAGAAAATGAACATGATATATGCTATGAGAATAATTCCCCAAGAGAAATAAAGAGAAAAATGAAATCCTAAAAAAAATTAACCAAAGAAAGAAGAAGAACCAACATAAAAAAAAACCAGTCCCCGAACCGACGGTGCGTCTCTGTAATGACGGAAAAACACCTTATAGTTTCTGGAGACATGAGCTAAGTATCCTCTATATATAATTAAATTCCTACCTTGGAAATCTGAGCACTGAATCTAACACATTTAAAATTCTTTTTTTTAATCCGCAAAAAAACTAGAGTGACTCGAAGTAGGGTTTTCTTCTATCTGAGGTGACGGCCCGAGGCGCGACCGCATCGGACCGCCCTCAACCCAAAAAGTGATGACCGGCACGTATATTTCTTTGTCCGGCTCGCAACTATCGGATACGATTTCTACCTACCTATTGGCCTTCTAGAATGTTCCAAAATGAATTAGTGCGTAGAGCGCGTCTGAATTTATTTATAGAGAGCGTTTGGACTCATTGTTTGACTTTAATTATTTTAACTTTTATTTATTTATGTTTAATATTATCTATTGCTTATGAGAAGAAAGGATACATCGTAGATGGTTGCAACACAGGGTGTTGCAATATATATATATATATATATATATATATATATATATATATATATATATATATATATATATATATATATATATATATATATATATATATATATATATATATATATACCAATCTTTTTTTAAGAAAAAAATCACAATGAATCGTCTCTTAAATGCGGAATGACATATCGAAAATTCGAATTGAAATTCGAATATATCCACTCTTTAAAAGGGCGATATTTCAATGACGTCATTAAAACCGCGGCTTAATATTTTCAACAGTATTCGCAGTTATGGCGCATTTTTATCTCATGTCAACGCCCTTAAATTTGCAAATTTACGAACTACGAATTGTACTCTGCTATCTCGCTATCCCCGATTCCTTGTGGACTAATGCTTAATGCGATTCCTCTCATACCTATCTTGTATCTATGTAGCATTAGTCTATACGTAGCATGCACATATTATGTCTTAACCCCTCAAATGAATGGCGATTAGCTCGGATTGCCTACGGCAAAATGTATATAAATTTATATTTACATTTACATTTACATTTACATAGAGCTGGGTTTACTATAGAGCTATAGCATTACTATAGAGCGGATTACTATAAAGCGGCGCACATTTACATTTATATTTACATTTATATAAATTTATATACATTTTGTATACATTTTGCCAAGGCATCCCTTAAGGGACGCCTCACATTTGGGGGGTTAAATAACTATCTAAATCCAACACACGAATAATTTCTACTTGACCCAGTATTTCGAAAAGTCGCATTGGTGGAGTCTGCAATAGCGCTGTACTAGGTAAAACGGCAGTGCCGGATTGTCCAATAGGCCAATAGGGCACTAGCTTATGGCCCTCCGCCTTTATCATTTCCCCCCGAAGGGATCATTTCAATCATATATTTTTTAAATCGTTTCTAATAGAAAAAATCAATGAATTGGAATTCTAAGGAGAAAATGATTAATAAATTTTTTGATCCTACTAATAGTACATTTGTTATAAATAACGACCGTTGGCCGCTGCCAGCCCGTGCGATCGTATTTTGTTTATATGCGCGTATTTGCTAAACGATATTGTCAGAATTTTTTAACTTTAGCTAACTAATGTTGGACCGCTTTGCCGGTGCGATCATGTTTTGTTTATATACACGTCTATTCTACATTATATTGCCGTAAGAATGTTGGACAGCCCAAAGGAGTCCACGAAAAGTGCAAAGCCACCCCGTCGCTCGAGATTTCGACGGGCTAATGGGCCTCTACACGGGTTGATCCGGCACTCTAAAACGGTTTGACCCACAAAGGACTGTTACGCTGTAATATTTGTTTGCACTTGCTCCTCTGTCAGCGGATTGCTTGAACGTAGGACCAGCTGGCGTCGACGTCCTTATTTTACGATCTTACCCCCGTGGCCACTCCCACTTTCGACAATATCGGACGCTGTTTACGTCGAGAAGCGGCCCTCGACCTAGATACAACACTATTGTATCCCGGAAATAAACACAAAATATAGACATTGCTAGTCTAACTAATCCAACGCCCAGCGTTCATCGGCATCTTACACAATGAATTATTTACTTCTCCATAAATTGTGAGCCCTTGCAAAAAATGCATCTCAATTCTGGATTCATTGCAATTCTGGATTCAGCCATTTTGTTGTGTCTGAATTTGATGTTTATAGCCCTGTAGTTAATGGTTTATCGACCGTCAGGACTTATGTGAATTGCATTTATTTATATATTTTTAATTGTTTATGGATTTAAAATAAATGTTAATAACATTTATTTATTATCATAAATAAATTCCAAATAAATGTCTATAACATGTGTTTCCGAATTTCCTTAACCCTTCAGGCCTCGGCCCCTCAGCCGATTGACAATTTGCTGTCCCAAAAAATTTTAGTAAAAATTAGTAAAAAAATTGAAATACGATACTGTCTTCACCAAAACATTTATTACTGCCCAACCACTATACCCACAATTAAAATGAAACATATTAACATAATAAAACATAATAAAATCAAACAAATTAAATTAAAATAAAATTAAAACGGGGCCCTCACGCTGAATCGTGTTAAGGTTTCCGCGGTTGATTCCCATAATAATAGTATACCTGAATCCCGAGGTGGTTCGACAAATCGGGGTAGTTTTAATAGGGGTGGTTTCTCCCGAGGTAATTTGAATAATGCTGGTTATTCTCGAGGAGCCCCCAGTGGCTCAGGTGGCTTTCGTAGTGGGTTCCATCACGGGTACTCTAAGTACTGTTACCGTTGTGGTAAATTTAATTTTACCCTAACTATCATACTTGTCCTGATTTTTCTAAGGTCGATAAACCTCCCAAATCCCCGTCTTCTGGGTCAAAAAAATCCCCGTCAGGTCCTGTGTTCGAGACAGAGTAAGGGCGTGTGTACACACTGTCTCGACTTTATTTAAAAATCAAAAGGATAACCGTCTTCCGTTTTTAGATGTTGCGTTGGGTGATATAGCGGTTTATGGTCTTCTCGACACTGGTTCGAGCGTCACAATTTTGAGTGCCGACTCACATAAATATTTGATTGAGATCGGTTATACTCTACATAAAACTCCGTCTTTGACTTTGAGTAGGTACCTCGAATTCTAGTACGGTTAAAACGATTGGTTATATTTCTTTGCCCTTTAAATTTAATAACCGTAGTAAAGTAATTCGAGCTGTTGTAGGTCCGGATATTGGAACTTCTCTCATATTAGGCATGGATTTTGTCCGAGAATTTTACTTGGCTACGGAAATTGTGAAGTATGTTAGGTTCGAGTCTAGTGATGTTAGTTGGCACTCAGTCAGTGAAGTGAGGGTTTTGCATCCTTTCACTTCTCTGTCTGTGAACCAGCAGTCATTAGCCAACAAGATGATTGAAAGTTTTGAGAAAATTTCTACTGACGTCAGGTGTCTAGGTCGTACGAATATCTCAGGTTATTGACATTGGTTATCATCCATCACTGAAACAGCGGTATTATCCACTGTCTCCCGCTCGTCTTACACTGTTGAACGAGAAAGTTGATCGTATGCTAGAGTTAGGCGTTATCAAACCTAGCAAATGGGGTTGGAATAATCCAACTATTTTTGTTTCAAACTCGGATGGGACTTTACGGTTCTGTCTCGATAGTAGGAGGCTCAATTCAATAACGAAGCCGGACGCGTACCCTCTCATGAGAATAACTACCACCCTGGACAGTTTGCGAGGCGCTAACTATTTATCTTCCAACAACTTATCGGTCGCCTTTTGACAAATCCTCTTGGACAAATCCCCTTCATCTCAAGAAAAAAGCAGTTTTACTGTTCCTGGACGAGGTTTCTTTGTCATGCAAGTATATCCGTTCGGCATGAGCAACTCGCCGACGTACATGCAACGACTCGCAGACCAATTGCTTGGCACTTCGTTTGATAACAAAGTGTTTTGTTATCTAAATGATATTGTTATTGTCTCGCCAACCTTCAAAAAGCATATTTCACTTTTAAACCGAGTTTTAGATCGTCTCATTTATGCGAATCTGTCTATACATTTAGTTCGTCAAAAATGGTTAAGAGTTTCCTTGGAATGGTCGGATGGTATCGTCGGTTCACTTGTAATTTCTCCAGTATTGCTGCCTCTTTGTCCCGTTTGACTAGTTCTCGCAAAAGTGCCCCGCGTTTTCGTCGACACCGGAGGCGGAAGAGGCTTTTCAAAAGTTGAAACCTGCCTTAATTTCCAGTCCGATTTTAGATTGTTTGGACTATTCGAATCCGTTTGCTTTACATTGCGACGCATCGTTGTATGGTTTAGGTGGCGTACTAACCCAGATAGTGGATGGCGAATAACATCCCAACGTTTTCAAGAGTAGGACTCTCCTACCTGCTGAAACGCGATACATTTAAGTATATTATACTACCGAACGGTAGGCCCTAAGCATGATCCATGCTATCGAGCATTTTCGCGGCTACTTGGAGGGCGGTCCCAGAGCCAAAAACTTCACAGACCATGTAAGTTTGTGATGGTTTTTAAGCCTTAAAACCCCAACTGGCCGCCTGGCCAGATGGGGTATCAGGCTGTCCGCTTTTGACTTTAAGATCATCCACAAGAAAGGTGTCGAAAATGTTGTTCCTGATACACTATCTCGCTTGCTTACATGTTCTTCTGTTTCTGTGGTCGCCGATCCTTGGCACAACGATTTGTTCGAAGCGGTATAAAATAATCCTGCCGCTTTCCCCAATTACCAGATCAAGGATACTGAATTGTATTGTTACTCTAAGGGAAAGTACCAACTCACCCGTGGTTATGACTGGGAGTTAGTGGTACAGTTAGCTCTCAAAGAAAAGCTCATACAAGAGAACCATGCGTCCGATCTTTCCATTCATTTTGGAGTATTCAAAACCCTTCGTCGCCTTTGTCTACGCTATTATTGGCCAAATTTGCACGGAGATGTAGTTAAATTCGTTTCCAAATGTGAAACTTTCCAGCAATATAAGCACCTAAACATTTCCTCTTTGCGTCAGTTAGGCAACCCGAAGTCCTGTGCTTTTCCATTCCAGATGGTCTCTGTCGATTTATTGGGATCTTATCCGATGACGAGAGATCCGAATATGCATATCCTAGTTGTCGCGTGTTGCTTCAGTAAATACTATTTGCTTTTCCTTCTGAAAAGGGCTACTAGCAAAATTGTTAGTCACCTAATGGAGCATAATGTCTTTCAGCGCTTTAGTGTTTCGCAGTATGTTATTTCCGACAATGGAAAACAATTCTTTGGCAAGGAGTTTACAGAAATAATGGCCAAGTATCGGATTCCCAAGGTTTACTTTAACCCGAAATATTGTCCTTAGGTCAATGCGACTGAGAGGCAGAACCGTCGAATTGTCACTGTATGGGCTATATCAATGAAATATGACCATAGCTCCTGGGATCTCCACCTTTCCGACATTAAGATGGCGATCAATTCGGCTGTTTCGTAATCTAATGGGTTTAGTCCTTTTTTCCTTGTTCATGGTCGAGAACCGATTCTTGACGGTTCCTTCTATACTCAAACTCCGGAATCACAAACCGAGGTCATTTTTGGCAGTAGATTGTCCTACGCTCAGGATTTGAGCGATTTGTCTGGCGTTTTCCATACCGTGAGGAAGAAATTAGTAAATTCGCATGCTCACAACAAGGTTCACTATGACCGTAAATACCATCCTTCCTGCGGAATTTGAAGTGGGAGATAGGTTTTATAAAAAAAAACATATTTCCTGAGCGATGCTGGAAACTATTTTATTTCTAAATTTGCCCCACGGTACGAAAAGTGCCAGATAGTTAGGAAACATTCTGAGCTGGTATATGAATTGCTGAATGCTCAGGGAAAGAATGTTGGCTCCTGGCATATCAAGGATTTCAAACTAAAACCTCAAGGTTCTCAATAGTTTTTGTAATTATTCATTTTTTCTTGATTACATCAATCTGGTAAGTTGTGATAATGAGTCCGACTACCACGACTCCAATATTTTGTCCTTTACAAAGGTGTAGTACCGAGTGGTTACTATCATTAAAATAATTGTGTTTGATATCAATCGTGCTAGTGAGCCTGTCTAGCACCACTGTGGTTTGAATATGTATCATGAGCGGGAAGTATGAAAAGGGATGGTTTGCAAGGCAGTAATGGACAATCTTCACATTTCCTAGTAGGTATTAATTGTTCTGTCGAGGTCTAACCATATGTCATCAGTTTCTTTTGTCCACGACATTTTTTTTTGGCTTGATTGTTCGTAAGTTGTTCAGTGCTCCTTCGGTGAGTAGAGGTGATTTGTACGGATGTTAGGACACCTGGTATTGATTTTGTTTTATACATGGGCCTTGTACGTTCCATGAGAAGTTGTATTTTTTTTGGTATTTAGTAGTTTGTTTTTCCTCTACGGTCAAGTAAAGAGTGTTTAAAATAGCAGTTGACCTCATACCTTACCTATCAGGTTTTCACCTATAGTTAAAGGGGAGAAGTTATTATTCTTTAAGTATTTTTTTATGTTTCAAAAGGGTAGTTTCCGCCCTAAGAGAGGGAGAGTTTTGTCGAGTGGTAAAAAATGGAGTTTCCTTTATTACATGGCAGTCTATGTTTGAACGTTTTTGGTATCAGATTTTAGGAGATTTTGAATCGGGACCATTCGATCGAAATCGTTCGTGTGCTCTTTCGAGTTCTTCGTGGGAAGGGGGCTGTAACAAATATCGCTTTTTTTTTCTGCGCGGTCGCGGCATCCGTTCCCTAAGAGCCGTAATTTCGTGGTTTTGCCTTGTTTTTTAATTCCGGGCGTTGTTTGAGCGTGTTTTTGCAAACATTTCTCTAATATTTAACATAATTAAAATAGTTCGCGAAATGTCATATTTGACAGGTAGAGCTGGGCGAATCGTATCACACTGCCGTGAATCGGTTTATTTTATAGAGTAAAACTAGTTTGGGTATAACCCTACGCTCTATGTCTATGAGAACAGGGCAACTGTTAAAATTGTACGCGGGACAAGTGCGTGAGTTTCGGCGATTCGCAGGTGCGTTTTTAAAGTGTAAATGACTAGTTGTAGTTTTTTTTAATGTAGGCTATTTCTGTAATTGTTGGTAAGCAATTTTCTTCATTTTGTGGTTAAATTCCTACGTGGATCGTCACGATATTTATGGATGTTTCTTTTGTTTGCTTCAGTGGGCGGCACCTCTGCTTAATCTCTGTTATACCTTCGTTTCCGTTCTAATTGCTGCTAATGTGAGGTGTAATGTCCCTACTTGTAATGGATTAAATTACGACTCGATGCCACATGGATACCTGCTTTCATTAATGGATTAATTTACGTTTCTTGTTGGATGCTGTCAAATTGTGACAGTAGAAACTGCTCGGCTGCTGCTGTAACGGAGTGAAGTGTGCTCCTGAAGGCGCGGAATTACAGAACATTCTCTAGAAACGTGTTTTTTTTCTTTTTGTGCGTATTTGTGGGAGATATTCCTGAAGGCCAAAGCCAGTGATACATAACAAGTGCACGACCCAAGATAATTGATTGCTTAGTGTGCAGTTGATTTGTTTTAAGTAAAGTTTCCGTTATTCGCTTTTAAAAAACGTTGGCATTCATCAAAATAAGGGTTTTTTGATTTTCGTTTAAGTATATTTTTTTTTTGTAACCCGTGTCGTTATAAAATTAAGGGTTAAAATTCTTATTGATTATCGTCATGCGTACTGATTAACATCATTTGTACCTTTTGAGATACTTACCTTTTTTTTTTTCAACATTGACATATTTTGATCGAAATTTTATTTATTATGTTTTATTTCCATTCCATATGTTTACGGAATTCGATAGTTTTGAATATTTTTTCATTTTGTATACTTATTTGATTGATTTTTGGAACTTAAATTATGTTTCGTAGTCTTGATAATTTTTAGTTGGTTTCATATAATTTTTCAATTACTTGTTTTCATTTATAACTAGGCAGTACTCGAATAAAACTTTATGAGCCAACCTTAGTGCGAGTAATTTGTGCGATCCATTTAGAATAGGTTTTGTAATATTTTTAAGTTATTTTTTTTTGTAACAATAAAAAGTTGATTTTGATTTGAATGTACCTAAGGTATGAAAACTATTTTTAAAAGATAATGTATAACATAAGTATCATATATAATTATTGTATACGGAATGAATGATATGATTACCTCGCGTTTTGGGTATGATGTTTAAATCACGGTATACTTATACGGTAAAATTCTCTTACTTACTTCAATGTATATTTCTGTGCTTTTTTCTATCCCGGTTACACCTGGTTATGAAAAGCTGTATCGTGTGATATAATTTTCTCTACTTTCTGCGTAGATAAAATGCCCCAATTGGCTGATAGCGTTAACTAATCCACTATCAGTTAAATTAAAAGTACCCATAAAGATTACGAAATCTATAGCCGATATCCACAATTACGCAACGATTGCTTCCACAAGCGAATTCACTCGATCCTAAAATTTATAAAACTCCTCCCAGATAAGCATTTATTTAGAGTAATTTAGACTTTGTATATAAAACAATATGGAAAAAATATGATCGTAAAATTTACTACTTCTATGACGTTATTGTTTCCCGCATTTCTGCTAACGTGGATTAACTTTCCCCTTAACTGTTTTTTTCCGAGGTCAATAAATTAAACGCAACCTGTATAATAAATGATACTGTTAATTTATTGTCATAAGTTATAATTACATTTTGGTTAATTGATAAGCCAGAAAAATAACGAATAGCCGTTTTTTAATAGAAAAAACAAGAAATACTTAAAATGCAAAAGTTTTCGGCTAATTCATTGATTCGACTATAAATGCAAGAATATTGTTGATAATAACATAAATGATAAAATTAATAATTTCTTAAATCACAACAAAATGGCAGTATTGAAATTATATACTAATACAAAAAATAAAGAAATTGACTTCTGAATTTATATCCTTTCTTTATATATTTTGAAATAAATGTAAACTCTAAATTTACTATAGACAATCTTAAGCGGTTTTATTAAACTGTATTTAATTATGCTAATTACAACCAGAAAATGTATTATACACGAAAGCACCGTAATATTGTAAAGTATGTATTTAATAACTTTTTTTGCCATGATTATTGAATAGAAAGAATATAAATCATAAAATAGCCTAAGAAATAGCATGGCATCATAATTCATCATACATGCAAATTATAATAATTGTTAGAATATAATATATATATATATATATATATATATATATATGTCAAAACGTTTGTCCGGATTTTATAAGCTTAATGTTTAATTACAATATGTATCATTACATTCGTTTTCGTTTATTATACACTATTTATACGGTATAGCATGATTATCTTTATGTAACTCGTAGCCTACGTGACATCGACATGGCACATATTTAATTAAACATACGAAACAAAAAAAAATATGTTACATTTAACTTTACATTTTTATTAGTACATAAAACGATATGTTTAATTACGAAACTGTTACACGAATAAATTAAAGACTATACGAGACTCCAGACAAAACATGTTGCCGTTAAAATATTACTTAAAATTATGTTTATTATTCCCAGTTTCAGTAATTTCTCCTCAAGTCATTGGTCTCTAAGCTGAAAGAGAAAATAGAACCAACATTAATTAGGTTGAATTCGAGAAAGGTACAAATGGACTTACCTAAGATTTGATATTTATCGTAGCCTTCGGCTCACAAAATATGGATAACAGTGAAGTAAAATAAGAGTTAAATAAATATAAATGGAAGGAAGTGTGTTTATTTTAAGGGCTCGACTGGGATAATGATGGGGATGGGGTATGTGAACTGGCGGAGGAGATTCTATGGCGTCGAATTGCTCCCAAAATAATAAGGAGCCTGATGAAAAACTACTGATTAATGACGAAGATAGTTAATGACGAAATCCATGTGCAGCGGGGAAAGATTAGATCAAAATTTTAGTATAAAAGCAGTGAGTTAAACGAGTGTTATACGGAAGAGGTAACTTACTTTGTGCAGGGAACAGCGTTCTTAGCAGAGATAGCCATCCTGCCGAGATTGATGGCACGGGAATCTTGCAGCTCAACTTGATGAATACATCCAGAGAATCCGCCAAAGCCAGCGGAATTCATTGAATCAGGAGCGCCACCTAACAAAGTAATTAGAATATTTCTTCCAGATCACCTGGGCCCAGAGGCAAGATGAAAACATACCTATGTAGATGCTGGAGTCAGCGTTGAACATTTGAGACAGTCCCGGGGCTCTTCCTTGCTCCTGGTGATCATCCACTTCGAGGTAGGCGTCGGATCCCTTTCGCCTGACCACCACCTGGTGACGGTTGCCATCTGCTACAGGAGTATCCGACACCTTGATTGAACCCACTCCGCCTCCTAACTCCCATTGGAGTTCTACAAATCCACCAGACACTAAAAATAGAGAAAAATGTTTTTCAAAATCAATATTTTTAATAAAAGGTATATTATGTAGGTACATTTCGTACAGTGCTCAACGTCGATAGACAGTAATAGTATATTATATTTTATATTTTTACACGACGATTTTATGTGAACCGTCAAAATAGTAATAAAAGTCAAAAAATACCAGATGGCCACTTCTTCGGTACTATGATTGTGAAATACAATCTCAATTATTTTAGATATATTATTCCACGTAGGTAGGTTTTGTATTGCCATTGAACACATGAAAAACAAAGAAAAGAGAAAGGGCGAAAACATCAAGGCAACACAAAGATAAAAATAAATGATGTATATGCGAAGTGAACGCATAGAATATATTATGTCAACGCATGGAAAATCCAATTTTTATATTAAATATTTTTTATTAGAGTATGATACGTGCATACCTTGTGTTATAGTAATTGAGAGGCAAATTGATTAAAAATACTTTTATGAAATAAAACCATGCATTTTTATTAGTTAAGTAAACGTCTATTTTATAATATGACTTGAGTGTGTTTTAAGGAGCCTTGCAACTCGTTTCGTCTCGACGAGACTTAAATTGTTTTAAAATTTGTAAAATTCCCGGGAATTCTGTTATAAAAAAGTATATTCATATGTCGTTAATATGAATAATCCGGAGAATATGAATAACCACCGGCGACCATGTATAATACCAAAACCAGCCACTTTGCAAAAAGTGATGAATTCATGACTTTTTTATCATTCCCAAAGTCTTATGGAGAAAGCTAAAAAAATATAAGGTAAAATAGGTCACTGAAAATGTATGCATGTAAAATGTAAAATGTAGCCAACTGCTTCTATATTTCCTTTTTTTTACTATTACAATTACTAATGCCAACAATTAAATATGTTGAAATAAGCATAAAACAATTTTATGAAGACTAAACAGAAATTTAAAAGTACTTTTCAAGATGAAGGTAATGGACTGGGGTTCCTCTGACATCCGATCCGGTTTCGGGGCAGAAAGGTCAGAGAAAGTTGAGGCTAGGGTTTGGCGGTGAGGAAAAGGGGAAGCTTGGCGGATGATAATTTGATTTTCATGGCAGTTTAATGATCGGCTATCAGTACGGAACCCTAAATCTATTCAGCATCTTATTGACATTTAAAACATTTTGGTGATAGAATTATAGAAATGCGATAACGCGTTCTTGAGATATCGTGTTTCCGACGAATTGAGGTGCCTGTATAAAATGTCGAGCTCTTAACTACAAAACGAGTCGTAGGTATTCCAAGGCTGTTAGAAAATCATTTTGTTAACTTATATTAGGGGTTTATATTAGACAGTAAGTATTGATTCTTATAAACAAAATAAAGACGGATTTATCTTGTGAAATTTGCAACACCCGACGATGTTGAAACCGCCGCACGGTGGTCTCACCCATGGTCATAAATAAAATTATCTACCTTGTCCTATCCCTTTTTCGGTAATTACATTATATTCAAAAATGGAAACTCTATATTTCATGCAATTATCGGTGGCGTCACTTTATTACGAGCACTCAAAGTTGTACTTTATCCTGTGGGGGCTATTTATTGAAAAGCGCGCGGTAATTAGGTTTTGTCTGTGTCGATATTACCATAATTTTAACAGGCTTCGAAAATCCATTGCTTAATGGATAATCAAGAACCAGTTATAAGCATTAATTTTATAATTGTTTTGTAATTGTAGTATGTTTAATCTTTTTATTAAAGCAGTTTAATTATGTTAGGGATAATATGTCAAAAGTGGCGAAATTACAAGTTTAAACTAGAGCTAAGTTTTGCGGCCCCTACTTGCCCCTAATATTTCATATTTGATACTGTAGCTCCTTTCGTCCTCTTTTCGAGCATACATATCACTGAGTGCGGAAATGCAATTTTACCCATCGGATAGTTGACAGAAGGCTGTAAGGCGAAAAATAAAGACGTCAAATTGTTTAGGCTAAGAAGCTCGTGAAAATGTCTAGGCAAGCTACAAACCAATATTTGTTAAATAGGTTATTATAAAGCAATCCGAGAAAACCAAAATCTAGTTTTAGTGACTTAGTTCCAAGTCTTCTCTTGCACCTTTTAAGCTATTGCATAGCTTTTATCCCGGGCCTAGAGGCCAGCGCGGCGACCGAATGAAGAAATTTCTTAACGAAAATTAATTATTTTAAACTGATAATTACGTATAAACGAGTACTGCTTACGATTCGAAAAAAATATATGTTAAACAAGAACATTTTTCTAATATTCTTAGCTTTGAATATTTTAGATTTTGTTTATATTACATAGTGTAATTAATTTGTGAAATTAGGTCTAACCGAACACAAAAACGACTACTACGCAAATACTATCTGGCGTATTATTATAAAACCTGCACCATTTTAAAGATAATTTAATTATCTATCTTTTTATCTACGATTTTTTTCGAAAAATCCGTTTTTTATGCTTTATCGAATAAAAAATTCGTGCGCGGCGCTCTATCGGAAGACGTTTAAATTATTCCGAATCATTTGCTACCGCACGCAGCCGCAAATGATTCGGAATAATTTCAACGTTTTCCGATAGAGCGCAGTTATCAGATATCAGAAAAAATAAAAAATACGTGTGGCACTCGGGGACTGCCACGGTAAAGCTATTGCATAGCATTTTTAACAACTTATGCAATTATAATTATTTATTTATTTTATTTATTTTATTTTTTCTGATATCAGATAACTGCGCTCTATCGGAAAACGTTGAAATTATTCCGAATCATTTGCGGCTGCGGTAGGAAATGATTCGGAATAATTTTAACGTCTTCCGATAGAGCGCCGGATTATTCGAACAAAATCGTAGATAAAAAGATAGATAATTAAATTATCTTTAAAATGGCGCAGGTATCATAATTATACGCCAGATAGTATTTGCGTAGTAGTCGTTTTTGTGTTCGGTTAGACCTAATTTCACAAATTAATTACACTATGTAATATAAACAAAATCTAAAATATTCAAAGCTAAGAATAGTAGGAAAATGTTCTTGTTTAACATATATTTTTTTCGAATCGTAAGCAGTACTCGTTTAGACGTAATTATCAGTTTAAAATCATTAATTTTCGTTAAGAAATTTCTTCATTCGGTCGCCGCGCCGGCCTAGGCCCGCGATAAAAGCTATGCAATAGCTTAATAAATAAAATTAATTTATAATTTTAATTGCATAAGTTTTTAAAAATGCTATGCAATAGCTTTACCGCGGCAGTCCCCGAGTGCCACACGTATTTTTGTTTAATTATTTTTATTAATGTTGGATCTCTAAATCGTGAAACTAATAAAAAAATACGTGTGGCACTCGGGGACTGCCACGGTAAAGCTATTGCATAGCATTTTTAACAACTTATGCAATAATAATTATTTATTTATTTTATTTTTTCTGATATCAGATAACTGCGCTCTATCGGAAAACGTTGAAATTATTCTGAATCATTTGCGGCTGCGGAAGCAAATGATTCGGAATAATTTAATCGTCTTTCGATAGAGCGCCGCGCACGAATTTTTTATTCAATAAAGCAAAAAAACCGAATTATTCGAAAAAAATCGTAGATAAAAAGATAGATAATTAAATTATCTTTAAAATGGTGCAGGTTTCATAATAATACGCCAGATAGTATTTGCGTAGTAGTCGTTTTTGTGTTCGGTTAGACCTAATTTCACAAATTAATTACACTATGTAATATAAACAAAATCTAAAATATTCAAAGCTAAGAATATTAGAAAAATGTTCTTGTTTAACATATATTTTTTTCGAATCGTAAGCAGTACTCGTTTAGACGTAATTATCAGTTTAAAATCATTAATTTTCGTTAAGAAATTTCTTCATTCGGTCGCCGCGCTGGCCAGGCCCGCGATAAAAGCTATGCAATAGCTTAAAAGAGCTAATAATAAATTTTCAATTGCCTAAATAATTGATTTATAATATTAATTTATGCACAATAAATCAAGGTTCAAGTTTAAAGGAGTCGTTATTTTATGCTTCATTTATGTACGTGTGTTATAATAAGACAAAAACTTCTGTTATTTATTTTTGACACCTTTTCCCATACTATCAAAACCACTGTGCGCCGTTGGCCAGAGTTGCGTCTACCTTAGGCAAAGGCGGTAAATCTATTTTTATCTTGTTTATGGTTATGCCAAACAACCGCCATAGTCTTAGATTTCACAAATATTGGTTAGTATTTCAAAATCCCGGTTTAAGTAATACATTTTCGCCAATCTATTACATATTATTAATTTTAACTATATAATAGTTTCCATGTTAATTGGAAATTATTCGTATATACACTAATCTATATAATAGAGAATAGTACTATTTTATTTGAAACTTTAAAAAATGTTTTAGTACACTAAAATATGGTAAAGCTTTGTTTATGTATAACAAATATGCCAAATATGGCATAACAATGACAAATATTTTCTACGGGCAAATTATGATCTATGGTCCAGAAATAATTAAACGAGCAAAGACAATTGAAAATTACCTTGAATGATGATGAAATCACCATTCTTAGCATCCAAGCCAGTCTCTCCTTGGTAGAGCAATAAACCGTCAGGTATGTCTGTGGTGAAAGCCATGGCGATGGTCTCCGCTTCGTTTGGATTGTCGTGGGGTAGGAGAGACGCAGGCAGTTCAATATAGCCTTCTCCGTTCAAGGTGACATCATCTACTAATTCTACACCTGTGGGTAATATAGAACAGTATTAATTACACGGTCCCAGCTGTGGTTTAATTGATTATTTGTAAATAGCGATTCAACCGCGAATATACTTTGCTAAAGAGACGACAACGAACGAATAATAACCGCAGCGAAAGAAACACGATTTTCCGCTTTTAGGGCTCAGTGTCTTCAGTGTCGGTCTGATTACAATTATATACTATGGCATTCTCAGCCGGCTCGTAGCCCAGTGGCCAGTAAATCGGTCTGTGTTGCGGGAACCCATGTTCAAACTACATTTTCCTCTTCGTCCGACGGCGTATACGGTTGAATTAGTATAGAGGATCAACGATAGAAAGCGTCATATTATAAAATGCATAATTAAAATACTGTAATTATAATAATCTATCACCATCTACTACCAGTCCGCGGGTGTATATAACTATCGCAATCGTACAAGCGAGAAGCGCATTTAAACCCGTCGTCATCTACTTTCTACAACGGAAATGTTCTACAGCGTGTTTGTAAACACCGTGACTGCGACATTTCCTACGGAATCTATTCCTACAACTATTTCGACGACTGCGATATCTATTTCCTACGACTGCGAGAAATCTATTTGCTATTATTACATCTATTTCCTACTACTGCGATATTTCCAACAAAAATAGTTCCTTCACATGAGTAAATAATTGAGGACTATTCACTCACGGTGCGAAGGAATTTCGGATGAGCAATTCAAAAAGAAGACCAAAGACTAACGCCTTAAGATAAAAGGTGCTTATACTCTTGTCTTCGCTTATACTCTTACACGGCCCGGTGGCATAGTGGTTAGGTCGCCTGATCTTACAGTGTAAGGTTCCGGGTTCAATTGCCGGCTGGGTCACCATTTCAGTTGGGATAATATTAACGGAATCGCATTTTCAGTTCTGTCGATCGAATGTACACATGTACACACATGTTACAAGCACACATACATATAAATACTTCATATTAGGGTTGGTTGTAAGAGACTGTAATATGACAATAAACCCGCCTACTATGAAATTTCACAATAAAGAATATAAACAAACGAAGAAACTCTTCTAATGCAAAATACTGCAGCTGCTCATTGTCGCTTTCTAAAGGCTCAATCTGAAAGAACAGCCCGACTCCCTAATATTGGCTGAATTAAACTTTGATGCTTGAATAATTGCTTAACTGTTGAGCTGCGGAATGAACTTTCTAGTATAAAGACTTTAATATAATATTTCAACAACAAAATTGCAGAAATTGAGGGAAAAAATAAAATCTTTGAATCCAATATTACAACAAATTACTTACTATAAAAACAGATCAGCAGCCTAAAAACTAGATATACTAATTTGAAAAACGATCATAATAATAAGGAGTAGTGGGATCGTGTGAAGAATGTTGAGATTACTGGCATTCCAGAGCAGAAAAATACCGCATAGGAATTGACGTCAGTAGGAACGAAGTCGACTTCGCATCTAGAGTAAAGCCACGTAACCTAACGTTTGACGGCCAAACCAAACCACTGATAGTACAATTCACGAGACGCGTTACTAAAGACACGATGTTATCAGCTATTCGGAAAGGAAAATTGACTCAGAAATTCGATTTAGATGTCACGGGCAACCCGAAAGTTATTTATGCGAGCAAATATCTAACAATGAGCAACAAGAGTCTTCTTAACAAGGCAAAAGTTCTTGCTTTTTCAAAAACTTTCGCTTTTCGTTAGAAAGCCCCCTTCTTTAGAAAAGGGCTTTAGAAAGAAAACCCTTTTCTTTAGAAAAGGGGTTTTTATAGTGCTGGGTTAGAGACGGCGGCATCAACGTTTGAAAAATCATCAAAGCCTCGCCCAATCCACAATAAAGATGACCTTAAAGAAATTCGCTTATAAAACGATCTGCAACGAATTTTATTTTTCTTAAGTCTTCATCTATTTTGGCTATTTTGTATTAATTACTACTTTGGGTCTGTTATCCATTTACCTAAGCTAATTAACACACACTGTAATATATATATATTTTAAATCGCTTGTTTCACCCTAAGACTTTCCCGGCAAGTAGCCAAGGACTGATTTCATCTGAATATTAATTTAATAAATAAAATCGATGCACACTCTCTCCCGACTCCGTTTTGGATCTTGTTGAAATTGCCTCCGGCGGCACAATTCGTTTCTCGGATAGCCTTGGGCGGCTTGGCGGTAATATTTAATTAAAATGTATGGTGGAATTTGAATATTATAAGTGAGGCATGTATAAATCTAAATCTTGTTCTAAATCCGCTTATGACAGCGCAGAAGGCGCTTCTTCGGGTTATTGCCAAAAAGCCCCGAAGGTACCCCTCAAACGACTTGTTTGCAGAGCTGAATATATTAGACATCAGGCAGGTATATGCAAAAACAGTCTTTCTTAACTACTTAAAAAGTAAAGATATTCACGTTAAAGCTGAGCATAAAATTTCAACGAGGAGCGCCACAACCTGTAAACACAATGCACAGAAAACCCGAACATCCTTCGCCCAAAGACACTTTAGCTTTATAGGGCCAAAAATTTATAACCATCTAAAAGAATCTATAAAAACATGCCAACATACTAAGTCAATCCAATTAAAATCTAAAATTACACAACGTTTACTTCAACTTGGTAGAAATGAGGTGGAAAAGGCAATAAGCCATATTTTAAAGTAAAGGTCTGCATTATTATTATTGTCATACATTGCACTACACTTTATATTTAAATACTATTTATTTGTTTGTTCTACAAACTTCATATTACGACATTTTGTATTAATATTTATTTCCATGACTATGCTATATCAACATTTTAAATATAATTATAAATTTAATTTGAATTCGCTTATCTATTTTATATTTTATCATATTTTGTATTTTTGATTTTAATATTATGTACACATGAATAAATCTTCGCCATACATAGAGTTTTCCTTGGTACGGGCTATGGCCTAGTTAGGCAGATTCTGCAACTAATAAAATTGTAAATTTATGTTTTGAATGAATAAAATTATTATTATTATTATTATATGACATTTGACAAGGATTTCACAATGTGATTTCACAAAAAAATCACAATGTGATTTCACAAAAATTTCACAATGTGATTTAAACACAACAAGGCATCTCTGTAACAAATTTCAAGTCTAGGACGCCCCATGGTGGACCGATTCCCACCACAATTTTTACAACTTTTGGCATGAACAAATCATGCCCATGCCAAATTTCAGTATAATCCCATGACTCGTTTGGGCGCTATAGTGAAGGAATATACACACACTGAAAGACTTCAGTCTGGAAATGGTAGTATTTAACTGGGGAGGGGGGGGGGGGGTCAACATGTATATATCCATCTGCATCTCGATTTTTTATATCGTTCTCACAATACTTTACCTACTCAACCGGTGAAGTAAAATATTAATATCAAGTAAAGTAAAGTAAAGTAAAAGGTATTTATTTCCAATACAACCATACAATTGTGTAGGAATGACAGTAATTAATCTTAAACTAGTTACTCAATTTAGACAAGAGATGATATACAATATATAGCTTTAAACTTACCAATTTACAAAAACATAGACTATATGATAACAGTTTACAACAAAACAATTAACGGTAAATAATATGTATTAGATTAAATGGGTAGATACGATGCTATGTATTTTCAAAATATTTTAAGAAGTCGTTATGGGCATACATGTTGATTTTGGCAAGGAATGTTTCATGGCGAGAGCGACTTTGAAAAGGTTGGAAGTCTCGGCATACGAGCGAAGCTCGAAATTTACCGGTTACTTATTTTTACACATTGTATAGGATTGGGTATATAGTATAGAACTTACGCAGTTGACAGTTAAATCCTCCAGTAGAAAGCGGGCAGTCGCAACGGTAGATTCCGGCTCGGGTATTACGGCAAGTGCCTCCATTCTGACATGGCTGCGCATCGCATGCATTTACGGATTGCGGGGTCAGCCGCGATGACGGTTTATCGCAACGGCGACCTGCCCAGGCAGGAGGGCAAGTGCAGGATACGGATCCTGACTGACAGTAGCCACCGTTCTCACACTGAGGGCACATATCGTCCTGGTAACATAACAAATAGAAATTTTGAATAAAAATACTGTGTATCAAATAATAGACATTTTTGTAAAATTAATTTTGTGTTACATCGTTTTTTATCAGTTCCAAGTAATTAAAGTTTTGTTTGAAAATCTTCTATCTTACAAAAACGCAGAAAAATATCAACTGAAAAAAGCCAAGACGTTTGGGATTTTTACGTTTACGTTTTTTAAGGATCTATTTTTAACGTAACATATCCCCGTGTTAATGTTTAAGTTTAAGACTACAAACTCAAAAAGAGTTTGAAAAATCTTTCAGATATAATTATTTTCATTAAATTCTGCATAAAAGTCAGACAAAAAAAATAATAGGAAAAATTTTTAATGAAATGTTCAATTTTAATGAACAACTGCATTCATTTCATTTACCTATATGCTTTTTTGACATATTAACTTTGAGAATATGAGAATGTACTACCATTAGGAGCATTTTTGAAAGTTTTCACCGTCTTTCACACCACTAATATTATTCTTATATTATTTAGGAGTTTTACAAGATAAGACTTTAATCAAAGTTAGATTTACCTACGTTACCTACGTGTTCCATATAAATTAAACATAATTTAATCTGCAATATTGCTGCAAATGTGGGACTGCTAAGTGGGGATTTTCGAGTTCACCTGGTACCGAACCAACCATTAAGCTATCCTTTACCTGTGCTCCATTAGATGGTATATCGCCTCTGTGTCCTCCGTGGGGCCTAAGGTCTAGTAACTGCTGGGGGGATCCACACTCTTGGACGTTATTCGATTGGATCGGAGAGCTTACGATGTCCAATTTGGCTCCATGAATTTCAACCTAAAATAATGTAACATTTCTAATTACAACAAATTTCTTTTAGATAATAAAATAATGAAATTGTAAGAAAATGTAAAACCAACATCGCTTATGCAACCAATGAAACCAGATTGTACTCCTACAGCCTTGTTTACGGTGAGCCAGTCGCTGTTGTATCCGCCGACGTACAAAGGCGTTTCTAGGTTGAGTACTTTTTTCGTTCCGGGAGCTGTTCCAGAGAAGGTCTCGTTGCCGTTTAGAGTCAGTTTGCCCTGATTGTAGAACCTCGAGACAGAGATGTTGGTCCATTCATTGGTTACCACCGGGCGGCCACTTTTGATGATTGCTGGACCTAAGAATTGAACCAGGTAATAAACCATGAGAAAGCAATCATGAATTATCTGATATAAATAAGTGGATATTTGGGTAAAATAAAAAAAATATCTAGAACATTATCATGAATAGAGAGCAATTAGAGCAGAAAGACCATTTTGGAAATTAAAATTAAAGACTGTCATTGCGTACCTGATCCAGTATCGAATCTGAATTCTAGATATCCGTCCTTAGTGGTTAGCGATGTGAAGTCTCCGTGTCCGTGTCGTGATTCAGCGCAGTAGAAGATGATGCCATCCCTCACAGGAGCCACCGGCTTCACGCGCAGAGACATTTTTAGATGACGGACTGGTTTGGGAGGTCCGTAAGCTATGTAAGCGCCTCCATCAAATGCCGGATACTCAATTTCTACCCAGGTCTCGCATCTAGAGGTTAAAAGTCGTTTCAGATTGATATTTAATAGTTAAATAATAATGATAATCATCAGTATTGAGATTAATCTTTATCAAACTAAAAAATGGGAGCTTCGAATAAATGGGTAATTTCAGTGGTTGGATGTACTTTGGTGTAGTGAAATGGCATGAGAGCGATTAAGATGACCACATTCCAAATGCATCATACGAAGTCGTCAATGATGAGACCTGTCTAATTAGGAAGCAGAACACTACTTAACATGAAAAAACCTTCACGATAATAGGGATAACATCTCTGGAAATTCATCTTAGCAGCATAAAATCGAGACGCTTTCAGTGATAACATAGAGTGTGATTCCAAATTGACTACAATAAACCTTGCAGTAGAATAGACATTACTTCCGGTGTATAGCGTCTTTATGAATTGAAAGGCAAGGATCGCCATGGTTAGTTCTACAAATTGATAAATGGTCGTAACATCCACCAAAGAGACTCCATTTACTGGCTATGTTTAGGTGATGTCTTTGCTGTAAAATAGGCTTCATCTGTGCGATACAGGACGAAGTTATCAATGCAAATAATCATAGAAGATTTACAATCGAAAATAGTATTGTCGAAAAATGTCGCATGCCCGGTAAAAGAATTCGACATCTAATCTCCGGTTGTTGAATGCTTAGCGATACTAAGTAATTGTACATAAATGTACCAGCAAGACCTAGCCTTCAAATATAATTTAGTCGACGCCATAGTGCTATATTATATGGCGCTGGACTCTATTATGATGAAACAATTGTTGTGAATAGGCCTGATATAGTGAAAAGGTCGATAAAAATGCGCGGCAGACATATTACATGACGACCAACTCGATAAGGCAGAGAACAATAAAATTTCGAATTATCTTGTTTTAACCCATGAAGTTGCTGACAGATGAGGAGCGAGTGTTCTTTGAGCTAGAGAGGCCCAAACAGATAATGCTGAAAGCGGTATTACTGGCAATAACCAAAATATTGTGGGACGGTTTCTGCATTTGTAGCTATTGATCATCTAGGCCTGATCTAAAATGTATGGCCTAACTTAGTGATCTGATCTGGCCGATATGACCAAACTTTTGGTTTACATACGAATGTAATATAATGAAAATTTAAAAACTATCAATTCAATTAAAACTTGATATTAAATAAGCAGCCATGTGTTTTTTTTGCCATTTTTAATCTCCCCGAACATGAATGCTGTTTAGATCGCAATTTGATTACAAATATTATCGCTAAAAGAGAAAAAACATTAAAATAATAACCTTTTTCCGACAAACCCAAGAGGACAACTGCACTGTAGCCCGTCATCAGTATCCCGGCATTTTCCTTTACCGCAGATTCCTGGTCGGCATGCTTCTCCAGCGCGTTTGCAGTCAGGTCCAGAGAATCCATCAGGACAAAGGCAGGTGAAGCCGCGGGAAGTCAGCGCATCCTGTTTCAATAATAACATTAGACAAAGAAGAGACATGGGGAAGAACTGCTATGGAGACGGGCGAATATAATTTACGGTTGACGTAACAAAATAAAAATATGCGAAAAGGACACATATAACCGGTCACGCCGATTGGACAGTTTGACAGTCGCAGCTGTTTATGTACACCATTTGGCAATTAATGTGTCCTCTAGTCCCTTTTGCGTACTCAATACTTTATCAAGTATTATTTTTATTTATTGTAATGAGTGGGTCATGATATACCGCGAAGACTGTATACTAACCTAGTAAAGTGACAGCCTTGTATGATCTTATGTCACATGTATATATGCCATGTGTGGCTACATGATATGGTGACTAATTTATGAAATGCTTACCTGGCAAACAGCGTTATTGTAACAAGGATTCGGTGTGCATGAATCGCATTGATCTAGTCTATTTGTCTCTTTAGCGTCTCTCATGAGTGACATGTCTAGCCTACCAAGAGTCAAGCGGCCGATGCATCCTACCAACCTGCGAATAAATATATTTCATTAGTATTTAATATAGGTCGTACATTGCATTTAGAGGTTAAAAGTTTTTAGACATAATTTATCTGACACATGATTATAAATATTGATGAAAAATTGTAATTTCTTCTGCAGACATAATTTTATAAATAACTAAGTTTTCACTATTTCACGTTTTCAAAGATGAAAGTCACTTAAGTGACGGTAGTAAGTTTGCCCCCAGATTACTACCTAATGTTCAAATGGGGGCAACATATTGCTAAATCTTGCTAGATCACTGGAGGAGAGGGGAGGGGTAGGAGGGTATGGCAAAACTTATTTGTCAATTACCTGTTTTTTGGAATGTTTTTCATATTACCGTAGATTTTTTTTCAATTAACGGATTTTTGTTGAGGGATCGTAACTTACCCTGATTTTGGCCGAAAGTCCTCTGGCAATTGGTTGGTATCTGGGACGCCGCCTACATACAAATCTGCTCCGAGATCGAGGCCCTGATATGTGCCTTCAGCGGTTCCGTTGAAGGGACCAGCGCCATCGATATACATAAATCCTAAAAGAATAATAAATTAATATAAATAATGAAAGCTTTCTTTTATAGTTTTAATTTATGTCTTTCTCTGATATGCGTATTGTATACTTCTACGTTTAATTTATGTTTATTCTATAGCCTGCTAAATGCTATATTATAGCTTCTAAGACTTTATTTCTGATTATGGAAAACTGATATATTACATGGATACATAGTTTTTGTTTACAATATTTTAGTATGATAATTGCCTATTTAATATGGCACATCGAAGATTAGTTTAGTAAAGGACCATGCGTTTTTAATATATTTTTAACTTCTTGATTATAATTACTCATATTATTTTTGGTAATTTAGTGATATTTGAGCATTTTAATATGTACGATCTTTATAAAAAAGTATATGTAGGTACCTACCTATTTTGAGTATTTTTTTTATGTTAACACCTTTTATTTAATTAATAAATCTATAAAGGTATAACCTAGTTCGATAATTGGCTTTTGATATTTTAGTGTGTAATTAATTGGTTATAACATTAATATATTATTACTACTTATCTATTTTAGTATTGCATAACTTTTATCTGAGTATTTTAGGTTTAGGCTAAAATATTTAAACTCTACCCATATCTATGTTTATTTTTAATTTTTTTCCTAATATTTGTTACCGTTTCTATATTGGATGTTACTGCGTTTTTTGTATGTATGTTTTTTTTAATTACTTTTTACTTTTTTTTAACATTTTTTTCTAATAATAACAGCACTTTAGGTATACATTTGCCTCGTGATAGCGATGTCTAATGAAGCAATAGTTACAGTATAAGAAATATAAATAAAAGTACTAAAAGCTAATATATTGTACACCTCAATGGTAAACTGCGTTGAACTTTCTGTACCTATACACAAGTATGACACACATGTAGTTTACTATAAATGAATGATTTGATTTTTGATTTGAAAACCACATATATTTAGCTCGCGACTTACTTACCATCTTTCTTGCTGCGGCTGATTTTGATTGTATGCCATTGATGAAGGTCCAGAGGTCTATCACCACGAATGACTGTGGTACCAGCTCCCAAATTGTAACGATATTCTGGGACTCCGCCAATCAGTGAAAGCGAAATGAAATCGCCTGTCGGATCTTCCTTCTCGCTGTTGTATAGAATTATGCCATCGTAATCTGCAATAAAAAAGGCGCGGATATTAGGAAAGTTTACTGCATAACCACAAGTAATAACATTTCATAAATGTATAAGTAGGTATATTACAGGAGCCCTTCGGCTACATCGAACAGGCCAAGAATGTTCTGAATATTTTTTTCTAAAATTGCCGATAATAATTCATCTAAAATAGACTTTTCATTGAATATTGATAACGTTAGATTTGTCAGAAAGATAATCCTTAACGGAGAGACCGCGACTAAGAAGAAGCTGACATAACAAATTACGACAAATGGTAATCGAAAAAATAACGAAACTCAAAAAATGTATACTTTTAAAATTCAAAAAATGTTGACTTTGTAAAACGCCACAGTAAAGAATGTTTTTTTATTTTTTGGTCGCCTGTGATGAGCAATGGCTTCTTTATATTACTCTTAAATTACTGCTAACCCTGTCTGTGTATAGAGTTTGTTTGTGTATCTTGAATAATATTTCTTAATAAAATACCCTAAAACAAGGGAGAAAATTTCTTAAAATTTCAAATTGCCAGCCGCAGTCCGCGCGAGAGCAAAGTAGAATATAGATTTCGAATTTTGTTGGAAAAGGGAGTATCTGGGCCACACAATATAGTTAAATGTCAGATTACGAGCGAACGAGACGGTTTCGGGAGCTTGCCGTTGGAATAGCAAAGTTGAGGCGGCTAGCATGGTGAACGGTGCCGCGCGTGCGCTTTTACCGCCGCTTTCACCGAGCTGATCGATATATCGTGCAGGTAACACCAATACATCTGCCATAGACATCTCGAATCGGAAGGACATAATTCAGACAAATTGATACCATGCAGACATACATACGCTTCCAAGCGCTGTCCTACTGTATTTCTGTTTTAATAGTGGTTGTTGAAAAATAGTCTATGATGGCTTCTAAAAAACGATTTTACCGACTTTCTGCCTTAGGCGTTTTATGTTAAATCAACAGCCATGCGCTCCGACAGAGCCTTTCCAATTTTCAGCATTTGGACAACTTTATGCAAGTCACCTTCACGACCAAAGACTATTGACTCTAATTATCTTGTATTACACTTACCTTCTGGTTTGAGGGAGACTTCAACATCGACGGACATGTAGGCATCGTTCAGCTTCTCAAGTGCCAGAAATCCGTCGCGCTTGAAACGAGGTACGATATTTGTGACTCTCAAAACAACTTTCCGTTGCGTATTTACACGTCCGTTGGACACCTTGCATATGTAAGATCCAGCGTCGAGTTCGGATAGTTTCAATAGCCGAAGTTTGCTCTGCAATCGAAAAGAATGTACACTTAGCCCACAAAGCGAAATACACTTTTAATTTTTCAAAATGATTGCAATCGCGCAATTCTGGAATATATTTCTTTGCAGGTATATATTTGACGCCCAATTAAATAAATACGAGCGCAAATGAATACGAGTGGTCCAAGTGACATTTTGGTGATTTTGAGTTTAATGCAAAAAATCCATTTAAAAAAACATTATTTACAATTACAGAGTCACCCAAAATTGACTTCTTCAAGAAATCATCAAATTAAAAACTATGTGCCATACTACTTTTTCTTATGCTATGTTTACTTAAGAATTCCTTTTACCTATTTTGGACCATATCCCAAAAAAAATATTTTTGCATTTGGGCCACTGGTTCTAAAGGCCTCTATCAAAATGGACGAAATTCATGTACTCGGTAAATAATTGTACTGAGAGAGTAACTAAGTGTACTACGGTAAATAATTGTACTGAGAGAGTAACTACTACATTTCCATACTTCAAGATTTGCTATTTTAATAGCAATATATTTTTAAAAAACAGCCCCGCCCCGGCTACACAGGTAGCCATCGCTTCGGCGGCGGATGAGTTCGGCCGAAATCGCTTTAGAATTTTCCAATTCCAGTTCTAACTTTCTGCGTCGATATTCATTTCCGCTGCAAAAAGTCTAAGACGCCCACGTCGTCCTGTCAATGACAAACTTAATAGGCGGTCTGTACATATGGTCGTTCTTTAGCCGACCACCTTAATCCACCTCCAAACTGTCGTCACACTACATCTGCATCCTACACTTTAGATGACTTCACTCCTGCTTTTCAATGTCAATCTGGGAGAATATAAAAAAATCCGGCATTACCAAAATATGCATAATAAGTTTACACGGTCTTACCATTCTTGTGTCCACTTTAGCCGGGAATTCGTTATTTGGTCTTGTCCACTGGTAGGTAATAGGTCCGTCTAAATCGTGGTCGCAAGAAAGCTCAATGTTGCTTCCTAAAGGAGCGCTTTTAACAATATCCGGGAAACTGATGTCCACGTCGTTTCCTCGTGGCGGGGCATCTGAAAGTGCAGAATCTGCACGTAAGGTAAAGCTTAGTAGGTTTTAGAAATTAACTTAGATTCGTGAAATTTAAGTGCAGATTCCATTGCGAAAGTGGGTCCGTGAAATTAACAACAGTGTTCATTCGTTATATTGCTAGACTCTAATATAGACAGATCGTCGCTCACAAAACCGCAAAATGCTAATTAATTTCCATTTTTTGAGACATCCTAATATATACAGTGATTTGTCGCTTTATTTGATAATTATTCATAATTAAAAAAAAATAAACTGCAGATTATTCGCTTTGTTAACGCTACAATGTTAAATGAATAACAAATCACTTGTTTGTAATTAAAATTAAATATTTGAGTAATTGTACATAAATATTTTCAGTAATTACATAGTTTTAATTATTATTGATAATAATTTAGTGAGTAACCCAGCAAATTGGAACTGTGACTGTTTTTTTTTGTAGAATTTTAGACACTCATATGCCCCACTTTTTTCACAAGGGAAAAGTTGCAGGTGACCTTAAGTTTGTTAAACACCAAATAAATACTATAACATATGACTGAAGTCTATATGTATAGAGATCAGTCAATCTCAAGAGATTGTAGATGACATGGTTGGAAACTGTATTTGGAGTAGTAAGGAGGTAAACATACTAAAAGGCGTGTAAAAGACCTACGTGGTGAGTAGGGGTCGGAGGAAGGGTACGAAGAAGGTAACTTTTCATTTGATAATTCGCGTATATCTCCAAAACGGTGCATAATAGCGAAAATATTATTCTATTCATAATAAAACCTGTCAAAATTTCCTGTAAGAATGTTGATATTATTTATTTTCTATTCATAATAGCTTTCAAGATATCCATTAGCGAAAATCACAATTTTCCAAAAAGACTTTTTGCTTCTTGCTTTTCGAATTTCGCATTCTATCGCCTCAGTCATCATGTTTACAGAAAATACTTACATAGGATTTGTATAACATATTTTTGGTAAATAATGTAATATTTATTATTTAATGGTTAAATAAAGAAAAGTTTGTGATTTGTCATTTTCGGGCTAATTTTGAAACTTTAAAAGAAATATTGGATTTCTTTGAATATAAGCTGTATATTTGGGGATATTGCCGTTGGTAAAAATTTGAAAAAAAGCGTTTGGCGATATTTTCAATTCGTGATTACGCATGAACCAGTCCACAGCAAGGAAACAAATACGATAGATGAAACGTTTATGAAGAAAAGTATCTACATACAGTTCCATATGACTTATACAAACAACAAACAAGCAAGCGGAATCTGCATATGTATTATTATTATTACATAGGGTAGCAAAACTTCAAAGAAAAATACACATTTCAGTACTATCTAAAACCTGACACACGAAAGAGTAAGATAGATGTTGCTTTTAAAAGTATACAAAGTAAAGCTACTTACACGGTATAACGTTGAGTGTGAAGTCCTTGTGGAACAAAGTGCCGTAAACATCGCGTCCTTCGCACCTGTATATACCGGCATCTTGGAGCAGAACACGATCGAAGTTCAGGCGAGCGCCATTATGGTAAGGCTGCGATAAATATAAACGTTTTGAAACATATAGTTGTGGACGAATACAAAAAGCAGATAAAAAGTTTAAGTACCCCAAGAGGAAATAAAATACTTGATGGGGCGCTAATTCAGAATACAAGCATATCTCAACATTAAATACCGTCGTTCATTTGAGATCCGGAAATAAATAGGGCACTAAGCGCCAATTTCTCACAAATAAATCTTTTACCAACGATAAGGCCTAATTGAGTAGAACAAAACCCATTCCTCAATTATACATCCGTTTAAGCGTAATCCTCCTGTGAAAATCATATTGGCACTAAATTCCCACTGAGGTGTATTAAATAATGCACTACTATCCGCCACTCTGCGAATCTTCTTAAAACTTTCTCCCCTTTCAATTCAATAATCTGCGTTGTGTTAAGGCGTATTTGAGGGGGAAAAGCGACTTGTTTACTAGATACACCAAATTTTTTGGAATATTTCTAAATTGTATCCTATATTTATGAAACGGAACACGCTGATTTAATCAATGTTATATATTCATTGTTTTTCGCTTTAATTCATCTCTATTGGACAGCTCTTCTAGATTAAAATGGATGGATAAAATGTGCTCTTCCATAGACCGTTAACATCTTCTTCCAATATCGCTAACATCTTCTTCCATAAACCGTTAACATATGTACATTTTATTTAAACATACGCATTTAAAGATTACATTTAGCAAAACGATGTGCTTAGTTTTTAAAATGGATGGATGTGTTTCCTAATCAATCCTAGTGTTTTTGTCAATAAACTCAGATTTATAATAACTGTGGTAGGGTACTAAACGCATACAGATTTACGCTATAAGTATTGCTTATTAAAGAACGTTTATTTTGATATGTAAAGATGATAACCTAGAATCAGCTAACGAAACCTTAATTGAAATTTGAATAGGCAGAACATTTAAGAATTTAAATAATAAATTATGATTTGATAGATGTACCTATGTACGTAACATATGCACCTAACAAACAGTGAATGGAAAATAGTAACATAATTGAAATTCCCTTACCCTTGAGTCCAGGTGACGTCTTGTTTGCGGCTGCACAACCCAGTTCACCTGGAGGGGTTCTCCCGATGATCGACAGTCAATAATAATCGGTTCACCTTCATTTACAGGACCGTCGCGGGGCGAGGTAATCACCAGAAGGTTTCGATCAGTGCCTGCGCATCAAAATAGAACATTTGAACGTTTAATATGCACACAATTCTCAAACATGTAAGGCCGTTTTTTAAACATTTATTAGCTATATTAAAACATTACCCCATCACCTACAATCAATTAATCCAACACCCACATCAAAATAAATACAAATTTTATTAAATTTATTCTTTCGACTTTTTTTTACACAAAAATTTTAAGGCTAAAAGTATTGAATATTTATTTAGAGTTAATTAACATCTTGATTATGAGAAACGGTTATTACCGCAATTATTCTTTCCTTTACGACGGGAAATGTATTTTAAACAAAAATGGAAATTTTACTATTTTCGCGGCATGCGCGAATTATGACATAATTCAACATAGAGAATTTTTAGGGGGTTAGGATTTTTGAAATGTGTAAATTTGTCCAAAAATTCAATGAATTTATTTATATCGTCACACACTGTGCTCGTCGTAACTGAAGGGTAGATATACAATATATGAGTAAAAGCGTACAACTTTATTTATAAATACAGCATTCAAACAACCATTTTTTTAAAATAAATTTAGTACTTTTTGGCTGACAACAGAAGAAAGTCTACCTAATGGGTCTTAAGGTTGAAACCCATTTTGGAGATACATCCACAACGAAAACTACAAAGCAAAAAATCATGTCGTATCACAAAGCCAATGAGAATTAATTGTTTGTTGGTATAACAATGACAAGTTGTATTTTCGTAGTTGTAATTTATTTTTAGTGTTTTCAACTGCGTAAATTTCAGATGTTTTGCGGATGTAGTAATTCAAGACAACTAAACTCACATTTGGATTCACCATTGGATTTATAGACATGCTTTAGGAGCAGTGCGATAAGGTATTTGTCGATATAAAGATAGCCATGACCAAAATATTATTGTTATACCGAGTTTACAGGAAGGCAAGAAACAATAAGACAACGAAATGGCAATTCTTATGTTTATAGATTACATACGTATGTTATATAATATGTTGAATTTATAAAAGTAATAAAGTACAAACTATGCGGATAATTTAATTAAAAAATAGCGTGAATCCATAGGCGGGATTTGTAAGCACATATATAATATTATTGTCTTAGTGTTATTCCCCAAAAAAAAAGGAAATAGAATAAGTACATATATCTTGAAATTACATTTTGTTTATATAGGTACTTTACTAATAAATAAAAGGCAATAAAGTATATTCGTTGACAAATACATAAAACGAAATAAACCATCACATCCTGTCACCAATTACCATAGGTATTCCAAGGGGCCTGTAACTGCTAGTTCATCAATAATAAATAATTTAAGTATGATAACAAAATAATTTATTGTCATGACAGAAATGTCATTATTAATGACTAATGCATCTATACAAAGGACATTGCTTATGCATATTGAATTTTATTAAAGAGCCGCTATCCGAAATAGCCGAATCCTAAACTATAGCAAATAGAGGACAATGCTGAAAGAATTTGTGAAGTCAATTTTGATAAAGTACAATATGCCACTGGAATATTGGAGACTGCAGGAAACTGAATTGTCTCATAAAAATACTACTATCGAGTATTTTTTTATCGGGAATCAATTAGACAAATTGATTAAATTGTTATGTTAAAATTGGACTATTATTATTTCAAATATAATGGTACATGAGTATAAACTAATTTGAAACCATTTAGAAATAAGTGGTTAACGGTTCGTTATTATGTATGTAGTGAGTTACTGACATTGACATTAAAACCGGTAATAAATCGGTATGAAATTAGAACAAGATGTCAAAAGTCCATGACATTTATTTGCATAACCGAAAAACAAAAAGCGCTTGAAGGCTGTTTATGGG
>OX155980.1:29014868-29144696 GCA_944548615.1 Micropterix aruncella
TATCTATTGCACGGACCAGAAAAGGGCAAACGAGCAATGGCTTCAAGAAGGTCAACTTTGTAAAACCCGGAGCGAAGAAGCTGCCTAAAGATAGGACTAAACCGTCCTCAATTTTGGGAGCAGCAAAGGGACTGGCAATTGCTGATGGACACACATGAGAAGCATTACCAAATGCCTTCAGAAATCTGCACCACAGCTTACAGACCGGATATTCTCATATTCTCAATGGCGACAAAGCATGTTGTACTTGTCGAACTTACAGTCCCATGGGAAAGCAACATACCGAAGGACCACAACTTCAAAGTAAACAAGTACTGCAATTTAGTAGACCGGATAGTGAGAAACGGATTTAAGACTGATCTCTTCGCCGTGGAAGTCGGAGCAAGAGGACTACCGGCGAAGTCACTCTACAGCCTCTTCAAGAATTTAGGCCTGCCAAGAGCGGCGCTGAGCTCATACATGGAGAGAGCCTCGAAAGCGGCACTGGAGGCATCCTACAGAATATGGATAGGTAGAGAGAGGGAGGCCGAGGGCGGGACTGGTGGTTCTCCGCGTCCTAGTCATCGCAGACTAGCTGATGAGGGCTTGTAGCGAGCCGAAACGTCACGCGCGCTGGAGAACTGTAGAGCGGCCGCTCACTAGTCCCACCTTGTCCGACACCCTCCTTTATTGCCAATGGGCCCGGATATGTTCGGTGAAGCCATTGAAAGCTGAGTTCAACACCTTCCTATATATATATATATATATATATATATATATATATATATATATATATATATATATATATATATATATATATATATATATATATATATATATATATATATATATATATATATATATATATATATATATATATATATATATAATAACAACATGGCAGTGTTAAAGCTTTTAATACTAAATTCAATTCTAAATAACATTAAAATTATTTTAAGCTATCAAGTTTTCAGGTGGTCACAAAATATGGTTATAATCAATATGAAAATCGCTAAATTGTCGCTAAAAATCGCAAAAAAAAGTTGTTACATAGAAGTAACATTAAGGCGAAGTCGTAGGGATGTTGATTAATTGAAGCCACTTTGGAAGGTTGAGTAGTAACTGTATTACTAATCAAAGCAAAGGAAATCAAAGTTTATTTTCACTCGAATAATTTGGCAAGTTTTGAGATGTTTTGAGATGGGGAGGTTAGATGACCACAAATAGGTAAAGTAACATTTAACTCACATGGGCTTTCTCTCACCTTAAAATTTAGTAATATTTATATATTTAAAAAATATATGTTATTTCCTACTTAATACTTAGTAATAGAATAATCTAAGTACTGACTAGTTAGAAGACATAAAGTCCTAATATTCCTATAAGAGAACAATATCTTCATAATTTATTATGTGAAGAGAATGTAAACATTATGTTTTGAGGCGCGAAAAGTCAATTTATTATCGTATATAAAAGGAAAATTTTTAGGAAGAAATAAGCATGCTACTTTATCTTATAATCTAATGATTCGAAATGAATTAGTAAAGAGTCATGGTGATGCGCAACTAACCGATTATGTGCAGATCGATGTATTCTTGGTTAGTGCGTCCGTCGAGTGTGCGCACTTCGCAGATGTACCGGCCACTGTCAGATTGATTGACCTTTTCCAAAAGCAACGAAGCTCCGCCTTGGAGAGATCTTATCCTGGCAGGCAATTGGCCAACCTGGCGGCTCCAGGATACCTCGGATCCGATTCCGCCGGGCGCGCATGCAAGCTGAACGTTGGAGCCGACAACAGCAGTCTGAGACCTCTCCGACGAGGACTGCACTGTGCTCACTGTCGCTAGTGTTTCATTCGATGGTGCAATGAGTTTTGTGAGTGCAATTAATTGAATGCATTCAACGGAAAGAAGTCGCTAATGTTCGTCGGTTTCGCCGAGGACGGGGCAGAGAAAATGAAATGCTCATCAAAGATTGAGCGATTCTTTCCAATTCCTCAAGGTTTAATTAAGTCAATTGAGGCTGACTACAAAGGAATGGGCAAATGCCAAAGAACACTAAACCTAGCTATAGTTATAGCTAAGAAAGTGAGCGGAGGCACTCGGCTATAATGAGTCTTAAAATCGGCGAATCATAAGACATATCAATCATGTATGGCATGTGAAGAGTATTTAATACAGCGTGAAAGCATACGACGTAGCATAAGGCGTAACATACAGCGCAAAAAGGCGTAGAAACGGCGTATTGTCGTAGGATAGGATTCGCTTAGCATAAGGCCAGCATATAGAAAAGCATATTGCGGCTTAACATATGTTATAATATAATATGATTTAGCTTAAAGCAAGCAAATCACATAATACGACATTTTATAAAGTGTATACGTTTTTTTTAATGGCCATACGTCGCTGCATTCAGTTTAGCATACGGCACAGACAACGGAATATTATAATATGCATAGAATATGTATATGACGTAGCATAAAATAAGTTAGAAACATTTTTAAATGCGTACTTCAGTTTTTCAATGCGTCGCATATAGCACGTACACGGAATAGCACAAGGAGTAGCCCGTGGCGTAGTAAAATGGCATGGCTACAGCGGAGCTACAGGCACGTATTGACTACTATTGATTAATAGAAAAGCAGCGACTGGTTTCTTTCCGTTCAATGTATAAAAATCTAAAAACGGCAAATAATTAAAATTATTAAATTTCATGCGGCGATGACCAAAATATATTTAAAAAATATTGCGGGTGACGAATTTAGTCATATTCGACACCCCTAAATATTTTGTTTTTTTTTTAATGACAAAAATCAAGCATATACCAATTTGGCATGCAAAATAATTATTTTAAAAAATAGCGAAAAATTCTGTAATGCTAAATAGTAAAAGCATGGAATGATTAAAATTTTTACACTTCGTGATGGAAAAGGGCTACCGAAAATATTTTTTAAATTTGGTAAATGATATACAAACACGCGTCATGAGAGTCGATAAAATTGGGCATTTTTTAAACATTATTTCTATTTAAAGAATGGCAATCTTACTGTTTACGACGACTTCGGCGATGGCTGTCGCCTCGCCAGCGTTGTTGGTAGCCTTGCAGACGTACGTTCCTTCGTCGACGATTTCGATGCCATGGAAGACGAGTGACTTTGAAGCCGGAGAGGATGAGCGAATTTCGACACGACTGCAAAATATATATTCGTTTTATCTCATGGTTTTATGTTATTTATAATTCTTTTACTAATCTCTACTGGCACCAAAGGCGCACAATAAGGTTGGTCAGAAAAATTCTGAAGAGGTGGCGATACAGTAAGGAGTCAGACCAGGTTACATAATATCACCTTTGCTTTAATCTTTACTCTGGGTTCATCTTTGAGCGTAAACTTCAACAATAAATAAAATATACGCAGATGTTAATATAGTGATTTCCAGCATCATGGAAGAGATTCAGCTTCTAATTAATAATGATAGGAGAGTATGTGATGATTATGAGTTGAAACTGGACACCACAAATACAAGTACGTAATATTCACTAAAATAGCAGTAAACACTTACATATTTAGGTCACTGAATGCGACTGGAGAAGTTTGAAAATATTGGTTTGTTACCTGGGCGACAATTTGTACGGCAACTGCGTAGCAAGGGAGTACAAATTGTCATCGAAAAATCCATAAGTGCATTACGGTAACGATGAGAATGATGATTTCAATGATGAAAAACGTATTTTTCGCAAGAACCTTACACAGACCAATCATACTTAAAACATGCTACGTATCCTCAATATTATTATATGGGATGGGAAGGGAAGCTAGAGACTTACAGATACGCTGTATTTAAAAAAACCTCAGCTCTTCGAAATGTGGGTCTATCAGAGGATCCTACGTATCTAAAGATAGCTGGCTTGACAGTCAGGAATGGTGATTTAGATATCGCGTTTGGGAAAGAACATAGAAATATCGAGGATAACAAACATCCGCAAACTCGAATATTTCGCTCATGGCATGCGTCATTCCGAAAGATATAACATTATGCGCCAAAGAAATGAAAGTATAATAACCGGAAGTAAAAGAGCTGATCGAAAAAGAATATCTTGGCTCCGTAATCTACAGTACATTATCGTAGATACAGACAGAGATTCAGTAATATAGCACATCCTTGTTTCGAGCGGCGGAAAATAAAGTTGCTGTAGCCAATATAATCGTCTACCGTTTGGTAGCGGGCATGGTAAAAAAAAGAAGATGTATTCCTATGCTTCCAACCGCTCTATACGAATGTGTTCCTATGCTCACTGTAAGCTGATGGAGCTAGTGTAATGGTTTCGGAATACATTATTATACTTACTCAGGGAAAAATCCTCTTTGCGGGTACCATTGCACATCTAGTGGAGGATCGCCAGTGGCATTACATTGCAAGTGTGCAGTATCTCCTGGTCGGACAGTTTGGGTTGGTGGTAGGAGGACAATTCGCGGAGGCTTCAAAACTGTCAGTGAAATTTGCACAGTGTAGATTACGGCGCCGTTGATCGCATCCCTTACTCGGCACTCGTAGATACCGGCGTCATTGGCGGTTACCTGCACAAAATCATATAAATTACTGTTCTTAGTATGATGAATGATGATGATAACTGGAGGGGGTGGGGGGGGGGGGCGGAGCAAAAAATACGCTTATCATAGTGACCGCAGTACATTATCGGCTGCACATCAATTAATTAGTGATGCGAGGAAAAGTTAAGAAGCAGGTTTACGAATCATAGACATATTTTTTGCGATTTATCTTTTACTTGATGACGATGACGACATCAACACACTTGATTCAACCCTATCGATCTAACTTGCTGCTTAAGAAATTTAATCAGTATAGCTTCGATGATAACGCCCTGAAACTGACGAAATCCTTTCCAATTGAAAGACAGCAAGAGACAGGCTATCGATGATTGCATTTCCATGGCAGGCGAAATAACCATAAACATAACCACAAGTTTTTTGTTTGGGTAATGGACGTGGAAATATATTTTTCAAATCATTGGCTTATGATAACAACAGTAATTATTATGACTAAACAGATATTTGGATAAAAAATATTTCTAATTGATAATTTATTATTCCTACTTCAGGTATCCAAGAACTTCATTTGAATAGTTAATTAGCTCTGCTACAAAATACATAACATCTAAAGTTATGGGGATGCGACATTGATGAAATGAAATTATTGTCAAATATGAAGTAATTGCAAGTGGCACAAAACGCTTACGTTGTATCCATAGTAAAGATATAAGGTGAAAAAAGTCACGTAATATTATCACAAAAATAAACAACATATTTGTATTTCTTGATGTCCCAGAACTATAGAAACGACAGTCAACCTACCGGAATAAGTTGTGTTTGACGGAAATCTGGGGACAAATATGGGGAAATCTTGGAATAACTAAAATGGACAATGGGGTTAGTTATTAATAAAAATGGTAAACGAATTATTGTGATATGTTTTAAATTGTTTTTTTTAATGACTAAGATTTAAGTTGTAAAAATGAACTCTCGCAAAGATCTGTGGGGATTAATTTGTTTAAATACCTATTTTATATACTACCAATTTTCTCCGTTATACATATCTGTACTTTTAGCCTTATATTTAGATCCAATAAAATTTTAAAGATTAACTAGTTTTAAACCCTGGTACGTTTTAGTCACTTTTTATTTTTGAACAGGTTTCTATGAACGTGTTTGAACTGTTTGTTAATAAAACAATAATGTTATATTAATAAGCGATATTAAAAAATTACATACTGATATAATAGCTAAATATACTTATGTAAGGGACTGTTATCGAGTTAGCCCGCTAGATATGACACATAGTAAAATTTGCTATTTGTACAATCGCAATGTATTACTACCAAAATACAAATGGAAGTATATATAAAATACGTACGTTTTTCAATTTAAGGTAATGTTGTCCCTTTTCGTTTCCTCCAGGCAATGGGTAGCCTTCAGGTCGAGCCCAGGATATCCGAAATTCGTTAAAGTAAGTCGGTACTTCACACCTATAGAAGTTACCAAGTTAAATATGGAGCAGTATTTTATATATCATATTTTATTATTTTGTTACAGAATAGAAGTATTTATAACGATTACAATACATTAATTACCTGAGTACTCCGTCTTCTCCTTCTATAGCCGTGTATGATTGATTGACAGGAGGATGGATGACAACTTCCCCACTTGCGCCATCGTCTTGACCTATTATTAAAATTATTAATGTAATTAATAATAACTAGTAATAAATTAAGTCATACAAGAAAACGTATTTGAATAATTTAATAGAATAATTGTGAAATAAATCCGATTTATGGGGAATTTCTATGTAACCAAATTACAGTAATTAGTATAATTGACAGTAATTAGTTTTTTCCTATAACTTAAATCTTAAGTCAAAGAATGACTTTATTCTTACCAGGCGTATCCCCGCGGGTGGGCACAGAATCGATTTCATTGTCAGCGACGGTGATGTGTACTTTTTCCTCGACCGTGCCAGCCGAGTTCTGAGCAATGCAAGAGTATGTGCCTTCGTCCGCTTCCTCCACCCTTGAGAACCTAAGCACTGCGCCTCCTGGAGTCTTCGTGCCCATAACGCGCTCTTGAGGAGAAACTGTTGATAAGGCGGAATTAATGTAAGTATTTACTTTTAGCAAGCTACAAAAGCGCTAAGCTCAGTAACTAGATTGTTTAAACAGAAGAGTCTAAATCATATTATAGTAAGCGAACTTTATGTAGAATATTTTTATTTAGATTACCAAACTTTTAAATCAGTGCTTTAAAACTGCAGTGCTCGTCGTTCTTCCTCTTAATGGGGAAAAGTAGTATCGTATTTTTTTTAAAAATATGATAAACAGGACAAGAAAACGTCACATAATAGTATTATGCTTATATGCTTTGGTACGGAAACGTAAACATAAATGCTATGAACTTCCAACAGCTTCCTTACTTATGTTAAAAAAAAAACTCACCCATTGTCCAATATGCTGTCGGCTCGGGGTATCCTGATGCTCTACAGTCGACGTTTACTGGTGACCCAGGTTCAACACTCATGTAAGTATCCGGTCTGATGACGACAACCGGTGGCGAAGAGACGACGATGGTGGCAGAAGCGGAACCTTCACCCGCGACGTTGGATCCGGTGCAAGTGTAAACGCCTTCTTCATTCTCTGTGACCGATGACAAGCTGTGAAATTCAAGAAACGATATTTCTTGTAAAATCATTATGTAAAAGCACTAAGTGTACGTAGTATTGTTATACAATAAATACATATATAATCAGATGATATATTATTTATTTATTTAATACTTGTACAAATAAAAGTAGTACCTACATTGTTACCGAAGTGAAGAATTTATACATCGTAAATAAAAGCTTAATAACAAACGACAGCTTACATAACAAATTGCGCTATGCAGATCTAACAAGGTTTCTGAGGCCTGTGCACATGATGCAGATGGTGTTAAAACATGAATAATAGTATTAAAGTAATATAATTCGAAAATAAAAAACAAGTGAGAAAAGGAAGTAAAAATAAAGGTAACCCTCCACCGTTTTATATTAAAAGTATAAAATATTTTTTTTATAGATTTAAGTAATAAAATTCACCATACATTACGTGATATAATAAATATAATATATAAATACAGGTGAGTTTCTAATTAGTGACATCTCCGAAGTGGGCGAATCAGTACGAGCAAACAAGCAACATTTGACAACAAATTGCTAAAACAAACAATATAACAACATTACTTCAAAATTACATCCCATTCCAAGTCGTTTAGAAAAGTTTGAGAATATAAATCTAGTTTGGGCCCAGATGGTGTTCTAAACGATATGCTGAGTGGTGAAAGTAATGAGTTTCCTATATAACTCGTTTCAAACCCACATCACGAGCTTTGAATTATAATGCTGGAGAAAGCATAAAAACCGATTTCTAAGGTTTCTGTACTCCAAGCGTACGAATACTGTCACTCTTATATCGGAGCAATTTTATTCGCGGTATGGTTGAGTACAACTTTTTCTGTTTCCGGGGAGAAATACACTCGAACTTACACATTCACTATTCGCCGGCGATGTCCTCATCGAAAGTAGAAGACATGTATTAATCATATGTAAAAACAAGCATACCAAAACCCGTGACTACCAAAACCCGTGCACTAATATGTGAGTGGCTTTTGTCAGCATCGCCTCGTCCGTCTCATTTCGGCTCTGTGATTCGCACCCAAAGGCAATCGAAAAAATTCAGTCCGATATAATAATTATATGTGCATGTCAACTTCATACTATTACACTTCATACAGTACCAGGATCATGTTCTGTTCTCAAATTTAAATCCGGCAACCCGCCAACCTCAATCTATTTGTGAAAAATACCATTGCCATTTTTCGAAACAATATTTTAATTCAACATACCTTAATACACCACCCGGCATAAGATGAGTGTTTGGAGTGAGAGATCTTCCGGAAGGCCTGGACCATGTGATTTCCGGTTCCGGCGCGCCAGCAGTTACTCGACATTGCAAGAGGGCCTCACCACCGATAATCACTTGCTGTGTGCCGAATGGCCAAATTTCTACGATTGGTCTCTCGCGATCTATAACAATCAACAAATTGATTAATTTCTGTTTGATTGAACCACCGCTAAATGATGCAGGTACTAACGTTCAACTTCTATGGCGGTGGCTGCTTGGACAGTCAATCCGCTAGCAGATGTTCCCACACACACGTACATTCCTCTATCAGACATGCTGGCACGTCCAATGACTAAGTTGTTTCCTTGCTGGCTAACTTCGGGACTGAACTCGGAGCCAATCTGTGAAAGAATATTTTAATATCATATACAATCTCTAATTGTAAAAACAATAATTTTGTGATAATAGGAAAACTTATATTGTAGGCTCTTTTCCTCCCCATTTTTAGCTCTTATATATCCTCATAGCTCATGCAGATTTATATATACGAAACCGACTGTATGTACCTACGGTATTACAAATTAAATAAAAACTCTAATAAACCAAAATATATTTTTTCATTATCAAATTATAGTACTTTTTAAGAGATTCTACTGAAGAAGAAATGTATTTAAAATTAAAACAATCAATTTAATAGTACTTACATTCGCTTTCCCTCTAATGAAACATTAAAAAATGTTACCGATTGATGAATATTTTCATGTAATAAAATAAATGGTCATCAGGATAAGGAAGCAATATTTTAAATAAAAGAATTTTAGTGGTTAAATACATATTATGTATAAGTATATATGTTTTCCAAGACTATCGTGATTGTTATATATTCAGAATGTTCAAAATGCACACACGATCATTCTCAACATTTAAGTGCAGACGTCGCTCGTGAATAGAGCACGAATTAAATGAAATATGAAACATTAAAGAAATGTTACCGATTGAAGAATATTTTCATGTAATAAAAGAAATGGTAATCTGGATAAGGAATTAATATTTTTAATAAAAGATTCGTAGTAGTAAAATACACATGTATATATGAAATCTAAGACTATCGCAGTTGTTAGACATTCGAGAACGTTCAAAATGCTCACACGATCCTCCTTAACATCTAAGTGCAAACGTCGTTCGCGAATAGAGCACATGACCAATGTGATGGTGAGCATTTTTGACAAGGGATGAAACACGTCAATGATATTCTTAGGAAAAATGTACATAGCAAATATCATGACCCATTTACATGATCCAATATGGAAAAGACTCTGAAACCAAGCATATCACGAGCATTCCACCATAGGTCAAGAGTGTGACGGATCGAATAAGTAAGATGCTGAATAAATTCGATATAAAAACGGTCTTCAAACAGATCTAAAGTATAGCACGATCTCTTAAACCTGTGAAGGATTAACACCACTGCAAACCCTGGGTGTGTATAAGGTCGAGTGCAGGTGTGGGTTGGCTTACTTTGGACTAACAAAATGTCTCATAGCGACACGACTAATAAAACACACCAAGGTTGTTTCAGCGAAAAAAATCGGCGATCTGCGAACAAATCTTGGATAGCGGAACGAATCACTAGGTAAAGTGAAAAAATCGCATTGTGCTACCCAAAGAAAAAAATCTATTTCCCCCGCTTGATTCCGCAAGCCATTGAAATAACTAGAACTTCAAACTTTGAGTTGCTATTTGAGTGTGAATTTCTTCCATCTTGCGAGTGTGAATTTTCGGCAACTGATATATTTAGATGTATAGTAAGTTTAATATGATGCTTTGATGCATTTTTTTCAGCAACATATCGAGTGGTGACATCCGCCGATATTATACTTGTAGCGGTTCCTATGTTTATTTGCACACAATTAGATCCACACATGCCCTGTTTTTCTACTGATACATTAATTAAATTGTCAGGCATATAAAAATAAAATATCATTTTGAACCTTGAATCGATTAATGGCCTTCGGGGTAAAGTTGCTTTCACTTCAACAATTCGTCAGTATAATCAAATATAAGTTAGTAGTTCGTAGTATGTGGAGCATAATCAGTAATTCGTCAAAGTTTTTACTTAGGCTTTTATAAGCTTTAATATTTAAGCAAAGAAATCTGAGAATACTCGAAACCAGTAAAGGTTGATGTCTGTTTTTACCTCAAAATATTCGATGTCGACGAATATTGCTTGAGGATGGTCAGTATTTAAAATACGAATCCCTACGCGGACAGTGAAGTTTGCGGTATTACATTTGCTTTTTGACTACATTGGAACATGTTTAAACGCGCTTTTCATGAAAAATTGATAGTGTTTTTTTATTCAACATATAAACCCCATAAAAAGTTACTTCATTTTCATAGTGATTTTATTAAAAGTACTAATACAAAATTATTTAAGATATTGATGGCTATTAATATAGTTCAGGAAGTATATATACCCATTCTCTTTGGCATAAGCTTTTGGCTGGGCAAAAAGTTATTCCGGTCTTTGTGTTAGATTTTCCAATACAAAGACCGTGTTGGCGTTGCCGGTGAAGCCTAAATGCGGTATTAAGTTTTATGCTTAGAATTGAACTATTTTATAAGTCTTTTACAATGCCTCGTATTTTATAAGTCTATATTTTATAAGTCTTTTACAATGCCAACTCATTTAGCAAGGATATTATATTTTGCAGTCTCCGCTTGTTAACTGATGATTTCATCGATATTTACGACACATTTAGAATAGCATTATTGGAGATAGACGAATTGACGACACTTCCGACTTTAAAAATGATATATGAGAGGATTACGTATTCCTTATTTTTTTTCAAATGCCTATAAAATTACTTGTAGTTTAAATTAACGGATTGAGAAAGAGCATTATCGCAAACCTTAGTCCATTTGATGATGGGAAGAGGTTCTCCTTGCGGCCTGCATTTGACTGTCAGGTTTTGTCCTTCGGGAATTGTAGTGGACTCCAAATCGACGACCACGGAGACGGGCTCAAAGGGTTGCGGCGGGCTTGGCACATTTCTATGCACGGTTAACACAACCGTGATAGGCACTACATTGCCATCCGCCGAGCATCTGTATACGCCAGCGTCCTCTGGTCTCACACTGCTCGCTCGCAACTGACCATTGTAAGAGCGGAAGTTATCGGGGAGGTAGCCATCGACCCTGTAGATGAATGAAATCATGGTATGAAATAAAATTCATATGAAGTTTAATAATTAATATTTGTTATTGTTATGTCTAAACGAATATAAAGAAATAATGACTCGACTAAGTGTAGGCACCCTTATTAATTGCTTTAAGGTGAAATACCAAATAATAAAATTACGAATAGACCAACAATTAAATGCAAGTGAATATGGGATAAATTTTAAAATTACACCTACTACTCACCTTGACCAAGAGATGAGATTCGGCGGCACAGCCTGATCGGCCGAGCAAACAATGGTCAAGGATTCGCCCTCTCTAACGACTGGGCTAGGCGGATTTGCGATTAGACGCTGTGACTGCCCTCCGTTCGGCTTCGGGAGTACATATACAACGGACAGCTTTTGATCTTGGCCGTTTGGATTGCTTGCTATACATCTGTGGATAAAGAAATGACATATAAAATAAGCATTAAGCTGCTTTCGCTGCTTCGATATCCTTGTTGTTTGATGGTGAATACTGGGAGTTTAAGAAATATAACTGACTCTAAAACAATACCTGTACTCTCCTTCGTCGGACCTTTGAGCCTCATCGACGCGGTAAATACCATTGACTGAAGAGTGTCCAATGCCTAGCGCGCGTCTGTTAGAGCGAAGCCATGTCAGAGTCGGTGCTGGATTGCCCGTTGCCTCGCATCGCAGTTCGAATGGATCGCCTTCATAGACTTCTAATGATGGTGTATTGATAGTGGCGCGAGGGGGCGTTTCGTAGTTACCTGAAAAATCGACAGGATGAGCAGTCGAATATGAAGTAGTTAGGAAGAACAATGACAAACGTAGCTGAGTGTCTTCCTATTATTAAATATTTCATAATATGTAACAATTTAAAATTATTTTTGGACGAATTTCAATGTAAATGATCGGATAACACTATACAGTGAACAGTTTACAGCCGCACCAAACTTCTTCGTCACTCATACATATGCTTATGTATAAAATAAAACGTGCGATGGCTATAATATAATGGCAATCGTTTCTCACTATTCCCAGCGATATTAGATTTTTTGCTACATTCTACTTTGTTTATGTATAAGTAGTTTTGGCACCAAGAGGTTGGCTCAACTTGTATGAGTCGAGTTGATATTAAATATCGAAACGATCAGGATATCTATACGTACACTGAGAAAAATATAACGATGTAATACACGGAAATACGCATGTTTTAATAAGGATTACGTATATAACTCGGACTGTGGTCCATACTTATGAATTAACATGACGCGTAACGGTGTTATCGTGACGGTAATTGCCGTGCCGTAATGTTAAAACAAAATATTATTTCATTACGTCGTGACCTTGTAATCTCGCTTCTAACATGACAGCATGTAGTAGTATGCGTACGGTTATATTCGGACACATGAATCCGGTTGAAATTACAGTATACTGTTATTTCCGTATTAACCGCAAGGAAAATGTTGATACATATAATCGAGTATTGAGTTTCAACAAAATTCCTTGTAATTCAATAAAATTATGATTGAAACATTGTTTTTCTGTATAAAACCGTAAATCCAATATTTTTCTCAGTGTAGAAAAATAAAAATAAATTCGAAGAAAATATGTCTTGTATCTTTGTTGGGTCGGAAACTTTTAGACCACCCTCGTACATCTGGATGACATAGGTAAATAAGAATGATAACTTTATTTTCTATAAAGAAGTATTTTCTATTAATATCTTCGACATCTTTATTTATTGTTATATCTATATCCATCTTCATACATACCTTTTGCATAAATTACTTCATCCGGGAACACTGCAGCATAAACAGAGTAAAAAGATTAAGACTAATGTACCGATGCAAATGTATCATATTCGGTTAATATGTGGGTACCTAAATAGTATATAAATGTAAGTCAGGGCGAATTTCATTGACATTTTGAAAGATATAAGACCAAATCACTATTTAATTTACCTAATTTAATATGGAAAAAGCTGAATAATATAGTATGGAAAATCGACCTATTGATCTCTCCTAGATAAAATGAACGTGCATGTTTTGAACTATTTATAAGTCACCTACAACCATTAGAATGAAAAGATTTAGAATTTGCGGTTGAACAATGATAAATATTTTTTGTTATAACTGAATCACCAAAGTTAATTTCAAACTAGATTAATCATAAAAGATAAAATTAAGCACATATAAATACCTGGTACGGTTAGGGTCGCTCTATCGTAGCCAGTGGAATAGCCATCGGAAGCCTGGCATAGGTAGGTGCCGGAGTCAGATTCCTTAACATCCCTGATGATTAGTTCTCCGGTGGAGTCTTCGATTATCGTTCTGCTGGGAGGTAAGACCCCGCCCTGTCTGGTCCATGTAACTTTGATTGGTGAATTGGTGTACTGGCTTCTGGCTGCGCATCTGAACCTGACCGTACTTCCGACCTCCTTGATTTGAATGGTCGGCTCGGAGACTGTGACGAGGATCGACGGTTGAGGCGGTGACGGTTGTATCGGCGGGTATGTTACAGTAAATGTTTCATCTGGAGATTATATCCAATACCGGTTAGAAGACTTTAATAAATTGGTCTTAGAAGACATTTTTAAAGTGGTAGGTATTCTTTAAGCACTACCACAACATACGAGTATATGTCCTAAGGTGTGCTATAAAGTGGTTATCAGAAAATTTCATATTTTTCTTATACCATGGTTGAAAGCATAACCATACTAAAAGAATTAGACTAACGCTTGTAACTTTTTCTGACAAATATCAACTGATCATACGATCTTTTACGTACGATTTTGTACTGGCGGGGTTCCGCCGAGTGGGAAAAATGACGGAAGACACTCGACATGTATATTTTTTTCTAAGCAACTTATCTACTTTTTTAGTATGGTCTATAATTGGTCTATAATAATATATCATTTATATCCTAACTAGTAGTAAGCTAGTTTTAATTATTTAAAGCCATTTATTTGGCTACCATTAAATTACTAATTAAGATATAAATGATATAAAGAAGTTAGGTTAATACGCTATGGTAAAGAAGTTTAAAACATATGTTCCTACAAATATACATGATAGTAATTGATCACTTTTCAACCACCACCCTGAGGTATATTACCAAACTGTATGTTCCATTCAAAGCCAGTACCGCGATGAACGCTCTGATATCTAATAAACATTGGCAGGCGTAATAAACGATTAGTTTTACCAAGCTGTATTATATATCGGGGCATACAAACTGTATAACCAGAGTTTTCGTCACGGTTAGGCAATACGCCACCCAGCATGCCACGACATTACAGAAGTGATAAACTTCATTAAGCTTTAGAGCACGCCAGTTGGACTATTCACATTAAAGTGAATGACATGATTGTAAATATGGGTCATTTAAAATTTTGCTGTCAGGACTACCGTGCTCTTAATAGTATGCTTTTGTTAACGATTCAATATTTTAGCTATTTTTAGATTTTCTCATTTTCGTAATAATCGTAGTACTTACCAATAAAACTAATTTTAAATTTAAACTAAATGCTTACATTGATTACATGCACGTTTAAATCATTCAAATAATAAACATGCAGTTTCAATAATAGATACATTTCGAGACATATGAACCAATTATAAAATTAGTATATTAATTGAATGGTTTTAAAATAATGTATGAAAAATAAATGAATAGGCTGTCATTCTAGAATGGTAAGGATATATTTTATTTATAGATTAAAATTCATGTTCTTTCAAATTTTACTTAAAAATAGATTAAAAAAAAAACGATGTAGACGGGATTTTAGCAATGTTTAGATTTTTAATAGGCCGACTTTTTCAGTATTTGGATATATAAAGAATAATTCGTATTATTTGAATTATAGTGCATGATTGCTATTATATTAAATAACAGAAAATTTCAAGAATTTATTGCACTTACCATCAACTTTCTTTTTGAGATTTATTTAGTTTCATAATTTACAGATTTAAATATATATTTTGTAAGCATTTCTACTTTTACATTTTAAAAATATATGTATCCAAGAAGCTAATAATATTAAAGCTTGTTATTTACATGTTATGCCTCGGGAGCTTAGTGAAGTTTTTTTTACGTCATCAGGCATACGAATCATTGTAATCTGAAGTGAAAAGCTCTAGAAACAAATAAAAATATGAATATACCATTTTTGAATTCTCTCATTAAAGTAGTACTAATAGAGAAAGTATCTTGATATTTTTTACAAAGTCTCTTTCAATTTTTATAACAAAATCTTTTGAAAAATACAATCTTTCACAAATATTCGCTTTTCTGTAATTTTTATTTCTCATTTTGATTCAGTATAGTGGGTGAGACTAAAAATGGTACGAGAATGATTTTCGTTTTCAACAGCGGTTTATGGAAAATTATCCTGGGCACAAATTTCACTCAGATTGGTACGATTCATATGTTCTATGATGCAGGTTAAACTAGCTTCTGCTTCCCCAAGCTAGTAGATCTTTTTGTACACTAAGTAACGTTCTGACCTGTTGGTAATATTGGCGCCGTTAAAGTAGCAACAACATAGTCTTTGTTGGTGGCCATACAAGTGACGATGTTGGGACGGTTGTCTAAACATAACGTCGTATTCCATAAGTAGGTGGTTATCCAAAAGGAATCTACGAATCGTGTGCTATGTGAAATACTGGCATATGGAGAGGGAGCACAGACGTTGTTTATGAGATTCAGCGTGACATTTTCTCTCCCGACGAAAACGCAGAGCACTTTCATCATCATGGTCCAGTCTTTTATCTTCTTGAGAACTACATTCACCACCATGCCCAGTTGGCCTGTTTACCGGTAATATAGTTATGAATGCAAATAAAAAAATATATTAAAAAGCATGAGTTCAACACAATCTGATCGAAATTATTATTATATACATAGTGCATAGATATGATAGATTTACTAATCAACTGAGAAGAAAATAAAGAGATTACAACTTCGATCAGATTATGTTTATATTATGCAAAAACCACACCAACTGCAAATCCCAAGCCCAGATAAATGATTGGAAAATTAAAATAAACACTCGATAAAACGAAAATTAAGTGCAAATATAAACAATCAAAAATGTTTAATGTTATAGGGAAAAAAAAACAAAAAAACAGGAAAATCACAATCAAACCCAGAAATGAGTGAATTAAAATTTAATAAAACAAGCAAGATGTTAAAATAAGTAAAATAAATGTAAGGGAGAGTGGGCATAAAAAAGCCGTATCTTTAAAAAGTCAGCGGCTCTGGAAGTCATTTCGATGGGTAAGTAAAATTTACTAAATATATCCAGTAGTTGGCAACATCTGACACATCATTCACTGATATAATTTATTTTTTTGTAATTTTTATTTTACAAAATTATCCAATACAAAAAAAATGATTTTGACAAAAACAAATAACAACAGTATTAAATAATATCGGTTTTACATTATTTTTTTTTGCGAAGCAGATAAGATTACATTTGTGTGGATTTTATCACCCCACTAGATTGTATATCTGTTCTGGGGTGATAGTTTGTAGGTGGGGGTGATAGTTAGCAGTGGGGTGATAGATAAATAGATAAGTGGGGTGTTCTGGGGTGATAGTTTGTAGGTGGGGTGTTAGATTTGTTTCTCTGATCACCTCTGTGTTAATAACGTAAAATAGAAAAGTGTATGATGTAAAACACATTAGCATCTACAATTAGCATATTCGAGGTAACATAATCTGAGTCTAGAGAGCGTCCTTTTTGAAGTTATATAAAATTAGTGCTAACGTTTAGTTAGATAGAGCCACGCTGAGGGCATATTGAAAGAGCCACGTTGAGGGGGTTCGAAAGAGCCGGCTCGAAAAGAGGACAAATCTAAATGCGTTGTTTGCGATCGTAATTTTGCAAATAGCGCCGAAATCTGGTGACGAATCTTACGATAACAAGTAAAAACTACTTTTGTTTTGTGAGAAATGTCTTTTAAATTTACCTTTTTTGATGTTATGTATGTAAATAAACAAATTTCTGGTCATTGTAATATCTAGATTTAGTTTTAAAATAACCTAAAGTAAGATCTACTTATGTAAATTTTCGTAGTTAATGGAATACCTAGTTTGTTCAATGTTTTTCGGCTATATGGTTCGCAAAAAAATAATTATTTTCTATATTAATATTTGTTTCATACAAAAATGATAAATATTTGTGTTCGATATAAGTCACACTCTAGAAAACATGTAAAGTTTCATAATGCCCCTTCTGGATATTTATTATTGTTTGATGTTCTTCCTTCCCGCTGGGTCCGTAACGTCCCTTGCGGGACGCACGGTCGCCTACCGCAAGATAATGTTTTATATTTATAAATTTCAACGCGGCCATTTTACAGTTATTCTTTTTATGATCCGTATAGTGGTTTATAACTCATGATCGTTTTCGTCAAGGCCATCGACTCTCGCCAATTTTACGCGCCAAACGTTTACTTCGCCGGCCGAATGTTTACTTCGCAAAATGAGGGGTTAAAAAAAGCTCTTTCATGCCCATTCTTACTTACATTAATTTAAGAAACCTGATAATATTTTAAAGAATTTATGTAAAAAGGCGATGTATATTAAAATATTTCAAGCCAATAGCCAAGTGAGATTGATTGGTTACCGATTGAGCAGTCTGGACCGGAGAATGGTGGATTGCAATTGCACATGACGTTGCCCGTATTGTCTACGCCGCAGGAGTCGGCCCTTTCGCCGCAAGGACATTGCAAGCAGCGACCTGAAGCATCGCTATAGTGACCAGCTTGGCATCGCTCGCAGCTAGTACCTTCATAGCCAAGCGGACACTTGCATAGCTGTAAAAACATGTTATTCATTTTGTGTAACGCCATCATGATTACGAAATTAAACAAAATCAAATAAAAATAACCTCAATGTTTCGGGCGATAGGTTGGCCGGCGCCGTTTCTCGGAAGAGCAGTATCCATGGAGACGTCACTCAGATAGGTCGCTTTAATGCTCTCAGATACAGTCGCTCTGACCAAGATAGTTTGAAGATCCGAAAGCACCATGAGCATGTCCTTTCTGGAAACGGGTCGTGGAGCTGCCCCATATTCGGAAGTCCTCCAATCTTGATCCTCACGAAGGGGAACAGTATAAACCTTAACGAAACAAAGTCACGTTTAGTTGTGCGCTTTTAAATCTTGAGCTGTGTGCAAAACCTCAATAATCGTCGGGAATGTTCTTTTTGGGAACAGATTTAGAAAATAATGACATATTTAAAAAGCCCGCTTTTTCAGCTTTAACTACCGATTCTATACACCTACCAATATTGTGTTCAATAATTTTCTAAAAATGAGTATTAAAGGGTGAGCCATCACTGATTGGTGATGGCTAACCTTATGGCCGAGATCTTTTTTTTTTAAATTAATTTGTTTTTTGTAAAATTCTTTTTCTTGTTTCATTAAAAATAAAAATAATTATATTATTATGATATTATCGACTATTTTATTTAAAAATCATTTTATTTATATTTAGTGAAAATAGTAAAATATTGTTTTTTGTGATTAATTTATTTAGCATGAAAGAATAATATCACTACATATGAAATATTTTATTAAAATCCTAAACAGAGGTCTTAAATTAAATCGGACTAACTGTTCTTTACACGAGTAGCATGTAATGGGAAAAACTTTTTGGATTTATTTTGTTTTTTTAAAATTTAATTACTGACTATTAATTTTATTTAGTTCTGGTAGTAATTTAGGATTAATAATAAATAAAGTACCACCCCAGTACATTAATAAACAAGTACCATATATCTAGCGAGGTGATACAATCTGAATAAACCTATTGATTGTGGGAAGGAGGTCCAAATTTAACTCGATCGCTCGACATTTCGTTTGTTTGTCTGTTCATTTATTTATTGTACGTAGTCACAACAAAACGCGTTATTCGTTTTTTTTTCAAATTTGGCGTGAATGTTCCTTGTAGTAATTAAAAACGAAGTGTAAGGATTTTTATTTTTCGATTGCGCTACTATTTTATTAACCTATTTTTGGATGTGAGGTCTGCTGTTCTTACATACAAACGCTAGAATCGTAGTGTATGTATAGATAAATAAATGAAATATAATTAACCGTTTCGTACGGGAACTTCGATAGTAAAGATAGCTATTATGACCAAACTTCTATAGAAGACGGCACTACGATAAGTCGTAGAAATAACTTAAACTGCTCCATTCGTTCAATCTAAATCTCACACTTACATTTTGAACTCCAGAATTGAGGGTTCTGGGATTAGTCCAGAAGATAGTCAGGTCTTTTCCGATTAGGACGACATCCTTATCCGGAATAGGATAGTTCTGATTGTCGTCCGTTTCGTATTTCTGGGTTAAGGTGAGATTTCCGCCGTAAGATGTCACGCGGTCTCCTAGAGAAACAAAATAAAAATATATAGGCGACATGACTGTCTATAACAATTATTTACTGTAGCTTACGTATTTAATTTAATTTTAACTCTTTAACTCGCCACAAAAGGTTGATTATAGTATAAATCTTGGAAAATGTGAACGACTGTTTTTTCACTGTATAATCCGGCTAATAAAGTATTTCTAAACATAAATGTGTTAGTTTGGTGGATATATCTAGGTACGGTCCCTTGACAACAAATTCAAACCATTTTTGCGAAAGTTTGCAGATGACACTAGACAATTAAAAAAAAAAAAGATATTTATTTAGAAATTTTGTATACGGCTAACGAAGACAGACCGCCAGTATAATATGGAATAATGAACATCGATATATTTACCTGTAAATGATTCAGGAAGAGACCAATATAATGGGATTGGATCGTAGCGGTTGAACACGTGGCCAATTTGATTCAGATGAACGTTTAAAACCAAATCTTCTTCGATGACTGTACTCAAGTCGTATGTTGATAACTTGAAGCCGTGGCTCCTGTCGATAATCGCCGAAGGTATTTGCTGTCTGTATAGATGATTCGCCTATAGATGTACAAATAAAAATATCGTTACAATAAAAATAGTATTCTACAATGTACGCAAGCCAAATTTCTCATTTTATAAATACCACAAAAAATGGTAGATAAGTTAAAAAATAATCGGTTTGTATCTGTAGAATTGACGTCAATTTTAAATATTTTAAATTTTGTTTTAGCACCAATGGTGCTATATATTCAACTATAATTTATTTAATAATAATTAATCGAAAATGATCTTGATTAGAGATATGTTGGCCAGAATTTCAAAAAAGTTTCAATTCTATGATTCATATTACCACTTTCAAAATAAGTATATAATTTACCTCATGACACTGATCGGTAACCCCTGAGCAGAAGCATTCTGAACAGCCTAATGGATTGGCCGAGTCGAGTAAGAACGTTCCGGGAACACACTGATTACAAGTACTTCCACCCACATTGGCCTTGCAATTGCAGCTGACCTGATAATCCACACATACCGGCGGGACGGTGCCTCTGGGATCGCACCTGGTGTGAAAAAAATATAATTTGAATATTCGTGTAACATTCTAGATAAAACCTTTGAAGTACGAGTTTTACTCACGACAGAAGGTTTCGATCATTACTAAGTGGTTCTTGCTAACAAACACCTTCACATCAATTGGCTTTAAATAGAGTTTTAACAGTTTGTTTATTTTCTGTTCGTTTATAACAGAGATATTTTTTAAAAGGTTAATAATTACCTAAAATATATCTTTATAAATACAGTCTGCTAAGAAGAAATTAACTCGAAAAATGATTGTTGGAGGTGATACAAAATGTTTCATTTCCACAGTCTATATTTTTAAAGATTTATGTTTTTAATCAACTCTACAGACGGATGACATGTGATAATTGTAATAATTTGTTCATTTTAAATGATTTCTCTAAATTTTGGGTACAAAAAATAAGTGATATTGTTTTTAAATCAGCGAAATGAAATTGAAATAATATGAAATAATGAAATAATGAAATTGAAAAAATATGAAAAATATGAAATTGAAATAATATATCCGACTCAACTGGTTAAGAAGCCGACTCCCGTCGGCCGCTCTTAATAACTAGATAAATAAATATTTATTCACTTTGAGAGTCTCGAGATAGGTGCAGGCATAAAAGTTCTATGATTTTTACCGAATTTCATGACGATAGTTTTAAAACTCGCCGAGGTATCGATTGTGATATACAATATACATCAAGTCAGACAGACGGACAGACAGACGGACAGACGACTGAGTACCACCAGTAGGGTTTAATTTGCACGCTTTGGTCGGAACCCTAAATAATATTAGGGTTCCTTTTTTTTTCTTCTTCCAATATCTTTGGTTGCGCTACACTCAACTCACCTATATTGTCGATCGTGGCACCGATCACTTTTTAAATTGTCTCTATGGAGTCGAAATATTCGGTATTGCGATTTCAGAGTGCGCTCTTAAGACAAAAAAAAATATTAGTTTTTTCAATCACAATACAACTAATTACTATTGCAATTGTGTAATATAAAATAACATTCGCTCTTGTTAGAGGATTACAAAGAACGTAGCTCTCGAATTGGTCGGGTAGCTTTCAAAGAAAAAACTTTTCTCTATGATTAATACTCGTAGATGTATCTAAACCTGCCTTTGTAGGCAAATGGAGAGCTACTCTCGTAACGATTTCCATACATTTTAAAACGGTTGACTACGATAATATAAAATCAAATCACTTGTTCTACTCATAAAATCAACTCACCTGCACTTAGCAATATTGGAGGAGTTGATCGATGGCTCGCAGTTTCGATTCTCGTCTAAGTTGTATCCTGGTCCGCACTCCTCACAATTCTTTCCAAATGTGTTATTTCGGCAGTTCTAAGAAAATTAAGGAAAAGAGATACATTTTGAGCAGCCTTCAAATAGGCTTTCTTCATTCTTGAACTAATTCAGGCTTTTATAGCAATGATTATTTCAGCAATAAGAAAACAGTAATACGAGCAGGCAATAATTGGACTGTTATAATCGCAGTTGATTTGACAAACAAGTTTGCTCTAAATCTAAATAATTAACATGTAATGTGGCATTATCCTAACACTAAACTTGCTTTTAAGTAGGATTAAAAATGTGTAGATAAAATGTTTCGAAATCGTTATGACATTATTATAGACATGATGAATAATTATCCTTACCATGCATTCGCCTGATTCTGGATGACACTCTTCGGAATGTCCGTTGCACTCGCAGGGTTCACAGAAACCAAGGTAGAGTCCGCTTTCAGCCCTGTGTTAAAATATACGTTTACTTTTTTGTAACAGAAAGTAACAATAGCAAATAAATAAAATATATTACACATTTTAAATAAAATAAATCCACCATATGACAATAAATACCAAGAAATATTTATAATTTTTATAAAATAAATTTTATAGAAAAATAAATGCAAAAATTATCCACGAATATATAAAAATTGACACATGCTATTGAAATAGTCGTGTGAGTTTAGTATATACAGTCTGTTCTTAACAACATGACCAAACTATGTCAGCATAAACTACGTTCATATCCATCGACACAAAATTTATTAACTAGGGGTCGAGTTTCTTTCATTTAAGATTTATAATATTTTTAAATATATTTGAAAAAAATAATATATTTTTAGTTTTTACTTAACTGCTATGTTAATTTTCAGGTAACATTTACCAAACTAGTATGAATATGAATGTTAGTATGAATATGAAAGTTTACTCTAGTTACTAAAACATTTTAATCAGCTGGTCGAATTGTAATAATAAAAATAACAAAGATGGAAGATAACAAACAAAAAGATTTTTTTCCATTATTTTTACTTACACTTCTAAAGTAGAGCGAAAACAATATTATGTAAATATTTAATTGCATTGAAAGACAGTTTCTCTACAACTAATTAGACAAGTCAAACATCTACCTCTTTTAGATTTAGTGTATTCCTTTTCTGAGTATAATCATTTCTTATTAGCGAAAATGACGCAGGACACGCGGCTCATTCATAAATAAGTTAAGTCAATGTAAATTGCTGTAATGGATTAAATAAAATACAAACTAATACTCGAGAAATGTTTTCGAAAATTTGTTTTACAGCTTTTGAATATTTTTAAAAGTCTGAGTATTTTTGAAAACAAAACTATGAAAGAAACTTTTTTTGAAAACAAAACTGAGGAAACAAAACTATGACGTTACCTTTGACTTAACTGCCACGTTATTTTTCAGTGAGCATTTACTAAACTACTATGATTATAAAAGTAAATGTCTGCTCTACATTACTTCGCTAAAAAAAATCATTGATTAAATTACGGAAATATAAAGTGGTAAATATCAGAGATAAAAAAGATTTTGTTTCATTTCAATTCATTGCATTTTACTTGCATTTCATTTTACATCATTGCATTATAATACAGTTTCTCTATAACTAACTAGAACATGTTAAATCTCCGCCTCTTTAGGATTTTGTGTATTCATTTACTGAACATGACCGTTTCATATTAGTGAAAGTAGCGAAAAAAAGAACTGAAAATATAGGCTAATCTATCCATAAAATATCACCGCAAAGTTAATAGTTGGCAAAGTTGGTCGGGCCATGGGCGTGGCTTCGAGACTATCTGTAATTGTGTGTTAGTCAGTCGGCGGTCCCATTGCTCAGACCGGATGGTTCCAAGATATTGCTCCGTTGTGTTAGACAATTCATAGATACATGTTTGACGTCCAATAATTAATTATTGTCTTAAGCGGTTCTACCAAGCGATCGGTTTTCCCCACTTCAATAAGAGTTGTTTTTTGGATCGGCCAATAAGCTTTAACCAAAATCAGGCTTATATGTATGGCAACAGCCCGTTATAAAGGGGCTTATGATTTAGTTGAAAATAATCATAATTACCTTGTATATCCAGGTGCGCAGTCTTCGCATGAGGTCCCTAAGTATCCAGGAGGACAACGACACTGTTCAACGTGGAGAGCCCTCGGTCCAGTTCCCCTGTCATCAGCAGTGTCCAAACCCGCACTGACAAGGGAAGCCAAATTGGTACTGGTCGTGTAAGTAGCCTTGACGAGAATGGCTTCTAAGTCGGCGAGTGCTATCAGAATGTCTTGGCGATGAGCTGCGTCTCCGTCGCTCCTGAGGAAATTTTCAAAGCATGTAAGTAGTAGGGAGTTCTTTAATGATAACACACGTTAGGTTTATCTTATTTATTATAATAGAAACCTGACAATTTAGCTGGGCGAACGCAATTTCGGAACAATTAAAATATATGTATTCTCTGTTTGAATTCTGATATCATTGTAGATTTATGTATATGTATTCAAGTCTAAGGTTTATACATAACTATTCATCATAAATATTATTAAAAATTGTTTTTTTTTTTAATCTGTGGTTAAAATATTATTTTAAAAAACTGGTATATTTTTGAAGTTCTATATTAGGGGATAGTTATTGTTGATAACTATGAAATAATTTTGAATATATACTGACAGTCCAACTAGATGATTCAAAGAGATAAGCATACTTGTAGGTAGGTATGTTGCTTAGTTCTATAGGTTATAATAGTTGATAAGGAGAATATAATAAAGAACAACACTTACTTCTGCCAAAACTGTTCCATTAGCTGAACTGAGTTCGAGAGATAACCATCTGTATTCGGCGCCGCACCATCGTAATGTAGCAGTCTGATATCGTTGCTCTATAATACAGTGAATACAATTAGAATTAATCAATGAATGGGCTGGGATTATAGGTAGGGATATAGTCTAAAAATGTATCTTCGTGTCGAATACGAGTACTTTTTATTAGTATGCTTTACGTATTTATGACAGCCATGGTATACAAAAACCATTCAATCCACAAAACGGACAAACTTGAGTAAAGTGTATGCAAGTGATCCGAGAAATCAACTTTACTATTTGCAAAATTAATTTAACCCATACATTACATGTAGTTCTGTTATAAAAAAAATGCATCTAACAGAATACCTGAGTTATGCGAAAAGCAAATCGACATGAATTTTGCAATAAGGAAATTTTTTTGCTTGCAAATTGCGCTAATATTTGAATGATAAATCTACGAATCTAATGTTATGTCGTTAACATTAGATGCGTAATTTGAAAAAACCAGTGTTTTTTTTAATAAATGAAAAATAAGCAAGGTTTTCAAAATCGTGGTTTTGTGTGTAATAGTGCTACATATTTTATTATGTTAAAATTACTCCATATGTAATACCAATACATTTTACAGAGCGTTTGATATTTTAAAGGCCTTTATCACAAAATTGATTTCGTGTAAGTTCACTGGTTACTGCATAATACAACTCAAATATGGTTACATTACAAAAAAATATTTTTAGAGGGAGGATTTCATAGATAGCTACTACATGCAATCCATCCAGCAGCTAAACGCAGTAAATAGTTTTCATGTACGAGCCGCTCCATTTTTAAAGTTTTTGAAACGAAATGTCTGAATTTACGATAAAGTATAGACAAGACTAAGTATTGGAAAGCAAATTAAAATAAACAGGGTATAATTTCTAAAAAATCTTTTAGAGTAGGTAGTAGTTTTATATACATTTAATGTTATATTACAGATTAAAATTAGTTACTTACGCTGACGAGTAGCACATCGGGGGCGTTGTTTTTAGAACTTTGGCCACCGGGAGCAGGAACATGCCTAATGGTGTAATTCAAGAATCCACCATAAGCTGTGATTCTATCCCCAGAGAAGCTACAACAAAGCAATATTTCATTTTATTATAAATTGCATAGCGTATGTCTTATTTTAATTGAGTTCGTCATATCAAATGTTAAACATTCGTTGGATTAATAAGGTACAAATTATAGAGGGACAAACTGAGCACTGTGCCTGACAAAATAGAAATGAAGATGTAACGTCCGGTTGGACTTGTAAACATACCCGGCTGTAGGGTCCCTTAAAATACTTAATAGAAATACTCACCTATTGGGTGGCAGCGCCCAGTAGTAAGTGATGGGGTTCTGCCTATCGAATTGACTGAATGACAATTCTTGAGTGTTAGCATCGGTGTACAGTCCCCTCGTAATGAAATTGGGCTCGCTTCCCTGCGGCGTTGGCCAGTCGACGAGTCTCACATCTGATACAGCCGAACGATGAGCAAATCTCGTGCTCGCCGTGGAGCGACGGAGAGAAGAGATAGTGCAGGAGGTAGTAACGCCCATGCAGAAACATTCAGCGCAGCCGTAACTGAGGACCAAAAATACGGATTTTATATAAATTACCTAGAGTGGTTAATTCCATAGTAGGGCCTCACAATACGTAAGTAACCTTACCGTTGGCAAGTATTTGTTTGAAAATGTCTTATAAGAAAATGTCAATCAGATATATGTTGTCATTTTCCGAAATAATAAACAAAATATAACAGGTGAGGGTCATGAATTTAGGCTTATTTTAGATAGGAAACTTCTTACAGATGCTGTGAAGATTGAACGAGTACCTAATTAATACATTACTAATAAAGAAAACTTGATTTTGATAAACAAACTGACGTGTTATCAGAGGATAGATGGAAGGTATCTGCAACACATCGGTCGCATTTCTCGCCCTCTGCGTAATGCTTGCAGTTGCAAACTCCGTCCACTTCGTTTTCTGTACCGCGGCTGTCACAATATGGGGCTGGCGCGGGAGGTCTGGGTTGAATGTATGGTCGGCATCTATCTCCGGGAATCGTGGGGTTTCCAACGTAGCCTTGTGAACAGCGTTCGCAGCGTCGCCCATCATATCTATAGGAAAAACATCGAGGAGATTAACTGGAGGAAATTTGTAACGTCTCTTCCGAAGATGTGTTAGAAATGTGAAAATATTGAAAATGGAAGATTAACACTTCCCTTACGTACTAAAATGCTATCATCCTTACCCGAATAGTTTAAATAAGGATAGAATAACTCACCCAGAAGGACAATTGCAAGTAACCTGACCGTCAGATTCAAGTTTGCAGGTTCTTGAAAATTGGTTGCCTGGATTGGTAAGTGGACATGGACAGACTTTGCATGGAATTCCCCTCGATGGATCGCCGAAGTAGCCTGGCTGGCATATCTGCGGCTCTTCGGCCACGCACTGGCCAAGCCATCGCCCGGATGACACACGGCTAAAGCCTTGGCCGCAAGACTGTGGAAATTTTAAGCATTAGCATACAAACTAAGAGAACAACTCATTTAACGACAGCGAGCCACTAGCGGAATGGCGATTCACGGAAATCTGCGAGCTAAATAATATCTCCCGCCACATTCTTCCTATTGGGAAAGGCCAGAAGAATAAAATCTGCGACATCAACGAATTCACTGACACAGAATAATGAAGCGTGACGGCAGCCACAAACTGTCAAAGACTTGGAATATTAACGCTTGAGATTTGGACAGAGCCGGAGCATCAGTTTTTCGCTCAGGCAAATCGCTGACTGATTTATAACATAAATGATAAAACTACGTAAGCATATAATTGATAAACAATTGTATTATAATAAGAAGAAATTTATTTCCGAAAATAATGCTTAAAGTGGTAATTTACAAAGTCTGCCTAACTAGGCCGAAGCCTGTACCAAGGTAGACTCGACTGGGTTACTTGTAAGTTTGGTATTGTGCGCACACTTATCAAAGTATTAAAACTAAGAAAAAGAAAAAAATAAATAAAATAAATCGAATATCTCTGATAAATAAGTAGTATGTATCTCAAGAGTTATTAGAAGAAATGAAAATGTAACCAGTAAAAATATTATTAAAACAATAATAAGAATAATAATAAAATGCAAAAAAAATGCAATGATAGCCAAATAGAGATAAATAGCCTATTTGTAATAATAATAAATCCAGTAATAAGAAGTAGTAATTAAAATAATCATGTTACTAGTCAATAAATAATACAGAAAAAAAGACAATATTAATAAGCACAATGAAGATAATAATAATAAGCATAATAATCGGCAGTTTTAATAATATTATACTCGTATCTCGCCCTGTTGTTTTGAGCCGATTGCAAGCACACGCAACTCTGTAACCCGTATTATAACAAAACGAATATTCTGCTTTATTATTTATATTGCGAAGTTATGTTCCGTAAAACCTAACACCGTACAGTCGCGAAAGTATAACATAAAATTATTTACTTGGCAAGATAGTCCGTTGTAACCCCGTGGGCATGAGCATTCTTCGACATATGCAGCAGATCCAAGTCCTGTATTATCAGTACCAGCCGAGTCCATTTTGAATTCAGAGATATCGATGCTGCCGCCACTTTCTTCACCGCGCAGCAAGATTCCGTCAACTTGAGCAAGTCTAAAATGAATATGAAATTTAAATAATGGGACAATTGGGGTCGATTTTTTGAAGTGATCCTAATTTTCATATTTTAGTCAAATTAATTATATTCAATTGAAGTCACTGTGTTATAGTTAATTTAAATTTGCTCACGTCATCATAATGTCTTCCCGTGATGCTGGTTTCAATCCAGATGGTGTCACCTTTTGCCAAGAGCCGACAAATAGACGAACAGACACGTCGTTCGGCTGGTTGGGCCTCAGGCCGGTGGATGCCCGATGTACAAGCAGATTGTTGCCACCCTGATGGAATGTTATTTTAAATCATTACTCCGAAGCTTATTTAAGAAACCTACTTTGAAAGATTCTAAAAAAAATCATTGATCTTAAAACATGTTAAAATACGAAATTGAGCTGTAGTTAGTACCAATCAATTTTGCGCGAAAGATCGCATTAACTATCAAAAGAAATCAGTACACCGAAGTGATTTCTTGGAATTTCTTTTAGCTAAGACAAAAGTTAATGGCTACTTGAGGAGCAATGAACCAATATCTCAAAAAAGTAGGAAATTATATATACATATATTGCACTGTACCTATTCTTAATCTCAAAAACCATTTTAAAATTTTGATTTATTGTACTAAAAATATAGATGATCAACACTGAAAGAATTATTCAGAAAGATGAACGGAACATAATATGGTATATTCATCTATAAACATACATATATTCAGGTACGTAACTCTATTATTTAAAAAGTTAAACTATTATTAAAAAGTTACACTATTATTAGTTAATCTATTATTTAAAAAGTTTTCCATTGAGCCGCAGTCTCGGTTGCGCAGCGCGGCTGCGTGAATAGTATTTTAAAAAATAAATCGTAAACACCTATAACTTCCTGATTTATTACTATATTCTAAAAAAAACCGCTGTGTAAAATAAAAGTATTCTTAGTACAATTAAAGTATTAATAAAATATAAGAAACTATATAATCCGACAGCGATTTCAATAGGAGTAATTAAGGATTTTGTTAAAGGAAATGAAAAATCTGCACTGAATTATGTAGGTACCTTCAAAAGAACATCTGGGAACGGTGAATACTGCGAGGGTTGTTGATAGTCATTATGAGGTCTGACGTTGTATTTGATGTAGCCTCCATACGATTTTAGCTGACTTCCGTGATAACTTTCAGGCAGAGCGATGTATGGGTAAATATTCCTAGATGACCACGGACCAATACGGGTGACCTAAACAATTTAAAACGGTTAAAATGAATTCGCCGAAATGAAAAAGAGCTCATAATATTTTAAAGTGGAATTGCACGTACAGTTGCTCCGTTGTATGTTGGATTGAGCTCAAATATATCGGATACGGGCTCCTCAGTGATTTGGTATACATCGCGTTCGGGTTGTACTACTCCGACCAGTCTGGTACCGCCTTGACCCAAGGGAGTCGGCAACTGGTATGTGAATAAGTCTGCACTTTTGCAGGTGGTTGTTGCGCCGAAGCAGAAACAGCTGATACATTCGGACGGACTGCGTGCCTCGCTGTAGAAAAATAAAATTTTGAAGTCACAAAATACTGATACAAATTTGATAATATAAAAAAACAAACCTATTGAAGTAGCCAGGGGGACAGATGTCAGGTGTGGTGGAGCCATTAACGATCAGGATGGTGTCGGGCACAGCGAAGACAAATCCTTTGGTGTTCAGAGCCTCGCAAGAGTATGCGCCTTGGTCACTCTCGACGACGTCAGGACAAGTGAGTGTCCCAACGCCATTAACACTAGTCATGCTGCATTTGTTTGGAATATGACCCCAGTTCAAACGCCAGGAGACGACCGGCGTGGGAACGCCGACAGCGACGCAGGTGATGATCATGGTCTCATGCTGCTGCAGTCGGAGCATTCTTATCGGCGGCTTGGAGATGTATACCGGAGCTGAAATCATTTTTTTTATTGAAATCCTCTTTTACTTTCACGGCAGTAGGGAACGTATTGCGAACGGGCTAAAAAAATCAAGATGAAGAGGGAAATATCCATTTTGACACCCCCTGAGATGATTAGGACCATTTCCAGACTGAAGTCTGTCTGTGAGTCTGTGTGACTATGTGTGTTTGTATGTATTCCTCCTCGATAAAGCTTAAGCGCTTCATCCGATTGAGCTGAAACTTGTCATTCAGGTATCATTGGGTCATGGCAAGAGTTAAAAGGATTTTAGTTGAAATTGATCCACCAGAGGGCGCGCTAGTCATACTTAAATATCGAAATATTGCAGTTAGAGACTATAAATTCGGTACACAGATGCCTTGGTTGTAATATCTCGTATACAGGCAACGCATTTTCTTTAAAATACCGCGAGTATTTAGGAAAATACTACAAAATACTAAAATATGCTACTTTTGCTATCATAGTCACTTGACAGAATCACTATCGGGTAGGGAGGGGGAGTTGGGAAGTTGTAGAGGGAAGGAGCGGGGGGGAAGGGGGGTTGAGGGGTTTGGCGCGCAGGGGAGGGGGGTTTGTCTGCTTGACGGGAAAGTCTTGGGGTGACACGACCGAACTTTTTACTTATCGGCGGTTTGGAGATGTATACCGGAGCTAATAATATTATTTTATTAAAATATTTCAGTATTTACTTTCCCGGCACCAGGGAAAGTATTGTGAACGTGCATTTTTTTTTGATATGAAGACATTTTCAAAACAGTTTTCTTCACTCAACTTACATTTTTCGATGTGGGATACTGCGCTTTTAAATTTCGTGATAATACGTAAAGAGTAGCAAAAAGGTCGTTGAAATTGATCGACTTGAATCGCGACCTGGCGGCCGATCAATTCGAATGTCTATTATTAATATTTAAATAAGAGAAAATTGTAATTGTTGGATTCAAAGTAATAATGGCTGTGTTATATTTTTATACTTTAAATATTTTTTCAATTCAGTTTTACGTGCTTTTAGAAAGGTTGATCAAGGAATAATAATATGACCAACAATAAAAAACTAATATCGCCAAACCTCTATCCATCCAAAGTAAAGGATTACTTCTAAATATCTATAGGCACTCTTAAAGGAACAATGAAAAAAAATTATTATAACCGGTATCGATAATATGATTAAATTTACTAGTATTGTAACTTACAGTAAATTACAGGTTGTGTAGACAATATATCAAAATTATTAAATATATGTTCATTCCTTTTTTGTATTTCAGATAAACAAATACAAAAATTATTCCCAGATAATTAAAAAATACCTACTATGTACACCTACTATGTACTAAAGAACATTATAATTTCTTTAATATGGAAGAAATATGTTGCAATCGAAAACCCTTTAATAGTTAATAAACGACCCCTACCACCCAGCGTCCTCGTTTATTCAGGTAGACCAATACATTTTCAATATTTTTTCTTTGGGCCTACGAACGTACGATACCAAGAACCTATTATGTCTACTACTCATAGGCAATCATTAGAGCACTCCGTGCGTCAATCATCCCAATGGTGGGATTCCGATTCAAGATCCACTCAATCCACTCGTAAAAAAACGCTTCCTGGAGAGCAAGGAGCTTTCGCCGACGAGACACGATGAGACACGAAGCCAGTGTTTGCCCTGGCGCTTCATTTGAAAACAGAAATTGCATCTTCCTGGGAACGAGCACTGGCCTCACAAGTTATACTTGAACAATGGCCATTCGATTTCCAGTAAACAATCCCATAGGACGTTAGAACTTACAGCATCCAAATTCATCGGATCCATCGACGCAGTCGCTGGTTCCATCGCAGTGGAAGTGTTTAGGTACGCATTGATGGCTCGTTGCGCACTGGAACTCGGTGGAATGACATTCGGCTCCAGGAGGTGCCGGAGCGCAGTTAGCTTCATCAGATCCGTCTTTGCAATCGTCATCAGAGTCGCAGATCCAGGCCTTACTGACGCAGCGGCGGTTCGCGCAGCGGAATTCATTTGGCTCGCAAACACCTCGAATAGCTGAAAAAATAAACAATGAAGACCCGCAATCGAAATTGTAAGTCGAGTACATCAGACTTCTTTGTTAGGACGGTAAGAAATATAGTGTTAGAAAGTGATTCTCCTATCGATTAGCCGTCCGCAAGTATGAATAAAAGAATGAATGATATTGACATTGCCTACAATAATGTACAATTTAATTACAACAGTAAATGTGTGCGGGATCTGCACAGTAGTTAAAATACGTAGTTTCTAGATAAAGAGTCATGAAGAGGGGACTTCAAATAAGCGATCTAGTCAATAAAATACCTAAAAAAAATGAATTACCGGAAATTTGAAATAAGGATTATGGCCTAATAGGTAATGGGCGTTAAACAAATTTCATCTACGATATAAATGCACTTCTGGGTTGTACTCAAAAAGGACTAAAAACATAACGTATATCCGTGGTTTGCTCTTGTTAGTAATTTATAATCGTTTGAAAAGGATGACCATCAGATAAGATGCTAAAACAGAGAGCTAGACCTGGCAAAAAAAAACTTTCTTAATCACGCCTTATGGGCTTGCTGGCTATATATGAGACCTCGTACACGCCAACAAGCAAACTTTATAATATAAATAAAAACACGAGATAATTTCATTCACGTAAGGTTTTTTAGTTGTGTAAATAGGTCAGAATTAAAAAAAATAGTTTACTGTAAAAATTAAAAATGAAATTAAAATTAAAAATAAAAATTAAATCTGTCAAAGAGTTGTTTGCGGGTTAATCACTAATAATCACGTAATAAGTATCACCGGATAAAATGATCAACTCGTGCCTACAAGATACTACTGCAATGAGAATTACAAGAAAACTAAGCAATTTGAGCCCCCGTGACATACGAAACGATCTGGCGAGTGATTTTACATCAATAGCAATAAAAACCGCGAATTCGATATTTTGGCCAGAAACTTAAAAAGGAAACTAGGCCTGTGATAGTTACTATTTAAAACAAATTTATTGTGATATACTTACAGCAGGCAGATTCGTCGGATCCATCGCTGCAATCGAAGTTGCCATCGCAGATTGCAGATTTTGAAATGCAATCTCCATTTGGACAAGTCGCCTGATGTGGCTGGCAGGCAAAAGACGGTAACGAAGATGGTGTGTTAGGGTTATCTGGCAAAGAAATGGCGATTTTAAAATGCTGTGAAGTCACATTTACTCAACAAAAAATAAATTTACTAATAAATATATAAAGAAAAATATGCCATAATTTTTCAATGAGGATTGTGACGTTTATTTTTAAAAATTTCGATCTACATAAGACGATTTTGTACCTTGTTTTTAATTTTGCGATGCGAATGAAAATTTCAAAATCAGAACTGTACGCAATTGCTTCTAAAGGGGTCCTTAGTCGCGAGGAGGATCTCTAACATCGACGCGATTTAAATGCTCGATATATCATATAACGTGATTTTTTCGATTCTTAATGATAAATATGGCGATAGGGTTCACAACCTTGCCTGAAGATCACTCAGCTCTAAATTTTCTGTATAGAAGTCCGGCTTAATATTCCGTGCATATTTTCAGTAGTTTTGCAATTGCAGTGTTTTGGATAAGTAATGTGAATACTTTTATGAACGAAAATTAATTTGAATTTCCATAAAACTACATATTATTATGTCTTCGAGAGAATAAAATATCAAAAAGTGAACTCTTTCATTCAGATTTCAACTTCCGTAATTTCATCAAAATATGTGCAAAGACTTGAACTTTAAGAGAATAATATTTTTTCTTTAAAACTGATTTTGACAAAATTATTTCATTGTAGATATAAATATATAGAAGTAGAAATGATTTTTTTTATTCTGTACTGGTAGGTTCCAGAGAAATCGTAGAAGTTTGATTTTATTGGAGTGCGGTCGACTTGGGTCCCGAAAATAAATAAATCTGAACTGGGTCCCGAAAATAAATAAATAAGACCGAAAATAAATCCGCCACATTCACTGTGACGACATTTCGATGTAACGACTTTAAGCTTACTATAGGAATATATTTCGCGCTTTTGGTGGTATCTTTTATATATTAGGAGTATGTTTATGTACTTACAAAATCATCTTATTACTCAAACTATATACCTATAGTAACATCAATATGATAAAATGTAAAAAAATACTCACATGGTTCAACTTCCAACTGTACCGACATTTCACTTCCTGGTACATTTCTGTAACCGACTGCGTGGCATATGTAAGTTCCGGCATCAGAGAGCTAAAATAAAATAATACATAGTTAACATAATATTGCAAACCATCCAGCGTATGAAAATTATTTTCAGTGATATTTTGTATTTTTTATGTCATAATTTTCTCGAAATTTAAAATTCAACGTATGTAACACCTGAATTCTAGGTATTTCCAGACGGCCATTATTGTCGATTGATCCAGCAGGCAGAGGTCTGTTTCCAGGACGAATCCATTGAACTTGAGCCCTGAGAGTCCCTTCGTCTCGGCATTGGAATACCACATCACCATCTATAAAAAAATATCAAAAAAGTTACTAATAGTTTTAGTGTTGTAAAAAAATCCGTAAACACCAAAGCATTCTTAAATCATGTGATTTAAAATGAATACACATGCGAATTAATGATATATTCATTAATAATGTTTTTTGATATTTAAAATTTATCTAAATTAACCATGGATTGACAAAGTACAATTGCCAAAAAATACATTTATTGTATATTTAACGTAGAAAAACCCCAGTTTCGGCATGCTTTACTTGAAAATTAAAAATAAGTTTCGATATTATATTTATGATATTTCCATAAGGAAAGCTACAATAATATATTTTTACGCATATAAACTTATACTCATAGCAAATCATAAATAACTAAGAAACGTTTTTTTAAATAGTAAAAATTCTGTGAATAATAATATGATAAATTTACCAGCCAGATAATTCAATGATTTCATGCAAATATCTGAATTAAAACTCTAAAAACTAATTTAATTACAACGATACTGACAACATTAACATCAAAAGAATTGACATCTTAGTATTTTAGAATGCAAGTTTTTCTAAGTCAATGCAAGTTAACTTTTATTAAACAACTAAGGTGAAGAATATAAAAAAAACATTGATTACGAAATAAAAATCGAACGATTTTACGAAAACAAAAAAATAAATAAAAAAATATACATGATAAGCATAGTATTAATCCTACTACAGCTCCACGAATTGAAAATAAAGCATTTTTTAAACGATACAATGAAATTTTAAAATGTGCAATAGTTTCCCGAAATTACCACAGCAGACTCACCAGATATATTGGCACCTGACCAATCCGAGCATGAAAAATCAATAATTATCATTTAATAGTAATTCTTAAATAAAAAATATTTTTAACATTGTTGTCTATCTAATTAAAAGTAAGTAGCAATGGGTTATCCATTGAGTGTACTCACTTTGGCGAATGATCTGTTCATTGGGGTATGTGTGAAGATCCAGCCCAGCCAATCCAGAAGGACCTAAAATAAGAGTATTTTAATATACTATTCTGTTTTTTTCATGTTATTCGATTAGGTTATTACAATTTTGAGTTTTAATATTAGTTAAATAGAAAGTAGAAAGTTTTTCTGAGAAGTATTATTAATTCAAATCGGATAAATAGTGTCGTACAAATAATAATTATATTAGACAATACATTTAACTTGATGATGTGATTCAATTACATTCAAAGATTTTTTGTTACCCTTTGATGAGGATTCGTAGACTCTGATGAACTTTTAACAAATTTAAGGTGATGGTGGTGGCTTTTTGAGTTCAATTAATCAATCATCAAGTTCGCATTTTTTTTTGTAATAGAATTGAGTAATAAGTAATAATATGCAATTAATTACAATGATTATTTACGACTTAAACCGATAATAATAAAAGTTGGATTAAACACCAAAATATTTTAATAAGCAAATGAAGAATGGTAAAAATATTAGAAAAGGCCGCTTTAATTAGAAATAGACTGTGTCGCGTAAGATGCGTGGTTCTTCTATTGTTATAAGACTCTATGGCGATACATTCTATTTCTAGCCTTTAGAATACGGTGGTTAGATTTCGATACAAACACATTTTTATTTAATGGCTTACTGGGGCAATCAAGCTCGTCGCTATTGTCCAAGGGACAGTCGATATGCTTATCGCAGCGTTGGATTTTTAGAATGCATGGCCCGTTCTCACATCTCCAGCCTTCCGGGCCGCATTCAGTATCATCTGTGTTTTGGGGGAGGTAGTATAACATAGCAATCACTAATGGCGCATGCATTACATATATTTGGAGATTCCGAACTCAACAGTAAAAATAATATATGTTGGCCATATTAAACCAACCTAGTGTGACGGTTGGAAGTGCGGAATCCCGTAATATATGAATGGTATTTTTTTATGAACAAAAGCAGTTGTAACAAAAAAACTATATCTAAATCTAGGCAATATCTATGTATAAAATATTATTAAATAAATACACACATAGGTTGGGAATATAATTTCTCGTTTGACCAATCTATTAATTCTACGTTACACTGAAAGCTTCCGGAATTGACACTTACATAATCAGCATTCGAAAAATAATTACAACATTTTAAAATTGAACTCTTTGCCTGTAGAATAAGGTTGTTTCATCTGTCTTTTAAATTTTCACTGTAGCGTCATTTTAAAATTGCGAGTCTGAACTTCATATGCGGTCGTGTCAACCTTAATGACGAATTTTGTGAAGGTTAACCGCTCTCAACAACAAAAATATCGATGATGTGCGCCGTTTGATCGAAACAGATAAGCATTTGACCTACCGTGAGATTCGAGCATCCATAATCATCATCATGAATAAGGTAGAAAAATATTTAGCTGTGCTCGCGGTGGATCCCACATAATTTGACCGAGGCTCACATAAAGAAACGCGTCACTTGGTTCAATGCGTTTACCAGATTCAATACGGGGCATCAAATTTGGCGTGAAACAGTGTAACAGGTGGTGAAATATTCATATTACATGATTACAGCTGGATACATATTACAGGATCTATGGATTTACAGCTGCGACCCCGAATCAAAGCAGCAATCGACCATTAAACGCGCGGCTAGGCGAAGTGACGCCCGTGCAAGAAGCCGCAAAACGTACTTTTGCTTCGATGCGACTACGGTCAATGATTTTCGTGCCAGAAGAGGCTGTCGAAGAATTAAAAAAAAAACATGTTTCCGATGGCACAACGGGGAAGTGGAATAAAAATGAACAAGTATATTTTGAGAAAAATATTTTGAGAAAAAATAAACCGATATTTGGACATTCAATGCATTTTTCTTATTCATTCCGAAAACTGTCAGTGTGCCCTCGCTTTTCAAATAATTAGCTTGCCCAAAGATACATTTTAGGTGTAATGTCTATAAACGTGTAAAAATATAATGAAAGCATAGTAAATTTGAAGTATTTATGCATTTGCAAAAACGGGTATGGTCCTTGACATAATACTTACTGTGATGAACGCGACACCCCACTTTTGAAATGTCATTCTGCTAATTCCATTTATTTCTTTTCGTTTATTTTATTCTCATATGATATTTGTTTGGTTTAAAAACGAATTTACCGCATGAATATTGTAGCACCAGACGTTTCGGCGATGTTGCAACCGCCAGGGTAGATTAAAGCGCCGTCAATCCGTTGTTCCGCGGGTAGGCAGCAAACCGCAGCCACTGCGCAGATTATAATGGTGGTGGGGCGACAGGTTCGAAGCGCACGAATTTTGAAAATCCGCCTTACACACAACACTCACTATATCCTGTGTTACATCACTCCGTTCGGCAATGGACGTTGAGAACATTTTAAGAAGAGGGTTCCACCTAGTACAGAGTTTAAAACCGTCATATCTATTGACTTTCGGGGTTCTTCTTATTTCAATGGCTTCTCAGATCATGCCAGGAAAGTAAAAATCTAGTCGTCGTTAGTATTTCAAAAAAAGTGCCGTGATAGTAATTTAATTCCAAATCGTGTGCGGATTCATTGATATCATTTTAAGAAGAGGGTTCGACGTAGTACAGAGTTTAAAACCGTCATATCTATTGACTTTCGGGGTTCTTATTATTTCAATGGCTTCTCAGATCATGCCAGGAAAATAAAAATCTAGTCGTCGTTAGTATTTCAAAAAAAGTGCCGTGATAGTAATTTAATTCTGAATCGTGTGCGGATTCATTTATATCATTTTAAGAAGAGGGTTCGACGTAGTACAGAGTTTAAAACCGTCATATCTATTGACTTTCGGGGTTCTTCTTATTTCAATGGCTTCTCAGATCATGCCAGGAAAATAAAAATCTAGTCGTCGTTAGTATTTCAAAAAAAGTGCCGTGATAGTAATTTAATTCCGAATCGTGTGCGGATTCATTGATATCATTTTAAGAAGAGGGTTCCACGTAGTACAGAGTTTAAAACCATCATATCTATTGACTTTCGGGGTTCTTCTTATTTTAATGTCTTCCCGGATCATGCCAGGAAAATAAAAATCTAGTCGTCGTTAGTATTTAAAAAAAAGTGACGTGATATTAATTTAATTCCGAATCGTGTGCGGATTCATTGATATCATTTTAAGAAGAGGGTTCCACGTAGTACAGAGTTTAAAACCGTCATATCTATTGACTTTCGGGGTTCTTCTTATTTCAATGGCTTCTCAGATCATGCCAGGAAAATAAAAATCTAGTCGTCGTTAGTATTAAAAAAAAAGTGCCGTGATAGTAATTTAATTCCGAATCGTGTGCGGATTCATTGATATCATTTTAAGAAGAGGGTTACACGTAGTACAGAGTTTAAAACCGTCATATCTATTGACTTTCGGGGTTCTTCTTATTTTAATGGCTTCCCGGATCATGCCAGGAAAATAAAAATCTAGTCGTCGTTAGTATTTAAAAAAAAGTGACGTGATAGTAATTTAATTCCGAATCGTGTGCGAATTCATCCACGAAAAGGTATCACGGTTTTTTACATCTATTCTCCGTGTCGCCAGTGTTAAATTGCTTCGAAAGTAGATTCAAAACAATCAGTACAAACTTGATAATGTTTAAAAGTACTTATTATTTATTCATCTATAATAATTTTAGCAGTGTATTAGGTGGCGAAGTTTTTAATATGTGATACAGTGTTTATTTTAAGCCAACCGCAGCGAATTCGCCGATCTGCTCGGTTTGCCGCCTAACCGGGGAACAACGGATTGACGGCGCTTCAGTCTACGCTGAACTACAGCGGCTGCAACATCGCCGAAAAGTCGGAAACTCGCCGAAAAGTCGGAAATTCGTTTTTAAACCTATTTATAATGTCAAACAACCGCAATAGTCGTCGATTTCATATTGATTGGTTTTCTTTCTCAAATGACGAGTCGGTACTTTTTCTATTTCACAGTAACATTCTTAATTGATGGCATATAATTGTCAATTTAAATTTCGAAAGTGGGATGTCATGACAGGGACATTATTCAAAACGTTAAAACAAAAATATTCAGTCATGTTTTATATATTATGATGACTTTCGTTGATGCACGCACAATGATTTGCACATACTCATCTCGACATTTAAACCGATAACTTACCTTGGTTATAGGCAGGGCGTTGGGTAACCGGAGGTGGTGGCGTGTATGGAGGTCGCTGAGTGTAAGGGCTGGTGTTCCTGTATGGATAGGATGTGGTTTCATATGGTGATTGCGTTGTAGGCCGAATGCTGGATGGTGAGCACGGTGGGCTAGCTTCGTCACTGCCATCGCGACAGTTGGGAATTCCATCGCACTGAGCACTCCTGGGCACGCAATCCCCCGAAAGACATTGCCACTCATTTTGATTGCAACCTATAATTAAATAAGGTCATTAATATCTGCATTAAGTATCTGTAAATCTAAATGAGACAAAACAAAATTTAAGAGAGAAAAAGAGAGAGAGCAACACAACTCTCGGTGAACACTTCTTTCAAAATATCTAAATCTAAGAAATTTAATTTAATATATGATAATAATAACTTACATTCAAAAACGTTTTTAATTTTTTTAAATATTACTTTACTTCAAAATCATGCATTTTTAACAGCAAACCACTATTTTACTAATTTCAAAACAAAATTTCCATTTTTTTTTAAAATTTTCATTCTACTTCAAGTCAAACAGGAGATGCCTCATTATCTAAATTTAATTATTAATATTCCTAGAATCATAAAATCTATGGACAACATGCTCTCACATACATTTTTCAAAAAACCGTATTAACAATAACACTAATACAACGTAGTTAATTATTATAATTATTATCATCGACATTGGATAGTTGCAGGATACGAAGATATTGCTCAACGGCTAAAACTACAATAGTTTTTATAACTTTTTAAACTGTAACAAATCAAGTTGTAAGTAAGCAAAATTTACATTATCGCTGTAAATATCAACTTGTTCTGTACGAGTATTACACAAAAAGGGAAAAAATAACATGGAACCTGAACTGATGAAGCATACATTTAACACCAGGTAATAAAATTCTTGTATGTAACTTTCGATAATAACGATTAGGAATTAGAAAGAAAAATGTAGCAGTAATACATATTTCTATAGACTTCCGGGATGTTGTTGTGAACACTCTGGTTTTTGGTGGTTTTCTAAATTAGGTATTATGTAATAAATAGCGTGAATTGTGTTATATGTATTGCAATATAATAATGTACATAGTTTTAAAATTTAACAGTGGTTGACATTGATCTTCCAACAGTCATGAGGTCCAGGACAGCCTGTATTGCGTCAATTGGCGATGAATAATAAACAGATCTTGTCTTGAGACGTAAGTGTATTCTGGAATCGTATTTGATTCGATTGTAAGACGCGAAATTGAGGCGAGGGAGAGAGTTAAGACGGAGGACACAAGTATGATGTAAGCCACCGCTAGGGATGCAATAATTGTTTTATTATGACACTGAGTGTGGAACGGTAAATATATGCATATAAGTTATGTATTGAATTGCCTATGATACCACAGTCACTGCAGAAATACACTGTTTGATTAGGAATAGAAAACAGATGAGCGAAAATAAATTATCGAAAGTTGCATACAAGCGAAAGGCATAACAATCATATAATAAATGATCGTTCCACGTGCTCGGACAACATTAGCATTATTGTACCGGACGTGAAACAGTTTTGCTCGTCGGAAAAGTCACGACAATCGTACACATTGTCGCAGCGCTGTATGTGCGGCACGCAGCCGCCGTCATAGCAAGCAAAGTCCGACTCCGGACATTCGCTGGGGATGATGGTCACGCTGACGCTCAGCGAAGTGCGCGCTGTCCGCGCGTTCGATCCTGTTCGGAAACGTTCACACCACAATGGACAATCTACCTCACATAATATCACAAAGCTACTTATTTTTATTAGCAGTACATTAGATATAAACCTCCACTATTCAACACCTCAAACTCCAACCCCCACGTGCATAAACACAAGCGGTTTACTTTTGACTAAATCTTAAATATTTGAACTCTTATCGCAAGAAAAACATCAAGTTGCCAATTAAATTCAATTAATCTGGAATACGTGTTCCAAACATCAAAATAGTCAATAGGAGCCATACACGTTGCGATTGTATCAATAAAGTTATGGAAAATGTAAGAACCGTAATGTGTGCTGGCCAAATATACGAATCGCATGCGATAACCGATAATCGAATGATTTTATGGAAAATACATCCAATCGATCGATCGAGGTATCGGCACGATTGTTTGCAAAATGAGTGGTAGCATCGACCGGATCGTTGCGATCGCTCAGTTATCTTTTTTCTTCTCGGAGACAAATTCACGCTTGCGTACGATCATATCACACGACTGCAGTGCATGGCGTTAGCCAAGGCCATTTGATTCATTGTGCGGGAATGTATGGACTGGTCTATCGACACTTGCGTCAGCTGATGCGGTCGGGGGACGTGTGCGCGCGTCGCTGTGACTGATACCGTTGCGTTGCTCTGGTCTGGAGATCACGTCGCAATGCCGTTCGACTTGCGTATGCGGTGCCATTTTATTGGATTTGTCGGATGCTGTGGCGTCTAATATTTCGAATAATGCGATGCGATACAGTGCGACTTAATAATATGGATTTTGATAACTACTCGTATTTAAGCCCGATTTCATGAAAGCGATACTAAAATCGTATATGTGTTTCACTAAATGTATTTTCTATCTTTCTCGTTTATCATATTTTTATCTCCTCCTCCCCTCCGAATCCATATTACATATTTTTGAGGCTAACTAGAGGGTAAGAAATAGAAATGGACTTAATTAATAATTGGAGCAAAATAGGAAATTGATTATATCTCTAAACCGGCGCAGGATATCAGCAGCAGAAAACCACCTCCCTCCTTGCTTCCTCACTCTGTAGGCTTAGGACAATGTATATACTAAAAAAAAAGTAATGCTTTGACAAAATTTTGCCGGTATTCCTTGAGCGGCCCGCGAATTAGTTATTGGAAATACTTACATACTCCGGAATACATTGACGCTTCGTCACTATGTCGAAAAAATCTACCCCCTACCCCTGCCTTCCCTATCTATTGTATTGAAGAGTAACTACAAAATCTACACGTTTCGCATGCGACATGATCTCTAGACCAGATTCCTGCAAATCCGTGCGACATTGCGTCATAGCGATATTAAGAACATTGCGTCATAGCGATATTGTGTCATGTTACATAACATGCAGTCGTGAGACGTGATCTCAAGACCGTAGTGCCTTAAGAACGAAGTGGATCGCAAGCAAGATTGCAACATTTATGTACTCATGCGACAATCAATCGTATCGATAAAATTCAAGTCACATGGATAGCAACGTGTATGGCACCTTTAAGATATGAGTGTTCAATTAGCAAGGCTTATTGCGCATCTTATCTATTTTTTTTTTGTATAATAACCAAATAATATAAACTTTTCAATATCTTGATTACTGTACTGCCGTCGTCGGAGAAAACACGTTTTTTGAGTAAAATGCATTACAGATACTTATTTGTAAAATATTGACAATATTTCAACTTCAACGGTGAAGTAAGATATCAAAATTGTGATAGACTATTTTTTTTGTGAATATATTTGTTAGAATAAAGTGCTCTAGCTTTCAATACTGAATCAATTTATTATAGTATTAATAAACAAAACCACAGTATCTGTGTAGTTACTCTTATGTGAATAATTTTACAAATACTGTTATTTTGGCTGGAATAGATACACCAATTTTGTAAAAAATCACCTAGTATCTGCTGGAATATTGTGTTTATGATCATGAAAAAAAGAACTGAGTGTATAATATTTTTCTTCCTTGTTGGTTGGCGAGCCGGGGAAGTAATTTAATATTCGTGATACAAAAAATATTTAATAAATAAAGTAATTTAATTCTAATAAATAGTCATTGGCACGTTTCAGTTCTCTGTAGATACTCCCTTTTTATGATTAGGCATGCACTTTGATTGCTCTCATTGAAACATTTTACCATTGATTTTATTCTAAATAAAATAAAATAGATTATTTAAATATTAGATTGCTTAATGTCTTACTACAATTTGGCCAACAGGATTTTACTACAAAAAGTAACGTGTAAATGACACTCACATAGATCTTCTATTATTATGCTCAATACATTCTACTAGTAATTCTTAAAACGAAAGAAGACTTCTACCGAGGAAAATGTATTTTTTAATATAAAATCCTTTATGAACTTTTTTAATACAGTTTTAATCTGAATTATTTAAAATATATCTGATAGCTGTTTAAAATAATATGACCAAGAATATTGTGTATTTTGTCCTGCTGAGTTTAGTTTTGTACGTGGTAAATCAAAAATGAAAAAATTTCTGGTGTTTCCTATTATTATTCTGTCCAAAAAAAAAATATTTAGAGTCGTTATTCTTATAAATTTCAGTCAATAACGTAAAAAAGATAGAGTTGATTTTAAAGTGGCTACCCTCAGCCTTTTAGATATGGGTCTACAAAACTCTTTCCTTTTCACCCTATACCATTAATATGGGTTCCCTATAGCATGCATCACATCCAAATCGCATCAAAGATAATCTGTCTCAGTGTATAAACCTCAATTGTTTTATTTCAGTTATATCGTTAGGGTAGAGAATTGTGAAGTTTTCTTTGTTACCTTGTGTATTTATATGACTTATTTAAACAAATATTAAAGTTCAATATTCAATAAGCTTTGAAGTAAATACCAAGTCCAACATGTTGGAATATTCGGTTCTTGCAATGTCCTTCTTGGTTTTGCAAAATATAGTAAATATTTTCTTCTAGATATATTTTAAAACTTGAATATTTTCATCATATTATTATTGGGATTTTCTGCTCACTAACGAAGTTTGATACTTTTAAGGTCATTTTAAGTAAAAAAAATAAAGAAAATGTATTTTGATATTTTTGCTCAAGAAAAAACACCAAAAAATTTAATAACATGTATATATTTGTTTTGCCCTGGAACGGGTATATCCCAGTTGGGCAGCACTAGCCAGTAAAATGAAAGAGGAAAGTTGTTTTAATATTATACTAATATTTGTTTTAATATTATACTTATTGTAAATGGTTAATTTGATAATTCCAATAAAATAAATAAACAAATAAATAAAATATAAGAAGTTTGTCTTTTACTTTCCTGACGACCTATCGGAAAGGAAAGTATTGTGATCGCGCTAAAAAAAAATTTTGAGATGAAGATGGGAATATATATTTTGAGACTCCCTGAGACGATTGAGACTATTTCCAGACCGATCTCTGTCTGTATGTATGTCTGTATGTCTGTATGTCTGTATGTCTGTATGTGTGTATGTATGTATTCTTCCACGATAGCGCCCAGACGCTTAATCGGATTGAGCTGAAATTTGGTATATAAGCTTCTGTTAACCGTCGGAGGAACCCATTAGTTTTTGGAGTCCCTACGCCCTACGGTTGTGGTACCTCCCATACAAATTTGGGGTTCCCGGCGAAAAAATTGTTTCCGCGATAGCGCCCAGACGCTTAATCTGTCTAAGTTAAAATTTGGCATAGAAGCTTCTGTTAACCATCGGAAGAACCTATTAGTTTTTGGGGTACTTACGACCAACGTTTGGGGTACCTGCCATACAAATTTGGGGTACTAGAGTAAAAAATGTCGCTGTTTTTTCGCACCTCCCCGGATACTAGTCAGGAAAGTCTTGGGGTGACACAACCGATTTTTTTTTTAATATGATGGCAATTTACTAACCTACATTATTTTGGTAGTTTTGTCCATTCCCATACGCACGCAATTCCCAAAATTTAGCTACGCACCAAACTTCCATTTCTTTAACTGCTATGTCTTACGACACTTCGCTCACAATCGGTACAAAATCTCGATTCGACTGACTCGAGGCGACCGGCCTTTCGACCGAAAATTTTGCAATGCGTTTCTAGTCTTATAATAAAATAAGATTTATTTTCTTATTATTGCTAGCATATTGCACAGCAGTATTAAGATATAAAACACAGCACATAACAGTCACCGTAATAATGTTTTAATACCATGATTGGTTTAAGCTTGGTTTTAATCTTAAAATTTAAAAGTTCGCACTGGCTCGCAGTATTATAATTGGTTCCGTGGTTTAGTTAAGGCATAAAACAATACAAAGTATAGCTACCGAATAAAAAAATGTGTTATAATCTTTTTACGATAATATTAAACTTGCTATGTTTAACTCATTTATTAGTTAAAGCTGTAATTTAGTATAATACCAGTCATACTACATACTTACTCGTTATAACTTAAATATTTAAGTTCTCTAGAAGACGCAAAAAAATATAAATAGACAAAGATAGAGCTCGTTACTGTGATTAACATTGGGACCGTAACTCAATTGGCCATATATGTATTTACTGTGTTTTCCCTTACGACGGCAGTGCAGCGGGCAAAAGGTAATTACCGACTCTCACTAATTATTACCCACGACTAATAACGATTATTACTTGCACCACGATTCGCCATTAATAAGTCGTATAAGATTAGACCAGTTTTAACTGTAAAATATTAATACAGTAACTTGCTTCGTAACATCCAAAAAGTTGTTGTTATCAAGGACTGGTTATATATGGTCCGACCCCCATGTTAGTCATTGCGGAAGCTATTGAGAACAATAGGTAAGTTCGAATCGGGGTGCAATCATAATGTCATGTCTATTTTTTGTGTAATAATTTTATTTGTTTTTTTTTTAAATAATATCATAATTTATATTAAAGATTGGACTGTTGTTGGAATTCCAAACATCGGTGTGTTAATTGAATAATATAAATCCATACTCTTCCGAAACTGTTTGTATACACACTTGGAATCATATCAGTATGATTATTTTTAACAATCATTATGATCCTAAAATTATGATGTAGGTACATACAAGTTACGAGGACTAAATGTTAATAAACCGTGAGAGAGGTGTAGAACATTTGTTTTAAAATTTCAAGGTAAAAGAGAAAGAACGTAAAAAAAAACAGAGAATTATTTTATTTTTTAATTTCATTTCATTTCTCGTTCTCCTTACTTCATTACAAATAAAGTATATCGATCCTTGCAAAAAAACTAGGAAAGAAAATGACACACACTCGGTAATTTATGTATATTGGATATATAAATAGTACCTAATTTATTGTACTAGCGCAGATCAAGCGAGTGTGTATACTCCCAGACCTACTTTTACATCTGATTTACATTTAAGATCAAGGTCAATGAATAACGTTATCAAAGTTATATTCAATAAAATGGACTTGATTTAGTTAGTGGGGTAAAAGTGTAGATGGTAGGTAGATTGTGTAGATGTGTAAAGACTGTTACAAGTCGACTGTTACATTCGACTTTAAGTTAATGGATGTGGATTAACTTGCGTATTAAATTTATTAAAATTATCCATATTTAATTTATAACCCTATTTATATTTGAATTAACCTTATATTTCTAATGACTTACCGCATTCCCTTTCGTCGCTGCCATCGCTGCAGTCATTGTGTCCATTGCATACCAATCGGTAGTCAACACAGCTACCATCGGGGCAAGCATATTCATTCGACGCGCATGACTATGCAAGAAAAATATTACTTTTTTATAAATGGAGCTAAATTGCAGAATAACACAACCTATAATATCTGACGTAATACCAAGGTAGTAAAGAGGCTATCGGCGAGTAACTGAAACTCTAATAAAAGAAAATAAAGCCTCGTCCGGAAAAATAACGTAGAGGACTCACCTAAAGAGATAAGCTGTAAAATCGTCTGTTTTTCAGGTCAAAATGCATGTACCAAAAGTTGGTGAAATTCGGCCTCGCGGCGGCACAGTGGTTCGGGCTAATATGTTCACATGAGCGCGCCGGAAGCAGTATAAACATGATCACAATAGACCGGAGAAATTGATCTAGTGTTGCAGGAGTGCAAAGATAACATACTAGGTTATAGCATGACCAAAAGAAGTGAACATGTCGATCTCGGGCTGATTGAAAAAGTCCGCCTCTATTGGCTTTATTCGCACTCTCTTTAGCTTGCTTGTTTGCTTATCCGTATAATTTTCATTTATTAATTATGCCTTAACTTATAAGACACATGAAAGTTTGTATAGATACATTCCTTTATTAAGTTTTCGACTATCACACCTGTGTTGTTGCCTGCGGACTCATTTATACAAAATCAAGTATTGAACATAGATATTGCAAAACAGTTGCTTTCGCACTTCTACGAACGGGTATAATGCCGTCTGTGACATTGCTATTTCGTTATTATGGGAAGATCTAGCTCTCAGTGTTCGAACTGGGAGATGGAGATCCAGAACGTAGAAATTTACCGAAGAAGGTTGAAATGACACTGGGTCGGGCCGGTCAATTATGTCGTAGAACCGACACCTGTAGGGGACAAAAGGTCCTCGAATAGTGAACGCGCACCGGGAAACGTAGGCCGGTGGTCTGATGAAATAAGATATATCGCGAGACGTGACTTGACGAGGTAGACGGGGGACCGGTCAGCGTGGCGACCTTAGCAGACCTTTAATCCAGCAGCAAAGAGATACAGGCTGGCAAATCACTTCAAGTAAAAACTGTATTCATTTTTGCAGAATTTAAAAAATCAAGAACTTTGCAGAAAGCGGAATTATCTAATACTTTCACTTAATTTATCAAATACTGTCATATCGGTAGAGATTTGTTAAAGATATTCGCGTTCATCGTATATGACTATAATTAAAATATGACCGATGAAGCATTAAAGAAAACTTCGCTTATGTCATTACCACAGGAAACAATTACAAAATTTTTTTTTGCTGTCAAATCATCCTTTTGCTATCGACATATCCTTTTTGGAGGGCTTCGGTCATTTAATGAAATGAAAATACATGAATATGTCAATACATAAAGTAATTTTCGTTTAAAGTGTGAACTGAAAAATCACTCCCATAACATCGTCTGGCTTCCAAGATCATTTGTCAATATAAGTAATTTTTACCTCAATACAGTGCATTTCATCTTGTCCATTAGAGCAATCTCTCACACCATCACATTTCGCGTCAGCTTCAATGCATCTTCCGTCGCAGAACAATCCATCGGGACCGCAGTCTGGTTCGGGGACTGCAAAAATGTTAATAATTTCATTACATCAGCGGTATTCAATTAAAATCTGCCTCAAAACAATCTTCATATCTCTCTTGCATTCTGGAGGAATTTCGATTGAATTCTGGTGGAATTCGATTCGGTCTCTAAGCAGTATCATTTTCCTGAAAGTCATTCCCCGTATAGAGATAATTCTTTACTCCCTAACTCGGAAGATGGTCCTTATTGTAGAATTAACCGTTCCATGGGAATCAAATATTCCAAAAGACAAATCAAATATGGAGTACAAACTAAATAAATACCACGATCTAGTAAATGCAGTCACCCGGAACGGCTTCCAAGCTCACCTTCAAGCTATGAAAGTTGACGCTCGTGGCTTGCAAGCAAAATCTCGGTTTTACCTGTTAAAAGATTTTGGTCTCTTTACGGAAATAACAAACTCGTTCCCAGAAAAAAAATATAGAAGTACGAGTTTTGCATCTCAAATTCTATTGCTTCGAGGGGAGTAAATGGATGGTAAAGTGTCACCCGGAACGACTTCACTGTTCACCTTCAAGCGATGAAAGTTGGCGCTCGTGGCTTGCAAGCCAAATCTCGGTTTCACCTCTTAAAAGATATTGGTCTCTTTAGGAAAATAGCCAACTCGTTCCTAGAAAAAAATATATAAGTACATCTACGATTTTTGCATCTCAAATTCGATGACTTTGACGGGGAGTAAATGGATGGTAATGTGAATACTAACATATGACAAGACATAGGTCCTAAACCTAGCACAGCTGGCTGTTAGTCGGGAGTTCACCGCATTGTAATAATAAGGTTATGATTGGCTCGACTCCGATTGGTGAATTCCGTAGCAACTCTATTTGTATAATGGAGTTGCTATAGAATTTTAATGAGTATGACATATATACCTTATTTACAGTACATAAATAGGCACCAAATAGAAAGATTTAAAATACTATTTAACCGTACATACAATTATGTCCAGAGATGTGTTGCATATATTAATATAAACAATTAAAACCTTGTTTTATTACCTAATCATTTCTGCGGTAATGATTAGGTATTGCAATGCCAACACCTTGAAGAGATGTGGCTCGCAACAAATATATCCAGATGAGAAGCTGTCTAGCAAAACATATTGATTTTTCCAAAAACGCATTTTAACAGACTCCCAATTTAGATCAGTTTGCGCGGTAGGCTTCGCGGGGCAGGCTTATGTCACAGAGCTCGATTGTTTGGGCACAGAACTCATGCTATCTTACGGATTAGTTTTTAAAAAATCACCATCGTATTTATCTGGATAATTTAAATGAATTAAAGGCCACCGTATCTAGCAAAAACTAGTAGTGTATAAGGATAAATCCGCATCGTTTGAAGCATACGAATCATAAGTTTTTTTGCTGCTCACAATAGAAGAAGATCGTAGAAATGTTTTATGTATTGTAACTATAACGAAACATAGCAACTTATGAGATAATTTGGATAAATCAGTAGTGTTCTTCTTGAAGGAAGTTGATGATCAAAGAGAACTGTAATACTTTTCACTTGCATAACCATAGTAGGCACATCAGGCGCTATCGATCTAGTGTATGTTATCACTGAACTTGTACATATATATTGAACAGAAGATTATTGTTTTGGCTCCAAGACCAAACATCATCAATAAGTTATGTTTGTTTTCCATCGTTGTGAGATTATGAAGCATGATTTTAAGAGTCTTCCTCGTTGAGCATTTCTATGAAATACCTATTGGTCCTTATGTCTGGTATCTCTAGCGATAGAGTAGCCAATGCGAAGAACGTGTATCATTCACGTTCAGCATGAAAACCTCGAATATGGTATTGTCTGAATTCTTAACATACGGTTAATGGAGAGAGATGTATATTAGTCGAATGGGAAGATAAATTGCATGTGTTATATAAACTTACCACTAGTACAGTTTTCTTCGTCGGATCCGTCGTCGCTGCAATCGGGAAAACCATCGCATCTGAATGCGCTCTGGATGCATTGACCGCTACGGCATTGGAACTCTTTCTCGTCGCATGCTTTAATTTTGAGAAAAAAGAAGGTTTACCTAATAAACCTAAATCAACTTCTTCTTATTACTTTTCCGCTAACATTAAGTACTCTTCACTCATTCTTTTGTCAGCTAAATCAGAACCATTCTTCTTAATTTGTCATTTCTGAGAATATCTGTTATATGCCTTATAGATTTTATTGTCACTGTTAACTTAATCGGCATTGAGTGAAAAGTAGTAGACTTGTAATAATATATAATAACTATACCGCATTTTTGAGGTTTCCAAGATTTTAAAATGACATTACCTATGTACCGTAAACCCGAAGAGTTTAATGCGATGCTAATGCAAATGTCTACTCCAATGGATATCTATGAAAATATATGTGTGTTGCTAGTCCGCTCCGAGAAACATTCACTCAATTACGAACCTGGTGAGTATGTAGAAGATGAGACTGTGGGACAGTTCTTCTCGTCACTGTCATCGGGACAATCCGCGACAGAATCGCAACGTTGGTCTTCGGATATGCAGTTTCCGTCGTCACACCTGGGAAGATAAGAAATTCGACGTTGAATTTTAAGCAGATCGTAGTGCACGTTAGATCGCGTATGCAGAGACGATTAAACATGACACACTGGCAAGCTTTTAACTAGAAAAAGAAGAAATATTATGTCTTTCAATTAACTGAACCTACTATAAATAGTATGTGCTATATGATATTGAATATTTAAAAAAAGATAACAAGAGAAACTCTAATGTTAAATTTCTTACAAAGACTTCAATTTAAAGAGATATATCTACAAACGGACAAAGACGGGACAACTAAAGCAAAGCAAAAAATGATTGTCAATCAGAAATATGTAGATTCCATAATCTAATAAAAAGATAAATCACTACAAATGAGCCATCGTCGCAAGTAGGAAAACATACTAGTAAACATAAGCCATTATAGTTAAACAAATAGGATTTTTAACAAGATTGTTTAGAAACGATCTCGAAAGTGCTAAAAAATAAGTGAAGGTATTTACGAGTCATCATGGCAAATACTCGAGTTCTGCGTAATTGTTTAATTTTACTGAATGGTTTCTCACTGGTGTTTGATATTATTAGACAATTTTGTTTGAATTGTTTACATACATAATTACACTTTATTTTGTCCTATTTCGATGCAAAAATTCAAACAGGAAAACCTTTTTTTAGAGTACAGTTCAAATATACATTTAAACAAGATAACACATTAATGAATGAAAAGATAACCATGTTTGAATGGTGCAGAAGAATATCGAATTAACTATATCAATAACCACTTCTGTAGACGAAAAAAGCGAGCAACTGTATGCCGTGTATTTCGTGTATAAATTGCCACACGAAGTATTCTAACCCAGTATTTTTAGATCTAAATCAATACATAACTAACCTCACTGCACCATTTTTCAATGGGGAAACAAGCGATATTTTAATGCTTTGCTCGTGACTTTGGAACATAATATCGTCTTTCCCGAACAAATGCACTTTAATACAAATGGTTTTTAATTAAATAAAATTGATAACTGATAACGTTTAAAAGAAATTATTGCTAAGATACAAGTTTTTTAGAAATAGAAAAAGACCATGATTTAAATTTATTGGCAGTGTAAATTTCATTTAATTTATCGGTGCGCTTCGACATCGGTGCGTTTTCTATTCATTTCATATCAGACTGAGCAACAGCATATAGTGGCCGGGTTTAGCTAGTATTATATAATATGTATGTGAACATAACTTCTTATTTGTCATAGTTAAGTAACCTGGTAACATTATTTAAAATAAATATATCTCCTGTTAATGAGTAGAAATATGGGTTTGACGAAATACAAAAAAAGTGAATGAAGTCGCTAATCAATGATATTAGTAGGCCAAATAGCAGATATGGACGGGTACAAATTATATTCCAATCATTTTAAATAAATTGCGATTCTCTGTTAAAATTCTTTCGCAATTTAAGCACTATATACTGACAAAAAATAGGTTATATCTAAGGTTACATTCGCATTATCATTACATAAATTGAAAAATAATCATCGCAAGCTTTTCGGTATGATTTATATTTATGTAACTGTTATTCGCAATGCCTTTCCTTATAGGATTAATAATAAAATAAATTGATTCAAGAATATTATGAATATTTTGTAAAATATCACGAAGGCAGAAAAATGAGTAGAAGTGAAAGAAAAAAAAACAAAATATCTGTACCTGAATCCGCAAGAATTGCAACCTTGTTCATCTCCGCCATCGGGGCAATCATTTCGACCATCACAACGTTGACTCTCCATTAGGCAGGTATCGTCGGAGCATTGGAAAGCACAGTCATCGATATGACCTAAAATAAATTAATGAAATTACACACTTTGAACATTTTTGTGTCTAACCACCAAAAGACTATTCAAGCATTAGGCCTTGTTCATACCCAGAGTTTAATCGCGCGCTATAAAACAGTAGTTGATGTATGGGGCCGGTAATGTTTATTATCATACGACAATCTCTTTCAACCAACCCTACTATGAAGTGTGTATATGTGTGTGTGGGTGAATTTTTATGTGGTCTTATTATTGCATTCGATAGACAGAAATGACATGCAATTCCGTTAATTTCATCCCAACGGAAAATGGCGACCCCGCCGGGAATCGAACTCTGAACCTTACAATGTAAGATCAGGCGACCTAGCCACTATGCCACGGGCCGTGTATCGTCGAGTGGTTATCAATGGAGCGCACGACGATCGCGCGCTCTAGGCTTGTCAGCGGCTTTACGGCCAAGTAGGACCAACCCACGATTATGTAGACCTTAGAATGATTATTGATAAATGATTTAATTTTCTGATAAAAGATACTAAGAATCTATTTGTTATCAGGAGCGCTTGTTTGTGGCGGCGCGTGTGGGCAGCTTAAAAAAATGACATACGAGCATTGATCGACGAGGCGAAATGACATACGAGTACTTTGAATTCAACGGATTTTATGTTACCTGGTAGTTGAAAGTTCTGGGTGCAACGGGTTTGTCAAATTTCGACTGTTACTGAAAAGTTTATATTTTATAGCCCAAATAAATAATACAACTTTTGTGACGACCTACATTTTTTTTGTTGTTATTTATGACTTATAAATTTTGTGCTAAAAATAAATAAATTGCAGTAAACATATATCGCATAAAGTCATCAAAATTAGTCGACTGAAATTGATATTGTATCATGGATAAATATCGCGTAGGGACACGCTGTTTTGAGGGCGTTTGACAAGAGGCTGTGCGATCCAGACGCTATTGTAAATAGTGATGCAATAAGCAAATGGTGCACTGTACCAGTTCAACAGCCCTCAAAGCTTCTTTTACGTTTAGGCGAGTAGCAGAGACGGCTGTGACAGGATTGAGTTTGGCTCGTCTTCTCGATTCGCTGGACCAGCAGCCTAGTTGGCTTGCTTGGTGTGCTATTTTAAGGGTTTTGAATAAGTATGTAAGTGGCTAAAATAGCATGGAATTAATAAGGGAGTTATATTTAATCGAAAAATGTAATCGGGTTAAGAGCCATCTATAATAACGCGTCAATGGTATCGACCTTTCCGAAATGGTTCTTGCTATAAAAAATCGACAGAATGGACTATTAAAAATGCAGAATGGACTATTAAAGAATGTTGTTGATATTTATATATTTTAAAACAAATTAATTCATACACCCTTCTAAGTAACTATAACTTTGAGACGTAATTTAATTCGAGAAATGGTTGTTTATACTATTAAAGATGGTTTTTTTTTCACGAATTTTTTCTATTGACACGAAATCGGTTATTCTTTACATATATCAGTTAATTTTTCAAAACTAGCGATAGCTAAAGACTTTATTTTATATCACTTGTAGTTCTTATCCATCCTAAAATTTATAAAAAAACAAAATTTTCAGAAGAGAAAAATTTGAAAATAAAATGGGACTTTCGTTTTCGCGAACGATTTTGAAAATTGTTATTCTTGTTCGTCCATCGCATTCTTATTTATTTCTTCTATATCTTTAATTTGTCTTTCTTTTAAATGATTTTTCAATTTAGAGGAAAAGTAGAAGTCCCGTGGAGTCCAGATTATGCAGAGATAAAGACCTAGTTAAAGAATTCCATTTTTACCAAAAATTCTTGAATAATTTTAATGAGGATGAATGGACAGATATGATATTATTGTAATAAAATCCCTAATCACTAGTATTAAACCAATCAGACCCATTCCTTCTTGTTAATCGTTTCAGAAAGCGTAACGTTAATCGTTTTAGAAAGTGTAGGCGAAACTCTTTGTTTATCGAATATCCTTTCAAAACGTTTTCACAAATAAATAATGTAAGGCTAGTTCAAATCATCCAAAACACTTTGTATTACTATAAACACCATCGCCATATACTTTGCGAATTGTAGCGATGGTTTCTGAATAAGATTTTTCTTGTCAAAATTTGCTGCCAAAATTGAAGGAGCTGAGCTGACTGACTGAATTGATATTTTTTAAAAATGGGAAAAGGACTTTTAAAAAAAAATCCATCTTTTTGTAAATGTAAATGTTGTAAATGTAAATGTTGTATACCATTCCGGTTTATATTTTTATTTAAAAAAAAAACGATCCAACCAAAAATATAAATAAGTAAAGAGTTTTACTTATATATCTACTAGCAAATGCCAGCGCTGAAAATGTAGAGCTATTCCTAGTATAGGGAGAAGAAATCCTGTTTTCTAACAATTTAATGTCATTTCTTTCACATAGTTTAGATTTTTTCGCGAAACTTTAACGATTTCTTGTTCTTTTCTAGAATGATTAAATAATCCAAATTTTAAGATTAAACAAAGATCAACCTATTTTCCTACTTAGCGGTTGATACCGCATAAAATTGGACCATGTAGTTACTTATTTAAAAAGAGTAAAAATTGAGACGATTTCCTGGGACTAATCCACTACGGAGATACGCGTTTGACAAGGTTAATTTTCAACCCCCGTTTCACCGCACTAGTTCGTATTTTAGAAAAATCTTTCTTAGTGCCATCCTACATTTCCAAATGAAACTTCGTGCCTAAATTCCAGATCACTGCTCCTAGCCGTTTTGCCTCATCATTGATCGTTAGTCAGAAAATTTAAATATATCAATTTTGATTAACTAGATGCAGGTCCGCACCATCGGTGCGTTCCCTAACTAGTGTTCGCCCCTTCGGCTCTCGTGGTACGGCCTCTGCTTCGGTAGTTTTTGTTTCTGATGCTCGTGCCTGCGGTCCTCAAAGTCAGGCTTAAAGCCCTTGCGAACATCACTTCGGCATTCGTGGATGGGCATTACACGAACGGGCTTTCGGCTCTAAATGACATGCCTTAAGCTCTCATGGATCAAAACTTCTGTTATACAATTAGTCGTCTTGATATACAATTAGTTTTCTTTTAATTTAACAATTTTATTAAACTACGGTTTATAATTATGGGAATACTCGAGCTATATTTAGGAAAAACTTTCCGAGATTTTATCGGTCCCATAGTCAAACAGATATACAAACAGATCGATGATATTCGATTCAGCGTATCTCAGTTACTTATAAATAAATCACCCAAAACCCAAGACTGACAAACAGACAGATGTGGCATATTACAATATGTATAAACAAATAGGTTAATAATGATTATCTGGGTAAAGAAAATTATGATGAGTAATAGCTGACACATTCATGCTTATTGCCGAGAAATCAATATATAACTGATCTTGTAGATTCCCTATTTCGAACTGCCACGTTTTTAAGTATCACATATGTCACTTACAAATGCCATTATAGTATACAACGGTACAGTTACCACGTATCGTTGCGATTTCAATAGCTGTTGCATCGTGCAGTACATAATTAGATATACATTTACACCACAAAGCCGTATACTTTCTAGTAAAACAGCCTTCATAGTTCCTCCTACACTCTGCAGTCTACAAGAAGGGAGAAAGCTTATACCAATGTGCTACAATACTTCGTTTCGGCGGTGCGTATGGGCTACATATTTTAAACTAACCTTCAGGGCAGTCCTTTTCGTCGCTTCCATCCGAGCAGTCGATTTTGCCATCGCATCCGGCTTCAAGAGGTACACACTCGCCATTCTCACAAGTGATCCTATCATACCCGCAACGACCGCGCTCCGCGATAAGTAGCGAATCAGTTGAACCTGGACCTATGAAATCAATTAAAATTCATCAGCAATACTATTGAAAGCCATTGAAAACTCTATCGAATCAATATAATATATTTTCAAAGTTTTCATTTAACGCAATATAGAAAATAATATATTATAATTAAAAGAAATAAACGTGAGCGTGAAACTAATTTATATAGTTTCCCGATGTTTCAGAAAAGTTACAACTGCCATGCATTACAATTGGATTTAATGAGCCGCTGAACTGTAGACACTTAAGAAACTGTAGATAATATCCTGGAAAGAATGGATATAAACCACATAACTAAACATACCTCACACACCAAAACAAGCTCCAAAATCCTTACCAGATGTCAAGGAAGTAACACATTAGATTAGCAATGTGTTGAAGTATCTGAGTATAGAATTGATTTTGCGTCTGCCTCCAACCACGGGACACATGAAAGATTTGCTGCCACTGCAAACTCTTGCATGGCAATTAAAAAATCAAAAAACGCTTTGGAGTGTCTCAAGTCGACAGATGAAACCCCCGATTATGACTCGAGTAACGAAGCGTATCAAGACAGTGAAAATGTCCAAGGGGTTGATTCTTAAAATATTTAGCATGTTATATACAATTGTTTGTTCTGTCACAATATTTATCTTGTCACATTGAAAGTTGCCGTATTCTTGGCATGTTAACATAAAATTATCACCTACTTCCCTCACTGAAAATCTGGTATGGGGACAAACAGTCTAGATACAGGGTCATGTAAAATTGCTATAACTAAGTATAAAACCGTGTAACCACTGCTAGCGAGAAATGGGCTAAATAAGGAATGAACTGGATGAACTTGCTCCGCTCTGCAGTGTCCATGAAAAAATACTTTTATAAACCTAAGTCAGTTAAATCAATGTTTATATAGTTTTAGATATAGGTTTTGAAAATGAAAAAATGATTATGTTTTCAGAGAGTAGTTCTACCAACGGAATTTCGACGTAGTTGGAGCAAAAAACGCCCGCTTCGGTCGGATACACACTATAATTGCATTAGTGGAGAATTCAACACATTGTTTAATGAGTTGAACGAAGAGCACTTCAAATATTTTAGAGCCTTAAGAGTAATGGGTTTGTTGTCAATAATTGATGTGATGTGTTGTTAAAAAACACAAATTTTGAAGATCTATCCCGTGTAACGATTACTTGTTATTTAAAAGGAGGCTTAGAAACGTTTCGAAAGTTCTTGCAAAATAACTAATAATTGAAGGAGCGACAATGGGAATGTGGAGCAGAGAAGATGCATCGGCCGCTCGCCGCCAGCTCGACTAACTAAGGTAAGCGAGTTGGAGACAATAAAAATGAGGCTAAGAGGGCCCATTTGTGATATGCCCAGGATGTGAGGGCCCATGGATGATATTGATACGACTTGCGATTACGCCTCTGCAAGCAAGCGGCTTGCCTAACATTACTTTGGTCACAGAAGCGGACGCTAGAAGATCTGATCGCCTTTACTAAACCTTTGGTTAGCGCCCCTCTTTCTTTAACTCCTTTGTAAAAGCACCTCAGTAGGACGATAATAACCCCTCAACCTGCGTTGCGTAAAAGTTATACATAGTTTAATAGAGCAGACAAAAGAATAGCTCGTGCGTGAACGCCCGTCGCAGCTATAGGAATTAAAGTACCTGCCCCAAACTGTTAATGAATGCAGAGTATCGACATGCAGTGTATGTGGCAGACGTCGCTTCCTTGTCAAGTAAAGATGGCAATTGCAACTCTGCCAAAACATCGGAAAACTACGTGATTAATTCCCCTTGATAAGAATATTTCCATCAACTATAAAGTCGATTAACTGCAAAAGTTTTAGAATTCAGAAGATACAATATTTTATTCAACAGAAATTGATCGATAGAATTTTCTTAAAACATTAAGAATTTGTACAGATTCATATTTACATTTTTGCGTGCAACTTAAATATAAACAAATTATCTTAAACTAAGATCACACTTTTAATATACAAAGACGGTACGAACATACTATACCATTAATAAAGCATCTTAATAATATCAGAGATAAAAGTATGTACAAGTTCAGATAAAATCATCTGGAAAGGAATACCCACATATGTACAAGCATAAAAATAGTAATACACTTGAGTCATAACAAATAAGAGTGTTAATAATTTATTGATTATTTCAAGAAATAAAAGGTCATTTCAACATAATGATTACGTATAATATCATCGTTATTTAAATCCATACAGGGTCAGCCATATCTTATATATTTACAGTAGTCTCTTTTCGTATATTTTGGTAGAGATTCGTATTCTCTAAAGCCAATGGCGTTTTTTAGGCACGTTTTAAACCCTCAAGGCCCATCCTGAATTATTTTAATATGTTATTCTTAAAATAGTTCCTATGTTTAGTCAGTATATTCGTAGCAATGACGAAATACTTACGTTTGATAATATTCAGTTTTATTGAAATTAGGAAAGGAAAGGAACGCTTAGGTTTGGTTGTTTGTTTGTTAGCTTTGTACTAAAATAAAAATAAAACCATCCGACAACTTTATATTTATTATTTTCAAAAGAATACTTAAACAATAAATTAAATTAAATAAGTTATTTTAATAGAAATTATAGAATTAGATGAGGTAAGATTATTTACAATAAATTTATTTATGAACTATTTAACAGCTGGCTTATATCAAGCAGGCGAAACATGCAATTATGCTTTCATTATAATTATTGAAAGTATTTCTTTGATGAACATGCTTATCGGATTGGCCGTTTACGGAATTATTAAATATGGACGAAGAAACATGTTTAAGTTAATCTGTTGAGAAGACAACAGCGAAAGAAATGTAATTATGTTATATTACTAGAAAGATTGGCTAGACAGGGTTAGCCTAAATTCATTATAACCAGACAAGTGAGCAATTCTCTACACTCTGAAATTTTGTATTGGGAATAACTGCAGTATAGGAACCTCTCACCAAAAAAAATATATATATAGACTAATAGATTGTAGCATTTTAATGCTAAATCTGGAAGAAAATTGTGTCGGTCGCAATAAATAAGCGAGAGATAGGCATTTAAAGTTTGCATACTAAACGTCAAAAAAACGGCCATATTGCTTCAGAAAAAGATTATTGCAGATTCGGAATCTGCGTGGCGAATATAGTTCGGTGACGTTTAAAAATCAAAACTCCAGGAGAGGTTCCTATACTGCAGTTATACCGAAAATTGTTAAAAAAAATAACTAGTATCTTGTTTCATTTCAAAATATGTTTTTGGATATTAGGAAATTTTATTTTAGACGAGATTTCATGAACATGTGAGATGAATAATTTCTACAGGCTCAACATTTTTGTTATTGAACTTTCGAATATAATATATTTTTTTGTTGTTAACTCAGACCTTAATCAATTAAACGTTGAAATATGATATACAGCCTAGTTTTCTTTTTTAGAATTTACCCCATTTAAGAAAGTCTCATAATATCTCATAAGGGGGAGGCTGGTTTAGAAGGCCAATAAAAACATGTTTTTCCTTTTTTTTTTTTAAAATTTAAAACTAATGATTAATCCTTTACCCCTGGAATAACTGATTAGTCTCAGATTCCTCAGTGTTAAAAATACTACTATTCTTAAAAGAAACACGTTTTTATCAAAAGTATGTTTTTCAGTTTTTGCGCCGGTGATAAAAAAAAACTACTTAACGCATCGAGTTGTTCCAGAAAAAAAAAGGTTATTAAATCTTTTTTCACAAAAAAATGTGAAAAATATGTTTTTATATATATTTTTTTACTAGTTAATGACAAAATTTTCGGGCGAAAATCGGTTTTATTTCTTTAAATACTGATTGCAATTCAACATCTGAACATACTTTTTTTATAATTTTTTTTTTTACGTTTCAAGATTTCATCTTTAACCTAAAAAAATTCTGAAAAACCAGGTTCCCCTTAGAAACATTTTTTTGAAATAAAATGCAGTCAGATTTTTTAAATTTCCTGGAAAAGATAGACATATAGTGTCATTAATTTGTCTAGTGTTAATGCATTTAAAGTAACCCTATAATATGGTATTAAGCATAATAATATGTTAATGAGAGATCCCAAAATAAAAAGCTGAGCCCCGATAGAATCCTCTTCATATACTTACAAGTGGCTTCGTCCTTTCCATCGGGACAATCTCTGTGATAATCGCAAACTTTTTCTATGGAAATGCAACTCATGTCCGAGCACTCAAAATGTCCGAATTTGCAATAGTTACCGAGGCAATCTCTCTCGTCTGAGCCGTCCGAACAGTCTGTCATTCGATCGCATCTCTGGGATATATCAATGCACGTTTTGTCTACCTCGCAGGAAATTTCAAAGTACTTGCATTGGCTTGGGTCTACAAAAGGAAATATAACGTACCGGCACCGAGAAAAGAAAAGCATCACATAGAAAGTCTTAGTTGAAAAACTATGGCGAGTTCAAATTAAGAATTGGTACTGGAGCACCAACACCAACTACCGACGCCGTCACACAACCATTCGTGTTAAAGGAAAGTGGCATCAATGGTATAAGTATATACGACTCTATTACATAGTATATACTAAATATATATTACTCAATTTTACTACTCCAATAGGTAAGCTATATTGTGGTTCAACATTTGTTCTTTCTGCACGGAAGTCCAGATTGGAAAATTAAACTTACATTACATACATATAACGGTAATTCGAAAATTGTATATTATTTTTCTTTTTTTTGTGCTCTTGCACTTGAATGTCTATAACCAATAAATTAATAAATTAATAAATAAACTCAATTCGTACAACCCTTTCAAGCGGCCGACGAGCGCGTAAATTTTTATTCAGTTCCACGGTAACCTTCGCATATTCTAGTGTCATTCAAAGTTTGTTGTCCACTTCTTCGATTAAGTGAGAAATACTTACGGTGGTATCGACATTTTATTATTATTATTTATGACAATATTACTATCATTATATTATTGTTATATATTTTTTCTTAGTTTTTTTCAGATAGCATGAAGATAATTCAAATTTGTATATGCGCTTACGTTCTTTCCTCGCCATTATATGTATGAAAAATCCTTCGTGCGTGTCGAAAAATTGCGAAAAACACTTTTATCAAGCAGCTAAAAGCAGTCATACTTAATTACATTTCACATATGTTATTACATATTTTTTGGCAAAGATTCAGCAATATTTTGTACAAGTGTTATGAAGCTGTAACTTATGTATAGAGTTATATAGCGTTCAATTATTTCAACGCGCCGTTTTTTTTTACAGAGCCGACACGGCGATGATTATTTATTTTCAGAGCGGCCAGGGCCACTTTTACCATTTTATAATTTATTTAAAATAAAATATGACATTTTAGTTAAAAACAAAAAAAAACTATTTTAGTTTTGCAATAGTTTGATTTTCCTAATAAGGTTTTATTGGATTTCTCGGCAAATAATAATTAATATTTCTTGTTTCATCTTAGATTTCCATGAGATCCTATTCTGCGAGAAATATGTGTGCAAAATCAGTTCGAGCAGCCAGATGTAGTAATTATGACTGCTTACATACACAACATTTTCGCGAAAAAGATATCTTGACATCGAAGAATAGTAGAAGAAATATACAAAATACCTAAATTCCCTTTCCAAAGGCAAGAAATTACATTATTATTTAATTTTAGTATTGTTGTTATAGGGGTTTTCCATCTAAGGTTAAAATGGAACCCTACTGAAGAGACTTCGCTGTCTCTTTTTATGTCTCACTGAACCTAGATCATAAATAACGAAATAGAAAAATAATACTTTTTTTATAAAGTTATTAAAAGGGGCAAATGATTCTCTTTTGAACTTCCGAAAACAGCGATTAATATTTTGTTTTATGTACATAATACACAGTCCAATTAATAAAATCGTAAGCGGAAAATAGCTTATTTGCAGCATGTTTTAATTATTTCTGAGAAAAATTTCGACAGTTGTTTGTAATGTCACTCTTCTAAATACTTTCCATTAGGTTATTTGGAAAGCATGTTTTGTAATTAGGCAAAATTACGATTTTGAGATTTCAGTTGATTTAGGTACAGTATTGGGGGTAACATGGCTCAAAAAATAAGTTTTACAAAACTATCTATCTTTGCTTTAATCATATATGAAATGATAATGAAAGTCCATATTCATGACGTTTAGGATTAAGTCTTGATTAAAATAAAACCTATTTATTTAGGAGTTAGTATAGTACACATATTTTTTTGTATAAAAAAGTTCTTTTTTTCCACAGCTTAGATGTCAGTGAGAAAAAATAAAACTTTACTCTTGACCAGTATGACGATGTGGATGCCAACTTTTGATATTTCGCGAAAAATTCACATAAACAGGAAGGTAAATCAGTTAACATTATAGGAAAGAAACTGTAGTCCGAAGTAAAAATACAAAAAAAAACACAAAACACTATGACCAGAAGACTTGTGAAGAAGACTACTAGAAAGGAAATATTTACGACACTAAAGAAGGAAAAATATCTCAGAAACATCGCTGCAAGTCTTTCACGGATCATCGAAGTAGCTGAATTCGCTAATTCGCTTGTGCTTAAACAGAAATAAAGGTTGCCAGGATGGAATATTCAGCTATACTTCGAAAATTTGCTGCTAGACTAAACCTTTACCTCCCTTTGGATTATAAATATGTCTGAGGAGTATCACCTGTTTCGAACATCTTAAAATACCAGGCAATGGGTATTCCAATATAAACCTCAAAGCATTGGAATTTAATGTTTTATCTACCGGAATTTTTTTATTTATTGGTTATGAATGAAAGATTAAACGCCAAAAAAGAATTAGATAGGAAAATTCAAATTGGTCTAAATGATACGGGCACAGGCACCAATAAAGATGGCCAAGTGGCATCACAAGGTTTCTAGAACCAACTTGATGAATGTTTGTCTACAAAAAAGTCACGATGTTGGAGTAGAAATAACTTTTGATAGATGTTTGTCAAACTTTACAGCGATAAATTCCCTTGGATCTAAATTGAGCGATGTGTCATCGCTAAAAATTACGTTCCCATGTATTCCCCATGTATTCTCATGTATTCCCATCCATGTGAAATTGAATAAAAAAAACCTTTTTCTAGATCCAAGTCACGTAATAAAAATGAACCGAAATGATGTTGAAAAAAAGTGTTTTTGACAAAGAAGGAAATGAGATTAAATAAAATTTTACGTTTAACCAATTTACAGAAATGTAAGTTTCAATTTTCTTCAAGGTTCATTTTTTTTAACCTTATAATGAAAGTGAAACTTGTTATCCATTTGTTTAAAATGTACGTAGTAAAACTGTGCTATAAGATTTAAAATTAAATTAATTCAAAAATTCATCGAGCACTTTAAATTTCCTAGAAATTATTAACAATATTTTTTGTTCAGACATGTTAGTAACGAGATAATATTAATGATATAACTACTCTAAAATGTATATTTTTTATAATTTATCTACTTCTAATGTTAATTTCGATAATAATAACCATCATAAAAGTTTTTTTCTCCCCTTACACTTGGCACAGAATATATGTAAGCTGAGCCATGCGATGCGCCGGTCCACCCTTACCGCGCCCGCACCGCTTGCCGAGCGGTCTGTTCCCTGACCTCTAATAATTGGGACGGCTCGTGTGTGTTCTCATTATGGCTCCTTAGATTGGACATAAGCGCTTCCGAATGTGTATATTTTAGGACTTCTATAAGTCTTATACTGATAAACATATTATAATCATACGTAAATACGGGAGTCAATCAGCGTAAGCTCATTCAACAGAATATATAGCCGCAGAGCTGATATGGAGTAGGACAGGCCACAGCGACTCACATATGACATTCAGTGTTCACGTAAGGTAAGGTATTACATTTTTTTATTTTTTTATTTTTATTCCAACAAAAGAGAAAAACAGCGCTCGGGTCTTAAGTTAATAAATTATAATAACAATATTACGGCCAAAATAGTCTCCTGGTAATGTGCGTGATGTGCGTGATGTGGTTAATGTGCGTGATGTTGTGTAATAATATTTATATATTATGTTATATTATCATGTTCTCTCGATTTCTGAGTGTGTATGATAGAGTAGGATGAGTGTGTTTATGTGTGTGATTGTGATGTGTGTTTAATGGGTGTGTGTAAGTACATCTACGTGTATGTGTCATAGTTGTGTATATATGAGAGTGTGTGATTCTGCACAGGTATGTATCTGTTCAAGCTTTTAAGGTCTGGTCTATTACCGCTCTGATAAACTCGTTTTTACTCATTGAGAATATGTCTAGTTCCTGAAACGATTCATCGTAGGCTTCCATAATTCGATGCAGAGTTGAATTCCTTGCTTGATTTGTATGGAGTCTGGGTACATTGAATACCCTTGGATGACGAGTTCGGCGCGATGGGACATTTAAGGCTATTCTGCTTAGAATTTGTGGGCTGTCGATATGATGCGGAAGTATATTGTGGAAGAACGTCATATCAGTCACTTTACGCCGCTGCTGAAGACTCAGCATGTCGAACCTTGCCAAGCCGTCAGAATATGAGGTATATTCAGTGAGGGTTCGATGACACAAGTGCCTTACGAAGGTTTTCTGAATACGCTCTATACTGTCAATGTCTACATCTAACTGCGGTGACCATATAGGTGACGCAAACTCCAATATACTGCGAACGTAGGCGTTATAAAGAGTGAAGAGCACATTAATGTCGGAGAATGGTTTGCATGCTCTCAATACGAAACCGAGAGCTCTGTAAGCTTTTCGCACTCTCTATTTTAAAATGACATTTCTTTGTTTCCTAAGTACCACTATTGTTGTGTTCTTCTGCAAGCTTTATTGAGGAGTAGCTTTAGCATACACAATTTTTAATTTTCACAATTTTTAAAGATATGGGTTTAAACGGGCGTTATTCAATCACAATAAAGAGGTAATAAAAATTACGTAAACTCTACGCACATTAAATGCGCAGAGAGCTTAAAACTATCATATTCTAATTTGGTAGAAATGAAAAATTATTTACATATCAACCTATCACATAATCCAGTACCATCTCGTATTATCGGAAATATTCGTAAACTAGATACAACAATAGCCCACATTACTTCAATTGAAAAGTTCTTTTACTAAAATTTGTATACCATTAGAAATTTTTGCTATGTTTAATATATGCCACAAATAATACAGTTAACGACAAATCCTATGGTCCCTGACGTAAAATATATTCAATTATACCGAATAATAAAGACTGATATTATTTGTAACAATAACTGCTTTATACTATACCTACGTGTATTAATAACTATATAATACGTAAACAAAACGAAAGACTATATTCTTTTTGAGTTTCCAAAGCATGAATAAAGAATTTATTAATGCTTATATAACAACTTATTAATGATAGAACATTAATATGCGAGGTTTGCGTAGACATTTACTGTCAAGTGAAAATTTCTAGTTTCTTCAGTAAATAACCAAAACATGGGTGGACTTTATTTTTTTTTTCGAGGACGTATTTAGATCATGCCAAAGATCGGAGTTGTTCCTACGTCAATACATGACGGAAAGTGAATGCGAATGCCTGTCATAAAAGTTCAACTTAGATTTTATAACCACAAAACCTTGGAGTGTTTCATTTTTTTATTACCATTCGTGAGCACTAATTATTCAGCCGGCCACATAAAATCTAGAGAACACCTTATTCGAGCCTTTTTATAAAAATATATCTATAATTTCCGAGTACCTCATAATAGAAAAATACATCAGATTCAAAAGAGAAGTAAAAAGTAGATATTAAATTTATCGAACTTATTTTAAATTTGTTTTTATTGACTGGTTCGTTTTAAAAAATAAAATATTAGATCTGAGACATTAAAGCGCAAATTCTGAATAAACGCGAATGGCCTGAGAATGTGCTCACGTGAATATCGCCACTAACCTCTCGGCTTTGAATTTGTGAGCCATTTTTTATAACGCAGGATCGCAATAATTATAGCGAGTGCTGGGCGGTTATATGCGCTCAGAGATATAGTAATAATAATTAATAACTAACATAACGACTAATGTTATGGAATGAGTTAATTAAATTATATGTTACGTATTACAATCTTACGATGGGCCGCCAGATGTTGTCATTTAGTTGAGTATTCATTTTAATATAAAATACTACATAGTAATTTGTTTAATTAATATTACCTTTTTTGTAATCTAACTGAGTAGATAACAGTACAACTCAATTTTATAACAATGGTAATTATTAAAGTTCTTCATGTCAGATTACCACCCATCGAAAAAGCACTGCGGATAAAATAAACAACAACATAATAGAACATCCCGTAGGTTACTCTAATATTATTTGATTTGTATTGATACATTTCCTAGTATTTTTTTAATATAAATACAATATTTTATATATTACTAATTTTGTGAATAAATCAGTAATGTATATTATCGAAAACACATTTTGAACGCTCTTATAGAAATGTTGTTTTTCATCTCAATCAATTAAAGGACTTAGTGCAATGTAAGAATCATTACATATATTTTTTTAAAATCGGAAACTAGGCTCTTCAATAACTTCATTTTCTTTCATATTATCATTTCAGTCATCACAATACATTAGTTATTCATATGTAAAATACGTACTTTTCTCTACACGAATGGTTGCGTAAAAAAAATTAAATTGAATTTAATATTAAAGTTAAGTTACATTAAACCAACACAAAAATATTAGTGTTAACTTGAAATAAGAAGAGACTTAATTTGCCTTACACCATACGATTGTTTAAATATTGGATATAAAAATATTGAGAGAATAAACGTATCTAACCGCAGTCCTGTTCGTCGGAAAGATCATTACAATCTTTTGAGCCGTCACATTGGCGGTTGCTGTCTATGCAGACGCCGCTAACTTTGCAAACAAAATCGCCAACTTTGCACGCTGGCCACGAGAAAAAAAGAAAAAGATGAAAATCAAACATTAAATTTAAATGTTTCAAATCTACAAAAGCATTGAAATTACCCAGAGAGTAAGCAGTAAAGATGAAGGAATTAGACGGAATATTTATATAAAACAATTTTATATATATATATATATATATATATATATATATATATATATATATATATATATATATATATATATATATATATATATATATATATATATATATATATATATATATATATATATATATATATATATATATATATATATATATATATATATATATATATATATATATATATATATATATATATATATATATATATATATATATATATATATATATATATATATATATATATATATATATATATATATATATATATATATATATATATATATATATATATATATATATATATATATATATATATATATATATATATATATATATATATATATATATATATATATATATATATATATATATATATATATATATATATATATATATATATATATATATATATATATATATATATATATATATATATATATATATATATATATATATATATATATATATGTAATCAATTTCACAGTCGCTCTTTTATAGTTGAAATGCGAGTAATACGAATAAAGCAATAAAGAATATCACGGTAAAGAATAGGATACCAAAAGAAGACTATCTTCATGTGAAATTAAAACAAAAACGCCACATGGAAAAACGAAGTTTTTAAATTTATCCCGTCATATTGGGTTTTCTTAGATGTATATAAATACGATGCAAGATAAAGATATAGATGATTGAAAAGACTAAAGCCAGCCGCAGTCGTCTAGTTATTAAAGCCATTTGAAATGAGCCTTTTTAGCTGATCTCCGCAGACTTCAGACCTATTTTGCTTTATCGTTAAGAAATTGCTTTTTTGAAATAGGGTAAACGATACAACCTGGCATACCTTTACGAGTAAAACCACGAAGTTAAAGGAGATTTGCAACCCAGAGCACATTATTATGCTTCGGCTCAAAAAAAGTGCACATGGCACATCTAACTAAATTATTTATTCTGTTCCTAAAAAATCAAATAATATTTTACATTGTGTTTGCATTACAGTAAATTCCTTCCAATATTTCCAGTCCATTGTATGATGAGTTCTCGTATAGATGTCACGATGAGTAGTAATGCTCAACTCCATCCTCAGTACACTTTCTGATAAAACCAACAAATAACACGAACGACATTTTATTGTACGAGACCGTCGAAGAATATTTTTTACCAAACATACGAGTTGAAAATAGCGCTGATTCTGTGGCGGTGGACACTTTATGTCTTCATTTGCGCGGTCTACTTCGGATAATTCATAGGTTGAAGGTTCTTCGACATATCGGGGTTCTTTCACTTTTACGTAAACTCGTTTTACTATCTTTTGAGCTAGGACAGCCATTTTCGTTCTTCGACGTATTTCGTCTACAACAATACTATCTCTCTCAAATGTAGATAAAGAGTTATTTCCCTATTTTTCTTCCTCTCTCCTTTGCAAATTTTCCCCGCTTGAGCATAAATGAGTACCTTTATTTAACTTTTTAGCTTTTACATTTGGTTTGTTTGTAGCTTTAATAAGCGATCATCGATATTATACCATAGGCTAGCTGTTGAATATTGCCATATGGCAATAAGATCGCCTCTTCGTTAGAAATGTAGGCAAATGGAGAGTTTTTTTATTATAAAAAAAAATAATGTATGTGTTTCGAATTTGTCTTGTAAAGTCATACCAAGAATAGCTTTTCCCCAGTTTGCTGAGCGATTTAAACTTGTGTATGAGCATCATCAGATCTTTGCTCTAAGCCGTGTATTGTCTCACTACTGATAACTTGGTTATGATTTTTTTATGATAGGTAAATAAATTCTATCTGACCAGCTTATCCTGCTGTGACAATGAAGTAGATCATAGCGCAAGCGACTTAATACTGTATAACCTGGCTTTTCTAGGGGAACCAATGGCTTAGCGGATAGGAGCTCCCTGTAGCAGATAGTGGATTAAATTCCCCTACAAACCATATTAAAAAGTGCATCTGGCTTGTAAGTACTAGCTAGAAGCGGAATGCTGACTAAAGAACAGTATATATGGTTCTAGACTGGATATAAAGCACATCATTTTTCCTAGCTTCCTAGTCACATAAAGTCTGCAAATTAAAACCTGCCTAAGTACTGCCTTCTAGGTTGCAAAGGTAAGAATACTATCTTACGGCATTGGATACGGCTATTAATAAAGAATTTGTTTAACCATTTGACTTCGACGATTTTGGCTAGCCTTTAAGAGAGAAAGGAAAATACAACCCAGCGAAGTAGTCGAAGGATAAGCGAGATTCATAATGGAAACTTACGGCATTTGTACTCGTCCGATAAGTCATCAAAACCGCAGTCGTATTGTCGATTGCACACAAGGGTCTTATTAATATATTTTCCGTTATCGCACCTAAATTTGTCGATGTGGTCTGACACTGTGCGTGCGCGAAAATCATGCAAAAACAACAAACAAAACGTGATATTATTTGGTTTATGGATTTAGAATCACTCACCGGCGCAATTTCTTTCGTCCGAGCGGTCAGTGGGGCAATCGTATTGGCCATTGCAACGTTTCGCTTTGCCTATGCAGTCGCCGAAGTCGCATTGCCATTGGTCCGACGCGCAAACTGCCTCACAATACAGAACCATAATCAAGCAACGTTTAAATCATACTACTAAACGACTTTGAGGGAAACGGCAACGTATTTCTTAATAATATACTCGACACAGCCTGAAATGAGTCACGAAGCTATTAGCATGTGTTATTTGTTGTCCGGTATATATCTCTCACTTGCAATCATTACTCTTATAACAAGTCGATAGCAAAGGAGGTATTTAAATCGATTATTGGCTATGTTATCATGCACCACTTTAAAAAGTTCAGTATTGCCACAAACCTCTTCTCAAGAGCTTGAGGGAGGGGGTTGAGTGATTTTTGATATCAAGCTGCTAAAATTTTGCGAATCATTGAATTTAATATGACCGTTTCTTATGATTTTCGCTAATAATTTAACAACGAGCACTTTAAGAATAAATGTATTTGAGGTGATCGTGATGTTTCCTCTTCGTCTAATTTTGATTGCTCCAGCTTACCGAAGTCATTACTAGGGTTTTTTGGTTATGATTCGCAATATACAAAATGATTTTCAAGAAGAAGTAAGCACGATATTTTTATTATTATTCTTTTTTGATTGTCCACGCTTTCGAAGATATTGTATTTCGGATGGGATTACCATCGACTACAGTTCCCTGATAATCCCTAAAACTAACCCTTACACCGACAGCTGAAGGCTGAAGGAAGGAGGCAAAAGCGGCTCCAGATAGAAACAACTTCATTTGCCGTTTCGCACCCACAACTTACATTTTGCCGACACATATACAGGTCGACAGATATATGTATAGTGGTAACTTTGTCTCGCACTATCCAACCGTATAAAGAGCAGTAAAGCAGGGCGTAGTGCTACTTAATTGGCGTTTTTGTGACAAATTTCATTATTTTTGTTTTTGTTATAGCTTACCACTAGTAGGAAAGCAAAATATCTGGCAGACCCCTGGCATGCAGTCCATGCCCCCCAGTTTATGAACCCCTTGACTGAGAATTAACAGAATTATGAGAAAAACAAAATAAACCACAGTAACATCGATTAATGGACCAAGTAACATGTCGTGCTGAATTACAATAATATTTTGTTTATATTTTTTATAATTTTCCTCTTCTAATTATGGAATGTAAACGGCCAGCCAACTAAGTATTATTATATTCCTGTAATACCTCACGGCGCCTCAAATGACTTGTCGACATCAAATGACTTTTTCCCGTCAATAGGGACAAAATGAAAACCTTTTCGTGATTCATTCCGGGTCACATTGAGTAGGTCATTTTTAAAGTAACTCTAGTCAGAGGATAAAAAAATCACTAGATCGAAAACACCGGGTATATCATTGAATCAAAAAATGTGAATTTCTTAATTGCTCGAATATTGGATAGCAACGAATGTATTACATAAATTTAACATGAGAATATTTATAGTTGTATTTATTCTGCTTTCTCTGAACCCACAGCTGGCACAGATGTGATGTTATCAGCCACGACAAACAGTGTGGACAGATTCTAAAACGAAAAAATACCACACAGAGGGAAATACTAGAGACATATTGAAAATACCACTGTAGTCAAAAATATATTTCAACTGGCCACACTTTGTCGCAAATTAAACAAATAATAAATGCTTTGTTATACCCGGTGTATATGACATGACTTTATTGCTAATTTTGCTTGTAGCCAAATAAGAACTAAATAAATTCCTCGAGCAGCAATATCGACAGCGACCAAGTCACAATGACGATTGAAAATCTGAACTTTTAAGTTACTTTAAAAATATTGTATCGACTGACGTGCCGTTTCATCTCCGACAAATCGATCATGAAAACCTACGGCATCCCATTTCGTCAGATCTGTCGTTAGGGCAGTCAAAGCGACCGTCACAACGCTTTAATACCGATACGCAGAAACCGTCCCCGCACATGAAATGACCGGCCTGTCGGCAAACGTGCTTACCCGACCAATTCGTTTTACCCACTGACCGTTGTGAAGATATTATCCAAATCCAAGGCAGCAATTAAAGTAACGAGAAAACATCATATTAATTTGTGATTAGCGCAATGCAAAATACTACATTAATAATAACAACGAGTAACGCCTTGTGAGTTATTGAAAACGTAGGCTGGGATAACCACGAGTTCTTCTGTTATGTAATTGTTTCTGGGGTGCAGGGATGTTGCCAAGACATGGTTTATTGAATATTTTTTTGTTTAATGAGTTTCCCCAAAAAATCCTGCAATCGACGACGGCCTGGACACCTTAGTTTTTTTAATATTTTAACATTTATGAATCTTATTATTTTACAGATGCTTTACTTTATTTTTGAAGTTCGATAAACATTTAATTAACATTCTCCTCTCAAGATATTTAGTCACCGTTATTATCTGACAGTCTGTTTAGGCTTCAAGAAGGAAATACTGTAGTGCCCTTGGCAATCGAAAGCCTTGGGAATGATTATAATTGAACAAAGAATAAGCTGTGTGTGAGATGACATCATTATCTATATCTATTTTGTATTAGAAATGCCAAAACGACAATGAAATCATAATCTTTATTATTTAAAAAACCAGTTTTTAGTAACAATTTTCACGTCCAGAGTAAAGGGCATACATATTTAATTTAGAAACAACGTAAAAAAAATATGAAAATGTATAACTCCGCATTATGCCTGTGGATGAAATTGAATAATTTTGTGGTATTTATTTGACTTATGGACGCACCATGAGATATCTTTCATTTCATTCGAGAGAGATATATCGATATACGTTATCTCCAGAAAATTTGTTAGAAAACTGAAACGGCTATGTCAAATACTGTGAAATACTTTGGAATGTCATGAAAATCTTCGTCGTATGGTATGAACGAAAGTGTTTGCGTTTCCGGAATAGGGCTACAATCTACTGCGATTCTTTTTTAGTATCATTGAGAACGAAATCTAATAATAGAAATTTCGCATATAATTTCTCAATGTGTAATATTTTTCTCTAAAATAAATCTTCCTTACATAAACTCTGCATTACTTTGATATAACTCTTACCCATTTATATTGTTTTAGTGAAGTTTGTTGTTTAAGATAACAATATTGTTAATCGAATATCAACAAAGTTTGAGATGTCATCTCGATACATTTTCTCCCTGCACCCCGACACGACTACATTTTAATAAACAGAAGGAGAGTCGAACTCATCCCGGCGTACGGTGGATTACGAGTATACCTGGATCGGAGTGGCAATTGTCCTCATCGGACTGGTCGTTGCAGTTGATCTGTCCGTCGCAGACACGTCTTTCCTCGATGCAAGTGCCGTCGCCACAGCGGAATTCTCCGGGCGAGCAAGCTGTTCAGTGAAAAACATTTTTGTCGCATGTACATCTACGTATAGAGCCGCCTGCGTCACAATGACCAAACAAAGAAATTGCTATAAAGCTGCGTTCAACTCACCGCAGCCGATTTCGTCTTCTCCGTCTCGGCAGTCGCTGACGCGGTCGCATTTCCGGAAGCCTTCGATGCACCGGCCGTCCTTGCAGCGGAAGTCATCCGCTTGGCATTGCTCTGTAACGAGGGAAAAACATGAGAGTAAGGATCAATATATCTAGGACATGAGAGCTACAGTATTGGTATGGTTCTATCCGACAAATGTATTCAAGGTAATTTAGACATAAAAATGCTTTGTGCTTAGTTTCGACTATGGCAGCTGAAGTAAGCGCCTTCCTCACATTAATATTAAATTAATTTTTATTCTGGGTTCTACACGTCGGAAATTTTAGGAAGGACGGTAATTTTAATGACTCGTCTGGACTGGCCAGCTCAGTCTCCTGATCTCAATCAAACAAAACACCAGTGGGGTAGTTCCAAGTGTACGATACGGAATCAATTAATAACGTAGAAAATACCACTTTTTTTAAAACAAGAATGGCAAGAGATTTTTAAAGAAGAGTGTGGCTAGCTAGTAAGAAGTTTTCCGAAAAGAATTGTTGCTGTAATTAACGCTAAAGGTGGCCCAACCAAATATAAAAAAAACGTTTTTGTCATTCAGAGACTTCACCGGCAATAAGCCTAAGAAGACATCTTAATCAATTTAAAAATCTAATAGCAAACGCGCGTCGTCGTAAAATTAGTCGTAAAACATTCGAATTTCAAACGAGCAACGCAACGCAATATAAATTTAAATCCTGAACGCGTGTCGTATGATATCGAACGCGCTGCGCCGCAAATTTAAATATTTGATTTCCCCAAACAATTGTTTGACAGAATTAAAATATTATTTGTGCAGTTTTTATATGAGATATTCCAACCAAATTTCACAGTGTGATTTCGCTCCAACAAGGCATCTGTCTACCAAACTTCAAGTCTCTAAGTCCAATATTTCGAGGATGATATATGACTAGTGCTCCCTCTGGTGGACGGACTTCCACCACACTCTTTTTAACTCTTGCCATTACTGAATGATGCCAGCGTTCCAAATTTCAGCTTAGTCGGATTAAGAATTTGGCCGCTATCGTAGACACACATACACACGGATAGACTTCAGTCTGGAAATGGACTTAATCGACTCAATCGAAAATATATATTTCCGTCTTTACCTCCATTTTTTTTCGCGTTTACAATATTTTTCGTCCTGGTCGGTTGGTTAGCCGGGAAAGTAATATCAACAAAACATACATTATTTTAAAAGATACGTTTTTTTTTTGTTTCACTACATTTCCTATGATCATTAATCTAGGCATGCAATGCATATCAGAAATTGTTCAAAAGAATGAAAAATAGTAGCTATATCGTCCGAATGTATTTTGCATTATTTGAAGAACTTCTTACAGATATTCTCTGATATGACCTCGATCTACATAAATTAATTTTCATTCCTTTAATGGAATCAAAACGTCTTTGGCGAAAAAGTAGTTAATATTTGGGGAACCATGAAAGTCACACTGTGTCATATCTGGTGAACACGGTGGTTTTCGGGCAAATATTTTCTGGCAGCCGGTTTATATTGTTAGGTTTGGCGTTTTTTTCCGGATTAGGCTCGTTATTAAATCGCTATAGCGGGGCTTGTGGCTGGTTTGAATATCGAACTCATGAATTTTAGTTAATTATTATTTTAAATTTTATATTTAATTTTAATTAAACTCTTTTTTTTTAATAATTTTAATTTTAATTTTATTTACATATAAAATTAAATTTTAAATCTAATTTAAATTTAAATTTAAATTTTAATTTACACTTAAATTTAAAGTTGATTTTTTTTAAAACATTTAAAAAAAGAATTTGATTTAATCAAATTTAGTTTAATCAATTTTCGCCATGGTCGCCAGGGTTAAAGACAATTACTCTCCGCTGTCATAGGAAACATACGCCCCATAAACCCTAGTTATTCGCCGGCTGGGGCTTTCTCCGTTTTTTCCGCAAGTGCAGATAGTGCCCAACCGTCCAATTCCGCCCGAGGTATTCCCTTGGGCGGATCGGAATCATTCGCGACCTTCTGATCCCAAACGCCTCCGACTGCAGGTTTAAAGCTGAGACGGAAGTCCACAGCGGCCCTGAGAGGGTAAGCCCATTTTCGAGGAGGGTACTCAGATAGGAGTTGAACCTTGAGTTGGGCAGGCCAGATAACAGATGACAGTTTGGTCATCACCACCCAAGCTGTACGAAACTATTAGGAATCGTAAGCACAACTTGGGTTGTCGACTACAACGGGCGAGCCCGTCACCTCAGGAAGTTTTAACGATTAGACGTTCTATCTCCCTGGAGTGAACGTAGAAGACTTGGGACAAAAACAGTCCACCGTCTAGCTACGTCACAAGCCCGTAAGAGGCCAACGCCTTAACCGCGAGATAGCCAGGAATGTTACCTGGCGGGCCGACACTCACGCCCTTACTTCCAATTGTGACCAGATTACTCCGGTCTCTCGATTGGATCCGAGTTCGAGGGCGCTTGCGCGGTCCTCTCCCTTACGAAGCGGTGAAACGGTGTATACCTAATCTATCGCGGACCACTGCGTCCTTTGCCCGGCTGTTCACCCAGGATCGGATGGCCGATGGTCGTTTCAGGAGCAGTCGCCGTAAGGTCCGCAACCACCCCCGCTCTATAGGAAACAGTAGTGCTTCCAGAATCCCCCGACTGTTAGTCAGAGTGCACAGTCGATTGGCTTACACCGCACGGTGCGCAGACCGTCCAGGAGCGCCAGAGGTTTGATTCCCAGGGGAAACTGACCAAGGCCAGAGTCCTACCCAGGTTCGCACCTCACGCGTGGAGGCCGTCGGATGGGTGTTGACCCGTGAGTGTGACCGACCCTGATCGTAAGCACCATTTGAGTTGTCGACTACAACGGGCGAGCCCGTCACCACAGGAAGTTTTAACGATTAGTCGTTCTATCGACCTGCAGTCAGCGTAGAAGACTGTGGACAAAACAATCCAGCGTCTAGCTACGCCACAACCCGTAAGAGATCAACGCCTTACCGCGAGATAGCCAGGAATGCTACCTGGCGGGCGACACTCGCGCCCTTACTACCAATTGTGACTAGATTTCTCCGGTCTCTCGATTGGGTCCGAGTTCGAGGTCGCTTGCGCGGTCCTCTCCCTTACGAAGCAGTGAAACGGTGAATACCGAATCTATCGCGGACCATGGCGTCCTTTGCCCGCCTCTTACCTGGGATCGGATGGCCAATGGTCATTTCAAGAGCAGTCGCCGTAAGGTACGCAACCACCCCCGCTCTATAGGAAACAATACAGCTTCCAGACTCCCCCGATTGTTAGTCGGAGTACACAATCGATTGGCTTGCGCCGCACGGTGCGCAGACCGTCCAGGAGCGCCAGAGGTTTGATTCCCAGGGGAAACTGACCAGGGCCAGAGTCCTACCCAGGTTCGCACCCCGTGCGTGGAGGCCGTCGGATGGGTGTTGACCCGTGAGTATGACCGACCCTACACATGGGTCTTCGTAGCCAACCCATCATGGGCCCGTTAGATCATAACCACATATTGAGATGTCAACTACAACGGGCGAGCCCGTCACCACAGGACGTTTTAACGATTAGTCGTTCTATCGACCTGCAGTGAGCGTAGAAGACTTTGGACATAACAATCCGACGTCTAGCTACGCCACAACCCGTAAGAGTCCAACGCCTTACCGCGAGTTAGCCAGGAGTAAACCCGGCGGCTCGAGATACTCGCGCCCTTACTTCCAATTGTGACTAGATTTCTCCGGTCTCTCGATTGGTTCCGAGTTCGAGGTCGCTTGCGCGGTCCTCTCCCTTACGAAGCGGTGAAACGGTGTACTACGAATCTATCGCGGACCAAGGCGTCCTTTGCCCGGCTCTGAACCGGGATCGGATGGCCAATGGTCATTTCAAGAGCAGTCGCCGTAAGGTACGCAACCACCCCCGCTCTATAGGAAACAATACAGTTTCCAGACTCCCCCGACTGTTAGTCGGAGTGCACAATCGATTGGCTTGCTCCGCACTGTGCGCAGACCGTCCAGGAGCGCCAGAAATTGATTCCCAGGGAAAACTGTTTCCAGAGTCCTACCCAGGTTCGCACCCCGTGCGTGGAGGCCGTTGGATGGGTGTTGACCCGTGAGTGTGACCGACCCTGAACACATGGGTCATCGTGGCCAACTCATCATGGGCCCGTTAGCTCCCAGAGATCTTAAGCACAGTTGAGGATCACTAAACTTACCCACAGACGTAAACAAACTGATTGATAGATTGCGTAAAAACCGTACGAGGCAACTAAATACGTCGCGGTCAAGTTACAGATTTTTTTTGCGTAACTCATACGTAGACATTTTAAATTATCCTAGTATGTGTGGCATCATTACAGTTTATGCTTTTGCTCTCATAAAGCTTAAACCGTATATTCCGCCTACTTTTAACTACAATATAGACGTCTTACATTATTCGCTCTTTAGGGATTTACCAAGACTTCTTAGTCTATAATCTTGACTTGAGAAGCTCTAAGTGGGTGTAGTGTTTAGACCTTCGGTCGTTCACACTTCGTCGAGTGGGTAGCCCCTCTATTATCAATAGCTCTCATTAACTTCGCAAGATATCTTTGGTAAAACGATACGGTTATATTCCAACTCGCGAAATCCGCTCGCCGAACGCGAAACTTGAACCTTCTTCAATTCGCTAATATAATTAAGCTGGGGGAACTAAACCACAGACCACAGCGTTTTACAGGTGTACATTTTCGTGTAAGTTGTTGTTGGCAGTTTTTAATAATTACCGTATAATAGCTTGGTAAAATTTAGGTAGCATATCCATCCTTTCAATTATTTTACCTAATCTACAGTACCATCTCGCGGTGTACTTGTAAAATACGTAAAACTGATTGCAATAAACTAGTTTACCGAACCCTACGGCAGGAGTAAACGCGTCGGCTGCTAGAGGGCGCTAATAATCAGATTATAAACAATTTTTTTCTTTTTAATACTGTATTCATTTTTTTGTATATTTGGCCACATTGTTATCGATGTTATAAAGTAACTCGGAAAATGTTTACAAACAAATGTTGCAAATGCTTAGTGCCCACGTAACTAGAACTGTACTTTCCCGTATTTAGGCGGGTAAATAAATATAATAAGCAATTTTGTTAAAAAGCAAGTTTGATAATGTTAATGATCCAAATATATACGAAAAGTATTTAATTGGTATGTGTATGAAATGCATAATTTCGGAATCCCTTTCCTAAGACCGATCACGTTGGAATTAACTTTAATTAAGCGATTAAAAAAACATGCAATATTTTGATTACTACAGTGAGAGTTTTGCAACATTTTTAAACTGCATAGAGAATTTCTTTGTGGGGTAGATCTCCCCCTAATTTTACCTATTAATTTAGTAATGCGAATATAAAATGTGAGTATACAATTTCAGAACTTAGGTATTATGCACAAAATATTTTGAACACTTATTCTATAATAGAAAATGATTACATCGCATAGTCCAGTGGCAACGTCACCTAACTATGCCGGAACCTGTTCTAAGGCTAACATTTAATTTGGTATGTCCTTGCTCAATACCTACTGATTGCTTAGTAATTATAAAAAAATCGGCTGTGTCTACCCTTTTTTCGGTGCAAATTTAAATATTGTCAGAAATATTCGGCAGCATTTCAATTATTGTGGCGTGGTTAATAAAGTATAGGATTAGTTTTAGCATTGGCACGGGCTTTCTGGGTTCGACTCGCTTACCCACCCTCCTTTCTTTCCCTCCCCCTTCTTTCCCCCACGAAATACATAAATAACCTAGTAGTGTGGGACAGTTTATTTTAGATATCTAACATTGTGGTGAAGGGAACGCGTTCTCTTTTAAAAAAATATTTCTTAACTCCGCTATTCATATAAAACTCATATTCACGCAATATTCATAAAAATATCGCGTACACTAAAATTGCCTAGTTCGATGTCAACACCTACTAGACTCTTCCTCTTTCCTTTGAAGGTATGCCATAAGAATCGTGTAGTTTTAAAATGTGCGGAGGATAATGCGAAGAGGCGGGTATAAATATAAGGTTGGGGATTGCGTTTTGAAGAGTCGGCAGGCATACGGCGTATTCATCATTCCGCGTTTGTCACTCGGTAAGCCGACTTCGCACCTGATCGCCACTCGGCCGCCTGGTGAAATCCGCCCTAAGGACACCACGTCCCAGGGGCGATTTTTGTATCGCCGCGTTAACCGGGTGTAGCGGCCGCGAATACCTAATGCCACTGCAAGCCTTGACACCTGCCGTGGCGCTTTACTAAGGAATGTTTTACACTATTCCGCCGAGGTGCCCGCTGGCATCCGTCACGCAGTCTCAAGTCGTACTTTCCATGCCGTTGTAAAGTTTTGCGGACAAAATTCTGATGTCAAGATATGGCCATATTTCGCGTGGCAATGCTGGCGCCAGCGCCAGCCCTCCGCAATATGTGTACTCGTATATCGATCCCTCTAATACCATCAAGCCGAATCAATGGCCTCAGTTTACTGGAATCCATGCTTAAGGATTTTAGTACCTTGTGTATGAGATCTTGGGCTTTCTAAGAGGGGAGGCTGACAATTAAAATATGATAAATTAGCAACACCTAACTCTTTTGTTTTACCACCGGTAACACCTTATGTTAGGTGACAATTACTAGAGACGTCAACTATATTTGCTAGACACATCAAGGATATAAATTATGGTATACCCTTAAGCGCGCAAAGCACTCTAAAATGAAACCCACATAACATGCAGCGAATACCAAAATTATCAAGATTGCTTTAAACTGCAATAGGACACTGATCGTTTCCGCACGGTGGAATTCTGTTATAGTAATTGTCTAAATGCGAGCAAATGTAACGTCATTCTATTTTATAGAAACAAATCGACACAGTTTTTGGATATACTAGTTAAATAGCAGTGACCTAAAAAATGTGACGTTTGTGTTGAATCTTGGGGTAACAACAAAATAGAAAAATTATTTTCTTTCGATATGTACGTAAGTAAGTTACGAAAACCGTGAGTTTCTACAGCCTTCAAATCCATCGATACACTTAAGCTACGTTTTAACTCGTACGGCTTAAATTCCAGTCAATCGCGTGTAAACCACAATGTACAGGGTGAGTTTTAATTAACTGACATCATTGAAGGGTGTGAATCAGTACGTGCAAAAAAGGAATTTTTAATAAAATTAGTGGAAAAAAATTTTTTTTTTTTGCAAAAAATATTTTTTTCCAAATTAGTTTAATAAGCGGTAAGCACGATACGCAATCTAGCGGTAAGTAAAAAATCACTAATATTGTTTATTAGCGATATTCTACCTATTGCTAGATGGCACAACGCGCTCTAACGTTGTCAAACTTTTATTTAAGTCAAGTTCTTCAAATTTACAAATAATAAAAATTGAAAAAAACTATTTTTTATATCAAACGTGAGTTTAAGGATGCCGCTCAATTAAAACTCAGTCTGTATAACCTAAGTGTTTGGTATTGAGGCGGTGGAGAGATCATTTGTAAGACGTCTAATTTTATATATTTTTTGAGGACTGCGTCTTACGACGAGTTCTCTAATTTGAGGTCGCTAGAAAATCGAAGTACTGTTATCAGCCTTGTGTCTTTGAATAAGATAATCAATAATTACACAGAACCAAGGATAATTTTAGAAAACATCCATTATTATATCAAAATGTAGCTTCGATCTGATCGAGCGCCCAGAATCATTAAACAACCTAAACTCACGAACATCACGAACAACAAAAACTCGAACTCAACACAAACTCCGCAAAAAAATTATATATTTAAAGATCGTACCCCAGATACGATGTTTATGGATATTGATATAGTAGCCATATCGAAAATACTTCTTGACAAAAATAAATTTTAGCAAAATAGTAATATTTTTTTTATTATTTAATGGGAAATTTTGGGAATGGGCTAATGGGATCTATGAGAAGGTCATATACTTTAAATGCGAAATTATCGTGTTTATCTATATATTTAGATCCATTTTACAAATAAAACTATAACTATACTTTGATTTTTAAAACTGAAAAACCTTCAAATTAGCGTATAAGTAAACGAAATATTTGTAAAGTATAGTTTTTTATTAATATAGTATCTTTAGTAAGTTACGCAATTATTGTTCGTTTGTTAAACTGTTGTTTGTCCCTGAATAAAATTAAAAAAAAATTATAATGTAAAGAACGGTGCGGCTCGGGCGCGTTGAAAATTGACAATCGCGTGGAAAGCCACACGTACTGAATCGCGGGTGCGGAGATGTTCGACAGACAGCGCGTTGTCGCGACGTCGCGCGCGTCGGCGTTGCGTCCCGTAGCCGCATCGCGTCCGACGAATTTATAAAATGCGAGCGAGACGAAAGCACGACCAAGGCTTCAGCTACAACGCTCCGTGAATAATAACATCACGCGCGTTTCAGCTGGAATACTTCGACTAGGTAGTCTTAGAGAGGACTTTTCAACATTGCGCTCATGACTAATGCCCAAATGAAAAATGCTTTCTCACCTACAAATAAGAGACCATCAGTAGCTTGTTGCACATACAAAAGAGGAAATCTAGATATCTCCAGAACGACATGATGAAACCGATTGAAAATTTTAAAGACGTCAGGAGACAGTATACAGGGATACACTAAAGCAATTTCGTGAAAATGTATTATAATATATATGTACTTATATTTATAAAATACTTGAAACAAAATTCAGTTTATTTATATTTTTTCGGAAAATTCCCATCTTAGTAATGCATTAACAGATAAATATACATATGGTAATTCGAATGATGAATAATGATTTTTTTCATTTATATCATAATCGTTGGATAGGTTGCAGTCATTATTTTATTTATATAAGTTTAATTCATACGCATTGGCGATATTTATATTACTGTTTGTATGGAAAATATGCCGTTTAGGCTTTCAAGCGATTGAACGTCCCGACCGTTGTATATATGGTTGGAAGTCTAAATATTTTAATTAGACTCTCTCCTTGCTGATATATGTATAATATTACTACAATACCAGAGTGTGATAATTTCCGGGTACAAACTAGCTGTGGGCATAATTAGAGATGTTCTTCTTAAATATGCCCCTATTTACCAAAAAATCCTTAATTTTGTTGTTATTTTGACTACGTATTATTATATTTAATTATATATTACTTGCCATATATTAAATATTATAGAGTCTATTAATTTGTCTTATGACTTTTTCTGTCTTTTCTTTCTTATAACTTTAGCCTATATTTTAGTTTTGACACACTTTATTAAACGGAATGTTATATTCTATTTAAAGGCAATTTTATAATGGAATTGTACCAAATTTTAAGTCATAATTTATTATAATATTAGAGCCCTGTCCAACCTAGAACGGTTTAGTCCCAGTTGGGTGACAGCATCAAATAAGCACAAGGTTTTGCCATTCGGTGCATGTCATTTTTGTAAGCAAAATCAATGTTTGTATAGTAATTTATTCTTTAATAAATAACTAAATAAAGTAAACAGATAGTAAAACGATAATAGATTTCATTTTTAAATGTATTTTAAAAATATTATTTAGGGAAGCGAATAAGAGAGAAGGGAAGAAAAATATCGTGTATCGATTTCTTGTTTATTTAACTATAATATTATTGTTTATTTAACTATATATTTGTTAATTGCTACATATATTGCTATGTAAAACACTGCTACATTGCTACATAAAAAACATTAGTAAACTAGAATAAATAACAGAAGAGATATGATTAAATCTGTGAAACACATGGGTTGCCGAAGTAGTAGAGAAATATTAAACGACGAAATAAAGACACGACAGCTGAAAGAGCCATACAAAAAAGTGCATTTTCGCGAATTGTTTTGATGACTGTCAAAAACTCTGATATGAGTGCATTGTGACCAACGGAGAATACTTTAATGGGATAATATTACCAATGATTAATACATAAATATTTTTGAAACAAATCAAAATTCCGGGTGTTTTTTGGCCGATCAACTACGTACTCTTACAGAAACGATAGCCATTAGATTTAGACAAAACATATAATTTAAAAATATTTTTTAATAATGTTATACTGTTACCTGTGTTTTATTGAGCCTTACCCGGTCAGACGCCAACAATGCTTATAGGCATTTTGCTCCGTTTGACAGATCCGCGCGTAGCGCTTTTGGCCGTCCCCCATATAATAATAAAACGCGCTTTATTCTTAAGAAAATGCGAGCTTATTGCCTGCATGCAATATTTTAGAGCTAACCTATTATTAAAATAAAATTAATATACAATATACATGACTAACAAGATTAATTATTACGTAACAAGAGGGAATTCATCAAAAAACGATATTGTTAGCATTTATTTATTAAAATGACCAAAAAGTTGCGACGCATATTTTTGCGCGTAAAGGCTGGCTTCCGGCCGGCTAAAACTCCGTGCTGGTGTTTGATATTTTGTTATTTGGGCAACGTCGCAGAGTCGCGTCGCAAAGGCCGTCAGACAAGTGCCCTCGTATTGAGTTCACCCACAAAAACATTCTTGCTCAAAATCAAATTTCTCAATATTTTATGATATATAGGATTAGAAAACAAAAAAACATATCTGTATATCCTGTCTATCTATGTGTCTGTTTGACTAAGGCCATGATATAAGTCAAGAACGCTTTATTCGGCTACAAAAAAAAACATAAATATTTTTTATTCGTTAATAGGATATTTTATATATTTATATTTTTAACGTGACAACGTCTTATAATTCGATGGAGAGGCTGCAAGCACGAAAAAACATGACTCATGCGGCGTTACCTCGCTCTGAGGCGTTCCATTTATTATATTTATTATTCAATATAAATGCTGCCATCTACCGGTTGCGACAAGAATTTTTTACTAACCTGTCTAAAATAGTACGAATGAAAATCACTAGATTGATTTAAATTCTTGACATAATTTTATATGTATTCTTGATATACGGAATGTTATTACTGAACGGACAATTTTCTTGTGGGTACAACGAAGTGCAACAAAGTAAGCGACTTTTATTAAAAAAAAAAAAAAAGTATGAAAAGCTATCATTACGATGCGCTATCTAGCGGTTGGTAAAATGTCGCTGATATTGTTTATTTACGACGTATTACCTACCGCTAGATGGCGCAGCGTGCTCAAACGCTTCTCAAACCGTTATTTGACAGTTTGAGATTTCAAACTTTCAAATTAAAAAAAAACAATAAACTTTAAACAATAAACAATTATACAATTATACTGCTATACAATAATACATTTACATGTTGTAGTCAAATCGGTGAGTATAAAAGCATATATTTTTGAGTGTTTGTAATAAACAATATCAGAATCTTAAATGAAACTGCTTCAAATGCAACCATTCCATCAGTATTTTCTTATGACGTTGTGACGTTCAACTATCGTCAGTAAACCGACTTTACAGACAACCGATTTTTTTAAATATATTTATTTATGTAGATTTATAAATATATTTTATTCGTTAATTAGAGTTAGGATTCCATTGGAACCGATTTGGAAAAATCTTTGTGCTATCTATTTTATTTAGCGATTGAAAGACTTCTCCCCCACTCCCCCCTGAATATTACATTACAAACTGCCATACCAACATTTACGTTTCAGATTACTATTAGTTTTATTCGTTAGAACTGCCGAGGAATATTATAATATATTTCAAATAGGGACACAGGCAAGCGATCTGCAATAATCTGCACCCGGAAGACACATCTCGATGTGGTTTAATGTCGGTAGCATTATATTAATGAAGGGGTCGCATTGCTCGCGGGCGGCGCGCTTTGGCGTGTGCAGCGTCAATTGGCGGCTAATAAATGGGATTTAAATCTTTCTAAGCTTTTAGTTGATGCCGCTCGTCTATCTTTTCGAAATTGACCGTGAAGCTACCCGGGTGCGTCGGCCGTCGCGGGCGCCATCATCTGCTACCGGGTTCGATCTCATCTCCGATGAATCATATTCCTTGACGATGAACGATCTTATCTCCGATGAATCACATTCTTTGTCGATGAACTATCTTCCATGCGTAGGTCAGAATCCACAAAGAACGGTGACGTTATAATATGTGTATAACTGTTGAATCAGCCTCTATCGGTTTTCCTCACCATTTCATTGGTGGTTGAATTTGTAACCCTCTATGCTAATATTTCAAAAAACTATATTTTAGGTCGTATCCTTTCCACAGTCCAAATCGTTAAAGCAAAATTATTAAAATTTTATTCATGATAATAAAAATCTGTAGTTGTATGATTTCCAATTTCATAAAAATGTTTTAGATGTGGATACGTTAATTTACTACCAGTAATATATTTTGGTGCATATATATTGGCATAAGTATATGGCTAACATAGCGAGTATCACCAAATAAGATATTCAGATGAAACTGTCCCAGCATCGTGTAAGAACTTTGGCTTCTCATTGAAAATTTAAAAAATAACTAAAAGTATGTGAAGAATAAGGATTTATACCCAAATACCACAAAGTGCAAGTACACGATAGTCGGTAAAGTGCCGGTAAACACTAATTCAGTTACAACTTACGAAATGCCAATTGCAAAGACTAATAATATAATTTTCCTTTCCTGTAATTTGAACGACAATTGGGATAAAAAAGCAAGGCGGTAAAATTAGCATCTAAAAATCTAGATATTTCAGATACAAATAATTGTATCTGAGATACTTTATACAGTATCCAATCCGTAGCAGATAAAAATCTAGAAGTGCATTCTTATAGATAAATAGGGTATTTTTCATAAGAAATATCAGCTCAAGATCAGACTTTTAAAATACTATGTGTGTTCAGTGTGTGTTCGTTGTAACAGATGGAAATCTGGACAATTGTAGACAAGCTATTAAGAAAGCTTCAATCCTTCGAAATTTGAGTCTATCGAAGATTAACTGTGTATAATCTGGGTTGATAGAGACAGGAATGAAGTTTCTTTAAAGCGTTTGAGCAAGAACATAGAAATATTGAGAATAATAAATATCCGTACACTGGAATACTTCGCTGATGATCTTTTCGAACGAAGAGCGGTAATGGTAACGGATATGGTATCAGAAAAATAAAATATAATTTCTACGAAGCATCAAATCAGTATATCCAAAAATAGGAAATAACAAAACATAGAACCCTAGTTAAAGACTTTGTCTATCATGACGAAACATATAAACATATCGAATTTTTTTTGACTGCGAAGACCACACCTACAATTAGTCGATTTCGGATGATTTTTTATGCTTAAGCAGTTTATCCTTCGAGTAATTGTATCTGAAGTACTTTATGTATACAGTATCCACTAGGTAACAGAGATAAGAGCCTTTTTAATTGTTTTATACATACATATCGTATAAGTTTGACATGACGAGAATCGATCGATAACTTTGAAACACACAACTCACAAAGTTTATCATTATTTTTATTAAGTGCCTTTCTTCGAAGGTTTCCTATCATCATACCTATACATGTAGCTGTCCGGGACAAGAAATGTATGCCCATTCTAAACCGAAACCCTCGTGTCAAACTCTTCTCTCAAGAAATTCTGCACCATCATGAGATTCTTCTACCTCGTGTTTACCATGGTTAATAAATTGTAGAAGGTGATATTTACTTCGTCCATACTGTGGCCAAGGAATTCCAGTTTTTGTCGTGATATGAGCAGTTACAATTATATCTCATTGGCTGATCAAAGCGAAGCATTGCGAAGCTAATAACCCCAGATGGGAGGCAAAATTTCGTTAGGTGTTTGTGTGTTGTGTGTGTCTGTGCTTATGATAACTCGAGAACTCGTTGCCCGATGGAAACAATTATTTCTGCGTTACATTTTATAAACGTCCATTGTTAGAACTGATTCGATTAAAGATTCCGTATCTACGATAAACAAAGGAAGCTGCCATACAAACGAACCACATTGGTGTATGGGCAGGATAGCTAGAGGGCGCGTGAAAAATTCCTTCGCCAATAGGTTTTATTCCTCAATTGGAATATCTGTTTTGAGTTAACGTACCGTTTCTACGATAGTAATAAAAGCTGACATACAAATGGACCATTTTGAAATAACATTTTTAGCCGTACGGAGGCCGGAGGCGATATAAAGATAAGTCTAGAAACTCTGAAACGGATGTCTGTATTCAGCGAAGCGTCGTACCATCGTATCGTAGTAAGAACTCATAGGTAAGTCGCACAATGCGATATAACGAATCCTCACATTATTGGAAATTTATAGTACCTACCTAGGAAATTGTATTAATATTAAATGGAGCTACATAGCTAGTAGACCAGAAGCTAGTTGCAGTTAGAAATGGGGCACACTAACTAAATATAATTGTCCTAAGGCTATAGTTACTTTTCTACATTTTGTCCCATACAAACATAAAAACATAGTTTGTTATTCGGTTTGATCTTCACCTTATTTTTCAAGTCATTTTTAAGTCTCAAAAAAACGAAAAACTTTGTATCATGGTTTATATGAATCACTTATTACTTAAGGAATAATTGGATAGGATGGATGTGCTAAACCATTTGCAAGTTGCACAAAAAATTATATTTAAAACTATCCTTCGCAGACCATATCCCCGTCCCACCAGTGAGTTTTATATGGAAGCTACAGTACGAAACATTTCAAACACGCCACTCAAAGCTTTATTTGGACAATAAAAAAAATTAAGAATATTTCAGAATCCGACGACTATCGATACAAGTATCAGAAAATAATATAGTTATACCCTGGATGAAAACATCTTTGGACATAGACATTACTCTTTTATCAAGCCAAGATTTTATATCTTGATCAATTTGGACACAAAATTGATTTTGACATTTAGCATATTAAAAAATAAAATAAATAAATGTTTAATGAGTCGTTATAGACTAACCATATATCAAATGTTAGAAATTATAACTTAATAAAACTTAGGTACAAAAACTATGATTATATTTTTAATTATGTATGTTGATTATATTTTTAACATCGAACTTCATTACTAAAAAAAATATAGTTCATGTTATTTATTGTTTTACCAGTTTTTTTATTTGTTTCGACTAGGTATAATTTAATCTTATATTCCTTACCATATAAATCACATTAATGACTTTTTTTCTGGATTTTTTTTTAATTTCTTTTAGTTTTAAGTCTATTTTATTTTTTCTCATTCTATTTACAGGAATTCTATTGTTAATTTACTACCGATTTCATAAAGCAATTGCGATATTTTTTTTGATAATCGCATTTTAGGCCAATATTAGTTTTATGAGTACGTTACTACATTGTTTACATAATTTATTTTATTGTTATAGTCTTGCCCGTCCAAGAACAGGTTAATTGCAGTTGGGTGATAGAATAATAATAATAATGATTATAATAATAAAACGTTTTATTTTGTAAGAAAAGGCGAAGCTTATTGCCTGCGGGCAATATTTTACAGCTAACCAATACTATTGTATGAAAATTATTTGCGAGTAGATCCTAACTTAACTTATGTCTATAATGAGTATGACAAATACAAAAAAAGACGAAGGAAAGAAATATACATACATATTTAACTCTTTGTGGGCACAGAATGTGCCACACCAAAATAAACTAACGCCTATAAGGACGCAAAGGTTTAAAAAGTTGGGAGCGACGTCCTCCAAGATCTTGAAAAGTATACAAAGAACTCTCATGTATATTTTCTCCCTGGTCGACCGCCAGTTAAGCTTCTCTCTACTCCGTGATGTGCTTAAATTGTCTGAGGCCATGGATATAACGAATGCAGACATTTTAGAGACGCTCAACATTGATGGATCGAACAAGCGTGACAATAAGGATTGTTATTTGGTTCCCTTTATTTTAGTAGCGATAATCAATTATTCTTTGAAATTATTTCTTTAATAAATAAAATAAAATAAATAGTTTGATCTAACCTTTCAGAGACCTATAAACCCTGCTATAACATGCTAGTTTTAACACCCCATATCTCCGGGATTTGATTTCGGTTGATGCTGTGTATTATCTTCATTTTATTGCTCGTTGCGCTTCACCTGTTAAGAATCTCTATCGACGGTTATAATATATGTATGTATACTTATATATGCATACAGTGTCAGTATCAGATAAAACAATTGGCCTCAACAGCCTATCAAATATTCTTTGACATGCGAAGACAGGCTTAAATTGATAAACGAAGCTGTAAACGGAAACGCTGGGATCAAAGACTCGCGTCAACGACAGCGCTCCGTTCCCTTCGATTACGCTATATGAGTTGATTGGCTTTCCTTCGCTTTTGTCTACCTATAATTATTATTATTACCTATGGGTATTATAGATTGTTATTATGTAAGTATATATTTGCTACATTGAAAACTTTTACGTCTGCGAATGGCATATTGGTAGAAGTTCTGCTATTATTAACGTCATAATTGAACATCGTTCGCATGCAAATTAAGTAAAATAAAAATGTAAACAACGTCAACAATCTGCTCTGTAAATTTTGTTTTAGCTGTCTTAAAAATACAGAAAAAGGCGAATAACTAAAATATATATGTAAATAGTACACACATTTTTTTAAATATAAAAAAGCCAAAATGAATTATTTTTTAGTAACAACTTCGGTTGGTAGTCCATCGACAGATAAGTTGAGCTAATCATCAAATACGATATTTTTATAATATTATATTATTAATGAGCGTTTTTAGGCATTCCGATTTCAAGCAATTTTCGTAACTTGTCAAAACTCTGCTGTTTTTGACTTGTGGTAACGAATCGGATGTCATCGTCTCGTGAAAATCTACTCAGAATAAAGGCAAATAACTATATATCCTTTATCGTGAAACATGCGGTTCCACTATTTTCTTGAATTTAACTAAAAGAAAAACCCTATCATTTGATTTTAGAATATTGTCGCGAAAAAGGACATGAAATAATTAGATATTCATTCAATCCGGTTATTAATATCACGATCGTATTTTACGAAGACATTTCGTGAACTACTGATTGTTTATCCGTTATCGAGGTTAGGCACGAGAATTCTGCCCTGTCCTATTCGAGCACTGCGTGAGGTTGCCAGACGTTTTAATATTATACTTTAAAGGTTAATAATTCTTCATAAATATATTTCATTTAATAGATTAATATAAGCCAGTTGGCATCACTATATTATATATATATATATATATATATATATATATATATATATATATATATATATATATATATATATATATATATATATATATATATATATATATATATATATATATATATATATATATATATATATATATATATATAAAAAAACTGGTATCTTCGCCATGCATCATTTTTATATTATTACTATTTATGAATTGTCAGTAAAAAGGCACAAAGATAATTAATTTATTATGCGGAGTACACATAGGATATTATGCTCTAATAAGGAATTATGTTAAAATATTAGTTATAATCAATGTATTTATTCGAGTATTATTTGTGTAAAATTATTAAAATTGTGTAAAATATTTTTTTTTTTAATCTTTGAAAATAGTATAATAAAATCAATCTAAATGCAATCTATCGCTTATTTGAAACCGATCACAATAGTTTCCACACCTTAACTGTCAAAGTCTGAACCGATTATAGCAGCAGTCAATTGCAGAGGTCTAGTTAATGTAATTCCAGTCATCCGAAGAAATGACCAGTAAAATGAGGATACAGTGGCTGTCGGATGCATAAGACTTGAGGTATGAATGTGATGTTTAGATCAGTTGCAGGAAAGCTTCAGAAATCACATCTTCTTATTTATGTTTCTGCAACATCATGGTGATTTTTATCCCAAGGAACTTGTTTTGTAAATATAATATGAAAATAAATGAATTTTTCATCTCTTTATTTAATCAAATGATTCACATTTTTATTTAACTCTCATTGTTTTCATTTTTGATTCACTTTTCTTTGGTGACCTTATGGTGCCATTACGTTATCATTATGCAAATGTATTATATACATTATTGTATTTGTATTAAACTTTACGTAGGAATGGCGGCACGGTATGCGTTACTTAAAAGTATAATAATACTAAGCTGATCTCTTCGAACGAAGCCCTTCATATAATTAGGAGAGTGTCCACGTATCCACAGGTAAGTTCATTTAATCTATAATTATTCTACCATACTGAAATTCTACCATATTCTACCATACCGAATAAAACACTTGATAAGTCTTAACCGCAAGTTTTTACTCAGGTCTCTATTACAATCATTATCGCTTCCTTTATCTTCTGCCAATTATCTAGCCAAAACTACACAAAAGAAGTAGATTATAAAAATCGGACTGGATCCGTCTGAAGAAGGCTTATTTAAAAAACTGACCTGGTTATTTTTCGTCATTTACAGAGTTATTTTTAGTGACATTTTAGACCTGGTTATTTTTAGTCACATTTTACAGAATATGATCGTTCAGCTGGCATAGTGGTTTGGTCGCATAATCTTATATTGTAAGGTTCCGGGTTCGATTCCAGGCTGGGTCACCATTTTCTGTTGGGATAAAATTAACGGAAATGGATTTCAAATCTGTCAATCGAATGCAATAACAAGACACATACTTACAAACATGGTACACGTACACACACATATAAACACTTCATTGTAGGGTTTGTCGCATGACAATAAAGCAGCCCATTGTGAAATTTCACCATAAAGAGTAGAAAAAAACAAAATGCCTCTTCATAGCTTTCTCCCCGAGAGTAATATATTTGACTTTAAATCGCGCGGTAAATGAAACAAATTTTAGGGATAATAAAAAACAGTCATGATGATGTTTTCGTGGTTTTTATTTTCTGCGTAGCATATTTGGAAACGTAGCCTCTTTTCTAGAGTATAATATATTGTGTCGAAACTGAAAGCGCTAAATGTGGCCACCCCGCGGATTCGTAACGTAATCCCCATGTGGAATTAATGCAAAATGCGGCGATGGATGATTTGTCATTCAGGCAGGCATTCAAGCCCCGTGCCGACGGCGCGGTATACGTGTCTCAATTATTTTTATATTCCTTTGCGATTGTTAATGGCATTCCAATTTGGTCAGACGTTCCTACTACTGGCGCACCGATTTGCGGCGCGCGGGCCGCGGGCCGCCGGTTGGTGCGCGACGTTAGCGTGAGTTGTCTCTCTGATTTATGAACGCTAGTCTACATAATAATGTGTAATGTATTTTACGGTTTCGCCGTAGCGTTTACATCAAACTTCGCATAAGATAGGTAATCTAGAGTCAGCGCGCCGCTCCTCGGGAGGCACGCAACACCGCGTCGCTTTCGACGACGCGACGCGACTTCGAGCCACGAGCCGCTAACAAACTAAAGGCGAGTAGTACAGACATGTTATAATACCTATAGAGACGGCGCCAACGAACTCTAAACTGAACTTTTGATAGAACTCACTCTGGGTTGCTAAGAAATGTATGCTGCCGGTAACATCGTGATCATTAAGGGGATGTTAAAGTCAGCCGCCGCGTCGCATTCAGAATTAAATATCTTCTAGAGTTGAAAACCACAAAGGGTGCAATATGAAATATTATGATCTTTATAAATATAGTTCTATGAAATGGTTACTTGTATAATATTTATCTGTAAAAAATAGATTTATATAAAAATATTGAAATTCAGAAAAAATTAAGAAAATTATAATCGTGTATAACCAGAAATAATGATTATTTTAATATAAATTATTATAATAATTTCTTTATAAATAAGTTCTTTATACATAAATAATAATATTGGTTTCTTTATGTATACCTACTTATTATATCATTATTTATGTTATATTATAATTACATAAATATATTTATAAAAATAATAACTAAAGATTGTTTAATTACTTAGAGTTTAATCAAAAATAAATACTAAAAACTGATATGTAACTATAAAATACTGATTATTTGCTATATTGAATACTTCTACGTGTATTATTTTTTTCTAAAAACTTCTAAGTGTATTCATTCCTTCTAAATAAAAATAAGTTTGAGACGTACTGGTAATGTTTGGCAATATCATGTGCAAAGCCTGCAAAGTATATTCGGTTACCAATTGTTTTTGAATGCACCGGATATATCTAAGAGATTTCGGCACCAGATTTTGCAAAATGGTTAGTATTCTCCGTGCTCTTGCCTCAGGTATAACCAAGCCGTCTTCCGTTTAATGCAGATCATTACGCACAAGAAAGGTCACTTCCCACCTAGCAAAATATCACCGTTTTATATCATAGCATTATTGGCATCGTCCATTCGATAGGTCTTTCAATAAGGTAGAAATTTAATAACGCGGTCGATCTCTTCCACCGAGATATCGGATAGGGATACGTGATTCAGCTGACTCAGCTGTCGCAGCTGTCACATGACAAGTGTGACTGCGTGCTCAGATGCTGCTGGCGCTTGTTCAACTAGGCAAGGAAAACATTGCGGGATTTCCCCCAAAGTCTAGAGATTTGTAACCAAAGGAGCAGTGGCCTCTAATGTTTAAAGATAATTTATTAGGACAAATTTCACACGCAAGTAATATTCAAGTGTTAAATCAGATGTTCAAATCTAACTTGATCGTCTAATCCTGGTAGAGCAGGCTACAGTCGTGAGAGCACAGGCTTGAAAGGCTAAGATTCAAAGGCTTTCGAATGAGTGAAATGTGGCAAACTATGGAAAGGCTGACCACTTGGTTAATCTTCCCCGTAACCTCTACACCGCGAAACAATTCTATGTAAGAGTTGACACCCACTGTTAAAAGTTGTTCAGGACAAATAAAGAAATACAATGATGAATAATACCACCCTACCTTTTCAATATCTACGAAGAGTAGGATTCTCGGGAAATGGATAGGAAGGTTTCGCGATTTTTGGCAAGAGGATTGGCAATTTACGTTATGCCGATGATACTGTGTTGCTAGTGGGGTCCACACCATATATCAATACGCTGCCGCTAACTTCTGAAAGCGAGTTTTTGGGACTAACTCAACATCGACCAAGCCGGAAAAATATTAGATCTCAACACCATTCAGGCCTTGCGTTGTGGAAACTTTCATCTATCTTGGGTATCTTGGATCCCCTAACTCTAACGATGAAAGCTGTCTACTAGAAATGAAGATGAGAATAATTAATTCCAATTGCTAAACTGACTCAATATTAAGTCGAAGAACAGAGATATTACTCACATATTACACCAAGACTCGTTTAGTTAGATGGAGGTTGAAAATCTCCATTTTTCTGGAGGACATATTCCTTTACTGGGTGGAAACGTATTAAGAAATATACATTATCAATGATAATACATTTTTGACATTATTGATGTAAACTATTATTTTTATAATAACTGGAAAATAGTGTACTAAATTTTCACAATAAAAAATTTTTACATCATTTTTTTAAAAATTAACTTCATAAAACGAAAATATTTTAAAAGAATATGTCTAGTTGTATTCAAATATTAAAATATTTTGCCATCCGCTGCTAATCCGTCGCAGTGTATTCACGGCCTAATAAACGTCCCTGTATAAGCAGGGATATTCAACCTCATGGAACGCAATAAGAGATAGTATTTTTTTATTTCATTTTGCGTTCATTTTATAACAAAATAGTTTCTAACACCGGGTTTAATTATATATTTAGTTCAAGATTCAAACCATGACAGATTCGGTTTTAGATTTTAGTGATATTTTGATATTTAGCATTTCGTTTGAATATGTGAAAAATGTGAACTTTTAAAAACTGATAATGATAATTTAAAAGAATCCTGTTTTTTTTATATATTATGTATTATTGCATTATGGAAAACTTTCAGAGTGGCATAATAAATTATAGATATAGTAATAAGGAATGAAATTATATGATCGATAATTTGGTTCCACAATTTTAACAGTTATCATCGAATAAATAATGAATATATAAATCAAATAATTGACTGACAGTAGATTCGATGACAAGTAAAATTTTGAGTAAAGATAGGATCACGATACACGATATAAGGTATACTTTATATCGTATTTATTATAAATAAGATATATCTTAAATGGTATCATTCATGCATATGATACGATAGTAAAAGTACGATTTGCATGCCAGATCACTTCAGAAATTTTCCATATTTAATACGTGGGATATACTAGAAACTTCTGAATGTGGCCAACAACATTTAAATTATTAATATTATATATTAATAAGTAACTCTGATTTTTTAAACTGGAATTCGTTAACTGTAGACTAGACTACATTTAGTTCCCTGTGATTGTCATTTTCCCTGTAGTGGGCAGCTGCGCATGCAGTAGACCCAAGAGTGGAGGTCAAGGAGACCAGTACAGTCAAGGGTCACAATTGTTACCTCGGTAACAAACAGCGATGCGGAAGGCAAAGGGAAAACCACCGCATCACCCCTTCCCAGGAAAATCATTATGACTGAGTATAATAAAACCATGGCTCTCAATCCCGGGCAGACCTTAGGGTGCGAAGAATCCCCGGGGGATTAGCCAATAAGATTGCGACATGGAATGCTCAAGTTGTTCCGCGCCGCAACATCACGGGCCCAAGTGGCCACAATGATCGCCGACCTGCGATAGGAGACGGCACTTTCAGAAGAAGAAGTGATTGTCATTCTTTTTTTATTGCCTGCATTACGATGGAAAATTTTAACTTCGACTTCTCTGTTTTTTCTGTTGGTGCAAGTCTTAAAAAAAACTCAGATTCTTCAATTATCATTTAGTGATGAAGCCCATCTCGTAGCTATGTATATTCTGGTAGATACAATTAATACTGAAGTGAACGTAAATACTACCAAATAAATACTGAAAATTGTTCATTTAAAAAGGCCCCAAATTTAACTTTGGAAAATTCAAGCTTTGGATATTAGTTGATAGGAATGTATTCAATTATCGCGTTGTTTTGGCTTCATCTGTCAACTAGCTTATATCCAGCTTTTAGTTATATTGAACGACATTAAGTGTGCTCTGCAGTTTTATTCGAAAAGGTCGCAGCTATGGACGTAATGTTTATAGCTACGACCTTTTATATAGTAAAATGATATAATAAAAAAAGAAGGAAGGCAATCATAAGGCCGTGTATAACCTCAGACAGGGGCCGAATGATTGGTGTACTGTGTTAAACCTGAAAGAAAAAGTAAATCGACAAATCGAGTCCTCTGATAATTTGGCGACCTAAAAATATGGTCTTATGTCAGAAAATAAGGACATTTCACTTGAAAACCAAAAGGTAGTAGCTAAAGCAGTCTTTCAAAAAGATTAAGATAAAATCTCAGCAAAGTCTTCACAACGACAATGATCATGCTTCCGCGCACCCCGCTAAATTGTTGCAGGAATGAAGTTAATAAGGACCTCGAATATAGATCTGATAGATCTGATGACGCATCTCCAAAGAGTTTGAGCTTTGGCCCCTGAAATTGATCTTAATTCTTAAAATTAAGGAAAAACTAATAAAGGTACGATTTAGTTCAGTTGAGTCAATTTATATGAATATTTTTTGTTTTACTTGTTTATATTATATGAGTATAGGTAGCTAAAATCTAATAATTATATTTTTAAAATCTATTTTGGAAGATATTAAACATTTAACCTATTTTATATATGCACTCAGTCTGTAGTAAATAGATGGCCCAATGGCATACACTAACTGCTCTGATTTCGTCAATGCATGACTGATCATACAAAGGAAGTCCAAGTGTCTCAGGTAGTCATGTACACTTTTGTTCATTTGTAATTCTATTGCTTCTTAAATACGAATCCTGCCATATGCATTATGCAGATGTATAGACGTGACAGAATTATTAATAAGAGGAACAGGTCTCTCGCGGACTTCTCATTAGGAACACGGGCAATACAACGTACATCCCGTTTCTAAAGAACGAAAGTTGTTAACTATCTGCCGCACCAGCCCACATATCTATGCCGTACCTACGGAGGTAGGGTACGTATGCATAATAACTTTGACAGAGAGTTTTGGGAGTGAGAGTGGGAGCAAGTCGCCAAAGTGCTAAACCTGCGCGACCATCAATGTGGAGATCCCATCGTAGCCCGAAATCAATGGTTAATTTACAAGAACATGACGGCGGAGATTCTCGTCTCTTATACTTCAAGGGAATACGTAAGTCCGCTATGTCCAACTTTGTACGGGAATTACTTGCGGATGGATTAAAATGAATTAGTTAACGATCTCCCAGAATGTATTATAGAGCAGCTAGTGCACCCTCTTAAGGTCTCGAAATAGTGTGGAGTGTCGCCAAGTTACCAGTTGCTAGTTGCGTCAACAACAAAACGAAATTTCAACTTCGTCACGGCAGTAAATTCATTCGTCGGAACACTGATTTTACGTATACTACATTCTTGAGGTTTAATTTTAACAAGCTTAACTCGTAAAGAACAGTTTTAAGATTCGATCAATCGTTTAATATTACGAGTTTAATAAATTACCTCGGTCTTCGTTTCTTGTTGAGCCCTACTTTTGTGAAAACAATGCCATATACAATGCCATACTTTGTGAGTATACATAAATAACTTTTTCGGCATTTATAACGTATTTCTTCGCCTTTTTTCCGAGTTTTAACAGCCACACACAACGGAACGCAATGTGATGGCTGTTGATCCTTTTGCATTTTTAGACAGCTGCGTTTGTTTTCGCTACCATTCTGTGAAAAAACTTTGATGGAACTGGAGAAATGAAAGGGTTAGTGGGTCTTAAAATATAATGATTGTTGAAAGTTGATAAAAATGCAATATTTTGCCTCTTGACGATATATTATTATTGTGTTTAGAACTATATTTTTGTTTGTTTAGTTTTCTGTTAAGGATTGAGGAGCTAAAGTTGCTATGAAATGACTCACTTTGGATTCATTATTTTTATTAATTTTACATTGTATTGGCGTATTTGTATTCGTGGATGGTTGTATTTTATGTACATATATAAGGATAATGATATTTTTGTTTATTATTAAACGAAAGAGGCAAGTAAAGTAGCTTGGGTATAGTCCTTTTGTGGCAGTTGGCAGTTGATGATGATAATGAGAGCGCAGCGCAGGTTCTAGAGCATTAGAGGTGGATAATGTTATGAGGTGCAGGGGTGCGCCCGTCGAGTTGAGCCAGGTCATCGGAATAAGGCATTCGTCACCAAGAAACTAATCTTTTTCTAGTGTAGTGTCTCCACAAATATTTTAAAACGTACTGAGAGATGTAAATAAAGTTATCAATTATGTTACTTTACCTTATGACTCTGATATGGATAACAACCAGGAACACCCACTGATAATTAACCCTGCGGTAAATCCTAAAACCCAACATCAAGACATACATTTCCAAAAATATTTTGTATATTAGTCTATTCAGGACTTTTAAAACTGGTAATGTTAGCCGTGTTCGTGGCTGTCGTCAAAAACCTCTCTTTAAAAAATCGGCTCGGAATAGAAAAGTCTATCCAAGCTATTGTAATTCTAAGAAGGTCATACAACATAAGGCCCCTCTACGTACGGTATGGTAGCATTGCCAGACAACGCTCTGGGAGCGGCAAACGCGCGGTTAAACAGTCGCTGATTTCGAGAGCGTTGCACGCGCGTTTTGATACCATTTTCTTCGGTTCGAAGTCGGACTGCGGCGGGCAGCCGTGTTGCAAATCGCACCTCCGCCGACATCCGCCCGAACGGTTGTCGGTTGGTACTAAATCAAAAGTCAAGATCTCTGGACAAAGATATTTGTGTGTTGTACTGTGGGGCCTGGAGTACTTAAAATATTTAAGAATGATGGAAACGTATCATTTTCACACTTTTCCGATAAGTTTACAATGCAGTGTTTTTGTATTGTTTATTGGTTTTGTTGTTGTTTAGTGTATTTGTACAGATGTTTATTGTATTTGTTATTCATTAAAAAACTTTGAGCGAACTCAATTTTATGCACTCGCGATGTAAATCCGCTTGTAGCTGTTTTTTTGTCTAAATAGCATTTTTGTGGTGAAAATTAAAGTTTTTCGAATTTTGCAAGTAGTTGCATTTAATAAGGTTCGCGATAACATGATCCTTTAGACATTTTATTCAGTATTATCCCCAAGCGATACTATTTTATGGTTAGAAGGTATGGGACAAGAAAAACAGTTTGAACATCCTGAATAATATCCATTGAGACAGACAATTGATTTGCAGACCCTTATATATTCAGATCAAAATTGAGTACCAGAACAGAAATTTATCGGACAAATAATAGGTTGTGGTTTCCGGGTTATATTTTTCATAACCACTAATTGAAACAAACGTAATTGTGGTGGCGTTGTTTGTCACTGAAGTACCCATGAGGAAGTTAGTCCGAGTCATTTAAAACCGTTTATTTTTGGGCACGTTCGTTTGTATCGGCCAATAGGGTATGGTTTGTAAGTGGTGACCGATGCGATGCGATAACAAACTTGACAGTGCTGTTCTCCGTGGCAATCGCCCCGTGTGTGTGCCCCTTGGGCGGTTGGCACAAAGGCGAATAGCGAGCTTTCCGAGCAGAGTTATGGTCGACTTTCATATGATTAATTTGAAAACGCACCGGAATAAAACATCGGTAGCCGCGTCGCGATCAAAGCGCATTCTGTGCGTGCTAACGATATGCTCTAGGTCAGTTAGTTGGAGAGTTCACTGCATCTTTCTCCGAATATTTCTAAAAACGAAAGGGCTGACATACTCACTCATCAATGCAGAGCCAAAGAAGCCTCTGTTACAAGTGAGAAAATCCAAAATTCGCAGTTTGATAATTACTCCCAGGCATTTTAGACGAAATTGTAATTCTCAATATTAACTTAAATGTTCCTAACTAGTTGTTGAGTAAAATAAAATACGTGTGGCACTCGGAGACTGCCGCGGTAAAGCTATTGCATAGCATTTTTAAAAACTTATGCAATTAAAATTATAAATTTATTTTATTTTTTCTGATATTAGATAACTGCGCTCTATCGGAAAACGTTAAAATTATTCCGAATCATTTGCGGCTGCGTGCGGTAGCAAATGATTCGGAAAAATTTAAACGTCTTCCGATAGAGCGCCGCGCACGAATTTTTTATTCGATAAAGCATAAAAAACGGATTTTTCGAAAAAAATCGTAGATAAAAAGATAGATAATTAAATTATCTTTAAAATGGTGCAGGTTTTATAATAATACGCCAGATAGCATTTGCGTAGTAGTCGTTTTTGTGTTCGGTTAGACCTAATTTCACAAATTAATTACACTATGTAATATAAACAAAATCTAAAATATTCAAAGCTAAGAATATTAGGAAAATTTTCTTGTTTAACATATATTTTTTTCGAATCGTAAGCAGTACTCGTTTAGACGTAATTATCAGTTTAAAATAATTAATTTTCGTTAAAAAATTTCTTCATTCGGTCGCCGCGCTGGCCTAGGCCCACGATAAAAGCTATGCAATAGCTTAATAAAAGTCCCATAAAGATATATACCGTTGCCATGGTTTTCTCGGGGCTAGAAGGTCGAAAGTGGCAAAAACCCCTTGTTCTCTTTATTTCCTGTGTAATGTTCACTTTCTCCACCTAACTTCATTTATATTGATATTTAATGCTAATGTAATTCATGTTAATTTAATGACAAGGTTTATAGGTAATGTATCTTAACACGTTTTTATTTTATTTAATTATATTTCAAATCATATGTAAGTAATATGTATCTTTATTATATTTCTATTTATCATACTCGTATTTCGTACATGTATATATTTATGAATGATATATCATATCAGTATATATTGTGCAATGTATATAAGTAAGTATTGCTGTAGATATCTTTCATTTTGTCCCATGTTCCTCCGTTTCTATCCTACTCCCGGTTCCTTTTGCTGCTTTTGTTTTAATTTAAATTTTTGTCATTTAGTGGGACATATTTTATCGGTGTAACAGTATATTTAATATGTTTGCCTACTTATTGTTGTACTTGGTTTTTCCTTGAATAAAATACATTAAATTAAATTAGTGTAAATCGTATCAGGATGAGTTATGCAATGATTGTATATTGCATGTGAATATGTATAGGCGACGAGTTTTTATTGCCAAATTAAAAAAAATATATATTTAGTTTTTGTTTTTATGAGGAAAAAATAGTTTATTTATACTTTTTTTTATATATATAGTTTAAAATGAATATATAATAAATAATTATGAATTAAAGATTTTTGATAAATTAGACTTTGTATACAGAGTACACGTCCACATAATGCAGCGTGCTCTTGGACTAAGTCAGACCCTATTGACTAGATGGAATTCATCGCATTGTCAACCGTCGCCCGTGATGATTTAGTTGATCGCATTAGCGATGGAACTAGTGGGGCACGAGTTACTCATCAAACTGGCCTAGGTTGTGTTTGGACGCTTAGCCAGATCGCGTTACATAGTCACAGCGGCTAAAAGTATGACAGGTGGGCACGAGGTTGGCAGGCGTCTCACTTATAAAGCCACAAACCGCATATTTGTAGGTAGTCGTAATGAAGTGCATGAAGCGTTACGAGCCGGTCGAAAATATTACTTACACACAAATATAATACATGAGAGGTTAAATCTCATTAAGACGACGTTTATTGAGCTAAAAATTGTGTCAACTTATACAATTGTATGTTGTTCGTTTTACACTGACACGTGGCCGGTATCGAGTTGCGAGGGAAAGAGATAACATTATTTAAGGACAAACGAACAACGCTCTTTCCTTTTTGATATATAATATTTTTTTAAATCCTATAATACGCGTTGGGCAATCGTAATGCATGCCATCTATTTTTGAGACATACCCTATTTTTTTGTAATTGCTACCACCCTGAATAAAGAAATTATAATTCGAATTATGCTTCTTTTTCTGTTGTAAAGTTCTAGATTTTTTTAAAATATTGTATCGGAATATTTTATTTTGGAGTTTGCTAAAATAAACTTATATTTAAAAAAAGGTTATCTCACTCAAATTAATTTACTGATGATCACGTTACATTTACAGTCTACGCTTTAGTCGTTCGATATGGAGAAAAGGTCGTCAATATTAGTTGACTTGGATTGCGACCTGATGATTGATCAATTAAAACATATTTACCTATATACAAAGTCCTACTATTTTCGTGATTTATTTTTTTCTCAATAAATTTGGTTTTTTCAGTTGATTTAAGAAGAAAAAGCGTGCTAATTTAGATTAAACTCATTCAAAATTTTAAAAACAAAATTTTTTACGTCCTCTAGTGTGCATTACTTCAAATGAAAACAATAACATTACAGAAATGTGTCAATGGTAGAAAAATTGTAAAATTGCACTTAATAAAATAATACATGTAAAATCTGATTACAAAATTTCAAAACACTTTTTGGAAAAGATTAGGTAAAGTAATTATTGATCAAATGCATTTAAAGATTCTGTCTTTTAAATGTATTATTGCTGCATTATAGTAGAGAACGTGCGAGTACAATGGACAAACGTAATAAGGCGGTCCCGTCCGAATGAAGCAGGTAGTCGCCATAGCCCTTCTAGCCGTGATTGATAACAATTATCATCTTTATTTTTAGTGCCGTTGACCTAAAACTGCCTAAGTAGATTTGTGCGCTATGTTTATCGACTGAAAATTCATTGAATTGTACATTTTTTCTATTAATTTTATTGTATTTCCAATAATCATTTAGGGTTCATTGTAATTGTTTTCATTTGAGGTAAGTAATATACAACAGAGGTTGTAAAAAGTTTTAGGTAGCACAGCACGGTAAATATTAGTCGCACATCTTTTTCAACAGTTCTTAACAGGCTTTAATTCAACAGTTCTTGACATGGATATCGATACGGTCTATTGTACGTTACTTTCAATACGGCATTCTGCGCTTTTGCAATTGTTTCAAGGATCTGTTTGCTGACGCTAGACGCTCCTTTTACCCATTGACAAATGATAGTCTCTGTTTCTTGGAGATATCAGTTTCGTCACTAACGTGCTTACATGAGAGTTAGTCCGAGTCTTGTCGGACCTTTTATTTGGTTTACATTCTCTCGATTATTATAATTACCAGCATAGAAATACTCGTAATATCAGAGTAGATTAGATAGCTAGGTCATTATTTCAAAGCAATATTTGACGTCTCTATTTCATCCAGCACCATGATGAATATGAAGGGAGATAGGAGTCATCTTCGGACTAAACGGATTGTCTTTCGTGAATTATAAGATTTAACACCAAAAATATTGCAACAAAGAATTATCCAGATGTACAGCTCACTAGAGAGTTATTGAGTAGATAAATAAAACAAACAGTGGGCTGTTAATCGCTTGTAATTATTATTGTCCATTTAATTAAAGTGCGATATTATCATTCATTATAAATTATTAAACAGAGTTCAAAATAAAACATACCGTTTTATTAATCAATATGTCGTATTCATAAAAGTTAACACTGAACCCAAATCTATTCCATAGACATAGTAATACATTAAATCAATAGAATGATAATCATATTAATGTGTTTTACTATGATGATTAAGATAGATTAGAATTGTTTGATTTGTTTGCGTCAAGCTTTATGGTGGGTCAAATGAAGGTAGCTGATCGATGCTTCTGACAGGCGTTATAAGTGTAAGTTAGTTTTTGATAAGAAATAATTTGGTAAATGAGACTGTCATTCACAAGAAGGCTAAAATACTACTCTTCTTTCGCTGGGCCTATCCAGTCCAAAATACTATTGTCAACTTTTTACATACAACGAGAGAACCAAGGAGACTATCCACAACCAATGTCAATAAAATATCAAATCTCTACAAAAGCCATAGCGTTTTCGATACCATTTGCTGAAATGGCATCGTGTATGCTTTTTGGTAATCATAAATGCGGATATGGAATATCTTGAACGAAAAACTTTGCATTGCCTGTATTACGAACGATACGCTCAACAAAGTTCTCCGCCTAAGTGAGATTTGATATATGTACTTACAGTAGTAGGTAGCAAGCTATACTTCCATCATTTTATTGTCTGGCCGCTGAACCGAATAGTAAAATTGTATATATATATATATATATATATATATATATAAATATATATATATATATATATATATATATATATATATATATATATATATATATATATATATATATATATATATATATATATATATATATATATATATATATATATATATATATATATATATATATATATATATATATATATATATATATATATATATATATATATATATATATATATATATATATATATATATATATATATATATATATATATATATATATATATATATATATATATATATATATATATATATACATATATATATATATATATATATATATATATATATATATATATATATATATATATATATATATATATATATATATATATATATATATATATATATATATATATATATATATATATATATATATATATATATATATATATATATATATATATATATATATATATATATATATATATATATATATATATATATATATATATATATATATATATATATATATATATATATATATATATATATATATATATATATATATATATATATATATATATATATATATATATATATATATATATATATATATATATATATATATATATATATATATATATATATATATACTAAGTTTACACTGTAGATAAATCATTATAAAAAAAGTAAAAATAAACTTTTCAGAGTTACTTAAGTTGGTGGTATCCGACGTTTCAGCGTTCGGTCCTGGATAACGGTATTTGAAACAACGGCAAAACGACGGCTGCCATCAATTAATTCAATTAATACAATCTGTTTTTACATAATTTGTTATATTAACCCTCCGTATACTAGCTGACTAAATCTCTCATGCCATACATGGTAAGGTTTGACATATCCCGAAAATAAAATCAACAAATGAATACTTTATGACAGTTATTAATAGGAAATCTATTGTAATAACTAATAATGAATAGGTTTAATTAAAAAACACATTTACTTATTCATTTTAATAGACTTTTATTAAAAAAAACAAAACTCAGCTTTTTATTCAACTTACAATCTATTAACTCTTTTCTTAGGAAAGCATAGAATAAAGCCATACAAGGATGTGTGACGTCGCATTTGCAGCTACTGAGGAAACGTAACTCGCGCGTATTGATAATTTAAGCATTATTACGAGTTTTTAACTGCTGGGGTGTGTTATGTCCCATCTCGTACACGGAGGGTTAAACATCCGCCTAGGCTTCGAATAGAGAAATCATTCTGAATTCGACTTCAAATTTGATATTTATTCGAAAAACCGAAAGTTATTTTTATGTGGATACATTAACGTTGTCATTTTTAAATGGATATATTTCCAGAAAAGTTTTTGTTTTCCAAATTTTAATAAATAATCGTTTTTAATGGAATTCAGCTTTCTTTGGATACTCACCCGATGGGGACAGATTATTCATTGAGATTTCAGCACAATGATGAAAAACATTTTTTTATTAATATTCTAATGCATTCGTCCACAAAATGCATTCCATTTGCAAAATGCAATGCAAAATGCGTCCCGACCCCAGTAAGGACTCTGTTTCCCCTGCATTGTGAATCAGTTCCCCAGGCGGATGTCTTTCGGGTGCTTCTGGGCGGTTTGCGCGGCGCGCGACGACAGCCTGTCGAATGTGCACTCTAGCGAATAACTGGGAGGGAGGGGGGGGGGGTGGAAACGATCTCATACGTTTCCTAAGCAGCGGAAGTGGATGTTAATCTGATGTTAGCCACACTCGAAACGACCAGTTGTGCTGACCAAAGTGCTGTTATAACGTAGTTTAATATATGTAAATATAAAGGTATTAATATATTACCAAAAGCATATTATTTTAATTGATTTAGGTGCATGATTGACTCATAAGTACCTACCTTTCTAGGTATCTAAGCACCAAGCGCTCCAATTTATTAAAAAAAATAAAAAAAAATAAAAAAATCAATCACTTGCAGTCTGCGTCTGGCTTTGAGGTTTACCTCTCGTAGACGCGGCGCACAATGGCGCACAAATAATTACCATGTGTTGTTTAGTTTGATAAAATCCATGACATTCTTCATTTCAACGTTTGCAAATAATAGTTTATTAATGGGATGTATACCTGACACGATGTTTGTGAACTTCGTAACTATCTTTTTTCTGCTGAGAAAGTTTCAAAATTAATTAACCATAATAATTTATATTTATAAAACAATAAAATACAATATTTAAAAATAAATAATTTAATATACAATTACATATAATAATAAGTATTTTATATAACATAAAAACATTATGTAATATATAAATATTAATATTATATTACTATATAATAATTAATAAACCATAGCTAATTATAACCCGTTTCAAAGTTCATTTCTTGTTCTTCGTTTCCAGTTCGTGTTTCAATAAGTAACAATTTTAAATCATATGAATTTTATTTATTTTTTTTTAAGCTATTGCATAGCTTTTATCGCGGGCCTAGGCCAGCGCGGCGACCGAATGAAGAAATTTCTTAACGAAAATTATTTTTTTTTAACTGATAATTACGTCTAAACGAGTACTGCTTACGATTCAAAAAAAATATATGTTAAACAAGAACATTTTCCTAATATTCTTAGCTTTGAATATTTTAGATTTTGTTTATATTACATAGTGTAATAATTTTTGTGAAATTAGGTCTAACCGAACACAAAAACGACTACTACGCAAATACTAGCCGGCGTATTATTATGAAACCTGCACCATTTTAAAGTAATTTAATTATCTATATTTTTATCTACGAAATTTTTCGAATAATCCCTTTTTATTGCTTTATCGAATAAAAAATTCGTGCGCGGCGCTCTATCGGAAGACGTTTAAATTATTCCGAATCATTTGCTACCGCAGCCGCAAATGATTCGGAATAATTTCAACGTTTTCCGATAGAGCGCAGTTATCTGATATCAGAAAAAATAAAATAAATAAATAATTATAATTGCATAAGTTGTTAAAAATGCTATGCAATAGCTTTACAGCGGCAGTCCCCGAGTGCCACACGTATTTTTTTGTTAAAATAATCAACAATTATATCTGCGAATTTTAATTGCGCACAAAATTTTAAGGGGTGATTCTACCCATTAAATAGATAATGAAAATATATATACATTTTTAAGCTATTGCATAGCTTGTATCGCGGGCTTAGGCCAGCGCGGCGACCGAAGGAAGAAATTTCTTAACGAAAATTAATGATTTTAAACTGATAATTACGTCTAAACGAGTACCTACTGCTTACGATTCGAAAAAAATATATGTTAAACAAGAACATTTTACTAATATTCTTAGCTTTGAATATTTTAGATTTTGTTTATATTACATAGTGTAATTAATTTGTGAAATTAGGTCTAACCGAACACAAACACGACTACTACGCAAATACTAGCTCTGGTGTATTATTATGAAACCTGCACCATTTTAAAGATAATTTAATTATCTATCTTTTTATCTACGATTTTTTTCCAATATTCCGATTTTTTTGCTTTACCGAATAAAAAATTCGTGAGCGGCGCTCAATCGGAAGACGTTTAAATTATTCCGAATCATTTGCTACCGCAGCCGCAAATGATTCGGAATAATTTCAACGTTTTCCGATAGAGCGCAGTTATCTGATATAAAATAAATAAATAATTATAATTGCATAAGTTGTTAAAAATGCTATACAATAGCTTTACCGCGGCAGTCCCCGAGTGCCACACGTATTTTTTTTTTGTTTGATGAAATGTAGTCTCAAAATAATTCAAAACTATTTGTGTGCCATACTTTATTATTTTAATATATTTTTGGACTTTTTATCCGATAAAAAAAAAATATATAAAATATTGTTGTGATCTATTTAAGGGTAGAATCAACCCTTAAATTTTTGTGAGCAATTAAAACTCCACGGTGTATAAGAATACTTAACTTCCGTCGTTATTCTCGGTGTCAAATAGTTTCAAGAAACCGGACAGAAATACTTTGTTGATATTTGCTGAAATTTATTCAAATCGATAGTTCGAATGAAAATTCGAATCGAATAAGATTTACAACGATTTTAGAGGATTTGTCAACTTATTGACTTAAGTATAATGGTAATGGGATATGGCCTTTTGAAAATCGGAAACTGTAAACCGTCAGTCATATTGACTAGTTGTTATTTTGTTGTTAACATTTGTAGTTAAACTTCTCTAGTTCTACGTTTCTTTGATTCCATTATCTAATTCTACGTTAATTCTCTAATTCTTTAATTCTTCTGTAACTACACCTAAATAAAAGTAATTTTAGTGAACAGTGTGCGGCGGGCGTTATGTTGCATCCGCCACACCTTACGGCAGTGGGAGGGTGGCTCGATGGCTCGATGCCGCCTTTCCAGTATGCAGATCGGCCGCGTGATCTCGCCTAGGCGCGGAACAAAAGCGGCGCTCATCGCGGCTTCGTAAGCTTTATGATAATTATTTGCGGGGCGCGTATCTCGCCGTCACGACAACCGCGCGCCTCTCTACACTCGACTCCGTACAATCGGCTCTCTAGACTCGACTCAACGTTCCGCCGTTCAATACTGCGGCTCATAATAGACCCTATTCTTTGTACAGCTACCCAGTATACCCAATTTGTCTAAAACAGAACAATGCTGTTACTCCGCCTGACTATTCAGCTCGGTTAACCTCGAAACTACTACGTTTTCATAAACTTTAAACCAACCAATTTAATTTATTAAAAGTCAATTGGTTGATCATAATAATTGTCAATGGTAAAACTAAAAGACTACTAAGAAACCATTCATCGGAAGTTCCCCTAAATTGTTACGAGGGTAGCTGAAAAAACCAAGAAATATATAATTAAAGCGTAAAAAATAACGTGCTCGGGCCAGGTTAGGGCACGCCTCTCCAAAAATATGCGGCCTCGATGGCCTTATCGCTTCCTTATATGGTTATAGCTCGAAACCATTAACTACAAATATTGTAACTTCCTTTGGAATCGCAATACATGTAAGAACATACGGGGTGTTATTACTGCACGGTTATTTTTTTCTGTAGGTGAATCAGTACAACGTAGTAATCAACTTTTGATAAAAAAAATTGGAAAAAAAACAAAAAAAAATTTTTTTTTTGGAAAAATATATAAAACTAATTTTAAAGGACTGATTTACTTTTATACTACAAGATTTTTTTTTTAATTTTCCAAGACGCGTACAAATCTATAGAAAATTACTTAAGTTTGACTTTTTGTCTTAAGTTGAAAAAATATCCAAATGACGTGGCTACTATTGTATATTGTAATAATGTAGCTGTTACTGTGAAAAAACCCTTTTTCAGAATGTTAACTTTAAATCAAGTGCTAAATATTTAAGTGTTCGATGTCGAAATGGCTGTGGCCTCCAAAAGCTATATAGCTGTAGCGAATGCACTTGACTAGCTACAAAAGGTATGTATTACACTAGTAACAACAATAATTTAGTTTATTATATATTTTTATATAATAAACTATTTCATCAGGTCATATTTATTATATATTTTTTTAAATATTTCGACAACATTTCTAGGAAACACACAGTTGTGTACCAATTTGCGGAAGCGATTCTTTGTTCTTGTAAGGGTATTGTGGCAACATGTCCTTATTTTGAGACAAATGAAGGCACCGATTTCTTCGATACGCTTGCGACAACCGACAACTTTTGTAGACTTAAGCTGACTTTCGAAGACACAAAGTTTCTGTCGGGATCATATGAGGTATACCCACGATTCATGACCTGAAGCGATACTATTAAAGTATTCCACATTACTCAGATGGCAGTTCTATTTTCTCCACCAACACATCAATTTCTATTTGTAATCGTTGTCTAATTCTATCATATTGGTTTTCTGTAATCGGCATTAGGTTATTTTATGAGCACAATATTAGATATTTCAGAAGTAGTAAATTTCCGATCATTTCCGTGTCGTAAAGCATTTCCTTGTCCAGCCGCACGGTAAAACGATGAGATGTGTAAGACGTTTCAGCGGCCTTGACCCGCGAATCTGAAAGGCGGTTAAGAGACACAATCTCCAGTTACGCCTCCAGTCTACCAACAGTCCGAACAGCCCGTTACCACCCTACAAATAAATGATAAAAGCTAAACGTTGAAAAAGTTAATTTACGAGTTAATAAATTTTGCTTTATAAAGTTTACCCCGAATAAAAATATACTTGTATACTTATTGTGATTATTATTATTTTATACCTATTATACTAGACTAATCATGAAATTTCGTTGAATAATTGGTTGAATATCTATAAAATATAGACTGACTGAAATAGTATACTTTTATATCAGATGATTTGTACAAAAGGCGTTAAATTAAAAGTAATATAATTACAGCAAAAATATAATGACGTGCATTATTCGAAAGATTGTAACAACATACTAAAATATCAAGGGGGGATGAGGAGGTATAGAACGGAATAATTTGGAGAGAGATATTGTTTTACCAGATACGTGTGAATTGCAAAAAATGACACTTTTATCACAGGAACTAAAAGTACATAGACTCGTGGCAATAAACCATCCTGGTTTATTGTAACCCTTACCAACATAAACCTAAATTTCTTGGAAAATAATAATGGGTGTTGATAATGAATTAACATTTTAATAATGAATATTAGGTACCAGTTATGCTTCTTATTAAAACAATATGGGACAGAACAGAAACAAAAGCAAAAACAAATGCAAATATGATTTTCACAAAAAATAATTTATTTGGTTTTATCCTTTTTAGTGGCATTATTTTACAGCAACAAAGAAGTTCAATAATTTCGTAGAAGTAGTATTAAATAGTAAATAGAATACTTTTCATTTTAATACACGAGCATTATTAGTTTCCGAGATATTAAGGTATATGTTGGCGACCCGGATTGATTGCTCCTGAGTGTATATCCGAATTATCGTTCAAATATAGAACTTGTAAAACTTAAACTTTTACAAACTAAATAATATATTGTTGCCATTACGTTTTAAATTTAATTTAGAACCACGTCGTCAAACTTTACATCACAGCACTACCCGGTGAAAACTTTGCAGCACTTGGTAGTTTTCTCGTGGGTTACATAGATTCTATATCGCTGCGCCTCGTCGATGATCGACTTTCGTAAGTGGCTTCTCGTTGCCTCTCTCCACTCTCACGGGAAGACATTTTTGCATAGACGCTAAAATTATGGCAGAATTTGTAAGAAATTAGATTTCGCGAGCGTAATTGCACCAAATGGCGTGTCAAATAGGCGGGACGTTCCATACAAAGAATCTTCTATCATCTATCTTCGATATCGGTATTTATTGGAGATTATAGGGGGTAATAAAATGCGCAACTTGCGGCTTTAGGTTAGCTTGAGCCAACGTTCAAGTTGATAAAACGTAAGTAGAACAAATGGTATAAACTGAAATATCTGTACGGTAAGTCTTTTAAAACCTGTTACTGAAAAGCGAATATTGCTAATTTCATTTTTTTTCCTTTTTGGGTGAGACAAGATCTTGAAGGAAGGTTTCATTTGTTGATATTTAAAGACAATAATATTTTCGGCGCTATTTCTTGGAACAATGATTGCGTGGAGCCTGAATTTACACCATGTCAGAAAGTCAAGCTCAAAACTTTGAACAGTAATTTTATAAACTTAAAGCCTGTATAAAAATATTTTAATACCAAAAAATAAAAGAAAAAAGAGCAACAAAGTAACTAATTAAGATGCCAACGTATGCACAGTGGCATAAGATAGGACTTAAAAACACTGATAGCCTTGACCATTGACACAAATCTCTCATCGAAAAAATAAACAATGAAAAGACATTCTAATATCAAAATTGAATAAGGGAAATTAAAATGGTCTTCGTAAAGTGAATAATTCAGCATGTTAATTGTCATTTAAGATCATGGAAATTACTGATAACAAAACATGCGGGTTATTCAAATAAAATACTTAATCGCCATAGCATATAAATCTATCGTATAGGCTGGACACGGGACCATGAAAACATTTTAAATAATAGAAAAAAAGTAGATGACTGTTACCTTCCTACGATAAAATGGTATATTATTGATTAAAATAATAATTTTAAAAAATATTACCTAAATAATGAGACCCCGAAACATTTTCCAAACGTCTTCTTCCTCAAAACGGTTTAAACAGATATCGGGGACATTTGAAACATAAATTAAAAATAGATCGTGTGGTTGCATATTAGAATGAACGCATTTATTATACAACAAAATAATATCAAGTCGCTGAAAGTAAAACGCTTGAGATATTTTTTTTTGTGAGAAAGATTTTGTGGGTTTTTTTCTGTACATTTATGTTTGACAATGACTTCCTTGTGTCTTTCGCGTACAGCGAATATTTATTTCTAATCTATCATTTTAAATCTTATTTAAAAAAATCTAGAATAAAATACTGTTAGGTTTAAATAATTTAGCATTTACTAAAGTCAACATTGAGGGATGCTTTATATACCCTTATTTGGCCCCATTTCAGAATAACTACTCAAAAATATTAAAAACCTCTAATGACAGCAATCATGTACAGATAAGAAAACACATAAAAAATCTAATAAATGGTTAAAAAAAATATCTCTCTTTTATAATGTTATATGATCCTGAAATGATCCTGGAATTTTTAATAATGATCCTAGAAAAAAGGAAAAAATTCTACCAAAGCAATTTTGCACCAGACTGCTGTGTAATGGCATTTATTATTGACGTATGATTAGAAGTATGTCGGAAGACGGATGATACTCACATAATCACTTGGTCGTTGAACATTAGATTTTTTTATTGTTTTGTCTACTGAGTATTGCCGCGGTCTATCCTGTCAAAGATTCAGTCATTTAGGCGGCGTAAAACTTCACAAAGTCAGTGACGTCACACCCAGGAGAATGCCTAAATTGACAAGAAATCACAAACGATCAAGACTGGTTGCAATAATTGAAGACAGCACAGCCTACCTTTTAAGTTTGCATGTAATAAGGGCAACATTCAAAGCGACAAAAATATGCAAATTGTTTATTTACGTTTACACTCCCTTCAATCGTAAAATGCAAAAAAAGAGTGTTAAAACGTTCACGTCAACGATTACACACATTATGTATGGTGATAAATGTACGGCCTAATCCCTTCAGATTATGACCGATCACGAATTACAAGATTAACAACTATATGTGCAGTCACGTCGCGTAAAGCAAAAATCCCGGAACAAAAAACAAGCCCTCTTTAGTGAGCGGACGCGCACAAAGACCTTTGCAACTTCTCGCTTGCAGTACTAGACTTATAAACAAATTATTTTAATGTATGAATAGAAATTTATCTGTGATTTACCTGAGTATTCTATCTTTTCTGGGCCAGCATATTAAAATAGTAAGGATTAAAATAAAACATGACTCTTTTTGGATATTATTTTCCAAAATGTGAATGAGATGATAGAGATAGAGACCTTAAAATAATAAAATACAAAATATTTCCTTTTCCCTTAACAGACTACCTACCTTTCGATTCTGGTTTCATAGCAATGGCAATACCAATTCTGGCATAAGCCAATATTTCTAAATTGACTAATTTCAGGCTGTGCGTAACCATATTGGAATATTTTAAAAGTTAATTTTCATAAAATCTGTGTTAAAGTCACGTAGCCAAGAAGAGGAAAGATGGATTATCGCTACTCTTCTCATTAAAACTTAGTCTCGTAACGAATTTGCTAAGATAGCCTCGACAAATATGTTGGAGCTACCAGCGATTGACATCTTAAAATATATCACCAAATATGACATGAAATGCCAACATTTTAATCTGGAATAGTAAAAGCTACGCCTCGTCGCTTATATCAACCTTGAAATGATAAGTTAGTCATTTCAGTAGGATTTATTTTCCCTTTTTTATCGGAGTTTATAATTAAATTGTCTTCGTCTCTTTCACCCGCCATACCCACAAATAAATCATCTGTCGCTGCAATAACCTCATTAAGTTGCTATCGGTTGGGTACTGAGCGAGTTATCGTTTTATGAAATGTATCATTATTCCGTTGCATCGTAAATGTTGACCTGGCTACCAACCGAACTGATGACGTTTTCACGTCAAATGTAGTATAGCCCACTATAATGTTCGTTTGCTATCCTTTCCACATTTTCTATTCCTTCCTCAGATATTTCACAAGATCACACCGATTCATGTTTTTCGCTTCTCTTTCTTTTAGCCTTTATTTTTATAATGATGTTCTTTTGCCCCTTTGGAATTCCGAAACAGTCTCCAAGGAGCAGCAGCAGCAGCATATAATCTAGTATGTCACGCGTTTGTATTTGGTGTGGCGTCATCTTGGCTGATATTTCTCTTCCCGTATTTTCCCGGGCGAGTGTGTGAGTGGAGCAGGCGGCAGGCAGAGCAGCTCGTCAAGGGATAATGGCCGACTCAAATGTATTCATGCCGCGAAGCGGGCAATAAATTTGTGGCGGTCGCGTTTGCTTTTAAAGACGCCAAAACGACTCGTTCATTTTCATGTTAATTTGCCAAGCTCGGCGCAGTTTAGTGGACACAATTTCGTCTGTTAGACGAGCGCCATTACGGCTACGCTGATGAGACGGCCGCGGATCATTAACCCGCGCGACGCAGCCGCTGCGCGTCTCGCGGCAGAACACTTTCAGCGGCGCGGCGCTTCTAGCGGATGGATGCCGTCGGCGTCGCATCGCCGTGCGTCACGCGCCGTGTGTCATGTCCTCAGATCTAAACGAATGAAAAGAAATCGGTTCGGCAACCTTTAAGGGTTTTTTCTAAGAAACATTTCCTGGCAAATCTGTTGCTCAAACCAGCGCACAAATAAACGATTGAAAATTTATAACGATAATTTACTTCATAAGCTTCTAGGTAGCATTATTTGTATATTTGTTTGTGTCATGATTTGCATTGACGAGCTATTCCCGGATGATTATTATCAGGCATAAACGATGCACATCTGTAAAGTGACATCATTTTTATGTAATACCTATATAAAAAGTCTAAATACGCAGATAATTACGTTAACTGCCTTGGCATCAATACGTTTACCAGAAAATTTGCTTTAATAGTTTGTCTAATCAATATTTTATTTAAAAAAAATGACAGACGGCGATGGAGTTCTTTTCGGCAGCTCTGGGCTACTACAGCGAACGCCGCCGCATCTTCAACAGGCGGCGGAGTCTGCTATGTTGGGAGAGTTCAGTACGATGGTGAACAACGGCATAAATCGGCCAGAGATGATGGCTTAGGATTTTGATTTGGACGTTAGGATTTTGAGCCAATGGTTGCTTCACCTATGGCTTCACTATCCACACCAAGGCGACGATTGTCGTGAAAAAGCCAGTTGATAAGAAGAGGAAGCCAAATAAGACGCTGCCGAAGATATCTCACACCAAGAAACGGCGTTCGGCAGTAAAGGAGAAAATCAGGCGGAGGCGACCACAGCTTCAGTAGAAACAGCAGTGTAGGCTGAATGTCTGGCCAGTGGAGAAGGCAGGGAGGAAGAGTTATTAATATTCTACCGGAAACTTTTTGAGAAGATGCATTATACAGTTTCTAGAATATAGCGTATTTGCGACATAACCGTTTCGATGTAGACCAGAAGATGAGGGTGAGAGGGTACGGTAAAACGTGTAATTTTTGAGTTAGCATGCAAGAACTCGGATATTCGTGGTAATACTGCTTTTACGTAAAAAATGTCTAGCAGTCTAGACGGGCGTGAAGTCATACATGAGGGAGATGTGAAGTCAAGTGACCTGGCTGCGGCTTTCTCCCCCTCACGAAGCAACGTAGTAATGCTGATCACACTAAACCCTACTGCCGATAGATTTTAGCCGGTGACTGACGAGTTTTTGTCGAGTTGCAAACGACTATCAGAGCTAGCTCTGAGCGGGTAATCGCAACGGCTACTTAGCTCGAGGAGACCGGCCTCCGAGCATCGAGACCGGCGGTAGACTCCCGCGAGTCGTCATTTAGGATATACCGCGAGAGTTAAAGGGAACGAGTTTATAAACGGATAGTAACGGCGTCCAGTCGGTGACGGTGCTGACGTAATTTATTTTAGTATGATCTACAAGGGTTTATGTATTAACAATATAACGATTATAAATGAATAATAATATGACAACTTCAATCATATTTCAAGTATTTTATTACAATTAATATTTTTTATTTCAAACCGACGTGATTTTTTTTATTTTTCACCCGACTTCAAAAAAAGGAGGAGGTTATCATTTCGGTTGCATCTTTTTTTTTAATGTTTGTTACCTCAGAACGCTGCCATTTATGAACCGATTTATAAAATCTTTTTTCTTTTTCGAAAGGATATGTTTGCAGATTGGTCCCATTTTTATAAAAATCCTGTTCTGACGATGGAATCCACGGGGAATTGAAGGAACTCTTTAAATATTATCATATGAAGTGGAATATGTACATGTTGATTCAATTCCGATGACAATGTATTTTTTAATAGTCGGTATGACCTGATTCTACATCCTGGGTTGGCTCCCGACGAGAAGACTCCTCAATGGTTAATAACACATACACGAAATGTTGTATATAACTCATTCAGCTATGATAGCCCGTTTTAAGTTTCATCATGGCATGGCTGCTGCACCCAGGGTTGGCTCCTGACGAGGGGACTCCTTAACGGTCAACAGCGTAGATACGAAATTTTGTATATGCATTCAGTTACGACAGCCCGTTCTAAGCCGGAGCGCGCACTTGCGGCCTGGCTGCGGCGGCCAACGAGATCCTACGAAATGTATGGAATCGTCGTCAACCGTGCGCACTTGGTATACATTTCGTAGTATCTCGTTGGCCGCCGCGGCCTGGCCACCGCGGCTAGGCCGCAAGTGAGCGCCGGGGCTAAGTTTCACCAAGACAAGACTGCGACACCCAGGGTTGGCTTCCAACGAGCGAACTCCACAACAGTAAAAAGCACAGACACAAAATTTTGTATACGCATTCAAATATGATAGCCCGATATCATCAAATTTGGAATCAACAAATTTGGAATCAGTTTTTTTGTTGTTAAAATGTTATGTATTATATTTAAAAAAAGTTGACTATTAATACATCTTAGTATTTCCTAAAATTACACTTTTTATTAGGTTAAGCCCATTTTACTTTTGTTTATCTTTTAATTTTGTACAATTTCATATTTTTTAAATTTATTGAAGAATTAAATACCAATCTAAAAAAAATATATAGGTACGTTAACATTGTACACATGGAAGTCATATACTACATTGCAAATAAAAACTAATACTAAATGAATATTTACCTTTAATGTTTCCAAATGTCATAATAATGGTTAAACTAAATTAAAGAGGGTTTGCTAAGTCACGATTAATTATGTTTGTTGAAATATTGAAATCGTGTTATGGAATCGAGTATCAAATATCGCTATAAATTTACAAAATCAATATATAAGCAAACGATAATTAAAAATAAAAAAAAAATTAATTCATGTATGGTTTATCTTTTGACATTTAGATAGAAATAATACATTATCATGTAATCTTGTCAATATAATGCACTTAATTAAAAGCTTAAACTATTGCAAGTCAGGTACGATCTACGTCAACAGCTGAGAATTTATCACGATATGATTTACAAACACTTTATATAAATGTATTCTAATTTGTTTTTCTTATGATGTATATAATATACGTAATAGTGAAATAAATAACTAGAAAGAACGGATTGCGATATTTTGCTGCCTCTGACATTCCTGTATTTTTGCTCATACGACTCGCAACTATATGTCATGATGTCCCTGGAATCCCCACGGGAAAAGTGGTTTTTTATTATTCTTGACGCACTCAATTTGAGTGAAAAATGCTCGCGTCACACTGTTAGCTATGCTAATGGTAGTGCTGCACAGCCGATCGCTCTGCAGTGAATTTAATTTATGAGCACAGGGTCATAGGTCACTTTGTTTCCGGTTCAGAGTACATTCATTATAAAATACTCGTTTATATTTACGGGGACGTGAAAATTAAAACTCCCTCCCCCTCCCCCCGGCTTCACAATGTGATTCAATATTGTAATAAAAATCCCCGTGCAACATTTCCACGCGATTCATGTAATTGACTTTGTTCTAGTTTGCAATTAAAATCAACCGATTGTGACTATAATTAGCTACAGTGCATTTGGGAAACGGACCTTTTAGATAGGTCTCCAGTTACAGAACCGTTATTTAAATGGCCTCAACCTCAGAAATATAGATCAGTATTTTTATATTTGGTTAAATCAAAGAGCAACACAGGCAGGTAAAGAGGAAAATATTTGTTTCAGACCCTATTGATTGAGAAATCAAACCCCTGTATTGCTATTACGCTCTCTCCCATCAGCATTGACTGACTTCCTCGTGGCAAAACCGACATTTTTTATTGAATTCGAGGTTGAGATAAATATATAGAGCTAGTCTTTAAACATCAGTACCAGGATTACCATTACCAGGTAAGATTTATTTTTTTAAAAGATGTTTTTCTCTAAAACTGTGAAAAATCTTGAACATTAGAATATGCGAAAAAATACTATCGTTTATTAAATTTTAGGCACAAATATGGGGACAAAAATGGCTAAGGGTTTTATATTATTTATGTTTTTTTAATAAATTTAACCACCCTACCAAAGATTGGGTAAAAAAGCGATTAGATTTCATATCAATACTTGTTTATAATATACCAGAAAACTTTTTTAAACAATATACACTTTTATGTCCCCTTTTTGTATTTAGAATCGCAGAAACAATTTGACGTATCACTCACACTTTGTGGGTTTCGCTTTTTTTTTTTGGTTTTTGTTTTTTTTTACTTTAATGTACGGGATACATTTTGTTGCATTCGGGCGATAATATAGCGGATGTATCACGTACGTTCTTATAAGTAGGGCGGTTAAAAACGTATCGGAGTTAAGAAATATAGTATGTTTTCTCGAAGCCTAAAAAAATTTAACGATGGATGTTGTTAAATCTCTATTATAACATATACAAACGACATAGATGTACCTATTTTGTAAATGTAAATATATAAAACCACATTTATTTATATTTTGAGATATACTTCGTGAATAACGGCAAGAACTTTGTCATGGCACTATGTGTACCGATCTTAATCTAAGGACGACTTGCAGCCGCATATAAAATAATTCTAGCAGTCCAATAATTTTAGCTGTTAATAATTCAAGAGGTATTGCAACATAGGTGACATGAACCATCACCTGAATAGCTTCAGCGAGCGAGCGTTTAAATAAAATTTCAACATTTATAGTATCCATTGTATTGGAGGGGAATATAAAGGCCCCAACTGTTGTCCAGTCATTCTGACCTTGAAGACCAACATCAATAGATATACTATTGCTGTCATGATCTCCGAGCAAGAGTGACTTCTTCGGCGTACGTCACTAATGTTTGTACTGCCATAACACAGACCAGCGCCATTTTAGCTGGTTCCAGCAAAAACTTTTTGCGGAAGTCTACGCGTGCTTATAAATAATTTGATAAATAAATACACCTAACAAAAAGACGTGGTAGCTCTCGAATATAGCTTTAATAGACTTAGTTGTCTTTGCTGCTAGGTGACTCAAATATCTATCCGGCGAATACAAGCCAGTATAACACGATCAAATGTTCCAACGGAAGCATCCGGAGATTGAGAAATGGAATTATTCTATTTTGCATTTAAAAACACACGATTATTTTAATGGGATGACCTAGTGCGGTGCATTTAATAAACTCACGCTTCGGTTAAGTCTCCAGAGACAGAAACGTTATTAAAATAGCCTTAGCCCTGGAGTTAAAGAATAAGTATTTTTTTTTGTTGATAGAAAATGACTAAAGAGGGACGCAGTTATTAATATATTATTAATTTGCATTTATTGATTTGTGACAAACTGACGACGCTCAACCAAAATTTCACAGCAATGTCAAATTTTTTGAAGATAGCAAATTTATATTGAAAATAGATATACATTATAAACTAGAATAATAGGATCAAATATTTGCACCAGAGACGTGCCTCAGGGGCAGTTGATTTAAACATCCATAGAGCATTGTATATGAATATAAATATTTTCATAATATAAGTGGCGCTCCTCCTAGGCCTAATACGTATTATTTTAGATTGAACCAGATATAACTGAATTAGCTTTATCGCCTTTGATATTAAGTAATACGCGCGAGGGCGTAGGAAAAAATATTGTATAAAAATAGTAATATAATCTTACGTATTGAGCATGCCTTTCCATAATTCAATCGCAGAAGTAGCATTTAACTGTTACTTACCTGAAAAGAAAGAAAAACATATTTAAAACAATATAAATAATTTAAGTTTATATATTTTAACAAAACGTAACAGTAATAAACATAGTAAAGAAATATAAATTAATTAGAAAATAAAATATTACAAACTGAACAAACGACACGACAAAGATAGGATATATTGCTTTCCCATAAATCTCTCTGTTTCAAATTTCGAAATAAAAAGAATGAATGATACAGATAGGGATACAAATTAATCCCACAAAATTTTATTTTAAGATTACTAGAACCAAAACGGCAGAAAAATTGGATCACCAACTTTGGATTCCCTAATATTTTAGTACATTTTTATCGGTTTATTTAATTTCTGCGGCCTGAAATCTTTAAATTGTGAATCACATTAGCAAAACAGTCAAGTGGCGCTTATCTCGTTATAGTCTTATAGTCATCATAGTCATATATGGGAATCTCTCAGCATCAGGGTCCGAATTCTAACATTGGGCATCTCAGTTAATACATTGATTGGGTTTTAATCTGGTGCTACGCGTCTAAGTGTACACGAGCAAGTAGTCATGTCGTTATCATTCTTGAGAACATTAGGTCTAGCTGCTAGGATTTCCCTAACTGTTAGTCGATTATATTGAATCAACTGGAATTGGCCTTACGTCGACGTCCAAGAAAGATCTGTAAATAATTATTATTTCACAATAAAGACTAATCAAATTTTCATTGTTATTTCCCCTATTAATTCTATAAGGAAACGCTTTTTGGTTCCCAATAGAGCTACTGTTAATTGTGAATCACATTAGCAAAACAGTCAAGTGGAGCTTATCTCTTCATAGTCTTGTAGTGACTCATGATGATGAACAATGCAACATTAAACTCAGCAGACATTTCTAATTCCAAAATTCAATTGACGTAATTTCACCGACCAAAATTGTTTAATTGCCTGATGACTAATAGCTTTCAAAGAAATGATATTTTCATTTTCAAATGCGTCTTTCTTACGTTGCAAATAATTATTGTGTGGAAATAGCGTCTTTCACAGATGCAAATATTAATTCACACGAAAAATCCCCCTACATAATACCAGATTTACTGATATATAAGAGCTTACATTTAGCTTATTAATCACTCTCGTTTGATGTTATCAATAGAAAGCCATCTCCATCCAATTAGCTCCTTTTTAAATAATTAAATGATCTAAGTATTAAACACTGTGTTTATCCTACCGTATGTACGCCGAGGGAATAAGACTTCACGACATTGGGCTCTGATCATATCGACAACGCACGACATCAGAGATATCCGACAGTCTAATAGTCATCATAGTCATATATGGGTATCTCTCAGCATCAGGGTCCGAATTCTAGCAGTTAATACATTGGGCATCTAAGTGGATACATTCGGCTTTGATCTGGTGCTACATATATAAGTATAAGTTTACACGAGCAGGTAGTTATGTCGTTATCATTCTCAAGAACTTTAGGACTAGTTTTAAGGATTTCCCTAACTGTTAAGCGATTATGTGGAATCAACTGGGAATGGCCTTACGTCTAAGTCCAAGAAGGATCTTTTAAATCATTATATTTTACAATAACGACTAATCAAATTTTCATTGTTATTTTCCCCTATTCATTCTATAAGGGGACCATTTTTGGAGTCGAATAGAGCTTTAGCGATTTTTACTAAAAAATTCGTCGTGTATATCTCGTATATTCATATTTACGTGCATCATTGTTTGTGTTTGTGTATCTTCAGTAGCTGTTATCCATTTTCAGTAGTTGGTAAACAAAGGATTCTCATTATCATTATTATTATAAGGCTCGTTTCGCGATGTAGCTCCTTTGTCCAAGACCTAAACATCCGGGTGTTAAACTTCATTCCTTGAATTAAACGCACTCGTTTCTTGATGTTGGCGAATAGAACGGGTGCAGCGAAATTACGGAGAAACGCGAAAAATGGGTCAACCTCGTTCCAGGCGTCTTTACGGCCCCAAACAACAAAAGCGGCAGTGGCAACGGGACGCTTTTCTTCTACTACCTACGCGACGAATTCAGTATGCCAGTCAAAACTGCTACTGCACCCGCCCAGTTTGCTATGCTAAGCGTACATGGTGGATATTAATACCGCAAAAGCGAAACGAATTCTATCGGAAACATTAGTCAAAGTACACATACAAATAATAGCAATAGTAATACCTTTCAAAACGCAGGTGCTGGCTGACCCGAAACTTTTTGTTATTAAAATCTATCACGAAATGTTGTATCGAAGAGTAAAACAGATCGTCTATAAAAACTTGAAATATGGCGTCTTTTTGAAATTAACAGGCAAAAATCATCTGTTAGGTTAGAGAAGTAAATAAAATAGTTTACGAAGAAAAGAAATTATATTTTTATAATGAATTCGTCGATATTTGTAGCGAGTGCCTGAGAACTGCTAGTATTCTTTTTAAATCATATGATATTTACCTTATACAATAAAGTAATACAGACACTCTATATTGTTCAAATTTAAATGTTCACCAAGACGAGCCTATAAGTCGTCAACATATCAACGGCTAAGATCGGGGACCTCTTTTGTCACATTTTTTTTTTTTTTGTATAGCTAAGAAACAGTTTTCTTAAGACGTGTTAGGGCTATATTTATTATTTGTGAATAAACAGCAATATCTATATATATATATATATATATATATATATATATATATATATATATATATATATATATATATATATATATATATATATATATATATATATATATATATATATATATATATATATATATATATATATATATATATATATATATATATATATATATATATATATATATATATATATATATATATATATATATATATATATATATATATATATATATATATATATATATATATATATATATATATATATATATATATATATATATATATATATATATATATATATATATATATATATATATATATATATATATATATATATATATATATATATATATACATATATATATATATATATATATATATATATATATATATATATATATATATATATATGTATATATATATATATATATATATATATATATATATATATATATATATATATATATATATATATATATATATATATATATATATATATATATATATATATATATATATATATATATATAAATAGATATATGTTACTTCATGATAACATTGTTTATTACTTTCCCGGCAAAGGAAAGTATTGTGAACCCACATCTCTGTGTCTGTGCGTCTGTTTGTATTCCTCGGCGATAGCGCCGCCCTTCATCCAATTGAGCTGATATTTGACACTTCATCTTATTGAGCTAAAATTTGACATGCAGGCATCATTCGGTCATGGCAAGAGTGGAAAAATTGTAGCTGAAATCGGTCCACCAGAGGGCGCGTTAGTCTTAATCTCGAAATATCGCAATAAGATACTTGAAATTCGGTACACAGATGCCTTGTTGGACCGTAATCTTGTCAAATTTTTGTTAGTACATCACGTATAGAAGCGACGCAAAAAAACGCCGTATTTAAGAAAATACTAATTAATTTTTATAAAAATACCATATTAATACCACGAAAATACTACAAAATACAAAAAAATACTACTTTTGCTATCATAGTCACTTGACACAGTCACTATCGGCTCGGTATACTGTTCAATCGGGTGGGAGAGGGCGGGAGAGGAGGGAAGGGGGTAGGGGAAAAGGATTGAGGGTTTTAGCGCGAGGGGGGGGGGTTTGTCTGCTTGCTGAGAAAGTATTGGGGTGACACAACCGATTTTTTATTTTTAAAATATCGTAACTATTTAGTGGGCCAATTTTTTCGATATTTTGGTGTGAAGACGTAAAAATGGCCTAAAACTGACAGGAGGTTTGTGATGTCAGCCATCGATGTAGCCATTGATATGTGAGAAGATTTATTGAAATATATTTACTTGCATGTTTTAAGGGATAAAACTCTTAAATAGCAAGATATTCGTTAAAACAAAATTTAATTTACGGACTCTCCGCTACAGCCCTATTGACGCCTGTTACCTCTGTTAACATCTAGTGCTTAAAGACGATTGCGCATTCTGTTATAATCATGATATCCACAATCTACCTGATCAGACCTTTCGTTTGATAATGAACGCGGTGTATTTATCTTAATTTATTGACATTTGTACAATTCTGTATTCGATATTTTAACAGTCTAGGTACCCACCTTATGACACGTGAAATGGCATAACGATGCTAACACCACTCACTTTTAAATCATTTCAAACGTTTAGAAGGTTTGGTGGAATATAGAAACGGAAAACATACTTTTATGAACCCTGAACACATTACACTTCTTTTATTGGGCAGTTGTGTAATAAATGAACTATTCTTCAAAAAAATCTGTGTTTCATCATTAACGCATACTGATATTTTTCCGAGTACAATTACGTATTGTTATAATTTTCCAAAATGTTAGAATGGAATAAATTTGCTAAGAACAAAATACGGCAACTAAAACTGATAATATTTTGTAGAGCGTAATAATGAAACATTTTGATTAATTTATTTTTCTAAATTGATATTCCAAAAACTTCTATTTGTTATTGATCTTACAGGTTTTATTCCTGGCAGCCACGAAGAAGGACGAAAAAAATAAACTGACATCATTTGACATGATGACTGTCATAACACAACCAACACGCATCACGGCGAATTATATCGAAGACGTTGCTTTTTACTTATATGAGAGCAAGGGATCGTCGCACGTACCCTATGACACTCGGGATGACAGCGATTCTAAAATTACCACACACTTCTAAATCGGTTCAAGAATTTAGAAGTTATGGTGGAATAAAGAAACGCAAAACATACATACGTGAACCCCAAATACATTATACTCCTTTTTTGTGGGCAGTCGTGTAAAAAGTGCAAGAGTACTTATAGTATTAAAATATGGAATATAGGTCAAGAAAAGGAGAGCAGCAATGCTAGGTTGATTAGGGTTCAATTTCCCGTAATGCACGAAGTTGAAGAAGAAGAATAAATAATGAAGCTCCATAATAGGTACCATAAACTTTAAAGGAACTGACCTTGCGACAAATTATACGTACTTTATAAGTTTACTGTCGACTATAAATTCAAAACTAATAAAACTTTATATGATTTTTTAAACGAGCTTCGGTGCTTAGAATAGTTCAGTGGTGGCTCAGTATTACTAAAACTATGCTTTTGCGTAAGTCCATGCTTTACGAGCAAAGCAACCATTAATTACGGTAAATAACTTATTTATGTCACAAAAACCCGTGCAAAAGGCGAACATTTTAACGACTTTATTTACACCACTCTGGTTTGCATGTACCATATGCGAGAATGCATGTTTTTAGGCACGTATCGTACTTCATAATAGTTTTATAAATTAAAAAAGAAAACAAATATATTATAAATATGTTTTAATTATTTTAATCGCCGAGTTTAGTGTTATTTTGAGTCAGTGCTTAAGAATGTTAAGAGAAAAAAGCAAAATTCCAATAAATAAATAATATTATATAATACGTCGCCCATGTCAGAGTAATAGAGGGAAATCTCACATATTGTTTAAAAATAAAATTAAGATATATTAATAATCACGGATAAAATATTTATTAAAATAAAAAAATTAAAAAATATTATTAAAAGAAACAAACGCGGAATTTAAAAGATTTTTTAAATTAATTTATTCTACATACTTTAATTCATTAATTCTGAGTCAATTCTAATACTCATTTAATAAAGAGATGGTTAAAAGTTAAAATTATCTCATATAAAATAAAAAAATCAGTATTATAAGATATTCAATAAATGAAGTCTAAAAATAAAAATAAAACAGTAAAGAAGAGAAAGAATACTAAAATAAATATATATATATATATTAAAATTTAGAATTTGTAATAATAAGAACGATAATGTAATACATATATATGTGTAAAAAATAGTCTTTAAAATATTAACATAGTCATATAAAGAATAACATTGACAAATAATATTAAAATAGTCATATATGTACATGTTAAAGTGATAATAAAAATAATAAAATTGTCACCAAAAGATTACAGTTGTCAATAAATGAAAAAAAATAGACGTAAAATAAAAAAATAACATGATTTGATTATTCAACTACTTACAGCATGGCTAAGAGCTGTTTTTGTACGTGGTATGTCGAAATTAACTCCCAGAGCCTCTCTCATAATTATTATTCTTTTCATATTTTTATATTCCAGTCATACTGGACTGGACGAAAAAGAATCATAATTAATAATAATAGTGCAGTTTTCACGTATAGTTCATATTGATCATATACTTAGTTCATAACCATAGCATTGAACAAATTTTATATTGAATATTTATATCTTTTTCAACCTGTTTTTTTGAGGATGGTTTTTGAGCAACAGATAATATATAAAATCACGGTCCTACAAATTTCACGCGGTAAATTCGTTTTCTATCCTATTTATAACAGATAATATAGTTATAACCACAGATATGTAAGTATCAAATGATTATATAGCACAGTAGGATTTTCATAGACTGTAACAGAAATTCCTTTTTTTTGCGCTTGTGTCCCGAATTATCATTAAAGGTTACTTCTCAGGGTTTTCTATAACCTTTTTCTGTTCCGAAAATGTTGTTTATTGTTGCTTTTTGAAATCATCCAAAAATTTTCCTTAACAGCTGTCAGATGACATTAATGTTGCTATTATGGAGATATATTTATTAAAAGATAAATAAATAAATAAATGAATGACAACTAAAAATTATAATATTAATTAAAAAGAAAACCTACATAAAATTTAACTTTGATAAAAAAAAAATTGGAAGTAAATCTACACTCTTTGCCATAGAGTAGAGACATTCGTGTTTCTGGCAATAATGAGTTGTCAAACGTGTTCGGTTAGACTCATTTCCTGTTTTAACAATGGCGGGGCAGGTGCTGTTGCTCCGCCGAGGGAGGCAGAAAGTAGATTAAACAAGAAAGCCGTAAATTAACCGCCTGGCGGTAAAATTTGTGATGTGAAGTGTGTGTGATTTATCTGGTAAGCATTTTAATTTCATTTTGGGTAGCTTTTCCCGTAGGATCCTCGAGATTTTAACGGATTTTTCTATTGATCGCAGCTGTCGGCACCTCTGGTTTTTTTGAATAATTACTGCTGCTATATAAGTGACGAAATCGTCGCTAAATGTGACGGGAATTGCCTCCACGTCAAGGAATTTACATTCATTTCTGGAATTCTGTTATTTTTATTTGGATGAGCACATGTGACACGCCGATAAGCGGAATTTGAAGAAGGGTGCCTGCGGGCGAATAAACACGGATACTTTACATACTCTCGTGTTTCTTTTTGTGCTGTAGTCTTTTGTGTGTCTGGGGAAAAGGGTTTTCTGAGGGCCAAACCCAATGCTCATTAATATTTAGCCCACCCTCTGAGATAGTTTTTTGAGGTTAATTTTTTTCTTTTTCAAAATTTCTTTCGGGTATCTTTTTTTTTTAATATAATTAGTTTCCTTCTTTTTCTTTAAAAGGAGGTGGCGTCCTTTTACTTTGATTCTTTTGGGTTTTGGTAGTTTCTACCGTGTTTCTTCCAAACACGGAAATTAGTATTTTGCGGTTATAAAATTAGCGCTCCAACGTTAGGCTTATAAATTGGATTTTGGCTTTTAGGGTATTCTTTTCCTCAGCCATTGAAGCACGATTTTTTAAGCACTTTGTTCAAAAATTGTATAAAAAAAATTAGAAGCATTTTTTTTGTTTTTATATAATTTTTATTCATAGCGATTACCGTGAA
>OX155980.1:29144896-29172624 GCA_944548615.1 Micropterix aruncella
GCAACAGTTGAAGGGAATGTGATTTAAAAATTTTAATTCAATTCTTCTCAAATAGCTGGTTTTAATGCTATTTTTCATAAGCCGACTGGTACCTAGCTCCGTCTGAATTTATACAATTTAAAACTCATCAAACATTTTTCGGGCGAAATCTGTACTCGCTTGTACATTATATACAATTTCTGACGATACTAAAGATAATAATTTTGGTTTCTCGATAGTATTTTCTGATTCGTTAGAGATAGCGCACGAGTCTTAAACGCAAATATCCCTTCGTATAAAAAGAAATATTTCACTCATACAATATATCATTCCATGATTATAAATTAAAAAAATACAATGGATTATCTAATTTCTACAATACAAACCCGAAGTATCGAATTTCTCACGAAAAACGACATTTCGTAGTATCTCTCTAGCAGCAATATAACGAATAATTTACGTTAAATTATTATATGTATTGGTAGATAGGTCCGAAGAGCATTTTCATTAAAGTCTCGTTTAGTAAAACTCTTAAAAACTATGACATTTACATAGTGAAAGTCTCTAAAAATCTTCAAAAGTGCTTTTATTGCTATCAATTTTACCGATTTAAAATATTTCTCGTTAACCTTAACTCATTTAATTAAAAGTCAAAGAACGTTATAAATGAATTGCAAACATGTCAGGCTGTTCAAGATTTTCAATAAAATCCATCCAAACTCTATTATTAGATTTTTACGATTTTAATTTTTTAAAGTCTTTTATGCTAAATATTACTGTAAGACCAATGAAATCTGTAAGATTTTTGACCGCTTTAGGTGATTTATCAATGTAATGGCTTATAGATTGATATGGCGATATGTTATTTTGAAAATCATATTCTAAAAATCATAAATTGCTCTTTTATCTATAATAACCCTGTATTTCTCATTTTGATTCAAAACAAAGTTAGAGGCATAATTCTCAACATTCTAAGATACTTTGCTTTCTATTTTACCACTAGTAATTACAAAGTTATGAAGTACGTATTAAATAATCAGTTTATAACATTTCTAATTTAAAATTCGCTGAAGATGAAGAATCTCTAAAAAAGAAGAAAGAAGATAAAGAATCGAAAGATTAAGATAAACTAATTTAGTAGTATTTGGTGGTGTACTTTCTGAGATACAGGGCATAAAAAGACATACTCACCCATAGAGACTATTTTTTCTGAGTCAGTTTTTTGGATTTCCGGGATCTCAAATGGAAGTCATCCGGTGCAAAATCGAATTCTACATTTTGTTCGAAAACAATACGGTTTCTATTTACATACATTGTGTAATAGGATGCAAATAAAAAGGTATCAGATTCGGTGGTTATAACAATAAATAAAAAAAAATACGTCTGGCACTCGGGGACTGCCGCGGTAAAGCTATTGCGTAGCATTTTTAACAACTTATGCAATTATAATTATTTATTTATTTTATTTTTTCTGATATCAGATAACTGCGCTCTATCGGAAAACGTTGAAATTATTTCGAATCATTTGCGGCTGCTTAGCGGTAATTTAAACGTCGTCCGATAGAGCGCCGCGCACGAATTTTTGATTCGATAAAGCAAAAAAAACGGATTATTCGAAAAAAGTCGTAGATAAAAAGATAGATAATTAAATTATCTTTAAAATGGTGAAGGTTTCATAATAATACGCCAGATAGTATTTGCGTAGTAGTCGTTTTTGTGTTCGGTTAGACCTAATTTCACAAATTAACTACACTATGTAATATAAACAAAATTTAAAATATTCAAAGCTAAGAATATTAGCAAAATGTTCTTGTTTAATATATATTTTTTTCGAATCGTAAGCAGTACTCGTTTAGACGTAATTATCAGTTTAAAATCATTCATTTTCGTTAAGAAATTTCTTCATTCGGTCGCCGCGCTGGCCTAGGCCCGCGATAAAAGCTATGCAATAGCCTAATAAATAATGGTATAAAATCGCCAAAATGTATGAATTACGAAAGTCATAATTGTTGATATTATGCCCGATTGCGTTTTTTTTGTGAACTAAAACTGAAATTAGTTCAAGCAAACGAGGTAGAGCAATACGTTAGAGCGGTATATGAAACGAACGATCGTCGATAAAAACTACCTGCCGAACTTATACTCGTCCTAATAAATTTTAACACATTTCATCCTATGTGGGTAGTTTTAATGCGGAAAAGCGACAACCATTCGTTTCACATTCCGCTCTATCATATTGCCCTGTCTCGTTCACTGCAAGAAACGATTTTTACCCCAATTATTCATTCCTTGACAGTCGCAAATGTAATTACTAAAGATTAAAAAAAATTAATACATGTGGCACTCGGGGACTGCCGCCGTAAATCTATTTCATAGCATTTTAAACAACTTATGCAATTATAATTATTTATTAAGCTATTGCATAGCTTTTATCGCGGGCCTAGACCAGCGTGGCGACCGAATGAAGAAATTTCTTAACGAATATTAATGATTTTAAACTGATAATTACGTCTAAACGAGGTACTGCTTACGATTTGAAAAAAATATATGTTAAACAAGAACATTTTCCTAATATTCTTAGCTTTGAATATTTTAGATTTTGTTTATATTACATAGTGTAATTAATTTGTGAAATTAGGTCTAACCGAACACAAAAACGACTACAACGCATATACTATCTGGCGTATTATTATGAAACCTGCACCATTTTAAAGATAATTTTATTATCTATCTTTTTATCTACGAATTTTTTCGAATAGTCAAAGAATAATATCAGGTTTTTTTGCTTATCGAATAAAATTCGTACGCGTCGCTCTATCAGAAGACGTTTAAATTATTCCGAATCATTTGCTTCCGCAGCCGCAAATGATTCGGAATAATTTCAACGTTTTCCGATAGAGCGCAGTTATCTGATATCTAAAAAATAAAATAAATAAATAATTATAATTGCATAAGTTGTTAAAAAATGCTATGCAATAGCTTTACCGCGGCAGTCCCCGAGTGCCACACGTATTTTTATTTTATTTTTTCTGATATCAGATAACTACGCTCTGTCGGAAAACCTTGAAATTATTCCGAATCATTTGCGGCTGCGGTAGCAAATGATTCGGAATAATTTAAACGTCTTCCGATAGAGCGACGCGTACGAATTTTATTCGATAAAGCAAAAAAACCTGAAATACGCCAGATAGTATTTGCGTAGTAGTCGTTTTTGTGTTCGGTTAGACCTAATTTCACAAATTAATTACACTATGTAATATAAACAAAATCTAAAATATTCAAAGCTAAGAATATTAGTGAAATGTTTTTGTTTACCATCTATTTTTCTCGAATCGTAAGCAGTACTCGTTTAGACGTAATTATCAGTTTAAAATCATTAATTTTCGTTAAGAAATTTCTTCATTCGGTCGCCGCGCTGGCCTAGGCCCGCAATAAAAGCTATGCAATAGCTTAAAAACTTTTATGCGGTAAGATCAATGCTTATACTTGTAATTCCTAAAATATATATATTATCCATATACATATTATTAATATTCATTGAAAACGTAGTTTAGAAGGCAATGGAATATTGAAAAGCGCAAATAAGTACTATAATTGCACATTGGCATCACCCAACGTAGATACTTGGGAAATAATATGTTTCATTTTTGTCTATCTATGCAACAATGAGTTGAAATAAGCTAGTACCTGCAGAAACTGTAATTCGCGCTTTTATCAAAAGGTTAGTGCATGCATGGTCCTATCTTCAATTTTCAAGTTCGTCGCGCCGCCCGTCCTGCCGCGTTTCTCGCCCGCGCCACGCCGCTCACCGCCGCGTACCGCAGCCGACACATTCGCCCATCGCAATTAATTAAGTGAATTCTACCGAAGTATTGCAAAGACTACACTTCGTAGCTAGGCGATTCCTATAATAAGGGCATTAGATTTTCCAAAATAAAGATGGGCCGAAAACGTAATTCTGTCGCGTATTATGACAAAAATGCCATTCTATAGTTTAGCGCGTTTTGACACCGAATCTGATGGATATATTTGGTACCTTTTCATTTTTATTAGTGCGGTCGATGAAAGTATTAATGTGCTGTCTTGAAAACAGAGAGTGCACTTTGTATCTCAGTTTTTCTACTACAATATTGACGAAAGGCTTCGATATAGAGTGATTTCACTGACATTGAGCTGCATTTAGCTCGATGTCGAACATTCAGTATCTACAATTTAAATGATACTCTGGTCATATTTTTACATACTAGAGACAGTTTAAAAATGAGAGCTTAGCCGAATTGTGTTATTTTTCATGCAAAATTTTGACGAATAAAACCCTCTGAAAATCTAACTAATTATAATCATTTACTATATAAGACCACGGTATGTTTTTATTTCAATATAAGTATCTACATAGTCTGTGATACGGTTAACTAGCGTCTGTAATCCGAAAAAGTATGAATTGGATTCGATGGCTTGCCTTACAGCACTTCTCGTACTAATCCGTACCGTCATTACTGACGTGGTCTCGTGAGCTACTCATTTACCATTGGACACTCATTGCTCATGTAATAGGTAAAAATATTACACAACTGGGAATGTTACCTGGTAATGGCCGACAGAAAGACTGACCAAAGAAAGAAACCTAGCCTGGCCCCTGCCAAAAAATGCTTCTATATAAATAAACTGGCATTAATTCCATCCCAATAGAATCAAATCCAATGAGGAACCATACAAGTAACGTGAACTAAACAATCGATTATCTACTATTTTATATCCAGAGACTACTCATTTCAAACGGTTCTATGTAGTATATATCCTTCTAGCCGTGTTCGGCCATAGCGACTGCGTTGTAGATTCTAGTGACTTCTTTAGTCTTCTCAGAGTCCATTGTTCGGAAGCAGTCAAGTGCGCAGGCTATATTTTAGTGCACAGGTGGGCGCGCGACCACGGGTGCACTCTCTCTTCCTCCCTCTTCTGAACCCGATGGAACGGAGACCGTTACGACCAGAGAAAAGTTTGGATGCAGATAAAATAAAATTAATTAATTAATCGCCGACACAGCAATGGCTGTCATTGTTAAAGTTGTACTCAATATTGCAGAGCTATTTTTTTCGGATTTAGTTCGTTTTTCCACACCGTCATTTATGAAATTGGTAGTTATGGCTTGTGGCGATGTTTAAGGTTTTTCTGGAGCTATTGTAGAGATGACCGGTGACTTATTGGTATTTGTTGTAGTAGGCGGTGATGTAGAAGATGCATTATTGGATTTATCCTGGTTTTCTGATGATCTCGTGTTGTTGCTCATGAGGCTGTGTTGAATACAGCATACAGTCTCTTGTTCCGACATTATACAAAATTGTGATAGTTTCCCTTTTGGCAAATCCCCGTCAGTTTTTGGACAATTTTCCGGCGGTAGACATACTCCTCAAACGCCATTTATTTCACATGACTCTTCACGGCAGTGTATATGCCAGGTCTCTTGGCACTTCCGCAAGGGCTCTTTCCAATACTGGTAACGGCGATTATGTTGAAGAGGCATTGGTTGTCAGCTATCGTCACTTGCAGAGGTCCACGACTATCGCCTCCACAAGAGTCTCGTCCTCCTTCTAAGCTTCCAGCGCACAATTGATCGTCCGTTATACCTTGCGGTAACCTCTTTCTGAGAGTCTTTGCATATAGTCTTCGACAAATCGGCTGGTCAATCAAATCCACCACCACCTTCAGTAAGTCGTCCGATGTATCTTCAGCAAAGTCGATCTGCCCCCAGCCAGTAACGACAGCTCGCTTGTTTTCGATGGTCGACTTCGTCCATAGACACGCTGGTCTAATATTTAAAGATATGTAGTAGATAGATCTATAAACCTAAAACAAATGAAGGTTGCGTTTAACTTTGAAATTATTATCGCTAGTTTACATTTCGATTCGTTTTATATTTACCTCGACTTATTTTACTATCTATTTTACTCGTATTTGATTATTGTAATTTGTCGACTATTTATTTAAACTGAAGATTTTATTTCTATGGTTGAAAACCAAAGCGTCTAACAAACCATTTGATAAACTTTACGAAAAAGATATTCAAATTATATTTTTTTTTTCAAACAAAAATACATAGATTACAATGGCCGATTTGAGATGAGGTTAAAAATATATTTTGTTGCGACCACTCCCCGTTCCTTTAAAGGACTAATATACATGACATGCTAGTCAAATCATCAGTTTTATTTTACTGGTAAAAGGGTTAATAAACAATAAATTTGACTACGAAAAATATATCTAGGAGATCTGGAGGTCCAATTTTCACACACTCTTTGCAGCCAATCAGGCTGTATTTCGGCAATAACGCTTCGAATGTTGGCTTCAAAGTGCTCAATTGTTTCCGGTTTATCGGTAAGATATGTGACTTTACATTTATCTAGATTATGATAATCTAATGACATCAAATCGAACGAACGAAGTGGCCAGTTGACAGGTCCATTTCGTGAAATTAATCGTTCGTCAAATGTTTCTTGCCTTGCCAAATCATGCCAAATGCTATGTACAAGCCAACCGCGGCATCATATGCAAATATTAATGGCATAAAATTATTTGTCGAATAAAGCCATTTTTTTCATGGATATTAAAAACTTTTTATTTCTGTTTTTTTTTAATTTAATGTTCTCCGTCTTATAAAAAACACCTTTATTATCGGAGGTAAAGGCTTTATAAGCAATAATAGTCATATTAAGATTTTGCCTAAATTACTAATGTGTTTTTTTTTAATAAATAAAAATAAAGTATATTTTTAAGCCATATTAAAGAATCTTACACGTCCTAATATATGCATTACAAATCGATATTTCAGGTTTTTACTTGGCAAGAAAGATACTAATGTACATCCTTATATTATTCTGCAGTAAGACGAAAAGTCTTACGCGCAAGGTATTGTTTAAAAGCTGTCTGACATATGGTTTTTAAGCTGTGTGACAAGAGCAATGGTATTCATTACATTTAAGAATACGAAATAATTGCTCGTAACTCAATTGTAATGATAAATGGAATGGTTAAACTTTTTTTTAGGCGAATCGACGTTTCGTAAGCTACCTTAGGAATGAAAATCGGAAAAATGTGTCCTTTTTTGGATTTCAATACCAAAAGTATTTATAAAAATGGTGTTTTTTAAATTTACTAAAAAGCCAAAAATATGATGTAACCATAGAAAAATTCGACTCCAGCGGTAGGTAGGTATACGGGGTGTTTACTGCACGGGCTTTTTTTTTCTGTGGGTGAATGAGTACAACGATATAAGCAACTTTTAATTAAAAAAATTGTAAAAAACTAAAAAAGAAAAAAATATATATTTTTTTTTTTTTTTAATTTCTTTTTTTAATTTTATGATTAAATAGTATGAAAGCTGTGATCACGATGCGCTATCTAGCGGTTGGTAAAATGTCGCTGATATTGTTTATTTACGACTTATTAATCTACCGGTAGATGGCGCAGCGCGATCAAACACATCTCAAACCTTTATTTAACAGTCAACTTTTTCAAAAATTTCAAATTAAAAAAAAACTTTTTTTTTTGGTTTTTCCATTTTTTTTTTTATCAAAAGTTGCTTACCACGTTGTACTGATTCACCCACAGAAACAAAAGCCCGTGCAGTAATAACATCCTGTATATATACAAAAATATATATTTCGTTTACGACCAAAATAACTCTTTAGTCACTTTGATTTCATGGTTGAACCGTCGATTTTATTTTCTGACTATTGTTTAAATTACTTTAAAACATTTACTATTATGTTAATCACTTTACTTTCATATATTTTATATTTGATATTAGTTATACCATTTGTTATAAAAACTAGACAGGGAAATATAGACATTTATAATTTTAAAATCCTTGTAGATTTCATGTCTCTATGGTAAGTAAATACTATTTATTTTTATACTTTATTTTAAATTGACTTTATATGCAGTACAGAATTAACCCCGTCAATAATTCCGGTAACTCAGGGTTCCCCCTGTATATCTAAAAACGGCAAACCTTTTATACCTATTCGTAAACAATAGAAACGCTTCTCTAATGGCAATCTAGTGTCGAGATGAATCATTGCTCATCCAGGCGAAGATAGTATATATTTTTCTTCCAATAAATAATGAATACAAGAGTAATTGATACTAGTCTTGCTAATAAACGCTCTTTCTCCTGTCCGCGAAGAGATTGCCAATACAAAGGGGGTCCAGTCAGAACGTGACTGGCAGATTTCTTGGTACATGCAGCAGATAAGGCAAAGCCATAATATAATATATACAACTTAATATAAACACGAGACAGTTCCTGTAATTGCAGATACTGCCAGGGGGCAATATGTAAACTAAAGCGGCTACTAAGAATTTCTGGCGTATTTAATTAGCAAAGTAATAAATAAATATACTCATCCTGTTATGAATTGGTGTTATTTTTTCTTGGCCAGTACTACTTATATTTTTTAACAGACGTCGATCACAGCATTTGAAAATTAATGAGAAACCATCAGTGAGAGCAGTATAAAATCGGCCAGAGAAAAAAAACATATTTTGACAAGAAATTAATGCTTAATAGTTTCGTCAACTAGAATAATACTCACTTATAGTGGACTGAGAACTCAAGACGATACATGACAGATCATGTCATTGCCAAAGAGTGACTTGACTAAAAAGTCTGGAATTAGTGGATTAATGGTATTTAGACAGTATCGGTATCAGAAGCATTTACTGTTGATAATCGTTTGTAGGGTAAATACATGCATGGACTTTTTCACATTTTTTTTATATAAAGTTATGTACAAAAAAAAGACCACGACATGCACACTGTTGTATATGCAGAATTGTTACAAACAAATATTTTTATACCGAAAAACATAGCTCTGTGCATATGCTAGCATATCCAAATATAGGAAAATCGCACAACCAACTAGACCTCGAAGGTCTGTATCTGGCTGTGCTGTGTTATACTGCGTTTGTCGACGCGCAAACTGGCGCATTTGATTTAAATTTTTAAAGATTTTTTTAAATCTAACAAATTTAAAAATTTAAAACTAAAAATAAAAAGTAGAAAGAAATATGTAAGCAATGAGAACTAAGACAAAAAAATACATATCATAGTTTTAAATACGTAAGTAAGCATTATTTAAACCCCAGGGTGTACAGTTATTAATGCATGTCCAAAGTTGAGGTTCAAAAAGAAAAAATAGATAAAAATATTATTATATTATCAATAACAAAAAAAAATATAAACGGATATCACAATATCTGAATTCGAATTACGAAACATTTTAAAAGGTTAAAGTTAAAAATAATATAAATTATCAATTCCCTTAATTTAATCAACAGCCAAAAATAAAAAAATAAAAAAACAAAATACTACCTTGTAACTATAATAATTGATTTCATACAGAGTAGCTGTATATACGAGTGCACTAGAAGTTGGAAGATACAAAAAGAAAATATTGATGGAGGACGTTTGGTTAGTAAAACTGATATTCAATGCGCCCTTTCGGAGTGGTTGGGTGTGTTTAGTCTATAGATTCTAAGGAAGATAATAAATTAAATTGTAATATTAAATATACATACATTGTTTACTTAATAAATCTTTTTGATACTCAGAACTGAAAGATGTTAAGGACTTGGATCTGCCATCCCCGGATTATCAATTCCACAGAGTCGCAGCTGCGTAGGCAAAATTGACTTCGTAGTCAGATTATTTATGTCTGAGCATAAAAGCCAAGTATTGCAGCGATGTCATGATATCAGGGAGGAAGGACATTAGAGGTTTTATGTTTTTTGCGTCTTTCAGGAATACCCTGTGAAAACTGGTAACCCTTGGTATTTGTTCTTTCCTTAAACTCTTCTACAATAAATGGCATTATTAAAAATATATTTGTTTTGATTAAACACTTCACAATTAGAATATTTCAGATTCCCGTTTTTTTGCTCGCCAGTGTAGATAGATGTATATTTCCGGTACTCATTTGACACGAAACGCGATTTATCATTCGGACATTTAGACAACTACTTACTTAATATTTGGATAATTAAGGTACCCTATGACACTTAGGATAACGTAACTGTTCTAAAAATACTACACACTTCGAAATCGTTCTAAGCTTTTAAAAGTTATGGTGGAATAAAGAAACGGAAAACGTACATAGATGAACCTTGAACAAAATAGAGTCCTTTTTTGTTGGGCAGTCGTGTGAAAATTGGCTAATAAGCATCTCATTTATATATTTTTCAATTTAAGATCCTTTATTTTTTTAATATGAATACGGAGAAGATTGTCAGACTTAATTATAAGGTAAGCTCATGTTGTACTTAGGTCAACCTTGGGGGTTGCATAATAGGGACCTATCACTACGCCAGATTCCGACCATTGCGAGCGGAGCACTCGAGATATCGCCCACCCCATACCGCAATAATCGGCATATTTTCCATAAGGAATTTGGATTGTCCACACCCGATTATACCCCGTAATATAGAGAAAAGAATTAATTTCAGATGAGCCGGGAAAAAATCATTCCAATGCATAGCAAACACAAATAAAATATTCAGATAGAATAATAAAAACGACATTACCACGTTACAAACTCGCTGCGTGGAATCGGATGAATTGTGTGAACATTTTATTTCTGCATGTGCCAAATTGGATTAATGTTATTGAATAACTTAAATATATACCAAACGCAGTTTATAATATCTTCTTTCTAACAGACTATAGTTAGTCGACATTCATTAATATCCCAGACGATAGGCACACCTTCAAGAAGTCTGTGCAAAAATCCTACATAGATTGTCCATAGAGTGTCATAGATGGCATAGATTGTCCATGGATTTATACATCGAATGTGTGAACCGGACTAGGTTAGAATATCAGCAAATCTATTATTGAAAAATATTCTTCTTCTTTTACTGAAATTCTGAGAAGAAATTGGCCGAACACCATTTTTTCCAAGCATTTTAAAAATTGGAAGCTTCGATATCGACCTTGGCTTCGATCATGTTCATTTTCTTGCTTTGATATTTATATTTTATATAAAGTATAGCCCATATCTATTGTACACATATACCGTGCTCACGAATAATCGGACGTAATTTGTCAAACGATTAATTTGATTATTTAAAGCCAAAAATAGTCAATGCACATTTATATACCACAATACACGATATGCATAGCTTAGGAGATACTGCAAATTCTTAGATATTAAAGTGATACCGTAGCAAAGATTAAAGTTTTTTATTCGGGGCTGTGATATTGTCAGAAAATCTCAAATAGGAAAGGAATTGACCATTTATGTTTTGACATCATAGAAAATCTTTTAGAGAGTGCAGAATAGCACATCTTTGTTGAAGGACGATTGATTTTCAATTTATGATTGAAATGATTATTTTCTTTCCATACGATCACTGTATTACTATTTTATTTCATATATTTTAGTAATTAGAGGTTGAGGCGCAATTATGCAGTCTGGATTCACTCCTAGTTGACGCAGGACTCGTCCCGAATGCACTCGATCGCCGCTTGCGTATTGGTCTAATTATCATGAAAAGCAAAAGTTTTGATAATCTGGAGAACCGCATCAATAATCTGGAAAGCGTAGTTTTGTATCAGAGAATTTTACTAAAGCAACGAAGCGACAAAGTGTTTAAGGGGAGAATGAAAAAAACATCATATCCGGCCCAATCGTCATCCTCACTTGCTCGCGCAAGTGGTTGTCTTCAAAATAGCTGGCGGATCCCTTTTCAGAATCCCTGCTAGACAATAACGACCGAGCTTAGGCGATATAACCTAACACTCAGTAGGGCAACTATCTGGAAGAGTCCTCAGTGGCCCGGAGAGCTAAATACTCTCCGAAATATAAGATCGAAGACTATCGCGGTTGTTTGACATTATAAATAGGATAGAAAACGAATTTACCGCGTGAAATTTGTAGGACCCGACGTTTCGGTGACGTTGCAGCCGCCGTTGTCTAGGGTAGACAGACTCCGCCGTAGTCTACCCTAGACAACGGCGGCTGCAACGTCACCGAAACGTCGGGTCCTACAAATTTCACGCGGTAAATTCGTTTTCTATCCTATTTATAATACTCTCCGAAAGTTCTGGTGCAAAAGGCAACGGGATACCACAATTTTCCCTAGCACTCAGCTTTATATGGATAAAGAAGTATGGAGAGCTGATTGCCAACCTTCACTAGTTATAGAGGCACCCAAAGAATAAGAAAAAGTATATAGACAAAAAACCCATCGGAATATTTTCTCCTTTTGAATCAAACGCATAGTTAGATTTAAATCTCTTGTTGGTCTTTTAATTGTGAACGCGACCGACCAGCTAGGTCTCAATTAATATTTTTTGCATACGCCATCAATTCAGCCCTGTAGTCATTCCGTAACCGCAGACAGGCTCGTCGTTAAAACAACAAATAGTTACCCTCAATTGAGTGCACACCCGAATAAAATGTGGCAACTGTTCTGATTTGATAATATTTTTGTGATGTGTGTCATACCACCGGTTTCCGAGGTTTATTCCTGTCGCGAGCGCAAACAATATTCGACCCACGCCACTCGTTGCCGAAGTGCGAAATTCGCTAATTGATGCGGCAATATGATTGATCAATTATATTGTGCGGTTTCGCGGTGAGAGGAGCTAAAATAAATCTGCATATGTTATCGCAATAGAGGCTGATAAAATGAGTGCTGATATACATTATTAGTACATATCTACCCTTTCATTTCGCGGTACAAATCATCATCATCCACCTGCAAGATGCTATGGGCGAATGAACTGATGACTAAATTAAACTGATCTGCTTTTTTTACTGACATACAATCTGATTCAAACACTGTTAGTTACTTTGTAGCTGGACTTGTATGCAGCAACGCAAACAAAAGGAAATGCTACGATTCGTATTGATTTTTGATCTGTTATCAAAATTGCAATAAAGTGATTTGTTTGCATTACCGTTATTTTGTCCCTTACAAAACCTGGGTCTAACTAAACTAACGCTCCTATTACGCAGACATTTGATCTGTATAGTCTGAGAAAAAAGCAAACACGTCAGTTCCTTAAGTAACAATACCCAGGACTAGTTTCCGACCAGACGTCCCAACATGCTAATTATAAATTACCGGTCAGATTTTTTTAAAAAGATTGCAATAATTTTTATATGACATCAAACACCTTTAAGAAGTCGGTGTAAAAAGCGTCGACTTTGGTAGATTGTCCATAGATTGTCATTGATGGCATAGATTGTCCATCTATACTAATATTATAAAGAAGTAATGTTTGTAAGTTTGCAAGCTTGTAAGTTTATATGTTTGTAAGTTTGTAAGCTTGTAAGTTTGTATGTTTGTAAGTTTGTAAGTTTGTATGTAGGGAATAATCTCAAAACTACTTATCCGAATTCAAAAAATATTTTACTAATAAAAAGTTCCATTATCAACGAGTGCTATAGGCTATATTTTATTGTAATATATATTGGTTTTCAATAAGAAATCACGATATTTGTCAATCGAGTCGGAAAAAATGAGCTGGTGAGGTGCTTCATCGGCGTGCGCTGAAAAAACGGTTGGATATATGTAAAAACAATTTATGGCAAAAAAAATGGCCTTAAAGGAGATCTATAAAAAAGTTGACGACAGTATATATCTTACTTTTATATTTAAGCTACAATAACTGTCTCAAAAAAATAAAAATAGTAAGTAGGCAGTGATTGTTGAAGACATCAGCAATGAAATAAAAATCCTTATCAAAACAAATTAATCCAATACTACGGTTGTTAAATAGATATAAAATTAGTTTTATACTGTAAGTGTTATAGTTATAGAGATATCATAAAATTAGTAACACGTGGCGAGGAACAAGACGCGTACGTCTACGAGATAGGTAGCGTGCATCTGAGATGGTACGTCTTGCACTATATATCTAAAGGTAGCATCTAAAAAGGCAAATGAACGCCACCCTACTTAAATTAACAAATCTATTCGAAACTTTACGCAAAGCGAAGCTGCTGGCAACAGCAAGTAGATTTATAAATTGAACGTGTGAGCCTGGCTAGATTAGAGTATCAACAGATCTATTATTTAAACATTTCTCATTTATTCAATTTTTGAGATATACCTATTGGCCGAACACCATTTTCTACGAGATATAGTAAAAATTGGAAGCTTGAATATCATCCTATAATTTTGGATGTCTTTACTAGTGTTTATTGCGTTATCAGTAGTCGAAAGCAAATTACATACCAGCGTTGCAATTTCAATTCCACTCCAGTTTAATGTTTCGTATGTGATTTTGTCATATACTCGACAGCGTTGAAAAACGAAAGCCCGACTTATTAATATGAACCGCAACGCAACGGTGGGTTGGTGCAAAAACGTTACAGACGAAATAAAGCTGGCCTCATACGGCACATAATTCAGATGAACTATACCACGTTGCCGCAGTAAATCAAAGCCCTCCTCCCGTGGGTTGGCTGCTGTATGCGGAAGCGCTAAAATATCGCGGGGTATGTAACCCGCCAAGAGAAACCGTTAACACGAGAGCGCTTTTCATTTTTTAACCGAGAAAATAACGATCTTCATTATATCCAGTTGCGAACTCCTGCTCGCCACCGCGAGACAGCATCAGATCAGTTCAGTTGAAGAGCAGTTTTCAGTCTCCCGCCGCCAAAAACAACCAATTGTGAATGGCGACAAGAAATAAAAAAGGCAATAAGAAGCCTATTGTCCTTGCAACTCTATCTCCTACTTCTTCATGTGCCTTCTCCTCGTCGTAGGTTGGCTATTATCCTAGTAATCTCAATCCTTGCTCTTTCCCAGCCATTGCCCTTAATTCTTTAGCCAAGACATTCTGCGTCCTACTGAACCTGTCTATCCTTGTGTATCGCTCTGGACAATAAGTTGTATAAAGTGGCGATTAATGCCTCTCATATGGTGGCTGAAGTATTCTAAATCAAATTATATCATGTATTGTCTTCAAAAACTTTTACATAGTTATTTAGACACAATACTTTATTAGCCGCTTGATGTTGAAATAAATTTAAAATTTGTTACTAAATGTTTCTTAAGAGACTCATCACACAATTGATAAAAGTTGTTTTAAATAGGTACTTAAAGCATCAGTTTAAGTTGTCATGAAATATAATATTAAATGGTCCTTCAAATAAGAAATACAATTGATTATTGGACGCAATTTGAAATAATGATAATAATATGGTAATAAAATGGTAAAATGGTCAATAAAATGGTATAAATGTCAAGTTAAATAATTAAAAAATCGACATGGAAATTGTCAGTTATCTAATTATAATTAGTTGATATTATACAATTCTTTCTCGATAAGAAAGCCTTTTAACCCCTCAAGCCCCGATTGGCCGATATCGGCCACAAACTGATTCAGCGTGACGAGTCCGTTTTAATTCTATTTTAATTTAATTTGCTTTATTTTATTATGTTTTATTATGTTAATATGTTTCATTGTAACTATGGGTACAGTGGTTTGGCAGTAATTAATGTTTTTGGTGTGACAGTGTCATAATTCAATTTTTTTACTAATTTTTACTAAAATTATTTGGGACATCAACTTGTCAATCGGCTTAGGGGCCGAGGCCTGAAGGGTTAATTTCGATTTAAACTGTGATATTTTCCCGTTTCTACATATAATTTTAATATTTTCAGGCAGGTTATTGTAGCACACCATTCCAACGTAATTTTAATGGTTCGAATGATGGACAGGGTAGTATTAAATTGTGCAGCCTACTTCTGGTGAAATGAGAGTGAATTTCCTTTTGGGTCTTCGAGTTTACTATATTTTTTAATATTAACTTTATGCATTCAAATATATAGTCTAATTTTCGTATTTCATCGCGAGCAGATCCACTCCTTTCCCCATTTTCTGGAGTACCAACTACTAACTCGTCACTAACCTAATCAGTCCAAGGAAACTTAAGCATCTCTCGGTATACCCAGCATTCGAATGCCTGAATCTTTTTACAAGATTATTCCATCACAGTCCATGTTGCCATGACCTAAAGAATAACTGAAAAAACGTAGCATCTAATCAATCCCATTCTTAAAGGAAGGTTAATATAATTGCTGGTAAGATTTTTCTTTATTTAGGCGAATGCAGTTGTGACTTGTTTTATACGACATTTTATCTCCGGACTATTAACTTATTCTTCATTCACCAAGCTGCCGATAAGCGGGTAAAATTTCAACTAAGTTCGATATGTAGAGCTGTGTCAAAAGTGATTTACAATATTTAATATAGATGGACAAGTAACACTAACATAGTTACTGTAACACGTTCTTTAAAAAATCGTTGGTACTGTCAAACTTGTGAAATTAAGTAGAAAGCTTGTAAGTATGTACTTATTTACTTATTTAAAGATTCCATGTTAACGTTATCGACGTACTCCACCTTTTCAAAAAGTTGTAACAGGATCATATAAGCAAAAAGGTGGGCTACCATAATAACTACTCAGGTTACTGATAATTGTGTTTAATTACATTTATAAAGCACTACTCATTTATCTACAAGTGTTTTTCGATTATATCTAAACATTTCTGAGACAACGTAATAAAAATATTGGTGTCCTGCATATAGGACAGTAGGATAATGCTGTGTTCTTTCGATCTGTTCGTAGAGGATTGCTGGTCTAGGATATATTATCGAAGATAGGGAATATCGCACAATATGGGACTTTGATGACCACAGAAAAATATATAATAATGTCACTACTCTTTTTGTTTACTAACTGTCCTAAGTGTTATATTTACATTCTTAAGTATTTTAATAATTGAAGTATTTCTATTGCTGCCCGCGATTGATATTGCAAGTCATTTAATAATTTTATATAACGATGCCATTGTTTTCTATTGTAAGTGATTTATATCGAACATTTATTCAAGACTCAACATTATTATTAATATAAGTATTTTTGGGTAATAACTAGCAGTTCCATAGATTGTCGTTAAATATACCACTAAAAACATAAAATATTTCTACTTCATTATCATCTATTGTCAACAAGTCAGTAAACAGCAAACAGCTGTAAAAACGACTTGTAATATTAGTAAATGATATCTACTCATATTCAATCAGTTAAATATTTTAACTCAATTTCAATATTCATTGTCGACGTATCGATGTCGACGTATCGATATCATATCGACGACCGTAAGAACGTATGAAGCAGGCATACAAGATTAACACCAAGGAAATAATTGAATTGAATTCAATTTATGACATTTTACCAAACATTTTACACAGTCGGAATGACGAGGACATTGAGTCAGCCAAAAAATGTTATTACTGTTTAATAACTCCAAAAGATAGTTTAAACAACAACTACTTACCTATTATTCCTTTCCTCGTACTCCATAGATTTAAAAAAAATATATCGCTTACCTGAAATCAAAAGAAAAATGTATAAATAAACAGAGTAGAATAATAATAAAGTCAATTAAATAGCTCGTTTAAAACCAAGAATACACCATCAAAACAAAAGGTATTGACTTTCTGCAATAGTGAGGGCCGGATTTAGAGGTCTGGAGGCCTCGGGGCAACGAAGGAGTGGAGGCCCCCTTGTTGCCCCAAGTGGAGGCCGGCTTGTTGAGGAAGAAAGATAACGGTTGAAACAAATTTTAACATTCCATTGTTTCTGATTGGATTTATTAAATATAGATGAATCGTATTTTTTTTAATATTTAACAACAATATAATCATGTTTGCACAAAGTACTGTAGGTAAAGGTGAAACATCGAAAAAATGTTCGCAGTGGAAAGGTTGTTTACTAGTGTTTACTAGGAAATTGAAAGACTTTTTTTCCGGGGCTGTAGCCCCGGATGCTCTCCCATAAATCCGCCCCTAGCAATAGTGTTAAGTTACTAAGTTAAATGAGATACGTCTGTAGAAAAAAATCCATCGCAACATGAGTTTAGTATAGACGCTTCGAACGTTTGAGACTCACTCTCATTGGCGGAGAGCAATATAAAATTACCTGCTGGAGCATGACGAAAGTAGGTTTCAATCATGGGGAAAAAAAGTTTAAATTTTATCCAACTTTAATTAATATTATTTTACACTTTAACTACAAGTCAAACTAAGAATGCAAATATCCCCCTCAAGAGAAGCGCCTTTTGCCTGTTGATCTTAGAAGATTAGCTTTAGAGCTAGAGTGAGTTGGATACAGGGTCCTATTTCGCACAGATAAACTAGCACAGGACCGCATAAAAAAGGCTTTATACTACAAGTATCGAAAAGAGACGTCGATAAATCAAAATCATGGAGAGGTGGATATGTAAAGTCCTAAAAAAGTAAACCATTGTTTCCTAATATCGAGGTCACTCTAACCTGTTAATAAGTCACAGGTTACCGTAAGGTTAACCATAAGGTCACATAAGCTTAAAACAGCAGTGAATAAATGTCATTTTCAAAATTAAATTTGATCAAAAACAGGCTTCGAACCTACATGTTAGAAGACATGCTTTGTCCAGCATTGAAAGTGATAATTTGGGAAAACTAAGTTAAGGAAATATTATAAGTAGCTTCACACAGAAATTATTTTAACTTTATGTTTTTGTAAAATACTGTATTTGAAAAATAAAATTTGCGTATAGTTAGAGTCAATAAAATTTTTATGTTTGTTACATTTCCTTTTTAAAATTGCATTGCCTGACATGTTTACTTAAAATTACAATGTTTATTCATAAATACAGCTTTTATCATATTTAAGAATATATATACATGAATCTCCACTATGGAATCCTTTGTAAATATATTTGTTTATAGCAATGTCGAAAAAATCGTCTTGAATAACTTAATGATTGCAATTCTTTTAATTTTATCTCATCTCATCAAATTATTATATTTGATATTTAGAAGGAAATGAATTGATGAGATGAGATAAAATGAAAGAATTGAAATAATTAAGATTTTCAACATATTGTTTTGACATTGCTTTAAACAACTATATTTAAAAAAAGAATACAAATTTGACAGTATTTCGGGTAGCAAAAATTTCTACGTTTTTAAAACAAATTAAATGTTCTCTGTTAACGGATCTTTGTAGGTTTTGGTAAGAAAAGTGGTCAAAAATGTGGTTTTTGTAGGTTAGTTTAACCCCCCCCCCCCCCCTCCCTGCCTTCCGTTAGGCCCATACCATAGGTTGAGACTAGGCATCTATAAATCCTATATACAGCCCTGGTTGAACATACGTTTTTACACGTAGTTTTCGAATGCATTGCTTTCAGATGTATACGTGTTTAAATGGCCATTATGAGTTCCGCTTCGTTGCTACTTTCGACGCGATTGCTGGCGGTTTAAAACAATTTGCATTTCCAACAGGTTTCGTGAAATGTATCTCTTTCCCGTGCCAAATCAGATAAAGCCACACGCTCCCTCGGTTTTGTCGCCTCCCGCGTGCCAACGTACGGCGCAACGGATGACGTAAAAATCCCTCTCCACTCGAACAATCTGCATACTCATTGCACATAGGCCGTTGCCTGAAATTGTCGCGCGAAAGCAAAATTCCCTGGGCAACTTCGGAAACGCGGGACGCATGTCGTCGTACAATCAGTAACGCGGGCTTTGACAAATTATACGAGCGCGGCCGCGCCGGAACGCATAACAATCATCGCAGCTTGAGAGGATCAAACCCGTGGGGCAACAGTAGCTAGGCGGCTCGGAAACCACTTAATAGGAGGAATGTCAAATCCAAATCAGCCCAGGAATCCAATCAGCCAAATCCATAAATATAAATAGCATAACCCAATCATGCGCTGTGTTCCATTACTCGCAGGATAGGGTTTTGCTGTTTATATTTATGGATGGCATCCTGGGCTAATTTGAATTTGACATTCCTCCTATTAAGTGCCAAGTACCTCCTATTAGCCTTCTGGCTACTTGAACCTCTTCTGGGACCTAGCATCGCCCATAGATATCCGAACACAAAGTGTCTGGGAAAAGAACATATAAAGGTTGTCAGCGCTGCGCGCAAACTGGCCATCCCGTCTACGGACCGGTCTCCTCTTACCTGCAACTTTGTCCATCATAATAAGTTGCAGGAGTTCATACCTGTCGTGCCTACGTACGAGACTAGGTCTGCCATCGCTTATGTTTTTCACCGACACGCCGTAGAAGTTTCGTAGGGCCCAGTTTATAACAAGGTCACGTTGAGGCAGCCAAGAACCTGCCGGCTCATCCTGTGATCAGAGCATATTTTGCATCAGCTTTGCTAACATAAAAACGCATAAAGTTTTCGATAGGAATGCGCTGATGTCATTTTCAAAATCGGAATCTATTGTTTTATTCTCAACTTTTCTAAAATTCTTTTCAAGCCTACCCTGTTCTTTACTTATGCCGTTTGCATGGCTCTTTTTGGTTGTCTTCTTGCATTTTCTTTTTTTTTCAGATTTCTTTTTGGATATACATACTTACTCTTCCAGGGCAGCTTTTGGGTGTCTGTAAGTTTGTGAATTACTTTATTGTATACCGCTCTATAGTTCTATTACACTCTGTAAATATATTACGGTAACGACCAACCTTAATTAACAATTATTTTACAGACGGTCGGCTATTATAAAATCGCGTGGCAGTACTCAGACTTAACTTAACTTCGGTGATTTTACGGGAACCAGTGTTTTAACGCGGCTATGGCCCTTACTTCTCGAGATCCACTTGAGCATATCATAGCACGGACACCTGGATGTCTATAAAAAGTCACAACTTTTGTACAATCAGTGTTCTATTATGTGAATCATTGTGATCGCTGTGAAAGCGGCAATTACTACCTTTAATAGAGTTGGAGATTACGAAGTCTTCCTCGTTTGTGCTCAATCAGTCGACGTCTATAATTAAACATTCCGAACTTTAAGCGATGACTTAATATCTGTACAGTGAATGGCACGTACTTAGCGAGAGTGATCTTATTTCCTGGTTCCCGAACATAAAATGACATTTCGCTCTGTCCATGAAAATATGTTTTTGAGCGAATCCTTCATTTTAGCAAATCTACCTAATGTTAATATCCCACACTAGAAAACAAAAGCCGCCAACGGAACTTTTGGCGTAAAGTATATTTTTGCAATCAAATATATTTTTAATCACCCTCTATCTACTTAGGAACGTTTCCAACACATAGTAAATTACGCCTAATTAATAACATGCAAGAAATGCACTCACAATAGAAGAATGAATCACTATAAAAACTGAGCTTTATAATGAGATGACAAAACAGTGGATGGCTTTATAAGTAGTTTCCGTTCAGCTTTAATAATTATCGCAAACACGAAGCAGGCCCTTTTAAACACAGTCAGCTAACTTTTCTCGCCTTCGTATTGAAATACGGATCATTCCAACTACTTTTAATTAACAGCGGTTACAATGAGACGCACGCGTTTCAACGCTGTTGCGCTTTTCATGGGCGCAAAGTATATTTATAACTGACGCGAGCGGTGTACATTCAATTAAAACTCCTGCGTGTATTTTCAGCACTTATGAAATATTTGAAAATAAGCTGTGCATATGATTAGGTGGATTAAGGGTGAAAACTGAAGCCAATATCTCTGCAGGGATAAAACGTACAATATCTCTGATAACAGCCAATATCTCTGCAGGGATAAAACAAAATGTCATACTATAATAACGGTATTATAATGGAGGTGTGTGCGTAAAACTTTGCGGCGGTGGCACCAGCGGCGACTTGGTTTCTGAAAAGGAAGAATAAGAACGACGCACCGCCCTAGCCAGCACCCGTGCGACGCGGTAACATAGATAAATTAGTATAGTGTGCCTGAGGGGAAAAAAGAATTGATGATTGTTTGACGGGCAGTGTTGCCAAATGTCTAGCAAATTTTCCAGCGATAATTTTTCAAACTCTAGAAAAGAATCTGTAACAATTCATTGTTATTGAAAATTTTATTTAGGAAAATGTAATATTATTATTTTATTAGTTTATAGCTCCATATTTTTTTTTTGTGCACTCCAATATAGCATAAAAATAGTACAACTTTTAAAAATTGCCTTGCAATTGTGTTTTCTTTTCTAATCAAACTTTATATTTATAATTTTACACCACATCCATTTTTTCAGATAAGTACATCTTACTTACTATATATAATACAGTGAAGGGAAAAAACGACGAAAATCAGAACATTTAAGCTTGAAATCATAGAAAGCCTACTCAGGTTTGAGAGAAATGCAAAGAATACTCGAGACACTACCACCAGCTCAACAAAGACCATACAGAAACCGGTAGCTGAAAGACCTACATATGCCATTCGGTATGATTAAATTGCTAATTACCCAAAGCTAACAACTAGCAGAGGGAGGTGTATGCATTGCATAAAAGGACAAACTAAGTTCTTTTGCCAGAAATGTAAAATTAGGCTTTGTTTATTGTCGGAACGCAATTGCTCCCTGGAATACCATACTAAGAAATAGGAAATACCTAGTAAATAAGATACAACCTTATTGTAAGTCTGACTTAGGTATACCTATAAGTAGTACTCTTGCCTAAATTGATCTGTATTTTAATCATTTCAAAGGTTGTGTAGATTTTATAAGGTTTTAATTATACATATATTGTAGGTGAAGATGATTCCATAAGAATGTTTATTATTATTATTATGAATAATGTGTAACTGCAAATCATTTTAGGTATGTTTTTGTTATGTTTTCACGTAAGAATGTAATGTTTGTGTCTTTTTAAGTATTAGACACAAATGTATGTCAGCCTGGCAGTGCGGCAAACATCATAAGTAGATTTAATAAAGTTGATTATTACATACCTGACAATGTAACGAATGTGATATATTTAATAAATCGAAAAGTACTATAAGTAGTTTTTTTACCACACAGCACCCTTATATAATTACCTTAGACCACATCTTATATGAAGTATATCTTCATATCCAAAATAAAAAATTCTGCCAAGTATAGGGTTAAATGAAAGTAGCGATGGCGGCTGCTAATATCTTCGGCCAGATGGCGAGCGATCCAATGATCCTGTGCCACATATTCAATTTAAATCTGTCTGTCTAAGATAAAAAGAAGTAAACTTCCAAGATTACACTGCGTGATCGCCTTTACAACCTTGCATTATAAACGGCCTCTCCTGATGTTAGAAGGACGAGTCCGGATTGTCTACGAGAAGTCGCGTATGGTAAAGTATGCGGCGGGAGATATGATATGCATATTGGATTGCATAAAAGGTCGAAGCGATGCGAGTTGGTGGGGGCGGACGGGAGCTTGACCGCCCGCCTGGTCGTGCGGTCGCCCGGTTCGGTTCGATTGTGAAAGGCCATCTGCCAGGTCAAAAAGTTTATCGCTGCGTAAGCATCGCTCTTTCTCTGTGACTGTAGGTCGAACGATCGCCTCGTAGTGACAGCCGCACAGTAGGAATATGCCCATTTAGCTGGATATCTATTACTAATACTTGTAGTCCTATGGACATGATACTAGCTAGTAGTTCCGTAAAAAAATTGCCCCACATTTGTCGTTTTTAAACGACTTTAAAGAACATTAACGACGCGTTTGATCGTAACTGCGTACCTATATATGTGTACTGCTTTAGGAGACGATGAGCAGTATATTGACGTGAAATATTTTTCAGTTCGGAAAGCACGGTGTCACTTGCTAAAACCGAAACATGCAACGAAAGCATGTCGTCTCGGTGATTACTATAGCTCTGTAACTACAATTCATTTATGTATTATTAAGTAAAGCAAAATAGCCATTACTTAGGGCCATCTAGTCATTACTCATGCAGTTAGACGACGACAATGTCGCGTGACACACGTCGCAGTTTGAGCTAAAAATTGAAGCTTACAAGGCTTTCGTTTGCTTATTACACGTTAGTACGTATACAGATTAAACGAAAGTGGTTGGTTAATTAGAATTCGTAGCTCTCTAAGTACTTCGAATATAAATATAATTATTAATTAGTGTCATTAGTTATAGCGGCTTTAAAATTAATTTTTCTGAAAAAATCAGAATACTTCGGTTATGGCGCCTCATACCATAATGCGTCAAAAACGCGAGAAGCGGCTAAAAAGAGAAGAGAGGAGGCTGAGGAACCCCGACCACAGCCAGCCACCTCGACTGAACGGTCCCGAAACCAGAACACGCGCCCCCACGCCATTTGAAACTATGCTCTCCTCGCTTCAGGGCCGTCCGATAGAATGACTTCTATCTTTCTTCTACCTTCTATTGTGCATTGTTGACTTATGTATGGAAGATTTTTTCAATATTTATACTTTATATATTTATGTTATTTGGTTTCATTTACTTCACTACTTACCTATACACCCCTCTAACATGCATCTCATTGAGCAGCAAGTAAGACATGTTCGGTCGGAGCAACAGGAGCAAAAAGGTAAAGATTTCTACTGGAAGTGACATGCGAATATGCTTCATATATCTGGCCGCGCGAAAACACGGTTGACGGAGATCAACGCCTGCTACCTTCAGCGTTTATCCTTAGGTTTTGTTCACTATACTTGCAAAGATAAACTTAATGGAAAACTGTAGGCGTTTAAATTCGAAAGGAAAATTTGGATGAAATGAAGGGTATTCTTGTAAATTAAAACTTTTATCCAGTGCCGCAAACAGTCTAAATAGGTTTTGTAGTTTATCGATCTGAAGGTATGGGCTAATGGTTGTTTTTAGCAGTCGTGCCGTCTATGAATATCCTTCTACTATTATAAACGCGAAAGTTTATAAGAATGTATGTATGGATATTTGTTACTCTTTCACGCAAAAACTACTGAATGGATTTTGATGAAACTTTACAATAATATAGCTTAAACAGCAGAATAACACATAGGCTAAAATGTATAAAGATATATAGTTTTCTATCATCATTATCTTAATTTTCTATGACCACGCGGGTGAAACCGCGGGGCGCAGCTAGTTTTATAATATTTATATAATTTAATAGGTGAATGCTAGAGTTTTGTTTTCGTTTTCGATAGTTTTCGAGTTCGATTTCGTTTTAGATTTCGATTTCGTTTTCGGTTTTGGTATCGGTTTCGGCTTCGGTTTAGATTTCGATTTTTATTTCGATTTCAATTTCGTTTTCGATTTCGATTTTAATTTCAAATTAATCACCATCATAATCATTATCATTATCGGTGGGAGGGGGGGGGGTTAAAGGGTGGCGCGCTAGGTTGGGAGGGGGGGGGGGGTAGGATTTATGAAATTAATATTCAGATGAATGAAGTTCCTGGCTATTTTACAGGAAAGTCTTGGGGTGACACAAGCATTTTTTTTTATAATACTTTGTTTACATATGCCAATAGCTTTTCACAAATTCACAAAACGATAACAAACAAATTTATTGAAATTTGGACAGGACAACGTCTGTCGGGTCAGCTAGTTGTGAAATAAAATTTGTGTTTGTAAACGTCAACAACGCTACGAAGATTGTTTTATGCCAACAATTTAACACTCAATCAACCTCTGCAGAAGTACTGACGGTTGTACACTTACCTCCTACTATATCGATACTATTGAAATGTTGAGTTATTTTATAAATGGGTAAATATCCTGGAATAAAAACCGGTATTAATTTTTACGAAATAGTTTTAAATAAATCAGAAATTCATGCATGTACAATAATGTATATACTTAATTTTATGCATATTTTTTATTCAGCACCCGATCGCTCGTCATAGGTAGTTTTAGCTTAGTGATAGAGTTTACAGTATATTCTTCTGGATTCGATTATATCATAATATATTTCCAAATATATTATGAGATTGCTTTCATACTTAATACGAATAATAATAAAACACCAAATATCCTTTTGGAAACAACACGTTTGCACAATACATAGATAGTCTATTTTTTTAGTTCAATAAACCTCCTTTGGTACACCCACATACTCTAATTTACTTTACTTTGCTCGCTTTGCTTTGCCAAAACTTATGAGTACCGCGGCGATTATATAATTCTCGAAAATCAGACCAGAAAACCTACTAAATCTTTCACATAATGTCCCCTTCGCGTACCATTCCTCTATTCTTAAAACTTTTGCATTCTTACAGGCTTTTGTTTATTTTCGTGGAGTTCTTTGGAGTATCACGAAGAGTTAAATATATAATTTTACGTATTTTTTAAACAATATTTTTGCAATTGTTACTTAATATATACAACTTGGGTTGTCGACTACAGCGGGCGAGCCCGTCAACTCAGGAAGTTTTAACGATTAGTCGTTCTATCTCCCTGGAGTGATCGCGGAAGACTTGAGGACAAAACAGTCCATCGTCTAGCTACGCCACAAGCCCGTAATAGGCCAACGCCCGCGAGATAGCCAGGAATGTTACCCGGTGGGCCGACACTCACGCCCTTACTTCCAATTGTGACCAGATTAGTATACGAGTTACAGATTAGTATACATTTATTTAGTATACAAGTAGTACATTTGTAAGCAACGATCGCATATTAGAACTAGTAAATATAGACTATTGAATGTAGGCAATAAGCCGCCTTTTTCTATGAAAAAGCTAATTATTTTCATTCAATATAGAATTTCAATATAGGTGAGGCTACTCCCAATCCGCTAGCTCAAACAAAACTCGTTTATCCCTGGACGAGTAAACAGTGAATCTTTTTTATTATATATATTAATACTGTGGGTGAGTATTTATCGTTTGACGCATAACTATGATTAAACAATTAATTAGGGTCCCTAGCTCATTGCTCATGCCAAAGACCTACTGACTGGCATTCGCATAATTATCAAAGAGTTTCCGAAGCCACCTCGCCTTGAGCCAACAACAATCACCGCGCTGCACTCGTCATCGGGCTGTAGATAACATTTGCAATGATGTCATTTCACTAAGCAAGCTCTCGCTGGCCACCGTCTGTGATTCGAATCTGCATAGGGCATATGCGGATAGGCCGTATTCCTGCACAGTTTATTAAATAAACCAAATTCGCTCATCTTTTGCTCGAAAAACTTAGGGTTATTAAGTGCACAAATGCTCTGGATTTTTTGAGATAAGATTACATTTTCTGTTGACAATTGTTAATGATTCTCGACGTGGATATTTATAAAATTCTTTATTATATTATACATAAAGAGACTAATATAGTTATTATTGATTAAATATTTAAATTATTTATCCGGTGAAATTCTAGTTCTTATTAAGCTCATCAAATTCCATAATATAATGGATGACTTATTATTTAACTAGGTACATACGAATATTATTCCGATGCATCAGGTTCCTAGGAGTCCGCTAAAGAGGTATTTTCCATACATAACGCCAATGCAAATTACGCTACAAAAAAATAACGCAGTGCCATGAAACTAACCACATTTTTAGATCATAGTATCGTATAGGGTGTAGATTGAGTAGGTATTTTAAACAAATATTTAGTACGGAAGTTAAAGGTTTTAGGGATAAATTATATTTTTTTCTAAAACTGTGTTAAATGCACTACTGAAATCTAAAATTGTGAGAATTATAAGATCTCTATTTAAAATAGTTATTTATTCCTGTTACAAAGTATATAATATTACTTTATGTCCTAACCTAACTAAGCTCCTGCCTTTTTAAAAAAAGAATAAGACGTTTTTTTTTAATTGAAGCTGTGAAATAATTATATATATATATATATATATATATATATATATATATATATATATATATATATATATATATATATATATATATATATATATATATATATATATATATATATATATATATATATATATATATATATATATATATAAATATAT
>OX155980.1:29172824-29353490 GCA_944548615.1 Micropterix aruncella
CTACAGACTTTTATAATGTTGGCTGCTGTTCTCTCTGGTTTATACCTACTATTCAGTACCATTTTTTGTATTTTTAAATAAATATATATATATATATATATATTATATATATATATATATATATATAATATATATATTATATATATATATATATATATATATATATATATATATATATATATATATATATATATATATATATATATATATAATATATATATATATATATATATATATATATATATATATATATATATATATATATATATAATATATATATATATATATATATATATTATATATATATATATATATATATATATATATATATATATATATATATATATATATATATATATATATTTTTAAAGAATTCGTTTAAAGGATGACACTTTCGATGAAAAAATAAAAATAATAAAAGCCACTTACATAGCTGGAAGGTTTTTCCCGGACTGGATTGGGAAATGCTTATTTTAAATGAGATGTATGTCTGGATGAGCACTACTTTCGACAGTGCAATGTAGGTTTAAGTGGGATCCCTTTATCGCTAGCGAACGATCGCCGTTCATCCACATCTCAAAAACAAAGCGTATCCTTATGTATATATATAGTATATATATATATATATATATATATATATATATATATATATATATATATATATATATATATATATATATATATATATATATATATATATATATATATATATATATATATATATATATATATATATATATACATATATATATATATATATATATATATATATATATATATATATATAATACATATATATATATATATATATATATATATATATATATATATATATATATATATATATATATACTATATATATATATATATATAATATATATATATATATATATATATATATATTTATATATACATATATATATATATACTATATATATATATATATATATATATATATTATATATATATATATAGATATATATATATATATATATATATATATATATATATATATATATATATATATATATATATATATATATATATATATATATATATATATATATATATATATATATATATATATATATATATATATATATATATATATATATATATATATATATATATATATATATATATATATATATATATATATATATATATATATATATATATATATATATATATATATATATTTATATATATGTTGGCAAATGAAATAATTTGTGAATGTATTGCAAACATAGCATGCAACACGATATATAATAATAATATGTTGAAGTCATATGTTTCGGTTTTATATGTATAATAGGACGTTCCAATCGATTTCGATTAATTGAATTAGGTATTATTAACACAAGTACAATAATTTTCAAAATATACAAAAAGACTGCCACTATAAAAAAAATTAACTATTGTATTTATAATTATTAGAAACACTATTCGCGCTGAAAATTACGATTTTTAGAAAAATAAAGTTCTTTGTTAAAACAAAATTCTATTTACGGAGACTCCGTTACGGTCCTGTGGACGCGTGTTATCTTTATATACATCCAGTGCTTATAGACGATTGCTCATTCGTTGAGTCAGTCAATGGGTCTTGTCTAAGGTCCGTGAAGTCTTCCGCTGGGCAATTGCCATTTAGCGAAGTTCCACAATGCTACTCGTCTTGCATATATCAGGTTAAATTTCGCTCCGTTTTAGCCGATATTGTAAATTTTATTTTAATTTATTCCGCTTTGTGCCCGTAGCCCAACGCTCGGAGTGACGCCCGATTTCTTTCATGGATAAATATTTCGTTACCTACACATTAGATTTAGAAGTTACCACGTCGATTCCTCGACTGTGCATTCCAACACAGTAACACCCGGTTTTTCTTTTTCTGATTCTAGATGTCATAAATCGTCGGATTATTGGTTTTGAAGCAAACACTTTTTTTGTGATAGTACAAAACAATTTACATGTTTTGTTATCAAAATTACTACCTTTCTCGATAAAGAAAGAGTACAAGTCTCGGATTGTATTCAGATTCTCGGTACAATTTATTTATAACCCTCCAATGTAGATATAAACGGACGTAATTTGTTAAATGGGTGAACCGCCGTGGCCCGATAAAAGTTCAGGAAAGCATTCACAAAAAATGAAACAATGCCTTTTATTGTGTGACTTCCTGTTCACGCCCACCATTCCTAACAAACTGGTCATCGTCGTATACACCGAATATTAAATATTGGAGAAAATCAATAAATCAGTACTTATGGAATACTGTTTTTGATTGATATTAGACAATGAGGCGAAATCAATACGAGCAAAAAGACAAAATTTAATAATAAAATAATTTTTTTTTAAAAATATATGAAAATTTGAAAAATCTAACGCGCTGCGCAAGCTAGCGGTAGGTAAAATATCACGAATATTGTATTAGCGATATTTTACCTACTACTAGATTGCGCAGCGTGTTCAATTGGCGAGAGTTGTTTTAAACGGAATTCTGAACTCTTTCGCTGTGGCTATCGAAATGTAACAAAATATAAACACCGTCTAATCGATGTTTTTCTTTCCTAAAATTATAGACAACAAAAACAGTACTGATCAAAGGAGACCTAAAATGAAAAATTGACTAACACTATACGCTGAATTTCGAAACAACAACTTCAAAAATAGCCATATTCTTTTAAAAACCAATACTTTATTTCAGAGATTGCAAGTTTAATATTAATGAAATAATGCTGATTTGAAGTAATAAAATAAGGTTAAATTGCAATTATTATATTTTTTTAAATGAATAACAATAACACTTATTTAAGAAGGTCAATTACTGATAAACGTTTACAAGAAATGCTAAGAATTTTAACCTGAAAATTTCGACCAAAATAATTGAGGCCAATCGAAACACACTTTGATTTTTTTATAGAATAATTTTAAAAAAAGAGTTGTATAATATTAAAGCGTTCATGTAATAAAATTAAAGCGTTCAAGATTATAAATATATTTCTGAGTATGTAAAATGAAATACCTGAGTTAACTGTACAGAAATTACTTATCACCCCTAATCCTCCCATTAATGACCTTCATTAATGAAATCTTTGGGCCTTCAATTAAAAAGTTTAGCAGACCTGCACTAGAAAGTGGTCATCGTGGTGGTTCATAGAGAGTTGTCGACCAGGCGGTGTGCCGTCGACAGCCGTGAGGATGGTGATGACATACTAAGTGACATACACCAAGACATAAGGGCAGACGACAGAGTCTCACCAATAAAAAGGGCTCCACTGGTAAGCTTTGGTACGGAACCCTAAAACAATCATCATTATCATCGCATATATCTATCACAAATCCCATCGTTGTAATAGCGATCATGCAGTCTGCGCATCTAAAAACAATTAAATACTATTAATTATCTCGCTTATTCAATGTCAATGTCGCAACGAAATGCCACCTCCAACGAGATTTTATTATCATGGTGGTGAACCAAAAAGATATTAAAATTTCTTCTGGTCGTCTAGGAGTAGGTAATAAATAAATATTAGTTTGTTGGTTACGTCATATTTCATAAGATGTGTGCGAATCAGTTTATACACACGCAATGCCATATTATTTATATGTTTTATAAATATAAACTTTATTTTAATAATATGTATAATAAATGTCTCTTTTCAATGTAAAGATGCTGTTTTTCTTTACTTTGGGTTAAAAAATTATACTGTTTTGGTTTTCGGCCAAAATTCCCGAAATGACGAATTTCGTTTTCAGCTTCGGCCGAAAACAGACTCTCTCAGTGCCTCCGCTCCAACTATTTTAATCATCGTACCGAAGTAATGGTTCAATTCAGTCTAGCAGCGTGACGCAGATGGATATAATGGGGACAATAATAGTTTCTCTTTCTTCTATTGTATCTTTCTTTCATAGCGGTAAACCCTTGCCTATTAAAATAAATAGTGTAAAAAATACATATATATATATATATATATATATATATATATATATATATATATATATATATATATATATATATATATATATATATATATATATATATATATATATATATATATATATATATATATATATATATATATATATATATATATATATATATATATATATATATATATATATATATTTCATTTATATCTTAACTCTTCCATACTTTAGTGTTAACCGAACGGCATCCATTTAATTGCGTTGCGTCATTCTCTTTATATATTAACAATTGAAATATATTACTCGTATCCTCGACACGGACGATTGCCGTCCTTAGCCAACTAATTTATCATATAAATTTTATTACCCCACTAATAACTGTTGAATGTCAGCATTTTTTAAAACCGTTCATCTAGATCTATTTAAGCATTACCCTTCTCCATTATATTAATTAAAGCTGCACCGAATATATTTTACAGTATTCAAACGACATAACAAGATTATATTTAAAAAGATGTAAGAGTAAGGAAATGTTCGAAACAAAAACAGCTTTGAAATAGTCATAAACTTGGTATTGTATAGTATGCTTGGTATTTATTTCTGTAATCAGCAGTTGCAAGTTGTATCGGGAGAGTTATATATCAATGCATCATAGCCATATTTAAAGCAATCGCTTTTTCTCAGCAACAAAAAAATGGCAACCGTCTCATTTTCTCAAATGACCAAATGTAATATTAGTGCCAAAAAATGTTTTTTTTAGTATACAAGATGCATATAATTTTTATACAATGTTTTTTGAATGTTTTTTGATTTTATGTGATGTTTAAAAAAAATGTGAAAAATAGTGGCCAACGATTCCCTTCATTTTTATGGAAAGTTATAGGGCTATGGCCTGGTTTGGCAGATTGTTCAATTAATACAATATAAATTAATATTTTTGAATGAATAAAATTATTTGATTATTTACCTTTTGAAATCAAGTAATTCAAAATGACATATGTAATATTTAAAGTAGCCCAAAAAGTCCCTAAGATAAACATTTTAATATTTCATACTAGGTACAGTTTATAGTGACTATAAATTAGATTAATACACGTTGAATTATAGTAAGTTACATTTAAATCGGTAATTAGTCATAATTTGAAATTAATTTTTATTATCTTATAACCACGTATACTAAAAATATTTTTTCAAAGAAAACTGTACTATTCCAAGAGTGAGTCCATGTCATTTTATATTTTAAATTTGTTTTTAGATTAAAACACACTCACTTCTTTTATAAATAATGTAAAATCTCGGGAACGGGTAGGAATTTCAAAACGAAACACAGAAATATATATAGTCTTTTACACAGTAAATCGAGATATGCAATAAAATCACTTATAACAAAAAGACGTTTACTGTGTTCTGAAATTGGACAGCCGAGCAGAGGGACGTGTACAGCAAATGGACTGAAAAGAAGATATGTATTAATCAAGTGTGTCTGATTGGCCATTTTTCTGCATTCACCGAGTAACCCATGAAAAGGCGCGTGGAGCTTAAGACACCTTAAAAGCATGTTTTCACACGCGCATCTTATGGCAAAAGGTTCCAGCGACTCCTCCCCCCCGTTACTTGCCTGACTATCGAGGCACATGCTTCAAATAATAACAAATAATATTAATAATAATATTATATTTTTTGCTGATGTCAATACAAACAAATATACAAATAGACACAAAAAACACAAAAATAAAAATTAAAACCGAAAATAAATTAAGACTATGTAATAAAACTACAAATGCTGAAAGTTAGGGGTATCTTCAAGATATCTCTTACTCGTTTTTTCAAATACACCTATTATTGGCACAGGACATCTATCGGAATTCAAATGTCTCACGATTTCCCGTTAAACTTTATTTTTAGATCTTTTTTTGAGAATTTCGCCCTACCTAAGTATCTTCAGGGTCTTGGAAATTGGTTTTCTATTTAAAGAATATTAATAAAATTATCAAAATAAATTATAAAAAGATTATGATCAAAATCAATATAATCAACATAAAGGAAACAAACACCAAAATAATTAACATCAAATAATCACGATAATAAATATAAACAAATAAAAAACAATACTAATAGTCAAATTAATAAGTAATTATTCTAAAAAAAACTAAAAACCTTTCTCTTCTAAAAATCTATTTTAATAGCATATTCTTTTGAGTCCTTAAATAGTCCAATTGATCCCGATCGCAATGCTACTTTCAACCGATTCTATATAACCTCAGAATAATAAGAGAAACTGCACTGGAAATTTGTAGTTTTGTGTTTGTGAATGATGCGACTCGTTCACGCGCCTGTGTTGAATAGTCATGTCAGTTACATGACCAGGTTATAAGCAAATAAAGATAATTCTTGTTAGTTAACTTTGCCTTTCAACCTTTGTGGTATAACCCCACGCACCTACTTAGGAAATATTTTTGAATCGTCTACTAAAGGGTTAGCAAATTCTGGTAGCGAATACAATGTATAATAAACCACCATGGAGCTTCTCAGTAAGTACAGTGATTCTGAAACTCGTTGGATCTGATTAAAATCGACAGCTCTAAGTGGTTCCAGTCACAAGCGGCCACCGCTTTGCTCACTCCCAGCCCCGCCATGCGCTCACTCTTTCGCGTGATAAACGGCATCGTCACCGGCTGCTATAATGCTAAAGCCTATTTCACATTTGACTCCGTCAGTATTTCCGAGGGAAATTTAAGGTATCTTTGCTGTTTCTCTACTTTTTTCTATGGTACCTTGTCCTTTTCGGATATTGATTATCTCAACTTTAGATGCAGCAGATTGAGATTGTCAATGCTACGGGCAAATCTACAATCCAGATCGTCTCGTCTTTTCACCGTGAGATGAGTCGCAAATACTTTGAGACTCAATAATGTATACACTAAATAATACACTAATTCTAATATGACTTCTAAAGTATAAATCACACTAATAATGACCCCATATCACACGTGAAACACACCTGTAAGGTCATATAGCGCAACACATACTGATAAAGAACTTACGAAGGTACTGAAAAGGACAGAACGATGCAAAGAAATATCACAGAGAAATTGTGTGTTTTCGATTGGCGGTGTCTCCCAGACCCCGACGCCAGTAGTCAATGGTTGAATAATAATATATTGATGAAAAATTGACACTTTATAAATTGCGTTTCAAGGTAAAACTCAGTAAGTACATGTAAATTTACTCATAATAGAAAAAACCCTTAGATTTTTACTTCAAGTGGTTACTGTTAAATTACCGCTGGTAATTCAGTAATGTTCAATTATCTCCCTCCACAGTTCAAAAATGCTACGTAATGAATTTTGCACCTATAGCGGCGATATATATATATATATATATATATATATATATATATATATATATATATATATATATATATATATATATATATATATATATATATATATATATATATATATATATATATATATATATATATATATATATATATATATATATATATATATATATATATATATATATATATATATATATATATATATATATATATATATATATATATATATATATATATATATATATATATATATATATATATATATATATATATATATATATATATATATATATATTAATAACGAATTATTCTGTATTTAATTCTAAGCTATAGGTACATTTAATTCTACACTTTAAAAAAATATTTTAGACTATTTTCTTAAAATGCATAATGATTATTTTTTCGGCTACGCAAAGTTTCATTCAGATATATTTAAAATCGGGCATAATACAAAATATTAGGTAAAAAGTTAAATATAGAATTAAAGAACGAAAGAATATTCTGCTGTAAAATACCCATATTAAAATATATATAAAATGCGGTGAAATTATGAAAAGTAATTAGGCGCCTACACAATAGGGGGCCTGTACTATCGGGCGCCTCAAGGGGTATCTGCCGCAGGGCACGCAGCCCTGCGACGCCACAATAAAAAAACTGGGTCAGTGGACCCGGTTTACATGAAGCCCCGCTAAAGGTCAATTGCCCAGCGGAAAACGTGACGGTACTTAGACAAGGCTCGTTGAGTGAATCACAGAATGACAAGTGTAATTCAAAATTGATCAAGCGGAACGAAACACTTACATATATAATGTAGGTAGCATAATATAGAGCACATTAAATTATAGTAAACGTAAAAATAACGTATTTCAGTGTAGATGACCGGTTGTGTAAAAAACCGATCCTAGTCAAATCACACAACTCACAATGAAGCAATCATTAATAATAATGTCATTAGTAATAGGAATACATCACGCAAAATTACATTACTACCACAATTACATATATATTGATTGATATGCAGTTACCGTAATGTATCAAATCCCGTCTTTATGTAAGCTGCGTAAATGAGTTAAACCATCGACTGCTCTATTTACCTAAGGGATTTAAGGGTCGGATTATGGGTAATTATACTTTATTAATTATTATCATCATTACTGATTTAAACAGAAGCATTTTATTTTACCCAACGGCTACAGCTACAGTAGATTAAATCCTACAACAATCATATTTTGGAACTAGCTGCTGGATTCTGTTATGGCTCTAAATAAGCAATTTCCATATCCGATCATTCTGATTATAAAAGCCATTCCATTTTCCCAGCTGAATAGGCATGCCGTATCACGCCAATAATATACGTCGTAGGTAGGTACATAATGTAAAACAGAGTTACTTAGATTTTGGTTTACTATTACGTGCTGGAATGTTTATTTATTAGTCCTTCAAAGCAATTTGGTAAAACGGTAATAGTCCTTAGCTTTTGTGAACTCGCATGTTTTCGGTAAATTTTAAAACGTTATAATTTGAGAACCGCCGAATACGTATTTCTTAAATAATCTGTAAACCTACTTAAGTAATTCTTTTTATTCATACATATTTTCGTGAAAAAAATATAGATGAGCAATTTGTTCGGCACGTATTTTAAAATGCAAAACATATAACCTCAGTGTTTTTTTTAAGCGAGATACGCAGTTATGGTATGTCTACTATCGTTGCCGGACACGACCGTTCGAAAAGTAAGTCCCAGGTTCGAGCCAAGGCTCTAGGTAACTCCAGTGTCGGGGTGGTTGGTTGTTTGGCTATGCGGCTTGCGCAACTCGGCGACAGGCGCGCGAGCACAGAAACCTTCGTCGTATAAAATTACAAAACAAACTCGCGGCTGGACTTTAAATTCGCGAGCGGCACGGCCAGGCACCGCGCACCCGCACATTGATCCGACAATTCTCTATCGTCTAACCAAACCACCCCATAAATTGAGCGGAATCTCTTTGAGAGCAGACGGAAATCAGTTATATGAAGACTGGCATCAGCCCTATATGCTCTATTGAGCCATCGATGATCTTCCTAATGTATAGTTAGATTTTATTCTGGAGTCTAGCTTGTATGGATTGGTTTCGTATGTATATAAGCCCGTTATTCCAGGAAGAATGGTGAATTTAATTGTCACTGCTTAGAAAGGTGGGATTCCTACAGAGCGGCTGATGTCCACTGGCTGCCGGCGCACTGCTAAGTCCTATAGAAGAAGCATTTCCTATTATATCGCGCGTTTGCCGCCACGCGTTGGCCGCAGACATGTTGAGATGCGCTATGAAGGTAGAGTTCAGAGCTGGATTTTTTCTGGAACTGACAAGGTCTCAAAATAACTGCCTAATAATATTTAAGAGGTTATATGATTTCATTTTATCCCACCTATCAATATGTTGAGCGGGTTGGTTAAAAACAAAACGGTGATAATTGCCAACAAAAAGAAACACTAACAATTTTCTAATATTTTCTTCAATTAAGAATAGCGGTGAATAAATTTCACTAATATTATAGATATATATATATATATATATATTATATATATATATATATATATATATATATATATATATATATATATATATATATATATATATATATATATATATATATATATATATATATATATATATATATATATATATATATATATATATATATATATATATATATATATATATATATATATATATATATATATATATATATATATATATATATATATATATATATATATATATATATATATATTTTGATATTTTAAGTGTGTAAATTTTTTTAAATTATTTTCAATAATATATAAAATTAGATTCATGAAAAGTTACTTATCTGGGGTCCTGGTGGACCAGAAACATTTAAACGATAGTTAATGTCCTCTTTAAATACTTAGGGCAGCGGCACCTGTTTCCGCAATTGATAACCTATGATGTTCTTAGTTATTGCAGCCGAATTACTGTATGCCCTTGGATGTAATAAGTATAGGAGGATGGTTTCTGTAACAGAAATGGATGTTAGTAACTTATTTTAGAAGAAATTATATGATTGAGAATATTTCGACACTAGTCGTATTCATCTCTATGACATTTCTCTATGAAATGTCATAGAGAATTACATCCAAGGGCATACAGTAATTCGGCTGCAATAACTAAGAACATCATAGGTTATCAATTGCGGAAACAGGTGCCGCTGCCCTAAGTATTTAAAGAGGACATTAACTATCGTTTAAATGTTTCTGGTCCACCAGGACCCCAGATAAGTAACTTTTCATGAATCTAATTTTATATATTATTGAAAATTATATATATATATATATATATATATATATATATATATATATATATATATATATATATATATATATATATATATATATATATATATATATATATATATATATATATATATATATATATATATATATATATATATATATATATATATATATATATATATATATATATATATATATATATATATATATTTTAAATCATTGCATTCCAAAACGAGTAAAGTCATTCCGGTCCCTGTAATACTCAACTCTATGTAGGTACTAATTACATTCATAGTCTTGATAAATTCCATTATTAGACTATACCCCAGTAGATATATATCTAAAGAGTAGCTTAACTCAGGCTTATTGTAGGAATAGATACGGAATGCTGCAGAGAGTTGCTCGGAATGCTAGGGTTAACTTTTAAAATTACCTAATAGACCTAGTCAGTAACTTAATACACCTAGTTCCTAGAAAGTAATTAGATTTTTACCCACGTTTCACTTTTAGATATTACTTTTACGCCAGTTACAGATAGCTGTATATAAAATAAGCGATTATTTCTGCCGCTAATTTGGGACCTTAGCCTTTGTGATAATGTGATTAGATACATATTTACTCTTATTATCTATTGACGTTCAGAATATGTACGTAATGTATTTACGTGAATTGCTTTTCGGTTTTATTCGATTTAATTTAAATAAGGGCTAAGGCTGTTCAATATCCTGTAACACTTTCTTTTCTATATTATGCAATTTAATTTGTTTTTCTATTATATTTATATAATTAGGATTTAATTAAATAGAAAAATTCTTCGATTATGAATGGATGAAATATTAAATAAATAAATAATAAATAATCGAATCGATGCTTTTATAAAATTATCCGCATAGTCTTTTCGCAGTTGGTTCTCGGGCTGCGGCCGCCCGAGCCGTCTGTCGCATCGTCGCGTCGCTAATTTCGCCAGGCACGGATTTCGCCTGCAGCATAAAACTATTATCGGCCACCGTACCCCGGCAGAACGGGGATCTTCCGTTTCACTTAGTGGGCGGGTGACTCCCAGCCCAGCCCCGCTTCTTTGACCTATTCCGCTGACAACCTACAGTATTGTGTCATTTGTGCAAGACAACACGCTTGCAACCCCGTCGCCCCGCAACAACCAACTGCACCATTCCTAACGAACCAAGTTTTGTTAAACTTATTGCAATAGGGTTAAAAAGTCATTGACCCCAAACCGAAATGACCCCAAACTTAGATTGCATGATTTTATTCGATAAGCACGTAGATTCAGTCGTCAACAGGGTTTGAAACACTTTCGGCTTTATTATGAGAGGTGCTCAGTAATATCAGTAATTTTGTAGTCAGTGATTAGTATGATTATTATGTCATCGATCGGAAAACTTTCATATGTACGCCCATAGATTAAAATATAGGCCACGAGCCTTAAGTCGCTCGGCTTGGAATCTTCCATCTAACCCCAAAAACAACTTTGCTCGTCATTTGTACACACACGCAAAACTCCGCTCAAGGGGTGGTTTTCATAGTCATCGTTTTATACGATTGGATGAGTATATAATATTGTTAATATGACAAAAACGGATTAACTGCGTTGAAGCGCACGCGGTAAATCGGGTTTTGTCTTATTTATGTCAAACAACAGCAATGGTTTTCGTTTTCACATGTACGTGTAGTATATAGATTTTAAAAAATGCAATAAATGTTTTAAAACGAAAATTTAACAAAATGTTTAATTGCCAATTAGCTGCATTTGAATATTTGAAAAAATATGCCAGATCGAGGAACTGTTAAAATACCCACTTGAACTACATATACCCAACTTATTCTCAAAAAGTCTAAAAATACTTTAAAGCAAACTTTTATGACCTAACTCACTTTTCTTCACTAGATGTACGTTTAATAATTGTGTTCTTGCTCTTCTCTAATACATATGTGTTCTGGGCAGATAGTCATGAAACTGTTTTTGGGTTGAGTGAGTTAAGTATACTAAGGCCAATTTTCAGTATCTGAATCTAAACTCAGCTATTTAAATCATCAATGGGTTATTGTTCGTACTGACCCACATTTTCAAGAGGACCTTGATCACCTAGCGACTTGAAGGAATATAGGAAGAATATAGTTTTCTTTAACCAGTAAAAAAAACACGTTGGAAATTTTTGTTTCTTGAAAAAAACGCATGCATTTAACACTTGAACGAACACATGCATACACTTCTCAATGCAATGCATGATGTTGCCACAGCTAAAGCTACGCTTACATGGCTCCATGACAAATTTCAGCTCAATGGGATGAAGCTTTTGGGCGCGGCGCTATCGTAGAGGAAAACACACACAGGCATACAAATAGACTTCCATTTGGAAATGGTCTTAATCGTCCCGCGGGGAGGGTGTCAACATATATATTTTTCCGTGTTCATCTTAAACAAAAATAGCGTTCATAATACTTTCCATAACCGTTGGTTGGCCGGGAAAGTAAAATCGAGTATTACGCGCCGAAAGAAAACATTTTCCCTGTTTATTATATGGGATAGGGAGTGACCACTTAGTGATCGTTGCGTCTAGCAAGGAGGTAAGGGAAGAACTAACAGTTTTCCATATCCATCGGAGAGCTAACTGCCAATACTCTTACTTCATTCCTTGCCTGTCTGTTTTTAGACTCTTTCTTTTTAAAGTGCCATCTCCTATCGGAGGTCGGCGGTCATTAAGGCCACTTGGGCCCGTGACGTTGCGGCGCGGAACAACTCGGTGGTGCTTAAGTTGAACCATTCAACGAGGTTTTGTAGCCAATGGGTTCTTTTTCGGCCACGTCTTCGATGGCTTCTCATCTTTCCTTGCAAGATTAATTAATTAATTGAGGGGTCTCCCATTTACAACGATCCCTTCATTTGCGTGTTTAAGTGCTTCCGAGAAGATTTCTTCAGCGTATACTTTGAACAGCAATGGCGGTAATATACATCCCTGCCGCACACCTCTTAAAATCTCCACATCATCTGTGAGTTCGCGTTCTACACGTACGTTTTCTGTCTGCTGCCAGTAGAGGTTTTTAAGCTATTGCATAGCTTTTATCGCTGGCCTAGGCCAGCGCGGCGACCGAATGAAGAAATTTCTTAACGAAAATTAATGATTAACTGATAATTACGTCTAAACGAGTACTGCTTACGATTCAAAACAAATATATGTTAAACAAGAACATTTTTCTAATATTCTTATCTTTGAATATTTTAGATTTTGTTTATATTACATAGTGTAATAAATTTGTGAAATTAGGTCTAACTGATCACAAAAACGACTACTACGCAAATACTATCTGGCGTATTATTATGAAACCTGCACCATTTTAAAGATAATTTAATTATCTATCTTTTTATTTACGAATAATCCGTTTTTTGCTTTATCGAATAAAAAATTCTCGCGCGGCGCTCTATCGGAAGACGTTTAAATTATTCCGAATCATTTGCTACCGCAGCCGCAAATGATTCAGAATAATTTCAACGTTTTCCGATAAAACGCAGTTATCTGATATCAAAAAAAAAAAAAAAATTAATAATTATAATTGCATAAGCTGTTAAAAATGCTATTCAATAGCTTTACCGCGGCAGTCCCCGAGTGTCACACGTATTTTTTTTATTATTAACACGTCCTTTGAATCGAGACCTACTTTTTCTAAGATCTGGATAAACTTGTCGTGTTTTATGTGATCCAATGCCTTCTCGTAATCGATAAATCAGACGTATGCGATTTGATCCATATCCCAGCATTTTTGCATCAGCGCTTGGTAGGCAAATAGTTCGTTGAGTATACCATAGCCATTCCGGAACCCAAATTGTGTCTCTGATATATTATCTTCACATTTTCGGTATATCCTTTTATGAATACCCTTTAGAAAGATCTTCAGGATGTGGTTCATCAATGGAATGGTACGGTAGTCATTGCAACGTTTTGCGGTACTGATTTTTGGTAAAGTTATGAATGTGGAGTGGATCCATTCTAAGCGAATGATGCCGGTATCGAACACGGCATTTAAAAGGTGAACAAGTACGTTGAGAATTTCGTATTCCAATAATTTTCATATTACCACCCGTATTATATCTGGTCCTACCGCTTTTCCATTTTTCGCAGACTTTATTGCATGGAAAACTTCATCCTTTATGATTGATGGTCCATCTAATGGTGTATTTGTATTTATTTTGTCACTTCGTTTTTAGATTATGAATAGGAATTTTAATCAAATACATGCAAGGCGTTGAATTTCCAATAATAAGATTTTTGCGGGACATGGCTGAAATGCCATCAAACTAAGAAATGATTATTCATAGGCTAGCACTAATGTTGAGTGCAACAGTTTAACTTTTCAATGATCCAAAAACAAAAAAGAATTGCAATAAATTTTGTAACATATAAGAGTAGAAGAATTAAAAAAATAAGTAAACAAGTAAAAATGTCTGATAGCTTATACTATTTTAATGGCGCCTTTCACAAGGTAGCAGTTTATTTGACTGAATCACATATGGTAGATACCTCATTTTATTTATGGACTATCCGTTGGTAATATTTTTAGACCTATATTTTATAAAAATATTTTTGCTTTAACTAAAATATTAGGGCCTCTGTGAGGATCACAAAAATGACTGCAATCGATTAGCCTTTTAGCTTGCAATGTTGACTAAAATTTACGAAAAAAAACCGAGTTAATTGATTTTATAATCATTAATGTGATAATTTACCTACGTACAGCTTGGCAAATAATAGTAGACAAAAAATCGACGTGGGAAAAAATATTTTGCTGCGGCAACACCAACCCTTATGTCAAATAATTGGCGCGCATTAGCGGAGTTCGCGGGATTGCATTAATTTCGTCATTTTACTCGCTTTCCACCTTCTTTTGCGTCAAAACAAATAAAGCTATCCGCGGCGGAGATAAGCAAGATATTTTAACGTATGCAAAAGATGTGTAGCAAAATACAGAGCGGTTAAACTACTGACAGATTTAGGCTAAATAAATAGGCGAGTCGCGACTTTCACAGCTAATAAAAAACTTTAAATTTCGTATTTAACTAAATTATAAAGATTTGTTGTAATTTATACGCGCATGACGATACATTTCGCTGTTAATAGTACTTGTAGGTATATTACTTTGATGTTATGTTTTCGCCAGCATTCTGTATGTGTAACCCCACCTTGTTGGTACCTGTCAATCGTGTCGTAATGAATGATATTTTAAGTGAACGAACGAATTGCCAAACTTCATAACTAGTTTTACTTTTTATCGATTTCAGGCAAATCCGAAAGCACAGTTCGACGCATAATAAAAGAAGATAAAAAATGGCGGCAAATTTGAAACGCCTGCGAAGCATAGGAGAGGCCGCCTAAAGGAATTCGAATATTGGTGCCATACGTCAAAAAGTGGTTTTTTTTTACCGTACGTAACGAGGTACCAATTTTACAAAAGTTATTGACTATCGTAAGGGAAGATTTGGGTTTTACTGGTGGTCGGGAACATTTGCAGGATATTTTTTAACAAATCGGATTTTATTATAAACAACGTGCAAATAATAGAGAAAATCTTATAGTGTGTTGCAATATAATAATCTTTCCCCAGTAGGGTTTACTCTTTTTTGTTAGATTGTACATTTTATAAATTACATTTTGCCAAGTTTTGATACGAACTACATAGTTATATAACTAGAGAAATTTAAAAAAATATCTCTACCCATGGTGCCTCTCTTTAATAAAAACCTTTTAAAGTTTTTCCATTAGGAATTAGAAAATTGAAAATATAAATACATCCAGGAGCTATACAGGAATTTTGAACATTGGAGTATTTTTTGAAATACAGCTCACATAAAATAGCAAGAGCAAGGAGCTTAAAAAAACACCGTTTAGGAATCAATAGTTTGCTATTGCAGAATGTGAAAAGATTTAAAAAAAAAAACCCCGGTTTTAATCCATTTTTATACCAATAAAATTACCTATTCTTATTATTACGATCTTTGTTATTTTGTTATTTTTTAAATAGTTTATATACATTTAACTTGTAATGTCATTGATATTTTATACAAATAAACATTACTATATATTGAAAATAATATTGACAGATGTGTCTTTCTAGCAAGTTTCTCAAAAATTGCATTGAAATAACTGTTTATGCTTAATAGGTAGTACTTGTATTATTTTGTATAGTTTGGCTATCATCAATTAAATCACTGTGAAGTTTCAAAAATGCCCAAAAAATATATGTTTATGAAAATTACATATATCATCGCCTTATTTAATTCGGGCTTCTCATGTTGAATTACTATCGAGGTTTCTAACAGGTATGTAGATGTTAACTTGTAAATTAAATTTAGTATTTCTTAACTATTTCCTATAACTCATAAAGGAAAATTTCTTTGTCCGTCATTGTTTCCGCGCAATCGTTAAGTTTTTCGACTTGGAGTTTTGATAGCATTATTCAAAACGTGCAGCGAACTCTTCGACTATTCGTCGTGAGCACCGCTTTGGCGCGTGGCGGGGCTTCGATTACCCAAATAAACCCCCCAATATAAAAAAAATGCGTCTAGCCTTGGCGCGAATCGGATCCATTAGGCGAGGCTCGCGCCGCACATCGCTTCCGCTGCCGGAATCACGTGACTTCCGCCGCCGGCGAGCGAAACTTTGGCATGCAATTTGTCAACTTAACAATCGTTCGACACGCGTCCATCTCTACACGGCTACCGAATACCGCACGGCACAACTTTGCAATTTTTAATGTGGTTAATTATTACCGCAACAATTAATGTAACGCGATCATTATTGTATTTAATGCTTATGAGCAACTCTAATCTCGTCTATAGCATGAAATTTAGCTTAATAATTTTAACATTCATCTGAAGATTTAAAGCGCATTTATTAAAGAAGTTTCATATCAAAATTTGGCCGCAAGTATTCTTTTGAGGCCGTTTTAAGTAATTCTCTATCTATTCTGTATAGCGCGAAACCGAGAGCGTATTCTTCGCTGCCACACACGCAGCCTAGAGCTGTGGTATTCGATTGCCTGAAATCCTCGCTGGCCATTGACAATTAAAATGCTAATTGAAATATTTTATATTAGGAACTAGTAATCATATGAAACGTTAATTTTTTGAAACGCTAGCGCTAGTCTCAGAACGTGTGTAAGTGGTGGTGACGTCAACTATCTTATATATACAATGAATAAAACTGATTGGCGAAAGAATTTTCAAGTCGGATAATTCGTTTATGAGTTACACACCCCTTACGTTAATCAGATTTAAATTTTGTACCACATAAACTCTCAGTCCGAATTCAACAATTTTTTAAATAATCTTTTTTTAGTGTTAATTTGGTTAGCTAATAGGAAGTTGTTGTACGAACGGATGTAAATGTGATTTCACCGTCGTTCGTTTGTATGGCAGCTCCCCGATTGATTTCAGCTATTTCCATCGTCCGATTTTAAAAATCGCATAGTCCGATTTCAAAAATATCCTCGTTAATTCGCTTTTCTTTTTATTTGTAGAACTATAAAAAAAACGGTGACCGGAAGGATAAAAATGTGTTTTAGTAGTTTTGTTATTGGCTTACTTAGTATATAGACTGCCCACAAAATCTACTTGGTTTATAGACTGACCTTAAAATCTAATCATGTCTTCCGATTCTGCCTCATGTCAAATAGTCGCATTTATTCCCTCCCTGCTACAAATCAGTGGTATGTCTATGTAAGTTCGGCTTTGTGTTGAAACTTTTTATTATAGATTTTCCAAATCAAGGCAAGAGCTTTAGATAAACATATTTTTATCCCAATTTTATATTGATTGAATATTTTACTGACTTAACAAATAATTAAAATTCATATTTTAAAAATCTCCAAATAAATTTGAAATTCTAAAGATGAATACTGAATAACACTCAACAATTTTTTGATATTTTGTAGAGTTGTTATCGTATATTACAGCGACAATGGGATTAGAGTGAGTAAATATGCGATAACTGTAAGATTTTATTTTTTTGTTTCCATTCCAAGTAAAAAGTTTTCGATAATCGCTAAAGTGGCGTCAAAGATTTCTCATTAAAAGTACTATAAAGGTATGTCCACTTGCGTGTGCTTTTATTTCATTTATAGCGCATGTAATAGAGTGTGCGTCAAAACGAGTTGAACGACAGTGCATGCCTCCAGCGCACTCGGATCTGGCACCGGTGAATCAGAGTGCGTCACTAAGTGCATGTATAGACAAAATAGCGGTAGATAAAGAAAAAACATTGCAATTTATAGAAGATTATTGAAATAGTCATGTGTTATGGGACTAGAATCATATATGTTACAATAATAAAACAAAAAGGAAATACGCTTTTGAGTATTCTGGGCCACAAATACAATTTTAGATTGATCGCCGCAGTTCACGTTTTTTTATTGCAGTTTATAACTCTAAATATAACGCATGATTACTCCGAACTCACACTTATCCATCATAGATAAAATCACTCATCTATCGTAGAATAAAAGATTTATATTTTTTTATACTATTTTTTGTTATGCTGCATCGTTCAATAACATGTGTAATGAGTATGATGAAGTCAACATTTAATATATTATTATGTTCTTTTATTTTTAATCATAAAAATATTCAAGTCACTTTTTAGATAGACGCCTAATATATCTTTTCCTAAACATAAAATACCCTTCCTAAAACCCTTCAACCCGAATACCTCAAAAAATCCTGCACTGCGGCTACTGCCGCATCACCAGCTTCAATGTTTTGACCTCTCAGATGTTCATTGAATATCGGAAATAGATAGAAATGACGAGAAACAGTATCCGGTGAGTATGGAAGATATCCCAGTACCTATTTCAAAGCCAGCTTCTTCAATGTTAGCTAACCATAGCAACTATGGACTCGTGAGCAGGCTCGTTATCTTGATTTAAAAAAAACTAAATGAAAGCGTTTGTTTCTTCGTTTTTCACGTATTTCATTTAGAATTTTTTTATTTGTTCATCATATATAGCCTTCGTTATAATATCCTATGATGAAGGTATTCATTTATCACAACCCCTCGACTGTCTCAGAAAAGAGAGCCTTAAAAAATGATCTAAACGGCGGATGGAATGGCCTTAAATTTCTTAAGAGTTGGAAATGATGGTCGTTTCCAGGCCATAGACCGTTGTTTTGTTTCAGGATCGTAATGGGAACACATATTTTGTCCATTTTCATGAATCGAGCTAAAAAACGGCCAGAACGTTGTTATAACAAATTCAAAGAGCGTTAAGTAATTTCGAGTCTATTTTTTTCTACGCGTCCGTTACCATTCTAGGTGCCCAGAGTGCGGATACCTTTTTCATCCCTAAGCGATCATGTAAAATACTATGCGCACTACCTATCAACATTTTCACTTCTTCAGCAACGATGAGCCAAAAGATTTTGTCCAGTTTTTAATCATTTCTTCGGTAAATGCCGTCGTTGGACGACCTCAGCGAGGGTCATCGTTAATTGGTCGAATTCTTCCACGCCTTAACTCGGCACACCAACGTGAATATGTGGGAGCATCTCCCTTAATGTATCTCGTAAGTCTACAAATACTCGTTCCTTACAAAAAAAAACAAGTAAAGGTAATTAATTCTCACGCGAAATTTCGATGTTTTCCATTTTCGCCAACATGTTTCGACAATATGCAACCAAATGACCCTAATCTATCTATAAATAAAAATGAAATGCGGTTCGTTGGTAACCGCATATTAGGTTGAACGACAGAACCAATTTGGCTATTTTTTTAAATATTCTTAATAGTCCAAATAAGATCCTAACGGAAAGAAAAATTGGAAAACTTTCCTGGAAAATTGAAAAAATCGGGAAAAACTGAATATGCATCTTTTCTACTTGCGATTCGAACGATGGATATCCGTAAATTATTTTATTGAATAGAAACGACATATTAGGTTCACTCTTTTTTTGTTATAATTATTTCAATCAAATGTATTCAATTGAAAAAAATCTAGATGATCGTGAAAAAAATCCGGAAAAACGCATTACAGCCTAAATTAAAATAAAATTATATTTTTCTTTGTGTTATTTCGCGATCTGTGCAACGAATGTAGTTATTTTATTTATATTCCAGTTTTTGTTATTTCGGTATTTCTGGGGGGCGGATTTTGGAGGGGGTATACAGGTGTTAGGAGGTGGTGGTGTTTGGAAGAGGAGGGGTGGGGGGGCTAGGGAGGGGCGTGGAGGTTTTCACAGATTCACAAAACGAACACAAATAAATTTATTAAAATTTATTAAAATTTGATTGTGATCGTTTCAGCTAGTTTTACAGAAAAAAACAACGTATGTCGGGTCAGCTGGTTTCATATAAACAAGAGAAAATAATTGTTGGTTTCTTAGAATATAATAACAGATGTATTAGCTGTGCCTCTGAGTATTTATTTTTATATGGTTCCAAGAGTTTGCAAGTCATAATCTTTTTTTTAACGCCCCTCGTCTTATGTACTTTTAATCATAGTATATACGAGTACATTCATATCAAAACACTTTCAACCGCCTGGCATATACTACTAGACGAATGAATCACTGTGCACCGTCGTCGTCTGGCCAGGCTTAGACCTCGAAGACAATCTGGGGTCTGTTATCTCGCTGAATATCTGTTTATTGTAACGTCAATGAAGCGAGTGTCATCGGCCCGGAATGCAAAACACGCAACCTTCTCTCGCTCGCAAATTAAACACTGTAATAATTTGATGCAGATTTTATGACGAAGATAACGTAAGTATTGGATATGTATACTCGCATTATAATAATACATTGTAGTAGGGAGCTGATAATGTTATTTTGATATATGGATACCGAACCGTATGGAGTTCATGAGAGTTTTATCGTCTATCTTCAATACATAAAAAAATATGTCAATAGATGAAGGTTTTTATTTTTTTTAAATAGATGACGTTATTATGTACGTGGATTTATAGATGAAATTATTATGTACGTGGATTATAAGTAAAATAAATTTCATATGGCCAGCTCAAATAATTTCAAATCGAAATTGTTTTATAACGACCCATGCTGTATTCGGATTTTGGTCAAATGGCGCCAGACTAGCTGATTAACAAAGGGTTCAAGTTGATATTATATAAATTGATAGATACATTGCTTTCCTTGGGAGCTTTCCAAAAAAGGAAAAGGAAGCTGAAGTTAAGAAATATATTTACTGTTTACTGCAAGGTAAATACCTAATTTTCAAAAAATTTTTTTGCACACCTTATATTTGACGCAATCCAACGTTTTAGTTTACGTTTTAATGTATATAGATTTAAAACCTTTGTAAATTTTTGTCAAGGTTTTAAAAATTTTAGGAGGCCTGGAATATGAAACGTTTCTGGCCATGTGATAAAACAACGTAAATAGGTAACGTTACTAATAAAGACGCTTTTGTCAGTTTATTTTTTGTGACATAGTAAAAATATTTTTTCTCCCAAAGAAGGTAGTCATTATCTATTTAGTACAGCTATATAGAGTACAGCTCATGTTCACTCATAACTTTATATTATCAATAAAATATCTTCATAAGGGTATTTATACCAATGAATACAAATATTTCTGCAGCTTCTATTTCTAGTTTAGCCTGGTTACGGCACCAGATGAAACATACAAGCTATCCCCACCGAAAAGGGTACGACAGGAATTTTTGCTTTTAATATTGCTGCAGCTATTTTGGTAGTCTCGCAGAAAATAGAAAAAATTATAGTCCACTCTGCACCACCGGTCACTCGTTCGTCCCCACGAATAGTCCACAATGAAAATGTTCACAAAGCGCGCTGAATTCGCGTTCGACTTCATTATTCGGTTTCGTTAAAATGCAGCCGCGTCGAGTGGCGGTTAAAAGGTCTTCTTTTAGTATTGCATCTATTTGCAGTAATTGCGATTTACAGTAGTTCATTTACGTCGGACATCAGACAGTAACATATTCGCATAACAATACAAACCTTCGCAAACCAATCGCAAACCTTCATAAATATTAATATATTTAAACCAGTCGGAAATCAATACTAAAACAACCTAAAATAGTTCTCACAGATAAAGACTTGAGGATACCCGAACACTGACTTAATGGTTCGATAAAGTGGTAGTTCTGCATAGAAAACGCCAATGCAAATTACTCCCTAATAAAAATAAAAAAATCCCGGCAAGCAGACAACCCCCCTAAAACTATCAACCCCAACTCCTCGTACCTCCCCCCCTCCCCTCCCTAAACCCTCCCAACCCCCCTCCCCCCCGCTACACTCCCCACCCCTCCCAACCCCCCTCCCCCCCGCTACACTCCCCACCCCACTCAACGCCCACCCCAACCCCTGCCTTCCCTCCACCACCCATTTGCCCCCACCAACTCACCCTCCTAAACCTCCCACCACCAAACACCACACCTCCAAAACCCCTTTTGCAACCTAAGCACTTGGGTTGCGTTAAAGCCTTCTATATAAGGCGGGATAGGAACCCACGTAAGAGAAGAATTTTGGAGGAAGAAGAATATTTTCGTCTGGAACTGTATACATCCTTAGTACTTGGTCTATTTTCTCTGAAGTTAAAATTTATAAACTTTTTGTAGTATTTCCAGGCGGCTCGACGTTATTATTTCATTAAAATGTATGTCGGTATTTTTTGGTGTCGCTTGTATGAGAGATATCGCAACCAAAACAATGTGGTTTTGACCCTACGACGCATCTGTATACCGAATTTCAAGTATCTAAGTCCAATATTTCGATATTGAAGTATGACTAGCGTGCCCCCTGGTGGACCTATTTCAACCACAACTCTTGCCATGACCAAATGATGCCTCCATGCTACATTTAGCTCAATCGGATAAAGCGTTTGGGCGCTATCTTGGAGGACACACAGACATACAGACACACATAAGTGCGTTTGCAATACTTTTTTATCATGAAATAAATAGTGTCATGCAACTTAGCATAATGTTAGACAGTTTCGTACGGGGGTGAATTGAGTATTTTTGTAAAACGTATAATACGAATGCAAATTTAAAGAAAAATCGATAATTTTTCGTTACAACTTAAAAGCATAATAACTTTCGTATTAATTATATTTATGTCAATATACATCTAAAATTTAATACAAAATGGCAATTTTATTGATTTTTTTTCTGACGATAAAGTGTGTGTGGTGAGGGTAGCAAAAAAAAAGTTGATTCGTTTAATACCTTCTGCAAAGGATAAGCCCCGTATTGCGAAATGAATTAAGTAGTTCGACTGCAATAAAAGAAAAAACTGCACTTCTTCGGTATCATTTTTCGGAGCCCGAATTATTATGTTGTTTCCTTCGGAATATAACGCAGGACCAATTAACAAAAACTGCAGGTTTGGCCGGAGAATTAAAATATTGCTGAATATCACGAGTGTTGGCTGAATATTTGCGAAAGTTGTACGTATTTTGTATTCCACCGGAGTTGTACGTAGTGATTGCCACGTCGCTTTTCAGAGAAGTTGCAAATGAAGTCCAATACATAAGGTCGCAAGGACAGAAAAAGATATTATGGTATGTGTGGAGATTTGTTTTTACGTAAGCTTGCGAATCCCTCTATTTTCTATTTAAGAAAGTCTCTTAATCAAGAAAACTAGATTTTTCTATTTTAGGTTAATAGGAATGTATTATTGAAGTTCTTAACTTCATAACCACGTGAACTCAGCTTGTCCCTTTTCTTTGTACACGCTACTTATGTGTTTGTATGCTTCTATAACTCTTTCTATTTTTTTGACATGTATGGTGACACAAATGAAATGAAATGAAATGAAATGAAAAATACCTTTATTGTACTAACAAAAAAAAAATTACATGAGTAAAGAAAACTTAAATTCTATTTTAACTTAGTACAAACGGCGGGCTTATCGTTTCACGATTTCTTACAGCCAACCGTGTAATATTAAATAAAAGTATCAATACAGCTCACATACATAAACATATACACATAAATATACATATACATACATCCAAATATACATACATACATAAAAAAATATAATTTAGAATATAATATATGTATATTATAATAACAAATACATAGAAACTACAGATAAATAATAATAAAAATAACTGCTTATATAAAATGATAGATATTACAAAGTTCTTATGCTTCTATCCAGTCAACAACCCAACGAAAGGGGGAAGGGGGGAGGGGATAGGGGGAGGGTTGGTTCTTAGTTAATATTTTGAGGGAGAAAATGTTTTTTCAGTAACGCCTTGAAACAGGGCAAGGATGTTGCATGACGAATAGCATGCGGAAGCTGGTTCCAAAGTCGAGCAGAATGGACGCTAAATGAGTTAGTGAAAAAAGAAGACTGATGTAGTGGAATTGCTATGGTGTTGTCCTGGCTTGACCTGAGTGGAACACCATGACTTCCTAACGGGAGAAAGAGGTCTTTAAGGTAAGGAGGTGCTATGGGACTATTTAGGACTTTATAAAGGAGTGAGAGGGCATGCAGATTTCTGCGCTCACGAATTCGAAGCCAATGAAGTCCATCGCGATATTCGCTTACGTGATCAAATTTACGCAAGTCGAATATATATCGTATGCAGATATTTTGTAGCCGTTCGAATTTATCCAGTATCTTCTCTTTAATATCTATAGTACCGACATCAGCATAGTCTAGAATTGGAAGTAGCAGTGTTCTTAGTAAAGTTTGCTTAGTTGCTGCTGGAAGGAATCTCTGTAACCTTCGGAGGCTATGAAGGCCATTGAAAATACGACGACTAATTTGATTGGCGTGTGCCTGCCACGAAAGAAATTCGTCCATGACTATTCCAAGATTCTTGACAGATTTGGTATACTCAATAATATTACCGTTTATTTTGAGGGGTGACATTGACGTTTTGTTAGTATTAGACTTGAGTTTCTGGCCACCAATCACAATCGCTTGTGATTTGGCTGGATTTATGATTCAGGGTTCTATCTCCATATCCTATTAGTTTTTCTACTATATTATTTGTAGATGTATTAATCGGGTTTCCTCCTCCAATATTAAGGATTAGGCTTATCCGACGATATTTTGGTTGCCCAGAAGGCCACACGAATTTTCCATAATTAACCACACCACAACGTGCAAAATGCAGTTCGTAAGCGAACGAGTAATTTGGGTGAAGCGCTGCTCGCTCGTGGGAGTCTTTTTGGATGTTTTTTAGCCCGACCTCGTCTAGCGGGGAAGCAATGGGGCTGCGTTTCGTCGTACAGTAGATCGAATTAAAAGACCAAATAAATTAGGGTAATACTCCATCAGTGAATGTTTTTTGATACATTGATTGCAAATTAAGCGTATTATAACCATTACATAAAACCTTTTCTAAGACAACACCAATCGTGTCAGAGCCTCCAAAATTCAGTAGGTCCAAATTGGAAATTCTGAGTCACTCGATTTATCGCGATATTTCTCCAGAGCATCGAAGATTGGTGCGTATAATTGTAGACGTACTGACCTTTGGATAATTAGATCCTGCGTTAAAGTTACCTTCCAGTAAAACATCGCAGCTCAAAGGTCCATGGGAAAGGGAAAAATATCATCCTGTGAATTATAATTGCCTGGCGCTCTGGTGTGGAACTTTCAAAATGCAATTAATATGGTTCGTGGATTGTTGTCAGGATTGCCACTTTTGTTTTGAGATGTCAAATATTCTGTGGCATCTTATTAAAGGGACTGTTCTAGTGACGCATTGTTACATTGCACATATCGATGCCTCTATTTATCGAACATTATTTAGCAGTGTAAAGCAGACAGAGATATTTTACAGTTGCGAAATTAAGAATCTGACAAAATTTCACTCATTTTGAACTTTGGACGTACCGAACCCAGCTCAATATAATTATACTCACTTGTTTCCTCCTATTCTCTATTTAAGCCTAAATAATATATTTAAAACTGTTTAAAAGAGACCTTCGCGATCTCATGCCTACCTACCTCAAACTGCATGAGCGTATACATACCAATAGTTGTCAACAATAATCCTGTTCATAAATTAGAAATAACGAGTTAAATAAATATATTCTTTTAAAATGTAGCTGTTTAGAGAGCCCTAATGTCTAAAATACTAATAAAACCGTCAATTAGTTGAAACATGTGAATTGATTTAGAGCTGTCCATGACACGTTCATCGCATATTATTTTGATATTTACATCAATTTATCGTAGGAAAAAAATAAAAACTTACGAAAGGTTTACGAAGGGTTTTTCTTCATTTAATAAATGAAGTTCTTTTATCAATTCAAATTTGAATATACGGCCAAAAACGATAACACTACTAAGAACAACAGTCACTTAACTTATAATCCGTTAATTCGTTTTTGCTGATGGTATTGGTATATTATTGGAATCGTATAATTAGTGAAGCGAAAACATTTTATATATTTTCTGCGGAGTAAAATCAAGGTGATTTTAAAAATTCTCACATAACTACAATGTAAATTAAACTGCAGATTACTGGACACACTGTCTTCTTTATTGTAATATTTACCTAATATAGCCCAACTTACCTAAAAAAAGAAATTATATTCATAAACAAAATAAAAAACTAAGGAAAACACTTAGTTCAAACAAAGTTAGTTCAAGGCCTTGCTTAAATCTAACAGTTATATACTTAAAACAATTCAGTAAGTTTGACTTCCTTACCACTCAAGTATTGTCTATTAATACAAACAAAACTGTAAGGTTTAACCCTTCAGGCCTCGGCCCCTCAGCTGATTGACAAGTTGATAACCCAAAAAATTTTTGTAAAAATTAGTAAAAAAAATTATTTATGACACTGTCTCACCAAAACATTAATTACTGCTAAACCACTGTACCCATAATTAAAATAAAACATAGTAACACATAATTAAATAAAACAAATTAAATTAAAATAAAATTAAAACGGGGCCGTCACGCTGAATCGTTTTGTGGCCGATGTCGGCCAATCGGGGCTCTAGGGGTTAAGCCTGACTAAAGTACGCCTTAGGTAATCATCTTGAGCCGTGACCTTTGAATGGTTTTCGGAAAATTAAATGAGTCACATTTCAGAAGTAGGATGCCAAAGGTATTCAATGTGGGTTTGTCGATTTATATAAATTTTTAAAGAGATATTCGGTATGACACTGTGCGCCGTCGCAGCCAGGCGTTGGTTGGCGCCGCCACACTGTCCCGGCAATGCAAATACACTACCCGACTAGCGCTGGCGGCTGCTGGGGCTTTTAAATTATAATCCAACAAGTATTTTTCATTAACCTGGCCTCCTTAGTCAGACGGATCAATATCTATTATAAAGCAACCGTATAGTTTATAACCCGTGACAAAGAAAATAGATCTATAACTGTGAAGCGGGTATACAACTACTAGCTGGCGGTACATTGGATAAAAGTTACAAGTTTATGACAAATTATTTGTTATAGATTTTGCAAACAAAACAAAATGTGTTTACCAGGCCCGAAGCAAGTGTAATATTTAATTTATTTATTTTAAATTACAATATAATTTCTACAATAAAATTAGGTCATAGCGGTTAACGGCTAAAAGGCAGCAGCATAATTTGAGTCTGGTCTGGTAAAAGGCTGGTCACATTTAAGAACAAGCCGAAACCTTTCTTCACCTTCATCTATTAACTCCAACTGATTGGGGTTGGGAGCTGAGATGACTGGATACCGCGGTGGTACACTTCTAGTCCTAAGTTATCAGTATACCCTGTTGTTGTCCACCTTGAACTATGGTAATGTAGAAGTAAGGGCGTGAGTGTAAGACCGCTGGGTAACACACCTGGTTATCTAGCGGTTAAGGCGTTGGCCTCTTACGGGCATGTGGCGGAGCTTGACGGTGGACTCTTTTGTCCAAGTCTTCTGCGCGACTTCTGAACGACTAATCGTTAAAACTTCCTGAGGTGACGGGTTCGCCCGTTGTACCTGACAACTCTATTTATGGTAATGCAACTTGATCGATTCTGTGTTCTTGCATGGGTTGATAAATAATGTGACGTGAACACGATTTAACACGCATACATTTTTTGTTCGTCCTCGCCTCTGATCGATCGCACCAATTATTTCATATCTCTATTGTAAAAACTAACGCATCGCAAAATACACTTCTACATAAAGCCTATCATAGCTGTAATATACACTTCTTGAATGTGGAATTATGAGACTCCTCAAAAACCTCTTATAAAAATGCTCGAGTCTAGATGATACAACACATTTGTAATTATTATATACAAGCTACCCGACCCGGCTTCGCACGGGTGCAATTTATTATTAAAAAAAATGAGGAGTGCGCTTAGCAAGGAAATATGAAGAATGTTTATTTTATAACGTATGTTTATTTATTTATTTTTAAGTTTTAAGTATGTCACAAATGAGAAATGTGAATATGAATGACTCGTAATTTTATAGTGAAACATAAATCGAAATTTGACCATGGCTTGTAGATTTAAATTTGGGTAATTTTAAATGTCATCGTCAAAATTTTATCTTTACTGCCAGTTATTATATAATATTTTTATATATAAATATACCTATATTTAATGTCCGAATTGTGGTGGCATATAGTGATAATGCGTAACATTACGTCTCTCACAATTCCTTGTAATCGTAACATATTGACAAATTTACTTATTCGCTAAGTTTACATATAATTTTTCATTAATTAATAATATTATTTAATAATATTATTTCACTAACTTACCTATAATATCTAACTAATATCAAATAAAAAAGGGAAATAAATCCGCATATAGAATAGAAAATGTTTACAAATAAAAAATCTTTGGATATTCGTGCACAATCTTCTTTCCAATGTTGTTTTTCGTATGAATAAGGACAACTTTGATTATATACTTGAACTTTTTTTATATCTAATTAAATAAGTAGATTGCTGGATCTATTTTGTAGAAGTAATCGAAGTTGGAGTGTTATATAACTTATCAGCGTGTCAGAAGATGGTATAAATACAGAGCTGCATTTAATCTACTGATATTTCCGAGCAAACACAATCGATACTAAGAAGTCCGGTAAACTGACATACATTACAGTAACATTAGAATGTCATTTAAACTATCGTTAATGATTTATGAAAACATTCCACGCTATGGAGAATATAACGTACCTACCTATTAATCCTTATTGTTAGCATATGATTACTAAGTAATGAAGCACGAGGAGAATCGGTAGCAAAAGCTAATATTACGAAATATTGGCGACATAATGCAACATCAGAATAACGATGTCTGAAGCGGGCACCCTGGTGTATACAGTCATTTAAAATGACTGGTGTATACAGTCATTTGGCGTGCTCTCGTACCGCGTGGGTAAACCCTGTGCCCCTCTCACCTTGCTGCGTCATCCTGTCCGCCTGAGAGCACAACTTTAAAAGTTGTGCAAAAAAAAAAATTTTTTTGATCGGATTTTTAAACAAAATACTCGGCCAAACTCAGCGATATTTATTACTAGCTGACCCGACAGACGTTGTCCTGTACAAATTTCAATAAATTTGCTTGTGGTCGTTTTATGAATTTGTGAAAAGCTATTGGAATATGTAAACAAAGGATAAATCGGTTGTGTCACCCTAAGACTTTCCCCCCTCCCTAAGCCGCGCTAATCCCCTCAATCCCCCCTCCCCCCAAACCTTAAAGTTTACCACCCCCCCTAGCTCCCCCACAGCCCCCCTCCTCAAACCCACTCCCACAACCCCCACAACCCCCCCCCCCCCCACCCAAACTCCGCAACCCCCAACCCCCCTCCCCCTCCAAATTTGTGGTGGCTTGGTTGGACTGAAAATACAACGAGTATAGCAATCAACACTTAAAAATTCTCAACCTAATACTTCGTTCCTATTAAGAAAAAGAATTACATATTTCCATCGTTCGAATCTTGAGTAGAAAAATAGCATTATCAGTTTTTTCCGAATTTCCCAATTTTTCAGGCAACTTTTTCAAATTTTCTTTTAGTTAAAAATGCCAAATATGTTCAGCCGTTTAACCTAATATGACATTACCAACGAACAGCATTTCATTTTAATGTATATATATATGTATATATATATAATTTACGTTTAATAAAAAAAAAGTAAATTAAAAATATATCTTCCGTGAATTAAAACCGACGTAGTTAGATGTTTGTTGTTTTTTAGGTTTCTATACCAAATGGTACAAACGGAACCCTATTGGTGAGACTTCGTGTCTATCGTCCATCCGTCTGTCTGTCTATATACTCGTATCACTGTCCATACCCTCGGCCAGTTTTAATTCTATCAACATGAATTTGTTATTTAAATCTATCGACGTGAACTAATATCGGAAAAGAGTAATATCGGAAAAGTTGATAAATCGTGTAAAGGATTAGATATATTTTATGATTCCATTAATTTATTAAAAGACTCGATCATACCAAGCCTATCTCCTACTTCTTAAGATTTCACTAACTGCCATCCTAATGTACTGTATTATATGATTACTATATTATAACAGACTCTTGTATTATATCATATTATGTATAATAAATATTATTATCCAATTACTCATACTTCTATTTCGCTGTATCCAAATAACCTTATTAACAAATTATTTAATTATTACTTTTCTTACCCTTATATTATTATTAGCTTTATTATATTTTTTTTATACTATCAACGTGATCATGTTATTTCTGTTAATTTGTAATGCAAGCATTGCAAACTGTTCATAGGATAGTAAATCTGTTTGGTTTGTATATGTATTTAAAATACTAGTATTATATATTTACTATCTGTAAGTTTGCTATAAAATAAAATAAATAAATAAATAAATAAATGAATAATGCAAACGAGACAGAGCACAAATACTACCTGCCCCTCAAAACTTAATCTGAATTAGTTTAATTACATTTCGTTCGGTCTTACATTATGCCACTTTATGTTCGATTGGTAGTTTTAGACTGGAAATGTTTCAATCATTTATTTCTTTTTTAGCTCTAACGTATTGACTTGTCTCGCTTTCATGAACTTCCTTCGATTTTAGTTCACGAAGAATTGCAATCAGGTCCAGTATACCTTGAGACCTGCTCTCAATGAAACTACACTAAACGTGAAATTATTGTTTTAAATGGCTAGCCAATTCTGCGGTTTAACACTAGCTGTTGGATTTACTCTTAGGGCGCTGTAAATTATTGTGCTGGAAAGTGTGGTTGTTTTAACAGAGCACAGTAAACTGATTAAATAGCTTCCGTGTTGCGGATTTTACTAAGTCTAAAGTGCAGCGAGCGACAATTTCACAGAGTCAGTGGCGGCGGCGTCAAGATATTACACGTTTCACGTCTATCGGAAATATATGAATACCAACTTTTATAATGATTCTTCTTCTTATTCTACAACTCTTCAGGCTATTAAAGATCACCTCGGAACAGTAAAAAAAACTGTTGGTAAGATATGGAGGTATATGTTTTGTGCAAGTGCAATTCGTGTCTGTGTTTTTCACACACTGCTGAACTAATCTATCATAATTTTCTGCAGGTCTAACAAGTCTCATGTATGATATTTTATAATATTAAATCATCTAAAAATCAAGATATCTATATTTATATAAATAATATATTTATATAAATATATTATTTCATTCATTGCCGAATATATGTGATATAAAAACCAGAGAGCTAGCTGCCCTGGAACAAGTCCTGGCACTTAGTTGGGCAGCAGCAGTACTTAAATGCTAATGCTCATATCGGCCGTGTTTAATTTTAATTTTAATTTTAATTATAGGTATATATTTTTTTATTGATATGATTATTAGTGATACTTATGCACTTGTAAATGAATTGTTAAATTAAATAAATAAATAAATAAATATAAGTCTTATATATTTATAAAAAATAATGTATTAATTAAATAATATATTTATATAAATAATACATAATTTATATTAATTATGTATTTATATAATTAATATATTAATATCAGGAATTAGGAAACAAATAGTTGCCTGTAAGATATCGCTTCAGCGATAAGTCCGCATTTGTGGATAAATTGTATTTTTTTATCAAACCAGAGTAATATTCATTAGGTATTTTTTTATAGCACAATAACGTTATTCTATTCTATTCTATTAGATTATATTTACATTAATTATATATTTATAATCATAATATATTTATATTAATAATATATTGATATTAGTAATATATTTATATTAATAATATATTTATATTAATAATATATTTATATTAATAATATAATTATAATAATGTTATATTTATTTTTATAATATATTTATATTAATAATATATTGAAATAAAACCGTTTAAGTGAAAGTTTTACTCGCGCAGAGGGCTCCATACCTTATTATAAAATAGATTTAGGCGAAACATTTTCACACAGACTGACTAAAAAAGCAGCTATATCAGTCCATTGATAATAATATTTTTTATAATCAAATCGTATATGAGTTGATATTATTATTTTCGATCAAGTAATGGAAAGATTATGCACTCTTTTATGGATTTTGAATTTTGGATTATGGATTTTGTGTGATCTAATTTTAAATATCGCGTTGAAAATCTTTTAAAAAGCTAGTTTTCGACACGTTATATATTTTTTTTAAATGTCTGAAATCCAACTCTACAATTTACATACGAGTAAAATCTAATTATGATGTGTGTAATAGATTCCATTCACGTAAAATTAATTGTTTGTTCTGTATGCAGATTTGTTACCTTATTAAAAAAATATGATAGTTACTAACTTTATTTTTCTTTATCTACTATAATAAATTTAAAAAATCGTACGACAAATTTCTGTGAAAAGTGGGCGAGACAGTCTTTTTCACGTACGTTTTAAATCATTTACCCTAAACGGAAAAATGAAAAAATACAAGCGACACTGATTTGAAATCAGTGCAATGATACCTGAATCGACTAGGTTAATAGAATACGACTATTTTTGGCTTCCCTTTGATGAGTAGAAAAAGTATATTTTTCCTGTTAACCTTTGGTTGTTGGCAAGCATGTTCTATCAATTTTTAATTAAATAGCTTTAAAAAAACTTTTAAATCCGGCCGAGATTTTCGACGGTAAAATACAGACAGACAAACATAAAAAGGGGTCCCACCAATAAGAATCCTAATAGACTGACTGTTGGTATACTTAAACCGTATTGAAAGTGTTATAGAACTAGATTATATCCATAGGGAGAGCGTTCCATGAATGCTAAAGAAGTATCAATGAAGCATTTTGTCCTTTCTAATACCAAGCACTACTTTTTGTCATGGTTGTAAGTCCGACAAATAGAGTTGTCAACTACAACGGGCGAACCCGTCACCTCAGGAAGTTTTAGCGATTGGTCGATCTCCCATGAAGTGAACGCAGAAGACTTAATTAAACAAAACAATCCACCGTCAAGCTCCGCCACATGCCCGTAAGAGGCCAACGCCTTATCCGCGAGATAACCAGGTATGTTACCCAGCGGGCTTACACTCACGCCCTTACTTCCAATTGCTACCAGATTACTCTGGTCTCTCGACTGGTTACGAGTTTGAGGTCGCTTGGGCGGTCCTCTCCCTTACAAAGCGGTGAAACGGTATAAACCGAATCTATCGCAGGACCACGGCATCCTTTGCCTGGCTCTTCACCCAGGTTCGGGTAGCCGATGGTCGTTTCAAGAGCAGTCGCCGTAAGGTCCGCAACCACCCCCGCTTTATAAAAAACAGTACTTCTTTCAGACTCCCCCGACTGTTAGTCAGAATGCTCAATCGATTGGCTAATGCCGCAAGGTGCGCAGACCGTCCAGGAGCGCCAGAAGGTTGACTCCTAGGGGAAACTAGCCTAAAGGCCAGCCCTACCCGTTATAGCACTTTATGTGTGGAGGCCGCCGGATGGGTGTTGACCCGTGAGTGTGACCAACCCTTAACAGAATGGGTCTTCGTGGCCAAGTCAGCAAGGGCCCATTAGTTCCAAGGTTGTAAGTCCGACATATTGAGATGTCAACCACAACGGGCGAACCCGTCACCGCAGGACGTTTTAACGATTCATCGTTCTATCGACCGTGCAGTGAGCGTAGAAGACTTTGGACATAACAAATCCGACGTCTAGCTACGCCACAACCCGTTAGAAGCCAACGCCTTACCGCGAGTAGCCAGGTATGCTACCTGGCGGGCGGCACTCGCGCCCTAACTACCAATTGTGACCAGATTTCTCCGGTCTCTCGATTGGTTCCGAGTTCGAGTTCGCTTGCGCGGTCTTCTCCCTTATGAAGCGGTGAAACGGAGTATACCGAATCTATCGCGGACCAAGGCGTCCTTTGCCCGGCTATTCACCCAGGATCGGATGGCCAATGGTCAATTCAAGAGCAGTCGCCATAAGGTACACAACCAACACCGCTCTATAGGAAACAATACAGTTCCCAGACTCCCCCGACTGTTAGGAAGTGCCCGTCTTTGTGTCCGTCTCTTTACCGCCCCGAGGGGCGTTTCGTTCTTTGCAGGATCCAGGGATTCCTCCCCCCCGTGGCTGCTCCGAGACCTGCCCACGGACAGTGCGCCTTCACCTTCATTGTTCTGGAGCGTCCTCTACCCCGCTTACCGGCTCCTAAATTTACGCTATTGTTGTTTTTTTTTCTCGTTAAGATTTGTAATATTTTGTAAATGTTTATTTTTTTTGTAAATACCTTTTATTTTTCGAATAAATGGGTTCTCGGGGCGGTACGGGGGGGGTTGGTTTACCCTATTTCACCCCCTGCGCGTTTTACCCTTCTGGTACGCGCAGGGTTGTCGTAGCACGACATCCCGGGCAGACAAGACGACCCTCGTCGTTATAACTGCCTGGGCGGTGGGCGGGGTTTGCTGCCCTCACCTATCGTCTTGAAACTCTTAACTGTTAGTCGGAGAGCACAATCGATTGGCTTGCGCCGCTCGGTGCGCAGACCGTCCAGGAGCGCCAGAGGTTTGATTCCCAGGGGAGACTGGTTGACCCAGTGTCCTACCCAGGTTCGCACCCCGTACGTGGAGGCCATCGGATGGGTGATGACCCGTGACTGTGACCGACCCTGAACACATAGGTCATCGTGGCCAACTCATCATGGGCCCGTTAGCTCCCGTCCGACAGTATGGATCGTAGACCCGAGTGCATGGCAGAAGAGGTTAATAATAAAAAAGCCATACCCTAATGGCCGAAGGCCCATTTGCGAGGGCTGTAGGTCCGAGCTTTAGGTGGAGGAAGCGTTAAAGAGGCATGCCAACGGTTAGTACCTATATATAACTCGAATTTATGAGCAAGCAATTTACCAGTCTTATCAATTATACAATCAATCCAAAGAGATTAAAAAAGTTTATTTCGAATATAATTTGTTTGAGATGGTTTCTCAAAGATGTGCGCCAGGCTTTTAAAGCAGTACTCGCGTTGGCCGCGAAGCCGGCAAATAATTTGATAGAGTGGTATTTTTAAAGCGCACTTGAATCTGGACACTTGAACAAACCAACTGCTATTTAAATACACACATAGATTTCGGCCATAATAAAATTAAACTAGCAAGCTTTGTTGAAACTTGACAATAACCAATGACTGTAAAATTGACAGTACTGTAAAATTTCAGAAACTCTCTATTAAACAATGTTAGAAAAACTTTCCAGAAAAAAATATGATAATTAAAATAAAGATCAGAAAGCGGTTTTTTGGTATTTTTTTCAATGGATAAACTTTTTTGTGATAAACTGCGCAATGAATGTACAAAATATGAAAAATTACATTTTCTAGGACAAATAACAGTAATTTAAAAAAAGTTGTTACATCAAATAATAACAATAAAATTAATATGTAAGTATTTTAAAATCAAATGAAATAATTACCATTTAAGAAAAATAACTGGGTGAGAAAGTTTATTTATTTATTTATTTAAGTCCATAAAAAATACATTTCTAGTCAAAGTCTAACAATACATTTAGGTTGGTCATAAATAGTACACATAATAGAGTATCTAAATAAAATAACGTTATGTATATAATAATATGTTATTTATCACATACGCTTTTTACGAGATACTCCCACATATCAATTAGGCTATTTGATGCATCTTCAGGACTCATGAGCAGAATGCTGAAAACAGGTTAAATATTATATTCGACTTTTAATTATTTATGACTAATAAAGGCACCTCACATTTTTTTTAAATTAATCCTTTATATTATATACAGTTAACGACATGGGATTTTTAGTTTAAGAAAACTTAAAAATAATTTTAAAAACACTTTTATTTTGAAATTTAACTTATCACCACTTTACAAGTTGAATCGTATATAATAAAATTAAATGAAAAATATTTTTATATCTTTAAATATAACATTAAATGTAAAATATTTTTATAGGTTTGTTTTCACATAAATCTGTTAAATAACACGAACCTATAGACTTTCATCTAGCTAAACATGAACGTATTTCCTAGCGATTATTTCTCCAATCCTATGTCTGAATTTAAGTCAGTCAGTCAAGTTATTTCTACGGCCACCAATAATGAGCTAACTATTTCAAGAAAAATCTACCTGTACTTACATATCCATAAAAATAATAATGTAGCATTAAGTAACTGTCGTATATGCATAATTTGCGGATTATAATAATTATTATAATAACATCACGTTTTTCAAAAAAAAAAACTATAATCGATATTCTATTTTGTTCTAATTTACTTATATAATGGAAATAGTTTAGAGAATAAAGCTGCGATCATTTCATGTAAATATAATATGTAATAAATTTTCATGTGAATATAATATGAATATACCGCGAAAGATTTTAACTAATGAATTGATTTTAACAATGCAAACCAATATCTAAAAAGTGTAATTATTTTTCCTCCACGGTGTTTTAAAAAAAATAATCTCTAAATTCTTTTTAGTTCTTTTTCGGTTGTTACTGCTTCCCATTAGTAACCTTTCATGTTTCTTGGAATTTATTCTATATATAAATAAATATAGGAAATCCCAAAATCACAAATTAAACACGGTTAAATTATGAGTTTTTTTAAAGTCTTTTAAGAAAAAAATAATCAATATTTTAGCCTTACTACGCATGTGGATAGCTAGTTGAACTTTTAAGCAATATTCCGGATGCAAGAAATAGGGATTACGCACACTATCTTTTTATATATTTTTCTATTTTTTTTTACAGAAAGCTATCACCGATCGCAATAAATTCTATGAAGTTTTAATGGTAAAGTCAAATCTAATTCGGGAATTGTAATGTTTCAGGTGTTCTTGGAATTTTTATAAATAAAATAGTGAAAAAACAAGGGCGATCATCACTAATGTTCATTTCATTTATTGAAAAATTGTTTGCAATAAATGCGATAAACAAAATTGTTTGCTAAATCATTGCATTTATTGATTTATGTCGAAGAATCCCGAACGTTAAGTGGAGTACTGTAGAAAATGACTCGTTAGAACAACTTGTAGTGAACAAGCATACTTTTGTTTTCTAGATATGAATTCATTTTCTATGACGTGCTCTCGTGACCAATCATCAATCTAGGAATTCATCATTATTTATGTATTAATGCCACGACAATATGATAGGTACATTAAGAACCATTCCCATTGATTTAGGGATAATTTTGAAGAGTTATAAGATATACGTCTGTATGATGTGTGTATACTTTTATCAAGCCAGCTTGGTATTACTCGCTGGATTGCTTGAATTTATCTCTTTCTCAATATCTCTCAAAATCTCTGTCCCTTTTCTAATATCCCAGTTAAGTACAGCTGTTATAAGCTTAGTCCACTATTAATCAAAATATTGCTTAAATGAATAGCCTCGTTCAGATTCATAAATAAAATACAAAATACTTAGGGATCACAATTATTTAGTCGCACTATAATTTACGTAAATATTACGCGCGGCACTTGCGCGGTGGTGGGAGATCAACCGACATAGACCCTGCGTCGACGAGCGCCAGAGCGGGAATGATTTTAGACCGTTCAAGGCACACGATTTTATACTTACTTTGAAAAATTATTACAATAAAAGATGAAGACGGATATTTTTTATTTTTTACACATTTATAGTACAATCATTCTTCTTACGTATAAAATTATTTATGTTGTCAAATGACTTCTAGATTATGAGATATAACGTATTTTTTTGTAGTCAATTTCTAGATTATTGACTTTCTTAGACGTGATAAAAATACAAGTTTATGATTTTAAAGTCGAACTTTTCTTAATACGTTTTAAATTTCACGATATGTTCCTTCATATTAATATTTCCTACCTTCTTACCTAGTAATAATAATTGGTGTAATATTACTTCAAAATTGAGTCTTTGCGCGTCATCTAGAAATCGCGCTTTCGAAATCCACTGTTTACTAAGTCAATTATCCAATTTTATAATAATTATCCAATAGAGATAAAATAAATATATATGGTGTTTACGATGACTGAAGTCAAAAGAAGCTAAACCGATTAATTATATGACCAAAATCACTTCAAAAACTACCAAGTTCTTGATTTACGCATGAAAAATGCTAACACGCTCTTAACAAAATATAGGTGTAAACTTAACGCATCAATGGTCACTTGCCAACTGTTGCAAATAAAGGCATTTAGACGATTCCTACTGTATTTTGAGCAGCATATTGACACTGTGTACCTACATACTGGTTCCAAATTAACAAGCCCCGGGCATATTTGAGCAAGGGCTAATCGGTCCTTCCTGCGCATTGCGTCTCACTGAACTTCACAAAGGTATGAAATCATTTACTAGTATTTCTGGGATGCAACGTAAACAGCGTGGACACGTGAAATATGGAAAGCAGGGAAATATGAAAGCGGATGCAATTACAGATTGATTTAAATGTAGCTATTTCTGCTTGTTTATACGATGAAAAACCTTTGAAGCTGGTTTCCATTTAATTTATATATTTTACAGGTGACGTTTATAGGTGAAATTTTGTAGGAATGAGACACTCAGAGTATTGCGTTGGTGGTTCATAACTGTAAGACGATTCACCCGCATAACAAGATGACTAATAGACGTCGCAATCGAAACATACACAACAGCTTCGATATAAAAAAAATAATGTCGTTTACTAATAAAAACTGATTTTCGCTTTCTGAGCAGATTACCTACTGGATAAGTTAAATGAAATAAAATGATTTCCCCTAAGTCACACAATTCACCTATTGGGGGGCAGTATTGCCCACTTTGGGAACCACTGATTTACAAAGAATGATAAAAGTAACAACAATTACATGAAAAAGATTTAAAAATGGAAACAGTCAGGCAATTACATTTCATTGTGATCTTCTCTTGAATGTTCATATTGCATAGGTAGATAATACAAGACAGAATGAATAAAATAAAAGTGAATAAAATAGTGTATTGACCTATGTCACCAACGTTACCAAAAGTTGTTAAGCAAAGGGTCATTTCACTTTTTTTTTTTCACAAGTCACACAAGAGAAGGTACATTTTTAAAAGATAAAATCTTGTGAAAATATATTTTTTCACAAATTCGCAAGTGCTTCAATCGTGTACCTAAGTACCACCCTATTCACAAGACCTGCACCGAGTGACTTTTTACTGTTTCAACAACTGAAGAAACACTTGCGTGGTTCGCATTACCACAACGATGATGAAATCAAGGTTGCCGATCAGGCGTAGCTGATTGTGTGAGAGAACTTTCTTCTCTGTTGGAATCCGACGCCTCGCCAATCGAATCACTGAGTGCATTGCTGACCAGAGAAACTACGTAGAAAAATGAGTATGTAATATTGCAATAATGCATAATGAACTCCCCTCGTAAGTAATCTAAAAACGAAAAACGAAAATATCCACTTTTTTAGAGTTATTGTTTTTAATTTCGGAAAGGTGTTGTAAATTATTGTTTTTACTTTCGGAAAGGTTTTGTAAATTAAAAAAGTTTATATTATGAGATGTTTTAGGCCAAATGATGATACAATATGTGGTAAAGAAAAAGTTATATAGAAAGATGCTCTTGTCAGTTTTTTTTTCTTGTGAGAGAGGATGAAGATTTCTTCTCTCGAAGAACATAGCCATTATCAGTTTTATTTAAGTACAGCTGATGTACATTCAGAAGCGTATATTCACAAAAAAGTTTTAACCACTTTAAGCACTGATTTCTGCGCTTTTATAACTGGATCTAAGCCATTATTCCAGTTCTGCCCCAATCAACTTTAACAGTAATTCCCAATCGACTAGATTTTGACTCGGTATAATTTCGAATCGCACACACGTACAGTCGCTAGCATATCTCTAATTAAAATTATTGGCCCATGGTGACATGTCTATTTGTCATTTGGGAATTTACGAAATCGCTGTGCGTACACTCTGCGCGGTCCAGGCGATCAATTGACATTCCTTAACCTTTACAATTTTTCGAGAGCAGTAAGTAGCGTCCAGTCACCACGCCCAGCCCATGATCATTAGAAGCGACTGGTCAGGGCTACAGGATGAGAAACGATGTGTTGGGAACCTAATTGAGCTATCTCAAATAGGCTATTACGAGTGTAACCTATAATAGGGCAGCGCCGCGCCCGCGCCGCCGCGGTCGCGCTGCGTCAACGACACAGCCAGTGCTAAGCTGTGTTCAGTGAAAACAACGGCTCAACTCAGGCCCGCCACAAAAATAAATCCCAACTGTTCCGGCGCGTTGCCCGGAAATACAGGATTGTAACTATTAACATGAATGTGTAATTTTATTCGTGCCTAATTACTTTACCAGCCTACCAACCAACTTTTTCTGAGATGAAGACGGAAATATCCATGTTGAACCCCCCCCCCCCCCCCCCGAGTAGATTTAGACTATTGTCAGACTGGAGACTGCCTGTGAGTGTCTCTGTCTGTCTGCGTGTATGTATTCCTACATAATATCGCCCTTAACCCGATTGAGCTGAAATTTGGTAGGTACGCATCATTTAACCATAGGAAGAGTTGAATAGATTGTCGTTGAAATATGTCTATCAGGGGGCGCACTAGTCATATACGTTCCTCAGAATATAGGACTTAAGGAATTGAAATTCGGTACACGGATGACCGACGTCACGTTGTGAAATTTTGGTTGGACAATCTCATACAAGCGACACAAATAATATTTAAATCTGCCAATTTAAATAAAATACTACTATGTTTTTTGAAAAATACCATTTTAATTCCACGAAAATACTATAAATAAACTACGAATACTAACACAATAAATACTACAAATATACTACCATTTTCCGTTGGGATCAAATAAACGGAATTGCATTTTAAATTCTGTCGATCGAATGCAATAACAAGACACACACAGACATGTTACACGCACACATACAAATAACACGTCATAGTAGGGTTGGCTGTAAGAAATTGCCATATGACAATAAAACCGCCCATTGTGACATTTCACAATAAAGAGGATAAACAAACAAACAAACAAACGAATTGGCGCGCGGTGGGAGGTTGGTTAGCACAGTATGGGAGAAGGGCTTGTCTACTTGCCGGGAAAGTCTTGGGGTGACGCAACCCTTTTTTTATTTATATTGTTTTTTTAATGAAAATCCGTGTTTTTTGCTATTAGGAGATTTTCTTTTACAGAAGAGTTGGATTAAAAAACTCTTCTTTCACAGAAGAGTTGGACTGTTTCTCTTACACGAAAAAAAGAGTTGGAAGACGCTACATGGTTTTTTATTTAGGCATTGAATTCCTATCAAGGCATTTTTCACGTTCATTTCGTGGAGATTCGGTATTGCGTTTTTTTATTTTCTGTGGATTTTGCTCAAAGGTTGAATTTCTGTGGATTTTTCTTGATTGAATTTATTGTTGGTTTAATCATTTCAACTTCGACAGAACTTCCTGAATAAGTGTCACTAAAGTAGTGGGCAACTTTCTCTTACTTCTTTTACACGCGAGCATGGGTCATTTGAAATAGCAGATTATTTTACAACATTTCTTTGGTGCTCGTTTTAGAGTAAGCTAACCGTCAACCCAACTCAGTTTTCTAGTATTTCATTGTATTCATTTGGACTCAACATATTCGTTCGTTTCCTAAAATCTTTCACAACCCCTGCAAATACTCGATCAGGTGTCATGTAACTATGCCTTTGTATCGGAAAATAGCAGATAACACGCATATATACATGTACTTTACTTATTTCAAGAAAATATCTTAAAACACAGAAGATGATATTGGTTTTGACTGCTGCACGACTCAGAGAATAGTTTCAATGATAACTGACGTCAAACCTTTTTGAAATAGTTTACCATCCAGTTCTTATTGGCTTGGGTTTCAAGCCAAATATAACCATTTTAGTCTCTTTTCAGTTATTTTTTGTCTTCTTTGTGTTGCATGCGTTAAAAATCCACGATTCTCTATAATTAAAAACATCTCCAGTGCTCAGTATAGGGACAGTTGGATTTTGTTGGCAGTTAGATTATACTGATTGTATTTGATTCTGTTTCATCCACGAAAAAAGCCTTTACCCTCGTGTTATAAAGTCGATATTCGGTCCTAAGACGGTTTTTTTTTCTTCGTGTCATTTTCTTGTTATATTTTCAAAGGAATTTATTTACACGCAGAACATGAGTCTTCGTGAAGGTTTTCCAATCCCACATTAAAGTATTTCTAAAATAACCCTTTTTTATTGGGCTTACACTCGGTAAGACTTTAGTTATTTTCTCTTTATCAACGGTCTCCCCCGTCATAGCCAAATTGAGTTCTAGAGGTAAAAAAACAACATTTTCATTTAGATCGGTATAACGTCTTACTCGACCAAGATATTTTAGTATATTTGCTTTCAATATTTCTGTTTATTCTGCATCTTTATCAATATCACGTCTTCCAACTCTCCTTTCTGATGGATGCACACCAAAAGAACCGTGCGTTTTTATTACACGCCATAATCTTAACTCTTTCAACCAAGTAGTGCTGAGAAATATTTTCTTGTAAACAGGAATCAGACTTCCATGACTATCAAAGTTTATGATCCATAGTGGTAGTGATCAATAGAAGGTAAAAACATTTTCGATTCACTTTCATAATAAGAATGTATTTTAATAGAAATGTATACTGTTTCACCTTGCCGATGTATAACAATGGCTAGAAATTTAGGAGGGCATTGAAAGTAAAACGCGTAACCTCATATAGGTTTTAGTCATGGTCAGTGATACACCAAAGGTACTAATCCCCGGTACATTGGTCCTATCGCGTAGTGAGAGTGAGATGAACGAACTCATACGGTACGTTTATTATCACTTTCTCACTAGAGCTATAATATATCGAATACGATTCTCTCATTAGCGGCATTTCCCAATTCAATAAGTAATTGAACGTGTCACAATGTTAGTTTTTATTATGTAGCACCCGGTCATTAAGTACTTCAATACATAAAACTAATCAAGAAAATGACAAAAAAAATTATTGGTAATTACGAGTATTTAATGTAATGATTTTTTCTACAGAAGATTATTTCCCACATAAATATTAATTTGAAATGTTTCATTCTTTTTATTGTTTAATATTTCTTTATCCCGACAAATGACAGGCGTCCTTTTGGGGATGCAAGTTTTCAGTTTTCAGTTTTCGCCTGTCATTCAGATACACTGGAATGACAGGCGTCCACTTGGTCCAGTGATGACGACACGATGGAGGCCGTTTGCGTTTTGTAATTTGTCGCCATTATTATCTTAATTGAATTACGAGATAAGGTTATAATGTTTTATATGTCAAATTTCAATGCGATCATTTTACAGTTCTTCTTTTTATGATCCGTATAGTGGTTTACAAGTTATGGTCGTTTTTATCAAGGTCGTCGATTTTGCGCGCGAAAAGGTCGCGCGCGAATGGGACAGCTGAATTTTTACTCCGCGAGGAGAGGAGTTATTAAGAAAAAGCATCTTTTATATTTAACTTTCCGATATTCAGTATTTTTTCTCAGTTACATAGGCCAAAATAAAATAAAAGCTTTTAGATGACTTAAAATATAAAAAAATATTTAGAACAATGTTATATAAACCAGAAATACCCAATTTAACCGCCCTGTCTTTAGATTATTATTCAAAAAGTAAGTTAATTCTTGGTTTCTTTCATAAAATTTCTCAATAACAATACTTGTTTAAAATATACCAGAAAAATGAATAACTGCAGTATAGGAACCTCTCTGCAAAAAAAATATAGACTAATAGATTGTTTCATTTTAATGCTAAATCTAAAAGAAAATTTTGTCGGTCGCTATAAATAAGCGAGATGTAGGCATTCAAAGTTTAAGTTATATATAAACAAATAGGCCAAAATAGGCTAAAATAAAATTCACTGCTATATTCACCACGCTGATTCCGAATCTTCCATAATCTTTATTCGATCTCAATAAATAAGCGAGATATAGGCGTTCATATTTTTCATCCCAATGTCAATGAACTTTCTTTTATTTTTACGATAACTTTGGTCCGGCTGAATCAAAAAATTTTAGTAAAAATTAGTAAAAAAAATGAATTATGACACTGTCTCACCAAAACATTAATTAATGCCAAACCACTGTATCCATAATTAAAATAAAACATATTAACATAATAAAACATAATAAAATAAAATAAATTAAATTAAAATAAAACTAAAACGGGGCCGTCACGCTGAATCGTGTTTTGGCCGATATCGGCCAACCGGGGCTCTAGGGGTTAAAACGAAATTGCAACAACTAAAACTGCGTATTATACGGACCAAGTGTGATGAGTCACCAATATGCTATGAGCAAGATGCACAATTGTTTTTGCGCGAGCTTTTTGTTTACAAGTTTGGGACAGTCATTTCCGGTTGCTCTCATGTGATTAACGTGTTGTTGACGCGTCCACCATCATGGATAAGACACCTGGCAGTCGCAATCTCACTGAGGTACAAATAAATAGTATTTGGCTTGGCCGCCGAAAAGGTCATTCACTGCAAGATCTCACAGAGCAATTTAATGTAGCCAAGTCTACCGTTTTCGGTGTCTTCCGTCGGTTTGAGCTTCGTGGTGGTGCAATGGTGAAGAAGAACACGGGACCACCCCGAATTACCTCGAAAGTAGTGGATCGCAATATAATTCGCGCTTCTCGGGAGAATCCTCGCCGTACCGCGGCCGAAATATCGACGCTCGTCTGCAGCCTAGAGTGCCATGCGCCCTCAATTCGCATTGTTAGGCGACGCCTGCAGCAGGCTGGGTTTCATGGACGAGCAGCGCGAATGAGGTGGGCGCGGGCGCATCTAAACTCGACCCACGAGGACTGGTCTCAAGTACTCTGGTCCGACGAAAGTAAGTTTAATTTGTTCGGATCTGATGGTATAAAGTATGTAAGGCATCCTGTGGGGAAAAGATATCACCCTGCGTACCAAACGCCCACCATGAAGCATGGCGGCGGCTCCATCATGGTGTGGGGTTGTTTCTCAGCCCATGGTATGGGTCCACTGCGCCGCATAGAGGGAAATATGAATAGCCACCAATATGTAGATATCTTGCAAAATACAATGCAACCATTTGCCCTTTAAAGCATCGGCCGATCCTTCGTTTTTCAGCAGGACAACGATCCAAAGCACCGGTCGAATCATGTGCGCGCCTCGATTGCACGCCGACGGATCACCGTGCTGGACTGGCCGAGCCAATCTCCGGACCTTAATGTAATGAAACCTCTCTGGTACACCGTCAAGAGAAGATGGCCGGCACGACAGCGAAGAATGCGACCGACAAATTCAAACAACTGGCCGAGGCCTGGAGCCAGATTCCCTCCTCTGCCATCGACGCACTCATCGAATCCATGCCTCGTCGATGTCAAGCCGTGATCATCAGCAAGGGGTTCCTCATCAATTATTAAGACTAACTACTCTACCCTATCAAGCTTACTCTATTTCCCCTTATAATATTGTAATTAATCTCTATTGTAATAAAAGGACATTTTTTGTAATTTTTTAAAAAAAAAATACGTGTGGCGTTTGGGGACTGCCGCGGTAAAGCTATTGCATAGCATTTTTAACAACTTATGCAATTATAATTATTTATTTATTTTATTTTTTCTGATATCAGATAACTGCGCTCTATCGGAAAACGTTGAAATTATTCAGAATTATTTGCGGCTGCGGAAGCAAATGATTCGGAATAATTTAAACGTCTTCCGATAGAGCGCCGCGTACAAATTTTTTATTCGATAAAGCAAAAAACCGGATTATTCGAAAAAAAAACGTAGATAAAAAGATAGATAATTAAATTATGTATAAAATGGTGCAGGTTTCATAATAATACGCCAGATAGTATTTGCGTAGTAGTCGTTTTTGTGTTTGGTTAGACCTAATTTCACAAATTAATTACACTATGTAATATAAACAAAATATAAAATATTCAAAGCTAAGAATATTAGGAAAATGTACTTGTTTAACATATATTTTTTTCGAATCGTAAGAAGTACTCGTTTAGACGTAATTATCAGTTTAAAATCATTAATTTTCGTTAAGAAATTTCTTCATTCGGTCGCCGCGCTGGCCTAGGCCCGCGATAAAAGCTATGCAATAGCTTAAAAGGTTTTTTTTTTGTAATGAATTTGAAACTGTAAACATGACAAACATCATATGTAATCAGCGTGTTTCAATGGCCTGAATACTGGCTTAAAATTTCAATTCCACAGCACATGTGGTTAAAAAGTTAGGAATAACTGCAGTATAGGAACCTCTCACCAGAAAAAAAAAAATATATAGACTAATAGATTGTATCATTTTAAATCTGGAGATTTATCTTCTATTTTAAATCTTTTAAATCTCGCTTATTTATAGGCATTCAAAGTTTAAATTTTATACGTAAACAAATAGGCCAAAATGGGCCAAAATAAAATTCACCACGCTGATTCCGAATCTCCCATAATTTTTATTCGATCTCAATAAATAAGCGAGATATAGGCGTTCAAATTTGTCATCCCAATGTCAAAAGTTGCGGCCATTTTGTTTGTACGTACCGTGTTGGACACTTTCGAGTATATCGTAATATCGATAACAATTAGCGATATTACAGAAATTATGACAATTTGGAGAGTTTTTAGATTAATCGAAATATGTTGAAAAAAAAACGATTGGAAAAATACATATTTTCGCAAAACTTAAAAAAGGGCACTATTTTTTATGTCTTTTCAATGACTTTGAATATTCATGACAGAAGATATCCTGAAATGTCGTTTGTTTCAGGTTACCTTTAGTCATCAATACACCAAGTCAGTTCGTAAAATCTACGAAAATTATCCAATCGTTTTAGATGATCGCTAACACATGGTGTTAATTTGATATTGAAGAAATTTAGTTTGTTTCAGTTTAACTTTTGTCATAATCACCAAAGTAGATTTGTAAAAACCTCCAAACAAATCCGTATTATCGCTAACATATTGTCATGTTAACATCAATAGCGCCTAAAATTTTTTTTTCGAATTTCGCGTTTTTGCCTGCGGTGTTAATTTGATATTGAAGACATTTCGTTTGTTTTAGGTTACCTTTTGTCATTATCTGCAAAGTAATTTAGTAAAAACCTTGAAAAAAACGAAATATTGCTAACACATTGTTATTTTTCTCGAATTTCGCGCGAAATTCGAAAAAAACTTTTTACCTGCGGTGTTAATTTGACATTGAAGACATTTCGTTTGTTTAAGGCTACCCTTTGTCATTATCACCAAAGTCATTTAGTAAAAACCTTGAAAAAAAAACGAAATATCGCTAATACATTGTCATGTTAACATCAATAGCGCCGCAGGCAAAAAATGTTTGCTTGCGGGGATTTTCAGATATTTAGGAATTTTCTATTGTTTCAGGATACCTTTTGATATCAAAACGCAAAGTCATTGAAAAAACCCTCGAAAATAGTCTATTTTTTTTAATATCGCATATTTTTTCACGACCATTTTTTTTAGTTTTAGGTTTAGTTTTATGTTTAGACTCACCTACTTGTTTGATGCTCAGCAATAAAAACTAACCCTGTATAATGATCATATAATTATAAACCCTACTAATGAATTTCAAGGTCTAAACAATAGAGACCGGAATCGAAGGCGCCTTGCGAGGTGATGTAATCGCTCGTTTGCTTATAAAATCCCAGCACTTATTAGTTATAATGAATAGCAACTCGCGGTTTGGGATTGTTGTACTATGTTCAGTGGGTGTAGGTTCATGGACATTCCTGCCATGATTCTATCACTGCAAAGGAAGGCGCTCTTGAGATTGATGATCTAAATTCAAAAATATTTATACATGACTGTGTAGTCAGTCTGATATTGCACGTAGGCGACCATGGCTGCGATTCTCACGTTACAGTCCCATCGTACTTAGCGAGCTTTATTCGACATTGTAAAGCCAGTTACCTCATTGCGATGTGGAATTTGAAGGTATTTTATAAATTTTCGGGGAACTGGCAAGTGCAAATTGGTTTTTTTTACTTTGTTTTTTAATTTTATTTCTCTAAATGTTGTTAGTGTTTGAATAATGTTTGTGTATGTACACTATGTGCTTATTACTTGAATTCTGTTGTTTTTTAAAGTATACGTTTTGTTTTATCACCAATGTATATACATTGTATATTTATTGCCTTTAAGGTAAAATATGCCCATCATTATTTAATAACTATGTAAACCACAAAATATGTTTTGTAACATACCGTGAGACCAATAAAAACTATTATGATGAATTGTCCCAATGATCTCATTTCTTGGTAAATCGTTTACTTCCATTTGACATTGCCATTTGCTATTAATTTGAGCAAATCTAGATTAGTAGCAAAAATGCCCAGTGCTGTTAGAGCTATTTAAATTTAGGTTTTATTAAAACACTCGAAAGTTTTTTTTGTCTTAAGGCCCAGTGGCAGAAGAAAGACATGATATCGTTGATATGGCTACTTCTCGACCAGACGCATTTATCCCTGAAGTAAACATCACCTTGGTCACGTAAAGCTTGAACATACCTAAGTCGCATAAACACCTAAATACGGGTATGAAAGAAAGGCATTGGTTGGCGGGACTGGCCAGAGCATCGCACTTAATGGTAGCTGTTGAACTTGCATAACGCAGGCGTTTGATAGCTGCACAGTGCCACTTAAGGCTAATATCCAATACTTTCAATAAATAATCAATGACTCGAGGTGATTTCACATCGTCCGAGATTTATATATTTTCGCGTAATGAGAAATATACAATAGCATTAAAAGAGGCAATGGAAATGATAAAAGATATTAACAATGAAGCTATTTCAGATATCAAATGTAGCTGAAAATATGTTCAATCTGTATTGCGTAGTAATTGGTTGATTTTAGTTATCTTGAAAATGTTGCTTTAATAGAAATAGGTCCGACCAGCAATAATTTCGACAATCCATTTCCCCGCCTCAGATCACACGTATTGCATTTATTAAATACCAACGCAATAAAACCAAAAGGGGATAGAAATCCTAATCCTTTATAGGATTTCTATCCCTTTTTGGTTTGAATGCATTAGTGTTCTATAAATGCAATATTTGAACATGTGGGCGAAAGGCCAAGAAATTTGTAGTACTTTTAAAGAATATTTATTAATGTGCAAAAGCTTAATCTCTAGTAAAGAATATTTTCTGTCTTCTTTCTTTCATAAGAGTTCACCTAAAGACATTCAAATATCTACGCACCTTGCATATATATTTAAATGGCCTTACGCGTTTAGTACATTCGATAATTTATCTTTAAGTTTCATTTGATAATAATATACAGTTGTTTTAAAACGATCGAGGTCGTTCTACAGGAATATTACTACTTGATTAAAGATTAAACCCTAGAAGCATAATCCAGACCGTTGCAGCGTAAATGACGCAGAATATTCATTCTATCTTTCTAACCGTTACTCGTGGTAATTTGTCTTTCCGAAGCAACTACACTAGTACCGAGAAATACCTTGGGAGAGCTTTTAATTTCAGTGAGTTTCGCCAATTCCAAATATTACGATTTCGAGTGCGACGCCGCGAAGTGTCGCCGCGTACGCCACGCTCGACAAAGATTATTTTTTGTGTTGCGCTTGGCTTTGTTATGTTATGCTACGTTACTATGGTCTGACCAGGCAATCGTGACACATGTGGTACAAATGACATTCTTGAATTCGCTGTTCTAGCACCCCACATATTTTACCAAATTTTCGGAAGGATTTCTTTTATTTTTGTTGTGTTCTTCGTTAATTTGCGAAATTAATTAAAACGCAATGCAAGACAGTTATTTTGACACATTATGTCATGGCTTTAAATAGAAAAACGCGTTTAGAATGCTGGCACGTGAATAAAACGTGCCGCTTAATCATGTAACTTGCCATGGTGATTTGCTATCAGTGACTGAATCTTCCCAAGCCATCTCTTCCATTGCTTGAAGAGTGCGTCTGGACCATAAACGGAGAGTAAGCTGTTCCACGTTTCCTGTCACTAAATCCTATTCCTAAGCTGTGCCCAGAAGTTGTCGTTTGCCACTGTAAAGAGTTTCATAACTCAAAGAAAAGCAGTTGCAGGAAAGCAAGTATCCCTTGCATAAACTATTTACTCCCTGCAAACTTAACTGTCTTAATTCTGGAGACACACAGTAATCTTTTTTAGTTTCTGTAAGTCTCTGTTGCTAAAAAAGTCGCATTGCATCATTTTTTATCATTGAAGTCGCAGTTGCATCATTTTTCAAAAGATTTGAGTTGAAGTTTAGCTCAACGTTGTTTAAAAGATATTTTGTAAAATCCTCATGTTTAAGAACATATATCGAGACACGTCACATTCGTTTTTACGATAAAATAGAGCAATATGGTGCTATCGCCATCTTGAAAAACCGGAATAATGTTTTTTTTTATTGTGGAACCGGAATGTGTATTTTTAAATTCCTAGTGCTCAAAAACCTACATCTAGACATTTTGGACTCGTTCCTATGTCAAAGGTGGACCTAACAGGACCGATCTCGGGTTTCGACGCCATATTAGCGGCCATCTTGGATATCTCACTTCCGGTCGGCACTTATTTTGGCAACCGGCATTTTCAGATTCAGCAGGGTCGAAATAGGGAGAACAGACCTATTGCCCAAAAGTTATATGAATGGTTCTAAAAGTAAAACGGAGAGCTTTTTCGATATTTTGCCTGGACTATTATTGGAAAGCCCAATACTTCTATATGTTTTTATTGATTGTTGGGATTGATTTGTTCATATTATGCGCTACAGAAAAAATCTTCGATTTGGGCTACAAGTCAGCGGCGAATATAGATATTTTATACTTTATAGCCTTAATTCACTTCCTTCCGCTGCCACCACGGCATTGACCTTAGTGGGGATTTATGTTTTGTTTGATTTTGATATAATAAAAAAAATAATTTTAAAAATACACTATCTAAAATGTTTGTTAGTATATAATGAATATTTTTTTGCAAATTTTTAGTTTCTTATTATTTTTTAACAAATAAAATACCCGCCTATAATATTACAACTATTAATTATTACAACCATCTACAATTATCATAATGTCTTGCATTAACGAATAGGATAGGTACTCATGGCAGAACAAACATTCTTAAGATTGCTTGATCCGGCCGTCTTCATTTCGATGAGAATTTCGTAAAATGTTGCAATAATTTGATTTTTATTTCAAAAAATACCTCGCGATACAGTCACGATTCGCTGCTCAGACTATAGTCATTATTGTGAAATTTCACAAAGACTTAGTATGCGTTAGTCTCATACGATAATCTCTTACAACCAACCCTAATATGAAGTGTGTATATGTATGTGAGCGTGTAGCATGTGTGTAAGTGTATGTCTTGTTACAATGCAATACTCAAATGTAAATTCGATCGACAGAATTCAAATGCAATTCCGTGCAATTGAAATGCAATGCGATTCCCAACGGAAAATGGTGACCCAGCTGGTAATCGAACCCGCAACCTTACAATGTACTCGTAATATCAGGCGACCTAACTACTCTACCACCGATTTTTGACGTTTATATAAATTTTCTTCGTTATTTTATTGATATCGTGTAACTTAGTACTTTACTTCTTGATTGTAGCGTCCTGACTGTAGTCCCAATGAACATAATAGCAATTCATAAATTACACCTTTTAAAGATCGGAACCATGTAAACTCGAACATCATAAATTTGTGGATTCAGAATTACAGCAATAATACGATAAATATAAGTTTAAATTATATACGAATAGGTGGTAGATAAAGTTGCAAAGTCCTATTTCGTTAAATTCTTAAAAGAGTACGAGAATTACTTTGCGAAAGCCAGCAAAAACGTTCCAATGGCTGTTGTTGGTATTATATCTGATATATATTTAAAATATTTCTCGTCAAGCGTTTGTCGTCATTATTTGTTATTATTTGTCGTCATTATTTATCGACATATTGTATCTCAAATTCGACGAAGGTTGTAAATTAATTGGAACACTTGGTGTGTGTCCATTTTTAAAAAATTGAAACAAATTTACATAAGATTTATTTTAATACCCTTTTTTCAAACATTTTAGCTAAATTTCAATAAAAAATTAATGAAATTTAATATAACTAAAAAAGAGATGTTTAACTCTTTCAAAAGATTCCTTAGGCTTGGAAATTCCAAAAGGAATATGTTAATCTGAAAATCATGAAGTCATTTTGGCTAGTTTTTATCGATATTTCTCCGAGTATTACACGTACAATATAGAAGATTATTATGTAAAACTTATATTACATAAAAAATATAGTCGTTTATTTAACTATTTGTAATTTAATTTATAGTTGAAACATATGTAATTAAACCTTCTATCGGTTATGCATTGCGATGTGTTATTTTGATTTTCTACCTCAACTTGAATGAAGGAATACCCTTAAGGGAAGGAAAATCAGGCGAGTTTTCCTTAAAGCCAAGTTTTTATACACGACTGCCCAACAAAAAAGCAGTGGAATTTGTCCAGGGTTCATCTATGTATGTTTTCCGTTTCTTAATTACACCATAACTTCTAAACATTTGAGCCGATTCAGAAGTGCATAGTATTGTTAGAATCGTTATGTCATAGGGTACCTTAATTGTCCAAACATTAAGTAAGTAATTGTCTAAATGTCCAAATATCCAAATATCAATAAATTAACATAAATATATCGTGTTCAGTGTCGAATGACTGGGTCTAGTTGAGTACATTCCGGAAATATACGTGTATCTATATGCATAAATACATAAACCACAAATATTTTATAAAAAAACAGTAATTAAAATAATTATAAATTCAATACTTCACTTTCTGTAATGGCGGTCGTGTTTTTTATTTTTTTTAATATATTTACTTGTTTAATTTATTTATGTTTGCAAATTTATAAACACAGTACATACTTGGCTGCTATTTTAAGGCTAAGAGGTAGATTGACTACCCATACAACCTGAAGTATATTGCACGCTAACTAGGCTTATTATATGTAAATAGAAACGAGGAAATAATACAATGTCAAAGAAACCTGTGGATTGTGATGATAGAATACATAGAATGATCACACAGAGAGTCGTACAGAGAAATCAGAGAGAATGATAAAATCGGATAGACATGACTGATAGAAGGATCTAGTACCAGTGGAAGAACTGGGCATAATTATCGACAAAGCCATATTATTGGCGGTCACAGTCAAACGAATTCCGCAAAATAATATTATAGGTACGCCTTTCATAGCCTTAGTGGGCTGCAGCGATATCTTACATTGGAGGTTAAAAGACCATAGTTCAAAGAACTTCCTCGATGTCTCCAAGAGCATCCTTCTTCATTGGCTCACAATACGTGATTAGCATAATTTACATATTGAGTATAAACCTACAGATCCTCTCCCTTCTTAACAACATCCTAAACAATCACACTGCATCTGCCGTACCGAAATATTTAACTATTTCCATAAATTTAGATTTTATACATTATCCGTCTCCGTTGATGCATCTAGACTTTTGAGCCAGCTCCTGCCCAATATTAAAAACGTACAGGAGAATGCTACATTTGAAGTATCTTTGAGAGAGCATGTCATTACCCTTAAATCCTATGCATTCTTTATTTCATCCCATTATCTCATGTCTGGTCATCGCGGAATTCTACAATTTCTGGAGTCTCTATAGTTCCGGAAAAGTTCTTTATGACCTATGTACTAAAAGTATAATGATTGGTAATTACATAACCAATGTCCCTTATTCCGATTAGTAAACGTTTGCGATATTTCCAATTTGTAACAACGCGTAAATGAAACGGCAAGCTAGAACAGAAATACGACAAAGGAAAAATTTATATAAAGGAAAGTATGGCGCAAAATTCAAATTTTAAAAATCACGCTGAAGCAAAGCTGAAGGTGAATACGGCCAAATTATGGTTTTGCTGTAGAATACAAATTATGGCATTAATATCTAAAATTCTTAATAACACGCTTTTGATAGCTTACCATGCACATCTAGAGACGGGCCAAATTATCGCCTAGTTAGATGTGCTATTGGCAGTAAAGGTCATGTAAGATGTGTTAAACCTCCCTATATTAATTATTAAATAATTTATATAATTATTATAAGATTACATGACCAATGAAGAACTGTAACCTAATCCTAAGTACCTAAATAATAATAATAAATAAAATACCCTGGTTTTATTGACATAACTGGCATCACTATTCACCCACTTCTAAGTGCTATGTCTATTTGAAATTATAAAAACTTATGCAATTCCAGTGACAATACAATAATAATTGCAAGATGATAGAAAATCTCTCCTCTAGTCCTTAGACCTCCTGGTCTAAGGACTAGAGATAGGGACCCTCCTGGATAACGATAAGCCTATTGTTTGGGCTCGTTTCTCTTATCTGAACGAGTCGTTTGGTTAGATATCGTAACCAGGAGTGTCTGATGATGGAGGAAGAAGGTGAGGGTGGCGGTACTCATATAAGCGTAATTTTGAGTATCAGGCTTTTTTTTAAACCTCAAATGTGACGTCTGACTTTTCGGCCGTCTGTCCGGCCGTTCGTCCTGGATTTCATACAAAACTTGTAGAAATAAAAAGTTAACGGCAAACGACTCGGTATGGCCTGAAACAAGTTCTCCGCTCCTCGTTGCATTTTATTTATTTAGTTTGTAATGTAGTTCTTTAAATTGTTCAATTATCTGTTGCTTTCTTAAAGGGCCCTTTTTTAAATATTATTGACGCATGCGCGCTGCGCTCACTGCGCCCGGATTGAACGTCTAAACGAGGCGATGGCGATGGCAAAACGCTTTTTAATGAATTATTAAGGTGAGACAGTCCGTAACAAGCAACAAGCGAAATAAAATTTTATTTTTTTTAATATATATTAGGTTATAGATGATGTCACCTTGGTCGCTGCTGATTATTCCCAACAGAAAACGAGTAGACCAGCGCTCGGGCTTGTGCCAGCGTTCCCATATATACAACTTGAATCCTATTAGTACGATTATTTTATCTGCTATAGTACGATCGGAAGATCTACCAGCTAGATCACCATACAAAATTTAATTTCTTAATAAATCATCAAATGTCTTGATATATGTAGAGATACATTACATTTGAAGGGTTACGGGAAAGAACGATAAATGTCAATCTTTTTGTGAAACTGAGAAACGAATTCTGTCTTATAGCTCGTTCCCAAACGAATCAAAGCATGAATCGATTTATGAAATAAAAAGAAAAGAAAGCCCGTGACGTGGAAGAACCATCAATGTCTTTGGTTGACGAAGGGCATTGATTGTTCTTTCCTTTACGTCCAGAGGTGGGGTACCACGATGACCATACGGTTGACGCAAAGGAGGAACTGTGATAGGAAATACTGATCAAGGCCAATGACTTGCCCACGTTTTCGCTTTATCCTGTGGTTTAATTTAAGTATAATATTATTTTTTTAAACTCACATATTCGTATTATTATATTGTTCTTATATTACAGTTTTTTTTGTCGTTGAATAAAATGTTTTTTTTTTCTAGAAACTCAAATATGTTAGGTTTAGAAACAAAATATATTTTTTGCCACTCAGATTCTTGCTGAAACATAATATTTAAGGTGAGTATATTGTAAAAATGAAATCTTTAAAAATTTCAAACAGTTGAAATTTTTGGTGATTCGGCTGGTGATTTTTGGTGACAGGCTGATTAAGAAAACATTATTCATTCTTTCCCGTAGCCCTTAATTTGCTAAATAATAAAAAAGTCTTTTTTAAGATAACACTGCATGATGTTCTTTCCAACCTTGCTTACTAGATGTACCTCATGTAAACCGTGTTAGATTTATAGTCTGCAACTAGGACTGTATGTATAGAAGAATGATAGAAATTGATACATAAACAATATCGTTTTGCTACATAATGTATCGCCGTAGTTTCTTAAAAAGTCTTTTTCCGTTTATAAACGTTAACTGGACCTCATAAATGTAACTGATAAATAAAGCAATAAAGGAATGATAAAAATATCACAGGCCTTGACATAAATAGACGGAATATCAAGGAATCGTTATCAGCATTATAATAAATTATAATATTATTATGTTGTCGTCAACTTTCATTATTAAATTAATTTCTCTTTTTTAAAGTTCTTTCAAGAATAGCTTGCTATTTAGATTAGACATACTGAGAAAGGAAGATGTACAAGCGAATTTATTTGGAATTGGAAGCTTTCGGAGAACTCTGTTTGACGTCTTCAAATTAAATTGGAAACTACAGTGTTTAAACACAAAAATGTTTAATTAATCGATGCGTATTTTCTGTGATGATGTCTAATAGTTAAGAATCGTGGATCCTGACAGCTGACATATTACACAAAATGGAAAAAAAGATGAAAAGAGCTTTGTATTCTAAATGCTGTGAAATGCACCGGCAACGATATAAATATTAGTCATGATAAGTAATGATACAAGAGAAAAGAAACAGAGTGTCTGGTAAAAGATAGACTTTAACAGGCTGATAAAATAAGAAGAAAATAAATCCAAAATAAGCATTTTCGCTAATATCAATCTTTACATCAGTCGTTTCACATCTTTCAAAAGTTTATTCACGAAAATGTGATGTGAAGTGCTACCTCAAAAACTTCCCCATACTCTAGACTGAAAGAATAAATAATTAGTTATTTGCCTCAACAGTAAAAGTATCCATAATCAGCTAATAATATGTGATAATCGTATGACGTCTAAAATCTATTAAAAAATGGTATAAAATCTCACACATATCCGTCATGAAATTATAAAATCGAAGACTATCGCGGTTGTTTGACATTATAAATAGGATAGAAAACGAATTTACCGCGTGAAATTTGTAGCACCCGACGTTTCGGTGACGTTGCAGCTGTCTACCCTGGACAACGGCGGCTGCAACGTCACCGAAACGTCGGGTGCTACAAATTTCACGCGGTAAATTCGTTTTCTATCCTATTTATAATGTCATGAAATTAGTATAGCATACATTCGTATTGTCGATTCTTTAGCGGTGATCTGCGTGTCTTTCTATTCTATGATAGTGGTCAATGTGAAAATACCCATTTCAATGAGCTGACCACTCACCATCCGCGGCTGTTTATCATAAGCTTAATCATATTTAATTGGCGTCTCAGTACTATGTAGTAGTCAAGTCAGCACGCCACATGATCCTGCGCAAGTTTATTTACATTCCACTCATCCTACTTTAATGGGCACACGAATCATTAATATTCTTAAGGGAACAGTTTCTGGGGCCAATGGGACAGAGTATCTGCAATCGTTTCTTGAAACTTTTTGGACACAGAATAAATTATAAATTATTAAAAAAATACACATTATAAATTATTAAAAAAATATATCAAACTAATGAAAATCATTGATAGTCATTATAACAAAAAAACTATACAAAGAGGGAATTCAAAATAGTTAACTGCAAGAAGAAATGGTTGACTGTGAAGAAGATATCGCTATAGCGATATGACCGCCATTTGTGGATAAATTGTCTTTTTTTTTTTTTAATCAGTGTAATATTCATTAGATAATGTATTTATAACACAATAAAGTTATTATATTCTAATAAAATAGGCCAGAATATAGGAGGTTTTTAAAAAATAATTAATAGTAATAATATTAATTAATATTAGGCCAAAAAATTAGAAATGTTTGAGAGTTGTATAATCAATCTTGTTTTTAAATTATTTTGCTTCTATGATATATCTTGGATTAAGGTATCATTATTTAAGCTTTTGTTATTTATTGTTACTTAAGCCCTTGGTAATACTTAAGGTATTGTTACTTAAGCCTATTTAATGTATTGATACCTGAGGTATTACTTGGAGGTATTACTTGAGGTAGTACTTAAAATGCTGGCTTAAGGTATTGTTACTGGAAGGCTTAAAGTATTAAGGCCCAATCTCTAAAATATTTTAGACACTCTAGCTAAGTTTAATTATGAAGGCGCGACGGTTCTTAACGAGCAACAAGCAAATATAAAAAAATAAGTTTATTTTTTGTCTTAAAATTATAGTTGAGTTTAGTTTAGACAGTCGCGCTAATTTCTCCCAGCAGAGTGTGCGTGAGCTAGCAAGCTTGTGCCAGCGTTTCCATATGTAGAATTTAAATCCTATTTGTACCGTTATTTTAGCAGTTGTAAGATGTTTGATCGGAACATCTACCAGCCAGATCGTAAATTATATATTTACAATTGCGTGAATTGCGTTGCAATGGGTAGTGTATTCGTTAAAAAAAAAAATCTTATAAAATCACGCTGCTTTACTTTCTTTTCAACCTTGTTTATTTTTTGGCTCCATTTTCAAATTTTCCTTATTTTATTTCTAATATTTTTGACATTGTTACGTTGACCTATACTAATATACTGCACTGGCTATAAACAACGTTCTAATGATTCATTTTCGCCAAGTTGGCACTGTTAGCAGTAGTGAGCGTCCTCGGAAGTAATGTTAGAGATGTAAGAGTGTGACATTATAAAACGATTAAAAATACGATAGATTAGGCCCTATATAGCATATCAGTGTAGATTTATTTATACAGGATGACATTACTGACCCACTCTGAAGCCGGAGGAGTTTTAATCAGTGTTCGCCTTTCGAATTTTACCGTATCCCATTGGAGGGAATAGTGTATAAAATAAAAGTATAAAAAGAAGTAAAATTGAATACTCCAGTTCTAGTATGTTAGGTATGCCTGTTCCGAGTTCAAATATGGAATTGTTCGATTGGGAAAGAGCACTAATTCTTACAAAATTATGATACTACAGAAACAATGTGTAAGAATCACTACAAAAAAAAAGTCATTCGAACCACATGCTAAAAAAATGACCTGCACAGTTTACAAAGTATTTTTATTAGAGAACTTTCAATAATAAAACGAAAACAATGAAATAATCTTTCTCAACCCCAGCACCAAGTAATACTTTATGTAGTACATGTTTCATGTTTTTCAGCCAAATATTTTGTCTAGAGGTTACATGGAAGTATTTGCTTCAATATTATGTAATTTGGATAATGTCTAAGTATCGGCAGCAACTTCTATTGCTGTCTGGGTGGTCTAAAATAAATATATGTATTGGTGAAAATAAATATATCGATAAATATTATTGACAAGGAACTTGGATAACATTGGATGGCTATCAGAATCTAGTTTTCAATAGAAAAAAAATAAATTTTGGATTAAACGTCAAATTTAGTTCCCTTTACATTCGGTGGCGTCGCACGTGGCGCTTTAATCGGTACAAAAAAAACTGTTATTTTGTAAGGTTATTTATGTGTTATTTTGTATACATAGTATATTAGAGGACAGTGCGGTGGTGCTTTTTTCATCCTATAACAAATATTTGAAAAACACCTATACCAGTGAATTTTTAAATGTTACACTAGTGAGAAATTTACACTTGTGAAAAATCCTATCTTTGTGACTTGTCACTTCAAGGAACGCGTCCCATAGCGTGGAATTAAATACGAAGATTCGTATTAATAACTATTCTAATAACAGCCCTCCCAGTCAGTAGATATGCCGCGAAATAGAGACCAGCTGGCTTCGTGGAAGGCCACTAGTCAATCGGCAGTTCACAGGCTCACGTTTAACAACTCGGCTTCTTTGTATTTCCTTGCAATTCTACGACCTAAAATGTTTTATTGTGTAACGAGAAATTGCAAGTATAATTCTAGCAATTGAATGCAAGGTCTATATATTTATACATCAGTCGATTGCACAGACAGTACGCTTTCAAAAACATAAAAAAATAGCAAAATTATAAAGATTGGCTTCGTCGATAAAAATATTATTTAAGCAGTATATAAAAATATTAAATATGTATAAAAATTTGCAAACTTATGAATAGTGACCTCGCCGAAAAAATTATATATTAGCAGCATAAAAAAAAGTTTTAATTCTACTTGTTAGGAGAAATCAAAATTTGGCATAAACATAGAGAGAAGTTTTTGTATAAATAATTCGTTGAGGTCTATCAATATGAAAGACGTGTATACCATTGTTATATAATCGAAACGTTAAAAGTCTTTAACTATAGGAGACCAGAATGCCTTAATATTTTACACGTTCTGGCAACGCATAGAAGCTAAATAATTATTAAACAACGATTTTATATTTATGGAATACAATTAATTAAAATAGAAAAACCTTCTATAATTTGACTAAATTTTGAATTCTGCTTACACTCTGGGAAATTGTAGCGGCCGTAGCCAAGTTGACACCGGTTCTCCTCATTGTTACCGAAGTTAAGCAGCGATGGGCGCGGTCAATACTTGGATGGGTGACCGCCTGAGTGATGGGCCCATGATGAGGTGGCCACGATGACCCATGTGTTCAGGGTCGGTCACACTCACGGGCCAACACCCATCCGATGGCCTCCACGCATGGGGTGCGAGCCTGGGTAGGACACTGGGTCAACCAGTCTCCCCTGGGAATCAAACCTCTGGCGCTCCTGGACGGTCTGCGCACCGAGCGACGCAAGCCAATCGACTGTGCTTTCCGACTAACAGTCGGGGGAGTCTGGGAACTGTATTGTTTCCTATAGAGCGGGGGTGGTTGTCTACCTTACGGCGACTGCTCTTGAAATGACCATTGGCCATCCGATCCCGGTTCAGAGTCGGGCAAAGGACGCCTTGGTCCGCGATAGATTCGGTGCACACCGTTTCACCGCTTCGTAATGGAGAGGAACGCGCAAGCGACCTCGAACTCGGAACCAAACGAGAGACCGGAGAAATCTGGTCACAATTGGAAGTGAGGGCGCGAGTATCTCGAGCCCGCCGGGTTTATTCCTGGCTCACTCGCGGTAAGGCGTTGGACTCTCACGGGTTGTGACGTAGCTAGACGTAGGATTGTACTGTCCAAAGTCTTCTACGTTCACTGCAGGGCGACAGAACGACTAATCGTTAAAACGTCCTGTGGTGACGGGCTCGCCCGTTGTAGTCGACACCGCAAGATGAGTGATTGACTGCGTAATGCTATAAATGCCCACCTGAAAGATGTTGCGGCGGCAACAAGGCGGGTTCCACAATAAGGCATCAGCCTTGAGGGAAAAAAAAACGCTTTTTATATGGTTTCACTGCAAATTAATAGTCTTCTGACGTAGCTACTAATCTTAATTATAAGATACTCTTCATCAGTTTCTTTTTTTTTAAATATAATTTTAGAATATGTATCTTCTACATAAACTGAGTTTTTAGGAAAAAATTCAGTAAGCCAATTGAGCCCAGAAATCACCCCTTAATAAGTTACTATCGTAATCGTAAAGCCACATCCTTCATTTTTATCCCGTTATTCCTTATATTTGCTTGTAATAATATTATACTTATGAGAAAGTTGTCCGAGTCGTATCGGTCCGTTTGGTTGTCAGGCCAAGAGCCTGGTAATCAAAAGGCGAGCGTCGTTGGGGTGACCATTTGAAAAATCTAATTACGGAAAGCGTATTTGGCGTGCGAAGCACAGTAGATTATTACACAGTGCGCGACCCGTCGCGCGAGTAAAAAAGAAGGGACAAGCCGTTATTGTTGCGTCCGATGAATTCGCCCAGCGCGCTCGCTCTAATTAAAGCCAAGCCAAATGGTCTTGAAGCATATTTTCATTTTTACTTTACCCTATAACCCGTGGTGAAAAAGATAAAGTAATTGTAAAAAAGTAGAATAAGTGTTGCGAATATAGGTAAAGTTGTTGGTCTGGAGAGATACCGATAGAAGTGCTGAAAGGAGAATATTTCCAATCTGAGCAATTTACAGGTACCAACTAATTGTAAATAATTATACAGCTAGAGCTGTTAACTACAACGGGCGAACCCGTTACTTCAGGAAGTTTTAACGAAATGTATTGTACTGTCTACCGTGAGGTGAGCGCAGAAGACTTAGGACCAAACAGTCCACCGTCAAGTTCCGCCACATGCCCGTAAGAGACCAACGCCTTACCGAGAGATAGCTAGGTTAGTCACCCAGCGGGCTGGCACTCGCACGTCGGCCCCCTGGGTGACTAAATAATTATACAGGATTTTTTTGTCGTAGTATCTTATTATAACACATATTCTAACACACTCTGCCTACTAACAATAGTTCGCTGCTCTAGTTATACGCGATGTTCAGGATCGATTTTCGAATTCCTTATTTGCTACCCACTATTTAAAATTGCTACCTACCATTTAAATGTTATTCTCGTAAAGTACTAAATATATAAAGAAATGACTTATAACAAAGTTAGGAGACATCATTCTCAAGATTCTAATACACCTTTGTTTTCCTTTCTAGCAATAATAATATCGGAGTTATGAAGAATACAATATTCAGATTTCATTTTTAATTCAAAACCAACTGAAGATGTCAAAAACTGACGACACAAGAGTTGTCCTCAGAGTCAGTATTCTAGGAGTAATATTAACGGATCAGCTTTTTAAATCTCGGCATTAGGATAAAATATTTGTGTACGTAATATGGTGCTAATTAGTCATTATTTTTTTTGAGGTACAGTGGGTACAGACACACCTGCAGAGACATTTACATCACCCCCCCCCCCCCCCCACACACATAAACACACAAACACACACACACACACACACAGACAGACATTAGTTTTACAGAAATCATTTTTTTGGATCCCCAGGATCTCAAAACATCAATTTTTTTTTGGGAAAGTAAAAATCTTGCAATCTGGGACTACGTACTCGCACAATAAGCTTAATGAAGGAATCATATCTTCAATCTCTTCATACGAGTAATTCGCGGTTGGTTTTAAATATATCGTAAGCTGGAATAAGGTATTAGAATATATACTCAGTTTGACGTAATAGATTTCGGTGTCTCCCGCTTTCAGGTAGGTAGTTAATTGGACAAAAGACTACGATATGACAAAGATGTCCATCACTAATTTATCGATTCCAAGAAAGCAATTTAATACACCGTGCTAGCACAGTATAATAATTACTACAGCTGTTCGGCTCTTTGTGGCGCTCGATACCGCTGCCAATATCATGCCGCTTACGTAATTCGTATGTGTTAGGGTTGTCATATTAGATATGAGAAACTAATTTGGCAATACAATGCAGGGCGATGCGCCAGAAAACGCTTAAAGAAAGCTTCCTCTTTCGACGCCGCGAAAGGTTATTTGTGCAATCCATGGATATAAGGTATCGGAAGTTACATAAAATTCTACCTGGTTTTTTAAAGATTATTTTTTAAAAGAGATACCAAATATACTCAAAAGCCCTATACTTAATTGGGATACCACATATTAAACCCGAATAATTTAACAACTTAATGTTTTACTTACTGTGTGTATTGAGAACTGATATTAAAATCAGGATTTACAAAACATTCGTTATAACGAAGTAGGAATACGTTCATCTGTAAATCTGCGTTTGAAACGGGTTATTCGCATATTCGCTTCTCTTTTGCTTGCTCGCTTACTCATTTGTGTAGTATTAAATTCTTCATTACGCGTAAACCTGTGCACATAAACTAAAGTACATACCTTGCAAAACGCTTGATTATCGCACTTATGCCAACGGAAATAACCTACAGTGGCAGGTAAATGATTTTAATTCTCAACAAATTTACTGAAGCCCCTCGCGGGAAGAACTAAAATGTTAAAAAACAAGACAGGTCTATCATTAATCACTGAGAAGTTCTTATATAGTAACACATTCCGCTTCCTAACCAGATATGTGACGTCTCATTGAATGGACTTCTTACCGACAAAACTAAAATCATCCCAAAGATGGCAAGGGTTTCATTAATCTCTAAGAAATTTTATTACACGTCTTCCACATATTTCCATTATCCTGTGCTCGAAATAAACTACAATTATTTGATTAGGATACATATTTTATTTATTTATTTATTTTAAACAACATGATTTACAGAAAAATGGCTATGCTATTCGGTATACAGTACAATAAAACGTGCAGGAAAAACAAGTTGAACCCATAGCCGTTGGCTCATCGCATACCTAACTGAGCAAAAACGCCCGTATCTAGGGATGCTGATATTTAACTTAGCATATAGCGAGCTGGCAGCTATGAAGTTCGGTTATATAATTATTATTGGAGAAAAGTTCAAAACATTCATTCTTGCATGATACAAATACACACACACAAAGAGTTATACCAACATACAAAAAAAATAGTAGTAAGAAATTATTATTAAACCTAACACCAATATATAGTAATACATAAATACAATGAATACATATTTAAAATAAATATACATACTAATATACACATATAATTTAAATTTAAATACCTCTAGTCTTAAACCTTACATATATGTCTATTATATTTATAAATTAAAACAATCTAAGTATTTGCTTTTTATTTATAAATTTTACCTAATCAAATTCTGCTAAATTCCGATTTATCTTAGAGTGGTCCTTTAACAATAAAGCACTTTTTAATGCTTTTTTAAGATCCACCATGTTAACTAAATTTTGCATTGTAATTTCTATATTATTATAAAGCCTTGGAGCTAAGTAGTTAAAGTATCGTTGTGCGAATGAACTTCTCACACGCGGTACCAAGAACTGCCCCGCCCCAGCACTTCTAGTAATTTTTACTTGTTGGTCCATAGGCTGAAGTGTTTGAATTTATGAAATAACATTCGCACTTGCTTTACATACAATTGGCGTACATCAAACACGCAACATTCTAGAAATAACTGTATAGAGGGATATCTAGGGGGCTTTTTATTTATAACCCGTAGGATCAACTTTTGATCTTTGATTAAAGGTTCAATCACTTGCTTGGTGCATCCACCCCAAGCAATCGTTCCATGTATCAAGAGGCTCTGAAAAATTGCCATGTAAACCGATTTCAGTAGGTTTTTTGGCAGTACAGTTCGTAATTCACGAAAAACATAACCGAGTTTCCTGGTTTTTGCTGTAAGCATATTGACGTGGTTCCTCCAGCTCAATGTCTCATCTACAGTTACTCCGAGATATTTTATCTCATCCACCTTTTCAACTGGTCGGCATATACAACTTAATTTATCGCACACATTTAAATGTAATTTTAATATATTCATACCGCAATGTGCGTGATTTAGCTTTAAATTAATTGTTATATATTTTGTTTTTGAGGAGTTAATTGTCAGGATGTGACGGTCTACCCATTTTTTTGCTTTGTCTAAATTGATTTGTGTTTGCTTATAAGTATCATCCCATTGTTGTGTGGATGTTAGCAAGACTGAGTCGTCAGCGAACGCAACAATTTTACCATTCACAGAAAGACTCAAAAGACTCCCTTATGGAACTCCAAATGGGATACAAAGTGGATAGCTTTGCGTCCCGTTTATTGATGTGACTTGAGTTCTTTTGGTAAGAACTTCCGAAGCTTTGGAACCACCGGAGTGGTATACCCTTAATTCCATATGTAACCAATTTTTTACACAGTATTCTATGGGATACGGTATTGAAAGCTTTCGATAGGTCGAGAAACGTTGCTAAAACTTTATTTCCGTTGTCCAAGTTTTCGACAACATATTGGGTGAATGTATTCATGGCTTCTGTCGTTCCCGAACATTTCGAAATCCGAATTGGTTGTGAGAAAGTAGGGTGTGGTTCTCTAGAAAGGTAACTATTCTGCACTTAAAAATTCTTTCCAAAATCTTAGAAACCGAGTTTAGTACACAAAATAGGACGATAGTTGCCGATTTCGCTTTCATCACCACTTTTGTAGATGGGTGTCACTTTTGCAAATTTTAATATTTTAGGAAAGACACCATTTACAAAACTATTATTAATTAGGTAAGCGCTGGGTTTGGCGATGAATTCGTTCGTTTTTTTAAATTTTGGTTTATATGCCATCGTTACCTGGCGCGCAGTGATTTTTGAGAGATTTTATGGTTTTTGTGACTTTTTATTTATTTGTGCAGCTAAGATGAAAACTTTCGCTAGTTTTTGGTTCATTACTTATAGATTTACTTAATGTACTTTCAGATAATTTAAGGCTATTCAGTATAAAATCCGCATAAGTTTTCTCGATGTTCGTAAGATATTGGTTGAAATGCTCTAAGATTATATCTATATCAATATCTGTTGTTTTCACGTCATCTTTTACTTTTATATTTTTTATTTTCACCAGTTGACCAGTCCCAAATGCTATGTTTTTAACAATGTTCCATGGTTACCTCATATCTCTATTGGCGTCGTTGATTTGTTCACGGTAGTATACCTACTTTTAGCATTTTGTATTTTTTTTAAATGTATTCGTGTATTTTTTATAATAATATTTCTGTATATTTTATAATAATAATATTATAATAATATATAATGTACTATAATAGCGGTTCAATAATGAAAACTGAGTATATGTACCGAACTAGAAAATCTTATTTTTCCAACTTTGTGATATGTCGATGAAATTCATCTGCATCCCGCAAAAGGAAGTAATTCTTTATAAATTAACAAATTATTAATCTTGGACAATATTTAAATACCGAAATTACAATGCGCGACATAGCTCTTCCGAGAGTAACTGTCTGCATACTTGTTTTTATGGCAAACAGTTACGCTGTACCACCTCCCTCGTTTCATTTTGCCCCGAACGATTGCCCCGTCTCAAGCGCAAACTGGCCTACTGTATTCTTATATTATGCTGTGGTTCTACCGATAAACCAGGCCTATTTTGCCAATAGATTCCATGGATAATGAGTTAAAAATAATCAATAGACTGTTTTGATTATTGATTTTCTATTCAAGATAGAATAGAAAATCATGGCGTTTATGGCAAAATCTATAATAATTTTTCAATCATTGATCGTAAGCACTTTCTAGAAATATTAGCATTTTGCTTTTCAGTCAAATGAAGTGGTATCCAACGGAAAATTAACTTTCTGACGTTGTGCTCAACGTTCAGAATTGTAGATTTATATTGCAGTCACTCCAGAGGGCTGACTTTAGAATCTATAGACAAAATGTCGTATAAGATATGACTTTGTTGAATTCTGCTCATTATAGTGCACATATAGAGCGCATGTATTGGTAGGCGTAGATCGGCGACATTTTCTGATCTGATGTTTTACTTATGTTTTGGTCTACACCTGGATTGTAGGGGCTAATGGCTCTTGTACATTTGGATGTTTCATTATGTAAGTTAAAAAATAAAATGTATTTTTTTCCGAATTTGCTTACGCCACGAGTCTCAGTGATGTAAAACATGTATGTGCCAAATTTCAAGGAGATTGGATAATACTGAGAGGTTGCACACTTTGGCCAATTTTGTAAAAGTAGGCAAAAATTACAGTTTTTTAATTTTAATTACTTTTATTTAAAAAACTAGACATCCTAAACTTAAAATATTATTAAAACTAGATACTAAGATTAATAGGTAATATAAAAAGGCAAAACATCTGTTATATTAATCGAATTTGAACAATGCAATCCCTTCTTTTATTCGCTTGGTAACGACTTGTAAGACATCTGTTCAACAGGGCCAGACAACAGGTAAGCGAAGCAAATCTTAGGCCAGGCACTAACATTGCAATTCTATCTTCCAAAGTATTGACACTCCCATAAGCAACTGAGGACATCAGTTTACTATCCCAATACAAGACGAAATAAGGATTTTGAAAGAGTGACTCATCGATTTTCTTTGCCATTTTATTTCTATTGATCGCCTAAGCTCGGTAAACGGTAGCTAGAGATAAGGAATTTCTTGAAACATCGCGTCATGGCGAATGCTTTGTGCAGTTGCTATAAATGAGGTACTCGTAATGGCTTGTCAAATAGCGAGCTTGTCTCGATTCAAAGTATACGCGAGTGTCTGATCAAGAGGTTTTAATCTAGGGCTTGAACATATTTTTTTTTGTGCAGTGCACATCTTACGATTTTACCTTATGCAATAGCGTGGTTGGCACATATTCATTAAAGCACTGCCTACCAGTCGCGAAACCTTGCTACATATTCATTTTTTAATATAATTTCACAAGATTCGCGCGCTCGTCCATTCGCGGTGTCATACCGTCATGCCAGGCGCCCGCGGGACGGCTCTGGATAAGTCACACAAGATAAAAAAAAGATGGCGAAAAAGCGATGGTTCTGTTAGTCTCTATAGAGATTTAATAAAATTATTATTTAATTAATCTCAGAGTTAAAGAGTTAAATAACGATCTAAATAAACGAATTGGAAAGTATTCAAATTTACATTTTTTTTACTAAATTTCGTCGAAAAACCACTGGGTTAATTTACTGCGTAGTTCTTATTTTTTGCTGAAAATTTTAATGAATTTTACTGGAAAAACAAGTAAATAAATAAAAAAAATAAAAAACACGACTGCCGTTACAGAAAGTGAACTATTGTATTTATAATTAGTTAAGGTATTTTATGTAATATTTGTGGTTTATGTATTTACCCATATGGATAGATGTATATTTCCAGAATGTACCCAATCATACTATTCATTTGACACTAAACACGACATATTTATGAAAATTTATTGAGATTTGAACATATACACAAGTATTTTTTGATATTTGGACAATGTAGGTACCCTATGATACTCGGGATGACAACGATTCAAGTGGATTATAATCAGGGTTTCATCATTAATACATACCGGTTTTTCTTCGAGTACAATTGAGTAGTATTATAATTTTCAAAAATGTTCGACCGGAATAAATTCGTTATTAAAGAACTAAAAACAGTTATTTAAAAAACGGTTATATATTGTAGAGTGTAATAATTAAACACTTTGTATAATTTATTTTGCTAAATAAATATTCCAAATATTTCTCTTCATTACTAGGCCTACCGGATCTATTCCTGACGGCCGCGAAGAGGTAGAAGGAAAAAAAACTGAACTGTCAAATGATGAATGTCAATATGGGCCACTTAACACGGCGATTTATATTAAAGACGCTGATTTCTCCTTATATAAGAGAAAGGGGTCGCGGCACGTAACCTATGTCACTCGGGAGGTAAAAAGGATTCTAGCAATACGACACGAATAAAGAAACGGAAAACATACATGGATGAATCCTAAACCCATAACACTCCTTTTGGGCAGTCGTGTAATAATGAATTTCGATTTATTAACTTATGGACCTATAAATCATAAAATTACACTACACACTAAAGACACTAATTACACACTAAAGACACTATCAAATTGACACTATCTTGTTTTAAAACCCGGAATTTGAAAATAGTGTCAGAATTTGACACGTTTTTATCGATATTTATATCTATTTGTTACGAAAGATTATTAAATAAAACTTTAGTCACATGAAACATAGACCTGTATCTAACTATTGATTCGATGTGTAATTTATAGTGGTACGCCGCCTTAAGCAAGAGCTCTCAATACCAGGAAAATATATATAGGGCCCAAGTTTTTCCGGTTACGCTATTGGGCCATCACGCTTTACAGCGAAGACTCCAAGAGTAACGAGAGTGTTGCTCAATCTGGAAAATAGATACAAATAGAGCACCACTAAAAGCGGTACGCCGCCGCCGAGAGGGTCGCGGGCTGGTGTCGAGGAGTACGTCAGAGGCGGCGGGGGGGGGGGGGAGTGGGGAAGGGATGTCGGGAATCTCGGGCTGACGCTTTGTCACCCGATTAGGGGGCGTTTTATTCATTCCGCTTGCTGAAACGGGCCCCTCCCACGCCCCCCGCCCCCTCCTTCTTCCCCCATACTTCAGACCCCGGCGCGGCGCGCAACGGATACGGCCGCCCGTATCACGGCTTTGTAATGTCAACGCGAGGCCTGTTTCGATTAAGCCGCCTTGGAATGCTCAAGTTTCTCTAGAAAAGTAGGCAAATGGCACTACGGCCGATAGGGGAACACAGGCGTTACTTATACTATTCTTATACATACCGTATGTATAAAAATGCATGTAAATGCATGAATGATATGCATTAAATGTTGAAATGTTAATATGGTGGGTGGAGCATACAGAACCCTTGGTTTCGTACTGAGGGTTTTTAAATCATTTAAAAGTATCAAATCACGATATATGCTGTAAGATGATATATGCTCCAATATCGGGTCCACATATATGCCATATACAACAACCGAATCGAGCGCACACAGAAGATATTTTTACTATACTTTAATTTTCGTTTCGACATACGAATAGTGATGGGCACGAGACGAGACCAGACTTAGTCTCGTGAAATCGATTGTCATTCGAGAGATGGAATGTACAATCTTACTTTGGACAAACGGAGATACAACACATCAAGGCGGTTAATAACGTTTAAACAGAACATCGATGATCGGCAAACACATCTTGGATAACGAACGAACCACTAGGTGCAGTTTCAAAACCCCATTGTGCTCCCAAAATCCCAGTCAAAGCCCAATTCTATTGCAGCAAATAGAAATAAGAAGAACCCCAAATTTTACTATAGACTATTTTAGTATACACATATACACTTTATACCATAACTATAACGATATACACTTTGGAGCTGTTATCTGCAAAGGGCGAACCCGACACCTCGGGCTGTTATAACTATATAGATCGTTCTTTCAACCGTGAGATGATTATACAGAGTGGACAATACAGTCCACAGTCTAGCTCCGCCAACATGCCCGTAAGGAATGTGAAACCAGCGGGCCAACCTCACGCCCTTGCTAACAGATTTGACCGAATGTCTCCATTCTCCGGTCTGCTCACGGTTTCGAGGTCGCTTGCGCGGCCTTTACCTGACGTCAGCGGTTATTCAGTATGAATATTTTGCGGACCGCGACGCCCTTTGCCCATCATGGCCACTCGGGATCGAATGGCCGACGAATCAGTTCAAGGGTTGAAGACGTCAGTTCGACAACTCCGCTGTCATAGGAAACATACTTCTCCATGCCCTTCTGGTTATTCGCCAGCTGGGCATTCAACACCTAGTAAACCGGATGGTGCACCAACTGCCCAGTTCCGCCCGAGGAACTCCCCCGAATCCACGATCGTCTGATCCCAACCGCCTCTGACTGAAGGATTATAGACGTGGCAGAAGCTCACAGCGGCCCTGATAGGGTAAGCCCCTCTTCGAGGGGGCTACCGGATAGGACTTGAACCGTGAGTTAGGCAGGCCAGATGAAATAGATTTTTGGCCAACACCAATCTGCACGGAATCATTAGGAACCAATTACGATATCCAGCGAGTTTTGTATGCACGGCGGAAATTCAAAAATTGCTGCGTACCGCTTACCCGCAGAATGTCAGCTGACATCATATTAGTCCGCTATGGACAACGGTAATTGCGACCATGCTGAAACGTCGGGTAGGTACCACCATTTGCGGAAATTTCAGGATCCAAAAAAATCAGCCACCCCCCCCCCCCCAATTTGATTTCCTAGACAAAAAATGTTGTTAAATCTGTCCTCCAGAAAATTTCTCCACAAATAGATAAGTGGGTATTAAATGTTGTTCAAGAAAAAGGCAACTAACTGGTTGAAGTAGCTGTTATGTTTGCCTTTTGCCGTTTTTAATTTAGAAACTAAAGCTTTCAGGTCTTTTAATTTAAACGGTGTAATACGTCCGCGTTGATATTACAAAGCCTTCTTACAAAGGCTTTCCACTGCAATGTTCGTAACATTATTGCAGCGGAAAACGCATCACTGAAAATGCAACAATGAAAATGCGAGAAATGAAAGACTTCCAACAAATAAACGTATTAATCTTAATCTTAATATATATAAATTACGTGTCACGTTGTTTGTCCGCGATGGACTCCTAAACTACTTAACCGATTTGAATCAAATTTGCACACAATGTGCAGTTTGATCCAACTTGAAAGATAGGATAGCTTACGTCTTAATTTATAGTCGCGATATTATTTTATTGCAATGTCTATTATTTGACATTCGCAATTATCTGTTAGTTCCAAACGATTTTAACAGATGGCGTTATCTATTGAGTAATCCATAGATGGCGCTGCTATGTTAAACCTACAAACGTCATAGTCGGCCAAGCGTTATTCTAAATTCAAAATATTGTGAAGGTAATACAGTGAAATTATTCCTGCTTTTTAATTATTTGTGCTTCATTGTTCAAAACTCTTTAATTAAAATATATACATGTAAGTATTATCACATAGTTATAAAAGTGGAATAACTGCAGTATAGGAACCTCTCTCCAATTTTTTTCATTTTAATGCTAAATCTGGAAGAAAATTGTGTCGATCGCTATAAATAAGCGAGATATAGGCATTCAAAGTTTAAATTTTAAAAACAGGCCAAAATAATATAATATAAAAATGGATGTTGGTATATCTGTATGCCCGTCTGTCCGAGTTTAATAGACTCCGAAACCGTTTGACCGATCACCATGAAAGTTGGCATATATATGTATTTTTTCATGGTTAAGGTTTTTATATATATCCGCTTTGTTGCAACTTTCAACTAGACGGCGCTGCAGTACACCAACTTCTATACTGCTCAACCGATCGCCATGAAAATTGGTATACATTGGTATTTGAGAACAGATATAACACGGGCAACGCCGGGTAATACCACTCGTGGAATATATTGATCTGAAATTTAAGATAAATATAATTGATATTTTATGACATAAAAAAATTGGCACATCAAGTAATATTAATGTGCTAGAAGTGCTCGATCATTTATAACGTATATCCAATAAAAACTCAGAAATGAAGACTATTTCTTTACACTTTGAGGATAATTGAGCATACGTTATATCTCTAAACGTAGCAACTGGCACAGAAATATGCTTTTGAAGAAGTAGCTACCTGCACGATAGCGGAAGTTCTTTAATTACGTACTTGCCTTATTTTTTACACGACTACCCAAATGGAGTTTTATGTCCTTACGATTCACTTATGTATGTTTTTCATTTCTTTATTCCACCATAACTTTTCGCTTGAACCGATTTAGAAGTGTGTCGTATTGTTTGAATCGTTTTGTCCCCCCAAATGTCACTGGGTACGTGCCGAGACCCCCTGCTCTCATATATTAGAGTCTTTAATATAAATTGCCGTGTTACGCTTGTGGCCGTCAGGAATAGATCCGGTAGGCCTAGTATAGAAAGCAAAATATTTGGAACATAATTTTTGCAAAATAAATTATACAAAGTGTTTAATTATTACACTCCACAAAATAATACCGCTTTTTAAATAACTGTTTTTGTTTCTTACGAATTTATTCCCGTCCAACATTTTGGAAAATTATAAAACTACGCAATTGTACTCGAAAAAAATCCAGTATGTATTAATTACGAAGCCCTGATTTTTATTCTACCATAACTGCTAAACGCTTGAGCCGATTTAGCAGTGCGTGATATTGTTAGAATCGTTAGGTCACCCCGAGTGTAAAAGGGTACCTAAACTATTCAAATGTTAAAAAATACTTTCACAATATCCAAATGTCAATAAATTAACATAAATATATTGAGTTTAGTGTCAAATGATTAATATTCAATCCATATATTTAGCTTGGGTTGTTTCGTTATCCTGGTGTCGCTAAAAATGTGAATCGACCACTCAGGCTAATTGAACAAAGATGTTTAATAATAATCTAGTAACTTTATCACGGACAAGAACCGAAAGTGGATATACGATATTTGACCTTCGTTTGGTAGGTAGATTATATTCCAACATTCGGGAATATTGCCAAGGTAAACAATGTGCGTATTTATTTTTCAAAATGTAATTATAAAGGCTGAGAATGGTCTACATAAGGTTTAATTATATATTTGGGCTATTGCGCTGTTTATTCAACCAGACTATTAAAATGTGTTTTTTGTGGCACCTGTACAATAACAAAAAACTACGAAGGTTTGTCATGGGGAGGGATGATAATATATCTTGTTTCACTTGCATAATTAGTTGTATGTTTTCATGTTAGTTTCCTCATTGCCAGTTTTCATTTTTGATCCAACATTCTCTACAATGAAAAGGGCTACAATTGACATAAGAAGAATCATTATATTGCGAGGAAATTATTAACCAGTGAAAATTTCAAGTGGTTTAATTGTCATGGGAGATACATAACTGACAAGTCATCGATTGATTGAGCATCATATGCATTACTTCTTAATCCGAAACAAATTTGAAATCTACTGAATTAGATTGTTTTGATAATTATGACTTTCAGACTATCACATTATTATTTTGATAGTTATAGTAATAGACAATATGCTCATTGATCAGAAATTTTCAGTATTACATTATTTTCTAATTGTCAGTGATTTTTCCACCGGTTATAAATTACTAAAATTATTTTAAATAGTCACAACTATCACGATAATTAATATTTCTTAATTAATTACATTACTTATAATATTAGACGCAATGACGCATCGTGGTGCAGGAATGCCCACCTACTGGAGTAGAACTAAATTGTATTGAATTGTACACCCACATTCATCTCATCCCATAATTGCTTTAAAATGCAATAGATATTACATCAATTTTCTAGCTGTTCTTTCAGATTAGCTACAAATAAAATGATTAAAATCAAGAAAATTATAATTAATAATATTAAAATATATCTTCGACGACGTCGCAATTAATAGCTTCTAAAATCGTATTTTAACTGCAAGTCAGCATTGCAATAGTATATAAACTCCACGGGTGCCAATAAATCATTGTAATCGTCATCTGCGCTTCCTTTCAAGGGCTACAGTAAACAATTTAACGACATAATAAAACCAACGCGATCAGAAAATAAAAATAGCATGTACTCACGTGGGCAGTTTCTCTCGTCACTCCCATCTTGACAGTCCAGGATGCGGTCACATTTCTTGCTGAGCGGCACGCAGCGGGACACATCACACACCATCTCGTCTTCCGGACATTCTACAATAACAAAAACAGCATATTATTTACCTAAATTAGACCAGCAAGAGAAATTCTATATTTTAGAACCTATTTAAAAATCGAAATCGATTATTGAACCGACTTTTGCTATGTGCTTAATTAATTGCCGACGATGATTTGCCGAGTGAAATCGTCGGCCATAACAAAGGTGAATTGGTCAAGATTTAAAGAACACGATAGCTATACAATGCTATTTATGAAATGTTGAAATGATTACAATTTTTTTCAATGGAACCGATGCAAGATTTACTGGAGGGAAGAACGATAACTAAAAAAGAATATAATGTATGCTACTAAGACAGATATTCGGCAGTAAGTCAAAAGGTAGAATAACTCACAGAAATAAGACATTTAATATTCGATAGCATTATGGCTGAAGAATGGGAAGATATAGCAAAGGATACTAAATAAAACTTTACAAGAAAGGTAGAGAAATCAGTGATCTGGATGAAAGTAAATCTGAAGACAGTGATATTCAACAAAATAGTGGTAGAGACTAAGAAAGCAAAACATTACTCGGTTCTTTCTCCCGCTAATTTTGAACTCACCCACGTTCTAAAATTGGCTTCAGGTGGTTTAATACCGGTGGAGTATTCTCATATTCCCACTGTTCCTTTATAACCTGCTAATATCCTCTTTCTCATATCTCTACCGTTCTTGGAGTCTTTACTGTTCCTCTTCCTATGTGTCCCTGGTAGATACAGTGAACCGGGCCAGGATTACTGAAGTGATCATATCTAACATATTCTAAAAAAACGTAGACAACCAAAAAAATATTTGAGCCACAAACACAAACCATTATTGTGAGGCTGAAATATAGAGATTTAAATAGAGATAGACTTTCGAATTAATAATCGGTCGCCAGGTTCGTCAGATCGATCTAAGTAGTGGGTCCTTACCTATGTAATTGGTGTTTTTCACACTTGCCACTTTGAACTTAGATAACCTGGGTTTCAGTTGGAATTTCAAATTCAAGACCATGTTATTCTTTTTTAAGGAGCAGCTGTTTATTTGTCTTTCCAACGTTTGTTTTTGATAAAATATTTTCGTTTGTGCAACCATGGTAAAGTTGAAAATTTGCATTATTTTCAAATATGAGATCCTGTGCCAGTGTTTTCTATTACAGCTTCTTGCAGTCTGGCTATACAGTTACCGTAAATGTGTACTGTTAGGAACTGCAAAAAATGATGGAGAAGCTCGTGATTAAATATCCAAGCCTGGTCTATCGCTCATATCCACTGCTTCTGCATGTCAACGTATAACCACAGAGTAGGTACACTGCAAACAGTCGCAAAGTTGCAGGAGTCGCGGCTGGAGACTTGCTCACCCACCGTACTTGCCAGACCTTGCTCCAATATTTTTTTTCAGAGTTTAGATAATTTTTTACAAGGGAAAAAATCAACTTAATCAAATAGTCAGCCAAAAAGTCTTCAAAGATTTCATTGGTTCCTGTCTACGAGAGTTTTACAGCAGAGGAATTAGGCAACTTCCATTAAAATGACAAATCTGCATAGATCATTGGGTTCAATATTTCTATTAATTAAATCAATTTTTTTTTCATACAAAATTTTTGGCCCATTTTTTTTTTATAGAACAGAAATTTCAAAGGTGTTTTAAGGACCCAATATACTAATTTTCACGACTATTTTACGCTACGTTTTATGTATCATCGCTAATCGCACATCAGAAACTGTAATTTGAACAAGGCTAACTTTTTTCAAATTTAGGTTTTTATTTCTAAAGCTTTAAAATAACGTAACAAATGTAATATTCGTCAAACAATTATGAGGATATGATACCAGAAAGAGAGGAATAATTCCATTTACTATTTTTCTGTTTCGAGCGGCATTAATAGTAAAGATGGCACTTTAACAATCGTACAGCCATTTTCCAACACATTAGTACGAGAAATTTCGTACTGTGTTTCAATAAGGACGGATCATTGTTCGGTGATGTTATCCTTTCCCTCGCCCTTCGCAAGCTGCCACGTATATCGGTGAAATGAGATAGCATTCTTTTATTTGTTTCTTTTGACCCATTTTTTTATTCAAAGCATACTATAAGTATAACATCGCGTCGGTTTATTGCTAGAAGACAATTTTGCAATGTGTTTTTTTTTCAAAGTCATTTTAGGTCTATTTAAGTGTATTATATATGTAAAATAAGTCATTAAACGTAAAATGCCTCAAAGTAGGGCTTTTTAGACATATTAAAAATCATTATGTCGTAAAAATCTTAATTTTAACCAAGAAGAAAGCCGAGCAAGTCAGATTTATCAAATATAGTAAAATGTAACTAAATGACTTGCACCAAACCGACGATTTATTTATTTATTTATTTTGGTACATAGGATTAGGTATACAGTTCATTCATAGGTCATGTAATCTAATAATAATTATATAAATTATTTAATAATTAATATAGGGAGGTTTAACACATCTTACATGACCTTTACTGCCAATAGCACATCTAACTAGGCGACAATTTGGCCCGTCTCTAGATGTGCATATTTTTATGCAATTTTAAGAAATGAAGTGTTTTTTTTTAAATAAATTATTTGGACCCACCACCTGTATATACACATAAATATACAATTTTATAAAAAATATAGCTATGTAATAAATATATACATTTATAGTTGTAATTTAATAAAATTTAATTAAGAAAAACAGATAAGTGATACTAAATAAATTGTCGTGCGTTGCAAAGAAGTTGATCAGATTTTACATATCCCTTGTTAAGTAGCCATCTATTAAGGTTTGCTTTAAATATTTTTATGTTAGGATAATTTTTCATGTCTTCACTAAGGGAATTATATAATTTTGGGGCTATGTAGAATATATGTCTCTGGGCAAATGTTGTCCTGACTGACGGAATTATATAATTGATACTCGCGGACATTCTTGTGTTCAGATTGTTTTGAGTCGGGCGTGGTCATCTCTAGATTTGTAGAATGCAAGAAGCGCTTGCTTAATGAATAACTGTTTAGCTGATAGCACATGGGATTGGGAAAATAACAAGGCAGATGGATGACGCCGGTTTTTCCTGTGAATTACTCTCAATAATAATTTCTGCGCTTTTGTCAATCTATCTAGATTATCATTAGTAGTAGCGCCCCATGCCGCGACTCCGTAGGACAAAATACTCTGACACAAGGCCATGTATACCATTCTTATGGTTGTTTTGGACAGAATGTTGCGCAGCCGAAGAAATACATAAACCAGCTTTCTAATTCTCGAACTCAAATTTGCAATCTGATTTTCCCAACATAGCTTCTCATCTACCGTTATGCCTAAGTAGGAGACTGTTGCAGATTTGCTTAATTTAGTACATACACATCTATTCTTATCCAAGCATTTGTCGGTATGAATGGCAAGTGTTTGGTTGAGAACCTGGCTGGGATTTCCCCGCAAGCTGAAAGTGATAAATTTTGATTTCGCAGCATTTAGCGTTAAAATATGGTTGTCGATCCAAGTTTTAGCCAGTTCCAAGTTACTTTGAGCTTTGAAGAATGTATCATTCCAATTATTAGTCGCAGTAAGAAGGACAGTGTCGTCCGCGAAGGATACAATTCAACCATTAACAGGTAATTCGCACAATTCGTTGATGTAGATTAAAAAGAGAATTGGACCCAAAACACTACCTTGAGGGACACCGAATGACACGTTAGTCGCTTCGCTTATTTGTCTACCAATTACTGTGCTCTGAGTCCTCCCGTCTAGGTAACTCCGAACCCATTTTAAGGCCACCCCATCGATTCCGTAGTCAGTTAGTTTTTTTTCGAGGATTACATGGGAAACTGTGTCAAAAGCCTTTGACAGGTCAAGGAAAGTGGCAATTACCTTTTTCCTTTGTCTATGTTTTCCACTATATATTGTATGACAGCATTGATGGCCTCACTGGTTCCCCGACCCTGTCTAAAGCCATACTGATTATTAGATAGCAGCTTCTGTGTCTCTAGATATTGTGTTAGTCTATGTTTGAATATTTTTTCGTACACTTTAGAAACCACACTGAGGAGCAGTGGCGGGGCTAGGCGTCGGCGACGTCGGCCGACCGCCGACGGCCTCGCACCTGAGGGGACCTCGCAAAAGCTTCCGCTGAGAGAAGCTTCTCAAAGTTAAAATTGATTAAGACCTACTTGAGAAGCACGATGACCCAAGAGAGACTATCTGCTTTATCAATTCTATCAATTGAAGCTGAAATAGCGGCTAGTATTAGCTATGACATAACCTGAAAAAGTTCAGTGAGGCCAAAAGCCTATTTTAATTTCTATTTGTGTAATTTTTAACATCATTTGATTAGCAATAAAACTCGTTTACTCAAACATTAGTTTCACTATAATTCGGCTCATGTAATCTAAAGTTTTCTTTTTGACTGGGGAATAAAATAGGGCCTCGCGAACCTAATTTCGCCGACGTCCAAGTGTGGTCTAGCGCCGCCACTGCTGAGGAGGGAGATAGGGCGATAATTTCCTATATCTTCTTTTTTACCACTTTTAAATATTGGTTTTATTATCGCTTTTTTTAGCCATGTTGGAAATATACCAGTCAAGAAACTGAGGTTTATTAGATGAGCAAGGGGCTCGGATAATGTTTCTGCAGATTGTTTGATTATCTTTGCCTGGATCCCATCTTTTCCTGGAGCACAGTCGTCTCTGATACTTTTTATAGTCTTTAAGACCTCTTCTTTATTCGTTTGCAATAATTCGAATTTTTCATTTAATTTCGGTTGCTTATGCATTGATAAGGCTAGCTCCCTCTCAGTCATACCCTTTTTATGCAGTATAGAGTTAGCTAGGTCTTGTCCTATACCAGTGAAGTAGTCATTAATGTAATTCTATATATCGTTGGAGTGTAAGTCCATTTTTTTAAATTCCTTATGTATATACATCTCTTTTATATCTGAGCTATTATTTCTGTTGTTCACTAACCCTTTGATAATTTCCCAAGTTTTTTTTTGTCCCCATTTACTCTATCTATTTTGTTTCTATAATACTTATCTCTAGTTTTTGTTATAAGTTTTTTACATATATTTCTATACCTTTTGTAGTACATTAAGAGTTGAATATCATTAGGGCATACGATGTAACTTCTTTGTATTCTATTTGTGTAAACCTAATAATATATTCAAGCGACTCAAGTTTTAATAATCGACCTGTACTACCTGATTATTGTAGTAAAGTAAAAATCGCGCAAAGAAACCTAAAAACCTAAAAAACAGCGCAATGAAACGTAAAAATGAAAATTAATATCACTTCCTTATGCAGGCATATGAAATGTCTTATTCCTAATTCCAATTCCTAATAATTATAGAATGCAAGTCTGCGATAACTCGAGAACCATTGGATTGATTTCCATCGGGTTTTTTCTATATGTATATTTCTTATTCCCATCAATTAAAAGACTATCCGAGATCAAAATCGCTTGAAAAGATTCCAATATAGGAGTATATTACGAAATGTCAGACGAGTCGGAGAAAAAGTACCAATTCCAAAATTTTAAAGTTGAACATCTCAAGACCTAAGGCAATGATATTTTTTTTTTATTTTATATATATTTTTTGACAATTATCTGTGTTCCCTAACCTTCGAGTTATAAGCAGAAAGTAATTAAATAGAGGTAAAAACATATAAAGCAATTGTAATAAAACTGCTAGAGCATAAAAAACCCTAGCGGTGTGTATAAAATATCTATAGGTGAAAAGTTATATTTAAGTAGGTCTACCGATTGACGTGTATAGCAATAATATATTTTGCGTTTCTAAAATTATAAAGTTTCAAAAATTACTGAAAACGTGAAACTTTGTAGGAATTGCGGATTTTTACCGGTTTGAAGAATATTCTTTAAGAAATAATAACGAAAATCCCAGATTGTAGTAAGAAATAAAATTGTAAGTAAGTTACATTTTGTACTTACGAATTTAAGTGGAAATATAGCAGCAGCTTTTCATGGTCACTTCCGGACCACGGTCAGAAACAACAGTTTAATAAAAGCTATATTTTCCCGTATAGGGCATAAGTATGAATGAAAAGTAGTATTTAAGTAGGTCTAAAGATTGGTGCATATTACAAAAAAAATATTATTCAGTGTCTCTTAAATTATAAACTGTGAAAAATAATGTTGCCAGCTATATGTAGCATGTTCGCGTGTCGGTTCTGTCACAAATGTTTACCTCCTTGCTCCTGCTGCCCCGACAAAAAATGTTACAAAGAAAATAAGCTCTTTGATAACCGGTCATTAACCATGAATACCAGGGAAGAAGTCATCTTCTATACCTTCTTAGAGAAATATAATAAAATGCATCAATACTGATAACTGATCTGTGATATGTGTGCTCAGAAATTCGTGCTTTGCTTTTCATGCTCAAAAGCGGTAGGTACCTTATATTAAAATATACATCTCACCGTAACTTATTTCCCCACTTATATACTTCACATATATAGGAATATCAGAAGATATATAAGTATATCAGAGGATATCAAAGGTGTATACGATACAATACAATACAATATAATTTAGTTCTGCTCCAGTAGGTAGGCTTTCTACACTTGGATGCGTCTTTGCCTCTAAAATTTTAACTAATGTAATTAATTAAAGAACTATCGTGATATAGTTGTGGAATTATAAATTAATTTTAGTAGATTATAATTGTTTGAAAAACATTGATAAATAGAAAATAATCTAATAATCAAAATTGCCTATCAAAAAATGAGCTCAATGTCTGTGCTCAATGTCATAATTATCAAGGCAATAATATGATGGTCATGAAAATAGATAAGCGTATACTAAAAATATATAAATTCAAATTAATTGTCAAATCTAGCAATATAGCCATGGTCGATAAAAATAAAAATTAAAATTATGCTCTTTGGCAAAGTTGATTATCATGAATTTCCGTTATTTTACATTAGGAGTCTCTTGGAATAAGAATTCAGCAATTTCCAAATTTTTTAGGTCATAGGTATAGTGGATACTTGACTAGGCGATTAAATAAGATTTTTTTGAATTGGTTCTCTCCAAAACTTCTTATTATAATACAGGTAGGTATATCAGAGAGCAAGGCAGTGGCCTCGCCTTGTTTAAAATCTAATTTATTTGTTGTGCAACGTGCAATGAGCAGCAACAGCAGAAAAATAATAAACACACCAAAAAAATTATAACACATAGAGAGTGAAGCCATCTTGGAATAAACGTAACTTTCTATTGGTAAAAGAATTTTCAAAATCGGTCTAGTAAATCCAGAGATTACTTCCTACAACCTCGCAACGTCTTTATAATATTAGTATAAATAAAAGTAATTTTCTGGACTTTTCAGAATAACGTAAATTCTTAAAAAAAACGATTTGTCCGCCAAGCGCCATCTGCAGTTAGCCAGGATGACAACCAGAGTGGCGGGATACGACTGTACATTTTATATTATCTAACGAAATGCGGACTTCAGATCACAGATGGCGGTGTCATAAAAAATAAAATACGATCGAAAAATAATATAAACACCTCTTCCATTCTCGTTCTCGTCCTTGGTGGAGCAGTTCTGTTCATCTTCACCGTTGGGACAATCGTACTTTCCATCGCATTGCTGATATTCACAGATGAAAAACTCTGAGTTGTCGCATCTGACTTGGTCGTATGATCCACACATGAGTCTGTTCCTTTGGGACTCCGTCGATTCAGGCTGCGCTTCGGTGGTTACTTCGTGATAGGTAGGTTCGGTCGTGGGATTGTATGGTGGATCCGTTATGGGCTCCGAAGAAACTGATTTGTTAAAAAAATGCAACAAAAAAAAACAAAATCAAATCAATGAATAAAATAATAAATAAACAATAAATTATTGAGTAATAAACAAATTGTGAAATGTTTGATGATGAGGATATGAAATGAATGAATGAATATATGTGTATGCATAATAAAAGAAATAACAACACAAGCACTACATTAGTAGGTAGATATAAGAGCGAACCAAAGCGGACCGAAATAACTTATTTTTTTTTAAAATGCACAAAAGAAGATATCGTTCAAAAAAAGACTTGATATAGTAGCGACAAATATGCGCCTTTTAGGTTTGGGATGGTAAATCACTTATCTTTCAGCAGAAATATTATTTCTGCTGAAAGACCGACGCATGATTATATTTCGACAGGTCAAATATATATCGTATGCAGGCTTTTTAAAGGCGATCGAGCTTACCCAGCATAACCTCGCTTTCATCCAGATAACAAAAATCGACGTAGTCTAAGATTGGGTGTAAAAAAGCATGAGAACATTTGCTTCATCCTTACTGAAAGAAACCCCTGTAACCGATAAAGGCTCTGAAAGTTTATTTAGATATAGGTCAGTTTTCTGAATTGAATTGCTTAAGCCTGCCAAAAAAGGTGAGGAGCAATGAGTATTAAGAAATTTTGAACTTTATTAGTAAACATAATGATTGTTTCATTCATTAACAGGGAAAGAGTAGATGGTATATTGATCAACGAAAGTCAGTGTCGTTTAGCAATCCAAGTAATTTATTTATTATATTTATTTATTTTGGCAATTTACAGAGTATTCAACAAGCTTAACACGAAACGTCGGTGAAATGTAAACCTAATCAAATAATAAAATTAATAAACCCAGAGCAAGCTACGACATGCTCATATTAATTAAATAATTTATTTTCAACAATAAGTTTTACAGAAGAGTGGAGATGCTATTCAGTATACATTACAATAAATCGTGCAGGAAAAACAAGTTAAACCCATAGCCATTGGCTCATCGCAAACCTCACTGAGTAAAATCGCCCGTATCTAGGGATGCTGATATTTCACTTAGGTTATTGCTTTTCAGCGAGCTGATAGGTATAACATTCGGTTATATAAATATTGGAATACAGTTCAAAATATTAACACAAAAAAATATTTCGGTTTTTTATTGAATAGTTTGATGTACATTATCACCCTTTGAAAAAAAATATTTAAGGTGCCAAACCCCCGTAATGACAATAAATGCGCATTTTTTATATTTCCATATCCAATATGCAATATTTTGCACAACGTCATATTTTATGCACTATGTTTTATGTGACGATTTTGGTTACTTTTACAGCCGCTAGAAATCAATGCTTAGTACTTGAAATTCCAACAATGTCGTTATGCTTTTTATAACACTAAAAACTTCCTCGACTCCCTCGACGTTGGATATCGTAACTGAAAATACGTTTATTAGAAAAGCAGATGGATTTTTAAAGAATGCGCACCGTTTTTTAAGGACCTTGTATCGTTACTCTTAAAATAAGTAGCTTAGATCAGCATTTCCTTTAACAATTCAGTTAAGGCAGCCGAATTCATAATATGTCTTCATAATAAAAGCAATAAAAAAGTGCTTGATTTTTAAAGGACCACTCTATGACAAAACGGAATTTAACAGAATTTTTGATTAGGTAAAATTAATAAATAAAAAGCAAATACTTAGTTTTTTAAATTTTTTATTGTTTATAAATATAATAGACGTATATGTGAGGTTTAAGACTAGAGGTATTTCAATTTAATGTATTTGTGTACATTTTGTGTATATCAGTATTGTATATTAGTATGTATATTTATTTTAAATATGTATTTATTGTATTTATGTATTACTATATATTGGTGTTAAGTTTAATAATAATTTTTTACTACTATAACTTTTTTTTGTATGTTGGTATAACACTTTGTCTTGTGTATTTGTATCATGCAAGAATGAATGTTTTAAACTTTATACCAATAATAATTATATAATCAAACGTCATACATGTCAGCTCGCAATATGCTATGTCAAATATCAGCATCCCTAGATACGGGCGTTCTTGCTCAGTTAGGTATGCGATGAGCCAACGGCTATGGGTTCAACTTATTTTTCCTGCACGTTTTATTGTACTGTATACCGAATATCATAGCCATTCGTCTGTAAATCATGTTGTTTAAAATAAATAAATAAATAAATAAATAATAAATATTATGAATTCGGCTGCCATTAAAAGAATACCACTTCTCCAGGTTATGCCTGGTCCAATCTCTAATTTTATATAGGAGGTGGCCGCATGCAGAATAAAAACGAACTATAGTATGTCTTTCTTCGCAATTGCAGAACGGACCGAATATTGACAAAGTGATCAGAGTTTTCGACAGCGAGCGGACGGTTGTGAGCGGAGTCTTTTAGCGGGGGCAATAATGTGTGACCACAGCGAAACGGTCGATTGGAAGTGATAGAAATAGCAACCACGCCACTCAAAACGCTCAAATTCCGAGTGGTTGAATACGCCGTGCGTGATCGGCCGAAATTAACAGCTGTATTAACAGCTGCTATTATTATTAATTGATTTATAAGGATCAATAAATAAGAAGAAAAAATAAAGGTTGGTATAGATAAAAAAAAAATGTTGCTTCGAACCAAATTAATTGGACCAAAACATATCCCGCATAATAAATATAAAATAGTTAGTAATAGTTTTGATGGTATGATCATAAGAAGACCCGTTGCATGAATAATGATGATGATAATGACGACAGTTTTAAAAAACTTTCCTCTATTGATTAATTTTAATACCTTCGTGTTCATCGATACCGGTACATCCGAATTCGTCGGAACCGTCATAACAGTCGGTGTTTCCGTCACAGCGCTTAGATGCATCAATACACTCCCCTGATTGGCACGGTATCTCTGTCTCGGTGCATTTCAACCTCCTGTCAAAGACTTCTGACAGACGCCATATTTCCAAACGAAGTAGTGAGTTTGATGCAGATGCCACCAGTTTGATTCATGAACGTGATATGGAATGTGGATAAAATAAAAATGACATTGGTAAAACTTGAAAAAATAAGAAATATAAAAACCTAGTTAGAGAACCTTCAAACGCAATGTGCCTTTACAACACAATAGAGCCTTTGTCTGTAAAAAAATATGTTTTTATTTATTTATCTACCCTTTTTAAAAGTTAAAATAAAATTGCGCCGTTTAATAGTGACCGTCATAGCTCTTTCTAACAATCTGTTTTCTGGACATATATGTTGTATGTTTAATTTTACTATATAAAACGGTCGATTTTGAAAACAAGTTTATAATATATTTTTGTAATATTGATAATTAATCTTTGTAAATATGTGATAATATGTCGACACCTCATTGCGTTTAGAAATCCTTAAATAGGTACAAAAAATAATCATAATGTGTATTTAATGATTTTATTAAAAAGCCCTGCCATAATAAGCTTTGCAGAATGTGATTAATGAATTCCCAACCAAAAACAAATGAATTCGCCCGCAACCGTGCACATATTACTAATAACAAAATTTATAATTAGTATTAGTAATAGTAGTAGTAAACAGTAGTAATAAACAGTCATCGCAATCTCGCCTTACCGTCAAACTGTTTGAAACTGAATTCTTCATCGGAGACTGTATATGGACCGAGGCGACCAGTATCGCGAATATGCCTCCTCAGCACCTGCTGCATATTATCTGTGTCATAGTTATTGATTGTTTGAAGATCCAGTGTTACTTTGCAGGTAAATTCGTCAGCTGGTCGAGATCTGAAATAGGAAATATTTAATTTAACCTCATATATTTCGATCGTGTCCTGCTGTGCTAATACGAGCACTCTCGCGATCCAATCGCTCTCGCAATCGAACCATTTGGTTTAAATGAACCCTTTTATTTAATCTTTCCCCTTTGAATTTGTCACTTTGCATTCTTAACATCAATTGTATCGCGTATCAAACGCTAAAGAGACAAATTGCAGAAATAGCATCTTTGCTCTCACTCACTGTTTATCAAAAAATCGTTGTGTTTTTCTATAGTTTCCAAATGAAAATATTCATCGCAATAGAATTGTTTATTTCATTTTTTAGGTATCAAATTTGTTTCGTTTTTTATTTCAAGCTTGTTTTAGGTCCCTTTAAAAAAAACAATAGAAAATAATAATTTTCGATATTTGCGTCGATTTTTGCGTTGATATTGACGAAATAAAGTCTTTTAGCATTTTTCCCCCTTTTACATCTAAGGACAAATAAAAGACAGAGACACCAGTAAGGAAACCGAAAGATGATTTACCATATTTCGACAAATAAACCACTATATTACTATTTCGCCAAGACAATTGTGACTTAATCGTTTCCAGAAAGAAAGCAGAAAGCAAGAAATATAATTAACCTCAATATAACTGTATAAGATTATAACATTATTCCAAGTCAGTATAAATCAATAATCAATCAACAATTAACTTACAAGTTCTAAAAGAAAAATATTTTTATAAAAGATCACCTCACTTTTTAAGGTAAATTTTTGAAATTTGGAAAATAGTGTTTCAATTTTTGACAGAATGTAAAGTCGAATGCACGAGTTTCTGTAGTCTCTGATTTTAGTAGCGGGAGGAAGCGAATAAACGGTTGTTTCCTTTTTTTTATTGAATAGATAGCGATAGCAGAATGTTAAAAATGACGTTTAAAACGACTCTTACATCTTGAATACTCACTTCTGACATTCTCTATTCATAATATATTTATACTCTTTCTTCAACTTCGTCTACTTCATCTTAAATATTAATAGCACCATAATCAATCCCAGTTATAACCTACTTCTATACCTACTCAATCATTCACATTAGCAGGTCATCCAATGATTCAATAATTAATTATAATATTTCTGTTAACTCACTGTATCCTGACGAGTGTAGCTTTTTGTTCCCCTGGTTGACTTTCATACAGATTATTGACAGCTTCGGCCAAAGCTCTTGATAACTCTCTGAACGGCTGTGAATCACGGTTGGAAAATTCATTCTTGTACGGCTCGTTAACGATGAATGAAATCCGAATGGTTACTAAAATAATTAAAAAGAACAATTAAACTTAAAAGTTACAGCAAGACAACAATAAAAGGATTAATTGATTAGGAAACGCATAATAATAATAAAAAATATATAATAAATGTATTAAAAAAAACGGGGCCGTCACGCTGAATCGTGTTGTGGCCGATATCGGCCAATTGGGGCTCTAGGGGTTAAACCCCTTTTTAACACTTTAAGGGTGGATTTTCAAAAAAATACGAAACACATATATGTTTAGATGTTTATTAGAGTAATCCTACAAAGATCATCTAATATCGTTTTTCCATACATACTTTGAAACCCCTTTCCACCCGTTAGGTGTTGAATTTTGAAAAAACACGAAAGACGTATTTGCTCATTTGTTTATTAGAGTAATTTTACAAAGTTTTAAAATAAAAAATCCATCAAATATTGTTTATCCATTAATATTTTGAAACGCCGTTTCTCCCTTTTAGGGGTTGAATTTTGAAAAAAGCATAAAACACCTATTATTATTATATTATTAGTTTTAATTAATATTATTTTATTATTTTATTTTATTAGCTTATTAGTTTATTAGAAAAATCTTACAAAGTTTCGAATCAAAAGTCCGTCTAATATCGTTTTTCCAAACAAATTTTGAAACAGCCTTTCACCCCTTTAGGGCTTGAATTTTGAAAAAACATGAAACACTTGTTTGCTTATTTGTTTACTAATTAGAGTAATCTTACAATGTTTTAAATTGAAAAGTTTATCTAATATCGTTTATCCATATAAACTTTTATACCCCTTTTTACCCCTTTAAGGGTTGAATTTTGAAAAACATATTATACCTCTTTGCTTATTTGTTTATAAGATTTATATCTTACAAAATTTCGAATCAATATTTTGAAATATTTGATAGTTTTGTGTATATATTCTTTTTAGAATTGATCAATAAGATGATTATAAAGTAAATAATTATAAAAGCCACTTACATCGTGACGAAGGATTCCCTTGATCGGATTCGGGAATGCTTTAGGTGTTAACGAGAATGATGAATGCCTCTCACTTGCGGAAAGAGGAGTAGGTTTAAGTTGGGCCCATTTTACAACTAGTAACGCTCACCCTTCATCCAATTATCTCAAAAATTAAGCTACAATCCTTCTTTATACGTAAACTCACTCAATTTCCTATTATTTCAAGGGAAATAACAAGACAAGACGAGCTACTTGACAGATGGAAGAATTTAAAATTTCGAATTTCGTTTTTTTATTTTCTAAAGGTGCGATATAAAGAAGCTGCGATCAATATTCAGCTGAAAACTTAAAACTAAAAGCGTGACATGCCCTCATATCAATGAAAGGAAGCAGTCAGCTCTTTCCTATTAGTTGGAAAGATTACCTTTAACCTAAATGGATTATTTACAATGAACGAAACATAAAATATGTAAAAATTCAATATTTTGAAATATTTGATAGTTTTGTGTATATATTCTTTTTAGAATTGATCAATAAGATGATTATAAAGTAAATAATTATAAAAGCCACTTACATCGTGACGAAGGATTCCCTTGATCGGATTCGGGAATGCTTTAGGTGTTAACGAGAATGATGAATGCCTCTCACTTGCGGAAAGAGGAGTAGGTTTAAGTTGGGCCCATTTTACAACTAGTAACGCTCACCCTTCATCCAATTATCTCAAAAATTAAGCTACAATATATATATATATATATATATATATATAAATATATATATATATATATATATATATATATATATATATATATATATATATATATATATATATATATATATATATATATATATATATATATATATATATATATATATATATATATATATATATATATATATATATATATATATATATATATATATATATATATATATATATATATATATATATATATATATATATATATATATATATATATATATATATATATATATATATATATATATATATATATATATATATATATATATATATATATGTATATGTATATATATATATATATATATATATATATATATATATATATATATATATATATATATATATATATATATATATATATATATATATATATATATTTATATATATATATATATATATATATATATATATATATATATATATATATATATATATATATATATATATATATATATATATATATATATATATATATATATATATATATATATATATATATATATATATATATATATATATATATATATATATATATATATATATATATATTTTTAAATTATTTTCAATAATATATAAAATTAGATTCATGAAAAGTTACTTATCTGGGGTCCTGGTGGACCAGAAACATTTAAACGATAGTTAATGTCCTCTTTAAATACTTAGGGCAGCGGCACCTGTTTCCGCAATTGATAACTTATGATGTTCTTAGTTATTGCAGCCGAATTACTGTATGCCCTTGGATGTAATAAGTATAGGAGGATGGTTTCTGTAACAGAAATGGATGTTAGTAACTTATTTTAGAAGAAATTATATGACTGAGAATATTTCGACACTAGTCGTATTCATCTCTTATACAGGTTACTAACATCCATTTCTGTTACAGAAACCATCCTCCTATACTTATTACATCCAAGGGCATACAGTAATTCGGCTGCAATAACTAAAAACATCATAAGTTATCAATTGCGGAAACAGGTGCCGCTGCCCTAAGTATTTAAAGAGGACATTAACTATCGTTTAAATGTTTCTGGTCCACCAGGACCCCAGATAAGTATCTTTTCATGAATCTAATTTTATATATTATTGAAAATAATTTTAAAAAATTTACACCCTTAAAATATCAATATATATCAATATATATATATATATATATATATATATATATATATATATATATATATATATATATATATATATATATATATATATATATATATATATATATATATATATATATATATATATATATATATATATATATATATATATATATATATATATATATATATATATATATATATATATATATATATATATATATATATATATATATATATATATATATATAATTATCAGATACTCACATTCTTTACCAGGCTGAATTGGAGGGTACGAGCTCTCGCCAGATCCGGATCGGTCGGTGATAACTTCGTAGTCTTCATCGTCTCCGTTTACATTACTGAAAATTTTTAGAGATTTTATTTCAAATACTATAAATTCATTACAAAAATATATATATATATATATATATATATATATATATATATATATATATATATATATATATATATATATATATATATATATATATATATATATATATATATATATATATATATATATATATATATATATATATATATATATATATATATATATATATGTATATATATATATATATATATATATATATATATATTCTATATATTTTATATAATGTTAAATTATAAATAATGCAAGGCTGCATTATTTATGCAGCCTTCGTATGGCTATGTACAGATCAACTCATTCTTTTTGAGCTCTACAACTACATGCTCAGGTCACACGTATTGCATTTATTGCGCTGCACTGCACACCAATGCACTGAAACCAAAAAAGGGATAGACATATTTTATACCTGTGAGAATGACGGAGAGAGGTTGAGTTTACGCGTGACTGTAATGATTCTCGTCGAAGCCAGCCGTTTAACGGTACAGTCAGACGATTACATAACTAATAGATTCGTGCGTTGTGATCGTGCGTTCGACTGTGCTGAATCCCAGGAGGTACAGTAGGTAAATAACTATATTTTCTATTATTTCTTGTCGTGATCGTCGTTTAATATGCCGTTAAAAACAAAATTGGGAAATAAGACGCTGAAATCCCAGACAAGGTTTGCATTTATTGCACTGCACTGCACACCAATGCACTGAAACCAAAAAAGGGATAGACATATTTTATACCTGTGAGAATGACGGAGAGAGGTTGAGTTTACGCGTGACTGTAATGATTCTTGTCGAAACCAGCCGTTTAACGGTACAGTCAGACGATTACATAACTAATAGATTCGTGCGTTGTGATCGTGCGTTCGACTGTGCTGAATCCCAGGAGGTACAGTAGGTAAATAACTTTATTTTCTATTATTTCTTGTCGTGATCGTCGTTTAATATGCCGTTAAAAACAAAATTGGGAAATAAGACGCTGAAATCCCAGACAAGGGAATTAATATCAAATATTTACCATTTCATGAAAGATGAAGCGAAATTCGGAATAACAATTGAATTGCAAGCGGTCTTAAAAAGGCTTTCTGCTGCTAGTAAAATATCTATCGCGTCAATAAAAAGAGTTTTAGCCGAAAAGAAAAAAATATTAGATTCTGACCAGCCGATGTCATTTTCCACGCCAGGGAAAAAAAAGACTAACTGTCGTAAACCAAAGACGGGTTTGGATGATTTTGATAAAACGGCAATACGGCGGATTGTTTTAAACTTTCAAACTAACAGATAATGTAATCCCAACTTTGAAAACTCTCCACCAGAAAGTTGTTCGTGATACTAATTTCAACGGAAGCCGGTGTAGCTTGGGAAGAATTTTAAGGGAAATTGGATTTATATGGCAAAAGACAGAAAATAACCGAAAAGTTTTAATTGAAAGACATGACATTAAATTGCAGCGCATAAATTTTTTAGAATCAATTAAATATTTCCGCAATGAAAATAGATCAATTTTATATACTGATGAGACATATATCCATAGCAGCCATACTACTCCTAAATCATGGACATGTAGTCCGACAAAAGGCCTTAAAATGCCTATTTCCAAGGTCAGCGTTTGATAGTAGTTCACGCTGGAGGTAGTGATGGGTTTGTACCCAATGCAATGCTGATATATAAATCTTCTCAAAAATGTGGTGATTATCACCACGACATGAACTTCAGTAATTATGAGAAATGGCTTAAAGAAAAACTTATTCCGAATTTAAATCCTAATTCTGTTGTAGTGATTGATAATGCCCCATACCACAACGTGCAATTAAACCCAGCACCAACGTCCAACTCTCGAAAAGCTGTTATGCAACAGTGGTTACGCGATAAAAATATTCGGGATATGTAGCGAAAAAGAACGTTTATTTTAAACTGGACGATGCTGTGACACACGCCATAGATAAAATTGAAACAATGTCAACCAGAGACTCCCAATGTTGGACTAATGTTTGTCGTCATGTTATCGATATAGAAAACAAATATAGGCTAACCGAACCGGTGTTAGATAGAATTTTAGACAATCTATCATTTGTAGTAAATACGGGAAGTAGTGATGAAGAAATGAACGCAGTTAATTTAGATGAAAGTAGATCTGAAAACAGTGACAGTGATTTAGAAGGAATATATCCACTTCAATGAATAATACTATGTGTCTTACTGTGTACTGTAAAATTGGCACATATAATTATAATAATAGTTTGGACAGTGAAAGGTGATCGTATTGTGTTGTAAGCAGAGTCTATAAAAGTATTGTGTTTGAGATGTACTGTTATAATTGAGGCTCCTAATATAAAAGTGGTAATAGTTTGGAAAGTGAAACATGATTGTTTTGTGTTTTTGTGTCACAATCCTAATGTTATTTTCCACATAATTATATATCACACCGTATTATAAACCAAACTAATTATCGATATTACATCATGGACGGTTATGCATGTAATGCATGTGTTAATCGCTAATGAACATTTAAATTATCGTACAGTCATTCTCTAAAACAATACTGTTAGGATGGCTAGTCGATTTTGTACGTCGAAATTAAGTTTTTTTTATTTTGTATTCATCACTTCAATATTTATTAATTTTTTTATTTTATTTGATTAAAAAAATTACACCGTTTGTAGTAACAAATGCTTGCGTCGCTCCTAACTAGGCATAGCCGATCTATTTTGAATATTTATATTTTATTGTGAAATTACTTGTTTTCTGCCTGCCTTTTTTCTTTCTGTTTCATGTCTTCAATTCACGGGGACATCGATAAAGTAAATACATGGACCGGGGACATGAAATATTTTTGAATTATTGATTATATATAAATTATGGACAATAATAGTACCAAAAAAGTGGTCACTGGTTTTCTTTGGGGGTTCTTTCCAGTGGAATCTTACACCGTTTGTAGTAACAAATGCTTGCGTCGCTCCTAACTAGGCATAGCCGATCTATTTTGAATATTTATATTTTATTGTGAAATTACTTGTTTTCTGCCTGCCTTTTTTCTTTCTGTTTCATGTCTTCAATTCACGGGGACATCGATAAAGTAAATACATGGACCGGGGACATGAAATATTTTTGAATTATTGATTATATATAAATTATGGACAATAATAGTACCAAAAAAGTGGTCACTGGTTTTCTTTGGCGGTTCTTTCCAGTGGAATCTTACACCGTTTGTAGTAACAAATGCTTGCGTCGCTCCTAACTAGGCATAGCCGATCTATTTTGAATATTTATATTTTATTGTGAAATTACTTGTTTTCTGCCTGCCTTTTTTCTTTCTGTTTCATGTCTTCAATTCACGGGGACATCGATAAAGTAAATACATGGACCGGGGACATGAAATATTTTTGAATTATTGATTATATATAAATTATGGATAATAATAGTACCAAAAAAGTGGTCACTGGTTTTCTTTGGCGGTTCTTTCCAGTGGAATCTTACTTGTAGAACTCGCCGGAAAAAATAGGAAAAAGTACAATTACTGTCTTTTGACGTTCAGTATGTGTATATTATGTATTTACATTGAATAAAAATATTTGAAATTGAATTTGAATTTGTTAATTAGACTATAAAAGCCAATTTTAAATTTTCAATACATCATCACGATATCAAATATTCTGTCGTTGGCTGTACATGCCTTGGTTTTAAGGAAGACGGCGAAGTCCGTTACATATAGCGGCTCTAGTCTAGCACGAGGCCATTTGATTTTCTTTCTCATGTGCAGTTTTGACGAGGTTGTGTTTAATCTGTGTAAGCATTTTTGAGACTGTGGTCGAGAGCTCAAAAAGAATGAGTTGATCTGTACCTCTCTAAATTAACAAGTACCATGTAAGCCGTACATTAACTAAAATGACTACAAAAACATTGATTGTTTGATTGATTGCAGTGGCTTAGATATTTTAGGAACTTATTTTCATATTCTGCAATTTATTGTATAAAATAACAATCTTTCTGCCAAAAGTCGTGGTAAAAATGTATGTCTGTACATGAAATATTAAAAAAAGAAGCCTATATTATTTTTATTTTTATTTATGAAAATTAATTACTCACTTCTTCTCTATATCCTCCTCATGGATTGCATTAATTAATGTGTCATCTTTATTCTGAAAATAAATCAAAAATAGATTTTATTAACATAGTTCAATCTGTATTATATGTTGTTCGAAATGTTGGAGTATTGCTGTAATCGTAATATTGCAAAACAATATATTTTGACATATATAAGAATAGCTTTACCTACAATAAATTATATACATTTTTTCAACATTAGATATACAATACATGAAAAATACTTATAATACGCAATACATAATATGTATAGTTTAGGAGAGTACCTCAAAATATTATCATGGCTACATTCATGGTAATTTTAGTTATACAAATAATGCCCGTGTCGAGTTCTACGCCCCCAAGCTCTCGAGCGAAAGTGAAGCAAAAGTCTAGCTACTCACATTAAAGTGTTCAAGAAAATATGTCTTACGAAAAAAAAGAAAAAGTCCGCAACTAATAGAATAAAAAATATCTAGTGGGTTTTAAAATGATTCATTGATAAACTTTATTTTTTAATAAATAAATAGAGTTTTGGTACAATATAGTAAAATAAAACACTTGAATTGAAAATTTATCTATATTATTTAAGTAAACCCTCAGACTTCTGAACCATTTTAATTTAAAAAAAAACAGCGATTTTGAATTAACATGCGAGGCAACGTCATGCCGTATTATGTATAATTGACAGTATATATAAACTAATACCATTACGGATATTGACCTAAACTTTAGTGTACATATTTATATTTGTTTGTGGGGACGATTCCTTGCCGTTTAGACTTGGACGATGAGTTTTCCCGGCAAAGTTATGTACTTTTCGGCAAAGTTACATTTGCCGTCTACAAACGCATCGGGGAGACTTGCGTCTGTTTCCGCGCGGTATAAATTCGTTTTCTCTCTACTAATAAATATTTACGGGTGTATTTTGTTTCAAAATTTAGTTTGCAAAATATTTTTTAAATCATTTCGAACGGCGTAAGTTATAATCGGCATAAGAACATGTTTTTAATAATTATATATCTAATTATTAGTTTAATGCTGTTACCTTACCTAAATAAATAAAATAAAAATATCTTTGAAAAAAATATACTGAATCTTTAATATTTTATGTTGATATACTACACTACACATTTTAAATAATGAACATTATTTCTATAGTGTGGTATTTAGGAATAATCAACATACAATCTTTATTAACATTTAAATTAGATGATAAAATATTAACAGATATAATCGTAATTTGTTTACAATTTTTGCCATTCAAATTTCACTATTATACAGTTGTTGTATCTCGAATAATATCTTAATTACATATAAAATATGTTTCTTTCTATCTTTTATTTCAATTGTTTTATCTTTTGTAATATTTTAAATACCATAATCTGTCAAAATGTACCTATTCTTAACATATGTATAAAATATCATTCTGATCGGACGTCAAATCACTCATCAGCTTGTACCCCAATATGGTATTTTTGGGATACTAAATTGCAGAACTAGGGGTGAGATAAATCACTGCATTGAGAAAAGCCTCTCTGTCTAGCTATTAAAATAATTTTGGAGATCTGCAAGAAATTGGTTGACGGCAATATGTAGAGAAACAAAAAGGTATGTATAGCAAACAAAATTAAACATAGCATATACAGGGGAAAAGCATATGGATTCATATCGTACAAGGAAGAGATATGGATCACGGTAGCCACATGTCGGCTGTGACACGTGCGAATATGCACCATCCCATTACAGCCCCTTGTGGTTGAACTTTCGCTAAATATTTTTTTTGGTATACCATATGAAACCAAATTTCCTGCTCCATGCCGTTTGGGCTCGGTGATGTCCGTAAATTATTATTAGATAAAACATGTTTACAATCTGAATGTAATATTTTTATAAGTATAATTATTTTTGAAATACATAAATGAATGAAAATTTACCTGTTCTTGTCCCTCAAATTCATCGTCATCATCGTAATTTTCATCGTTGCCGAATTCGCCATTCCCATCTGAGGCTTCTGAGGCATCTGTAGTGGAAGGCGCCGTAGTAGTTGATGGCGTACCGAAAACTGAAATAAAAAAGAAATTTAAACTGACGAGAGCTCTAAGTAATACAACAACCATCATAAAATTTAACACCATTTCTGTAGAAGTCGAGGGCTATACATAGATTGGAGTAAGAATAATTGTCTAGCAAAAAGTCGCTTCAGCACGATGAATGAATGATCCTTTGCAGCAAACATATTTAAAATGACCACTTGATCTTATTAAATTCGGTCCACTCTGATTAATGCCTTAGAAATCAGCACCCATAAATAAGACTTTATCAATTTTCGAGATGTGGACGCAGTGGCTGAGAAAAAATATGAAGATCAAGTGAAACAACACATCAAATATTGAGGTGCTGCGACGAGCAGGCACAATCTGGGGGTTCATTCTTTAAAAAATAATGCTAGATTTGATAATGCTAGAGAATGCTAGATTTATCTATGGCCCATGTAAATAAAATGGACCATACTGAAAAAAAAATACACGTGAGCTCATGAAATAATGAACTCCCTAAATAAAATAATGGCCAAACAAGGACACAATTGCGTAAAGGCTTTAGCTTTAACTATAATGGTGTAATAAGAGTGGTGTTGCAGAATTTGCGCAGAATCTAGTCTGGAGCAGTCTGACTGCCAAAACGACAAAAGCCGCCAGTTAGAATGTAGTTGTGTTCTTATCGATCGTATGACGCGTCATTCTCGACAAATATGTAAGCGTGTAAATAAATCCGTCATGCTAAGTTATTCCAGAATCACCCTCTTGACAATACAGAGAGTTTTAATGCCGATACCTTGACCCATCATCACAGGTCAGTTTTTGGCAACGCTTTATATGACCTTGGTATGGAAGTAACAGTCAGATTATTTCTGAGAAATAATATTGTGGTTTATGGAATAATGATCGACTTGGTAGTTTCAGTGAGTATCTTGTATGTAGCATGTGAACGTTTTATTGACCACTACGTTGCTCTCCGAAGATACAATTCGCTAATGACGCTGGGACTAAGATAAGTAATACCGATTTCCTACATGTCTGTTGCTCCGTACCGTTCTTGTATTCTATGTAATATAAGACTATCTATAATTACTGACGCAAAAATGGCTGAATGTTGTTGCATATCTCAAACTTTGGTTTTATTGGTAGGTCTTAAGCTTAAAAGTCCATAAATCTTTTGGGTATATTCCTTTTAACAAATGAAGACACAACACGCGAAAATCTGACGGTTTATTTAGTATATAAGAGAACGTGTTGCAACATGTTTTTTGCAGAGGACGCGTTGCATAGGCTGGCTCGATGGCGGGTAGCGGCGGGGAGAGCTAAGATTCCATCTCGGATAACTGTCCTTTTACATCGGACCTTCACCGACGGGCAATGGTAAAATTTAGCATTCTACCAATATCACATGGTAAATTCACAGAAAATGTGAATTATTCATAATATATCCGACATTTACCAACAGCTCTCGGTAAATCTTAGGTTTTACCGGTAAATCTAAACATTAATTTGTTTGGGTTTTTACAATGACATATAAACCGTGTTTGACATACATATAAACACTGTTTAGCAAAACTTCGGCAAGTTATTTAAAAAAAATCCTCTGTAACAAAGTCCAAAACAAAAAAAAAGGACAGATAATTTTAAAATCAGTTTTCAAAACATTTTTTTTTAATTTTCTCGTCCTAAATTCGTGAATAAATCATTTGCGGCAATTTTCGTTAACAATTGGTAACACTGTGTATATATATAACTTTTATGTCTTATTTGTGCAACTGTTTGCGCGTATTTAAATACTTTTTATTAAATTGCAAAATTATTTATTTTGTAAGCATTGGAAAACTGGAATACTATACTAATAGTTTCTCGAAATTCTGTTAAAATAAAATTTTGGGTATCTAAAACCAATGTATCTTTTTATGTCCTATGAAATGTTGAAGATTTTTCAAACGCATTATGAATTGACATATGATGTGGAGAGAGCGAAATAACGTAGGCGATTTTTTGCGAGTAGGTACGCAAATCAAAAATAAACATACTATTTTTTTAAAATTTTTAATATCATTAACATAGTAAAAATGGATTTTGGGCCATAAAATCTGTCTCATAAATAGCTACATTGAAGACAATATTATAAGTAGAGAGTGTAGTTTAATCCTGTAGTAGTATCATCTAATAATACATATACGAGATCACAGGATAACCCCTTTGAGAGTCCACTGGAAATAAAGTAATTTTAAAACAACCTTGCGATCATTCAAAAGTTTCATTCTTATTTCATATTGATTGTAAGCCAAATACGAAGCCGAAATGTCATTTTATAAAGCCATTATATACAAACAGAGTACAAAGCCAATTACAAATCCCATGATTAAAAAAAAACAAGTAGGTTTATTGGTGAAAATTAGGATATACTAAATATTTCCTATAACTTACGAGGGATTTTTTAGAACTAACTTTCGTGAAGTGATATACGAGTATATGACGATATAGTAGGTAGAAGCGTTTGTAGCCACATTGAATCACCGATTATTACTGACCGCGGTATGCTACAACAATTCCCGACTAGAAGATATTGTCGATAGGAAATAAGCTTGTTTTTATACTTGTGAGTAAAAGTTCGTAAAAGTTAGTGTTGTGAGTAAAAGTTAAAAAAAAGATTATACTCGTTTTTCGTGTAATAACGACTCTGTAGTCGAGAAAAACTCTATGCGTCCAATGTAATATATGGTGCCGGCATTGTTAGGAATCATTTTGGTTGTATTTTTTTAAAAGGTTCGTAAGATGCGTTTTTTCATACAGTTTTGTCATGTTTTTACAAGTATCAATGGACATGCCATAATATCAGATTGGACCAACGTAAAAAAATCTTAGTAGGTACTTATGTATGTAAGTCTACTTCTACAATACAATGAATACTTACAGCCACCAAAAATGTCCTCAAACTGTCTTTTTATACGCCTGGCTCTGGATAAAAAGCCGGAATTCGATTCATCTTGGTTGGTTGCAGGTAGATGACTAGGCGTTAAATCTTTGGGTTCGTCCGATTCGAATACTAGGTCATTATCGGTAATCTGTAAATAAATAAACAATCAAGTTAGAAAGGCCCAAATTAGTCATTTTAAAAAGGTTAATAAAATGTGTTGCGGGTGCAAACTCTAGTTGAAATTGATGGAAAGGTTAATCGGTGCATTTCCGCAATGTAGGTTCTAATGAACCTAATGTTCGAACCTAGCTGGCGAACTAATGTTCGCCAGTTATTTATAAAATATGCTGCTTGGTACGCCAAAACAAGATATCAGATCCCCTAGTATGCGAGCAAGAGCGTCATCCACCAGATGTGTCGTGTAACGAAACATAATAACCCTGATCGCTAGAAAATATAAATCACGAACCTTTGGACAAAGATACTCCAGTAGCTCTCCCAAAGTCGTATCCAAAGCAAGAATCAAGCAACCCTCAATGCAATTTAAGTGAGGCTCACCACGGACCACAACAACGTATAATGCTATTTGTCTACTTAAAATAAACAATAAATAAATTTATTCTAATTTATAATTCTATTACTGTGTTGTTTTAAATAAGTTTTACCACAAACGCATTAGTTTATAACTGCAATGTCTGTAGTATTAAACCAATAAATACATTAGAATTGAAATGAGACTAGAAATACAAGAATATCAATTATTTTATGAATCAATTAAACCCAGAAACTTTGATTTACATGTCAATAAACGTCATTTACATGATAACATTTACATGTCAATAAACAACATCAATAACATTTACATGTCAATAAACATCGATCGCCCGTGCGTCATTCAATAAAATGAGAAAAGTCTTGCTTTGCCGGAAAATAAATCTAAGACTTAGAACTCGGATCCTGCATCGCTACATCTTGCCAGTGGTTATGTACGGCAGCGAAGCGTGGACCATAAAAGAAGACACCAGACGGCGGCTAGAATCTTTTGAGATGTGGTACTACCGTCGAATGCTCCGTATAAGCTGGACCCATAAAGTTAGCAACGAAAAAGTGCTTCAGCGTGCTGATACGACCCGAAAATTGTTGCACACCGTCAAAAAGTGCAATAAGCGCAAGAATATCTGGGGCACGTTCTGCCCCATGACAGATATCAGCTGCTTCTACTGATATTGATGGGTAAAATTGAGTGTAAACGATGACGTGGAAGGAGAAAAAAGTCGTGGTTGTGCAATGTCAGAGAGTGGACCGGGATCACCTTTTCGGATGGCGCAAGACCGACAAAAGTATTCAGAGCTAACGGCCAGCCTCCAGTAATGTAGAGGCACTTCGAGAAGAAGAAGAAAACATCCTGAGCTTTAAATTCATTTGATCGCTGTGTATTTCCTTGAATAATAATCAAATAGAGCTTAGTATCAAATAATACTTTGTCTCGAAATGGTTCGCAAATATACAAGTATAATATAACTTTATCCCTAAAAACGACGAAATTGACGACGACTTTATCCCCCGCATTTCTAGAGTATATATAGAGTACATACTATTTACAAATATAATTACGTATATTCTGGCTTATATCTAGAGTTAGATCAGTGGAATGATAAAAAATATGAAAGTTTAGTTTTTCAGCAAAATCTCGTTAAAACCTAATGTTAAAATTGGTGTAACTTTTCAAAAATTAAAGATGATATAGTAAGATATTATGTATTATTGAATAAAATTAAATCTTTTTCAACTCTTTCGTCTGGCCTTTTTCGTATAACGAAGGGTCGACGAGTTAGCTAGTCAAATAAAGCAAAAAAGTCTGACATTTTGCTTTTTCCAAAATTAGCGATTTTTGAGCGTGGATATCTCGGACATTATGCGAGATAGCAAAAAAGTAAATATAATAAATCTTGCGGTATATTTTATTAACTTTAATTTTGTTAATTAACTTAAACTTATCACTTGGACGCATAGTTTTGGAGATATAAAAAAAAAATCGAAAAAAGGGACTTTTTACGTGCCCCCTTCACCCCCCCCCCCCCCCCCCCCCCCTTCTAGGAGTAAGGACTTTTAGTATTTTTACCTTCTAACTAGTCCAAACAAAGTCCAAAAGTAACAAATTGTGTTTCTTCCATCCCCTTTTTGAGCATTCATTGACTGGACTATATCACACTCTCATATGATTCATATTTATTCCGTGGAGTATTGATTCGGATTCGGATGTTGCTTTCGTAAATAAGTTGATTGCGATGGGACAGAGAAGAGAGCCCCAATTAAGTGCGGAAGAGCTGAGGCTCCATCCGTCACGGTAGGTCCGTATTTTTGCGGGTTCGCGGCCCGCGAGGCTGCCGCGGCGCCGACCGCGCCCTCCGCGGGCGCCGTCGCCATAAATTATGATTTGCCAGTAAGACCGTAAGCCCGCTAAGCGGCCCTTCGGAGCGCGCCCGGCTCATGCGTTACATTCCAAGCGACCCACTCGACGCGAGCGACGCGACGTGGCCCCGTCATATCAGCTCCTCTGCCACGCTGGCCTTTCACGGCTTTCCAATGTTATGTAATGGCAGTTATTTATCATTCGCTCCTTTTGGCCCGGGCGATGCTCTTCCTTATTGCCAATCACATCCACTCAATCCTGCGCGGAGCCTTGAGCGACGGCCGCAATGACGTCTCTGTCGAGGTCCTGGTAGAAGAACTAAACATGCGCCCGTAGTGTAGAACGCCTGCAACGCCCCATAGCCAGGACGGGCGCCGTATACGGCGAACGCATTACTCCCCCAACCTAACTAACCTAGCCAACAACCGCGACTATTTTATACCACAGTATACCGAGAGAACAGTCGGTGCACTCTCGAGCTTGAAGAGAGTGCGAGAGAAGTGAGCAGAGGGATACGTCTCGGCGAACGCCTTTCGTTAATGTCACACGCGGGTGAAGGTAGGCGACTTTTTCGAATGTTTGATATTCGCGTCGGCTGAGTAGCGGACATCTGGTGGCCATATGCGAGCCCTCACGACTCGAGACGTAGCTCGCCTTGATTTTAACTATGTTCTCAGAGAAGCTACTGTCTGATATACTGTGGTTATACTATCGAAGAAATATACGAGGGGCGTTCAACATTTATTTCGATTTTGTGCCCCCCCCCCCCCCCCTCCCCCAAATATAATGCACTTAGGCCAACGTCCATTTTTCAACAAACAACAGGAACTCGATTTTTCAGTTGGCAATGGTGGTGATTTACTTGCGTAAAAGAAACTTTTGAAAAACAGGACCGCAACCGCACGTCGCCTTCCTAAAAACCATATCAATAACATACAGCCCGGGAAATAAAAAAAAACTTACTTTTTGATCAGACCTCGTATACAAGGGGGGGGGGGCAAAAAATTGATAATGAGTTACAAAGTCTTTGGAACCATATAAAAATAAATACATGTAGTTACAGCTAATACATCTGTAACTATGTTTTAAAAAACAAAAACTGTATTTATATTCATTGTTTAAAATAGGTGTTATTTGTTTGCATCTAGTCAAAGCGTGTTGGCGAAAATGGAGTATCATGGAATTTCGTGTGGTAATTAAATATATTTGCTTGAAAAAAAATGTAGGGAGCGAGTATTTCAAGATTTAAGAGGTTAATTAGGGGCTGATGCTCCCCCATATTCTACAGTGGTGTGCTAAGTTTAGGCAGAAAAAACTTTAACTAACGATAACCCTCGCTCGGGTCGCTTTATAATAGCAGTCATTGAAGAAAATTTTAAAAAAGTATTTAAGCTATTGCATAGCTTTTATCGCGGGCCTAGGCCAGCGCGGCGACCGAATGAAGAAATTTCTTAACGAAAATTAATGATTTTAAACTGATAATTACGTCTAAACGAGTACTGCTTACGATTCGAAAAAAATATATGTTATACAAGAACATTTTCCTAATATTCTTAGCATTGAATATTTTAGATTTTGTTTATATTGCATAGTGTAATTAATTTGTTAAATTAGGTCTAACCGAACACAAAAACGACTACTACGCAAATACTATCTGGTGTATTATTATGAAACCTGCACCATTTTAAAGATAATTTAATTATCTATCTTTTTATCTACGATTTTTTCGAATAATCCGGTTTTTTTTGCGAATAAAAAATTCTTGCGCGGCGCTCTATCGGAAGACGTTTAAATTATTCTGAATCATTTGCTACCGCAGCCGCAAATGATTCGGAATAATTTCAACGTTTTCCGATAGAGCGCAGTTATCTGATATCAGAAAAAAATAAATTAATAAAATAAATAAACAATTATAATTGCATAAGTTGTTAAAAATGCTACGCAATAGCTTTACCGCGGCAGTCCCCGAGTGCCACACGTATTTTTTTGTTGGCGAATCGTCCTGTAATTGTTTGTTTTATTGCTGAAGAAGTGAAACTCTAAAACTATGCCATAGATCAATCATAAAAAAAATAAATCAATCAATTAGAGCTTAATTTGAGCAAAACAGATTATAAATCAGCGTATACCGTTTCCTATGTGGTGTTCATAGCCAGAGCGCTCGATTAATCGCGCGATGAAAAACAGTAGAAGATGTATACCTATATGACCGGTTATATCAGTGCGTCGAGCAGGCCAGACGGTATTAGAGAGGCTCTCCCGCACAAACACAGTCAACTGTTAAATTAAAATTTAATTATAAAATCGATCGAGCGTCAGACAATCGCAAGCTGAAGGTTTGGCCGTGGCCTAAAAGGTTAGATGACATTTCGAGAAACTGCTGAAATTATTGTTTTTTTTTTTTAAACAGATCATTGAACTAAAGCTTTTATCAGCCACCAAATAAATTAAAATTCAAATACTGAAAAAAGCAAGCAATGCCCATATTGAAAATAGCAAGCACTCAATCCGTCGCTCAGGATAAATATTTTTCCTTATCACCATTAGGGGTTTTTATTCATACAGTTTATCGCTAAGTGTATCCCTAAAAAAATCTTTAAAAATCGTAAAAAATAATACAGTTAAAATTTTCACTAGTTAAATCCATCGTAATGCATCACACGCAGTTTTTAAAGGGACACATCAATGAGAAAATAACAGTTAGATGAAACTAAGTGTATTTTACAGCGATAAAGTTCGTTTTTAAAATATTGATTATTTTTATTTAATTGTTTATTAAATGCCCATCTTCGAAAGCTTTCAGTGAGAGCTATATATTTATTATGTTAACGTTAAAAGTAATATTTTATTTTGAGAGTAGAGAAGGGTGAGTAATCCATTTCTGAGAGCAAAGTAAAAGCACTTTTAACACTCCCATAAATTTGATATTAAAAAAGTGAAAAGAAATATTAAATTAGGAAACATGAAAAATATTAACACTTGTACATAACCGCGAGAACCGCGGAAACCGCGAGACCACCTTTCGTCCGCCGAATGAACTACATGCAATGATGCATACAAATATAAAAATGTAGATATCGCCTCGTGTGATTTATTAATTGCTTTCAACATTGATTGTTTAGTTATTTTTTACTGAAAATAAATATTTTACTTCGGTAGTTTCTGCGACTCTAAATTTGTTGCTCTCTGATGGCAACTGATGAAAATGATACCAATTCTATAAACACTGAGGCCCCTATTGGGAACATTACTAATGAAAACCAGTTCACAATAATACATATAGGTGCGTTTTGTGGATAGGTGTAGTAGTAAATATTGTAGCTATAAATAAATAAAATAAAAAAATAAAAAATAAAATACAAACGGAGCTGCTTTGGAATTCCCGACCGAAGCCGGACCCATCATATACTATTATTACACTTCTGGGGGGTGAGCGGTGGATTCCGGACTAACTAACGGTTGTTTACCTTACCACCCATTCAATCTCCCTTCGAAACCATAGAATTTGAGATGCGGAAACCGCGGTTTTAGATAATTTTTCAAAAAATGAGTTAATTATTTTCTTGGAGAAACCAATATCTGTAAAAAGGTAAAACAGAGATCTAGCTGGCAGGCCACGAGCGCCAACTTCCACCTCGTGAAGGTGAACAATGAAGCCTTTCCGGGTGACGGCATTTGCGAGATCATAGTATTTATTTGAGTTGTACTCGTCGTCTTTTGGGATATTTAATTTCCATGGAACAGTTAATTCTACGATAAGGGCCATCTGGACGCAGGGCTGTGCATCCGAGACTTTCAGGGAATTTATACGGCTTAGAGACCGAATCGACCTCAAAAAACCAATCTGAAGCTTTCTCGATTATTGAGAAAGGTTTTGCAGTGAAATGTTCTTGCATTTAGAGCACACCCGTACAAACTGTATTGGGAGTTTGGAGGGTAGTGTCAAACCCTTGTTTGCACAAGCCACTGAGAGGCTAATTACCTCGCGAATAACAGTAAGAAATACCTCGCGAATAACTCTTTGTCGTGGCGGTAAGTGTACCGTCGTTAATTATAGGCGACCTTGCAGCTAACACCAACATGTCTATCTGTGCAAGGGGTATTGCTACAAAGGAGACATGAACTATCCTCGGCAAAGCGCCAACGAGCGAGGTTACTGGGGTCTAGAAGTATTTGCTGAAAGGCATTTAAATAAAATTTCAGCATCTCTGGCGTTCAGTCATACAACATTACTCTCAAGTGCATTGGAGGAGGAACGCAAAAGTCTCCATTGTTTCAAATCATTTTGGTGTTGAAGGCCAATAGCGTGAGCCATACTATTGCCGTCGTAATCTCCCCGCAAGAGAGACTTCTTCAAGTCCACATCGCTCATGGTTGTACTGCCATACACCAGACCATTGCCGTTCTAGCTGATTCCAGCAAGGAACTTTTTATAGGGGTCTACGCGGGCTTGAAAATCATTTGACTCACTATGATCACTTATTACGTGCTTCGATATTGCCGGATCCTTGGAATTGCTTAAAATCGAATTTTTGGTTATTCTGGAGTTTGAGTAGAGCAGAGTTAGAGCAGAGCTAGCCCAAAATTGTGTTTGGACCTGAAGAGAGACGAAGGGACAATATATATCTCGCATATCGAGAGAAAATATCTAGCGTATTTTGAAGAAAACTCAAAGTTTTGGAAAATAAAAGAAACGTTTGAAATAATAGAATATTGCTACCAGATTTTTGGGAACAATTTCTGTGAACAACTACTTCCACTACAGCATAAATCAATAAAAAACACTCTTTAGTTGGTCTTCTCATGACCTTACCATTTTTGATAGTTAATCATATCAAAAACGTATTAATATAAATTACATATAAAATTGAACGTATATAACTGTGTCTTATTCACCTTAAATAGAATTTAACAAAAAAAAATTTTTTTTTTTTCACATCGAACAGTCATAAATTATAAAATTAAATTACCTTAGTTGAATTTGCAACAAAAGGCTGTCGAAAGTTTTTATCAGTGGTGAAATAAGGTATATTTTTTATGCTGAGTGCATTAAAAAGCCTAATTTAATGGTGGTTGTATAAAAAAAACATTAAAAATATTACTCAAGCTTATGGATTATTTAATTTTATTTCATGCATACATGGTCGCATCGGATTCCCCCCAGTGGCCCAATCGAAGATGGAAAATATGGGGACGCATCGCTCCCGGTTCGGTTGAGCCCGCTTATGGCCACTACGCCCGTCTCATGCGCCCGTCATAAATAATACCTGGGACGCCTCTCTTTATGGTGACGTCTTTTTAAATACCCGCCGCTCCAAGACGGCACGTCCTCGCCGCACCAAACTTCGCCGAGAGTGGGCCGCGGGCCGCCGGTTGCCAACCACTCGCAATTCTCAATCTCATTTCAGATACATAGTGTATGGTCTCAAATGTGTGTGGTAATAGTGTTTCCATTTCTTCTTTGACCGAGCGGAGCGAGGTTATTTTTTCAACTCGGCAGGAATCGATCTTTTCATAAGTCATCGCTTTGTTTGTGACGCAATACGACCAAACGCGTTGTTAGATCTTCTTTAAATTTGGCATGAATGTTCCTTAAAGTCATTAAAAACGACGTATGTGTTGGCATTTCTATTTTTTACTTACACGGCAGGGAAAGTATTGTAAACACGCTAATTTTTTTATCGATATGAAGACGGATATGTACGTGTTATGCATAATAAATACAGTGAGAAAATTACAAGTACCATTTTATAAAAAGTCATAACGAGATAAATAAAACTATAAATAATCAAAAGAAAATAATAACTAAGGTTACAAATACTCACACAAACTCTGAAAAATCTATGAATGTTGAATATGGATATGGCACACTAGACATACCTAACATTATAGTCTGATATAGTTTAAGAGCTTTATATTGATGTTAGACATCATAATCTCAGTATATCTATATTTGGGAGTAGAGTATTAATGGTATTACAATCTCAAATAGTTGACATTATATCGTGCCATTATATAAATGTTGTGGACTGCATTTTTCTTCATAATATTCGTATTGCATCTGAAACCCTCCGTCTAACTATCACATGCACTACACGCAATGTGGGTAACGCCGACCGATGTTTCCCTCAGTGCGTCTGCTTGCAGCGCGGCTAGGTTCGGACTCTTCACATAGCATATACTCTTACGCTAAAAAAGTCGTTCACTGAATCCCAGCGATTATCCCGTAAACCATCTATTATGTTCCCGGCTAAAGTGGCAACCGGCGAGGTTGGCAGCCTTTCTTCGGAAGTGGTGTGGGGAGGTGGCCGTGGCGCCACCCGCCGGCGCCCCTCTTCCCGCCTGAATAGTTGTCGAAAGAGCCGCGCCGCGTTCCGCCGGAATACTAAACGGAGATTCAACAAGGCGCGGACGACCATTTAGCGGGCGACGCCGCGCGCCGCGACGCCAACGACGACGCATCACATCACAGTCGGAGAGCTCACTGCAAGTTTCTACTCTTTACTGTGATTTTTCATAAATGTCGGGTTTATATCATACGACAATCTCTCACAACCAACCCTAATATGAAGTGTTTTTATGTATATGTGCTTATAATATGTGTGTCTTGCTATTCGATCGACAGAATTGAAATGAAATTCCGTTAATCGTATCCCAACGGAAAATGACGACTCAGTCGGAAATCGAACTCGATACCTTACAATCAGGCGATCTAACTATGCCACCGTGTGTATCCGTACTATGCTTTTAATAACGCTAGTTATTAAGTATTAACCGATAGAAAGAGACACACATAATTATCTGGCAGACGTAATGAACGATTTAGAAAAATGGCACTTTTGATGTGAATACATCTTATAATTCATTCCGTGATTACGGTTGGAAAAGTTAGGCACTACGAAATAGGGAAGATTTTCAATTGTTATAAAATCAATCAATCAATTTTATTTTTTTATATTCAAGTACAGTAAAATAGAAACGAGGTTTTTCTAAGTCTAATTACTGTGCTCCGCCTGTACCAAGGTAGGCTAACTATAGATTAACACCGGAATAAAAAGTTTATTATATTATTATGTCAGATATAAATCGGTGTACGTCAAATACGTAATAGAATATGAATAATCAATAAGGTTTATAAATTATAGGAATAGCCAAAAGAATACTTAATTAGAAGAACTTCTAATAGAAAAAAATATATAATCTAATAAAAAAAAAAATATTTAGTCAAAGGCATTTACATTTATAAAATATGAATATCATAGACGACGCGATTTTGATAATATTTCCGATTCTGCTCTGACTAATTGAACTAAATATGTTGTAACTTTCCTTTATGAATATTTTGATTATTTGTCGCTTAGTGGCAATGTGCTCTTAATTTTAATATATATCCTTGCAAAAATAAATGCGTTTTTTTTTTTGGCAAAGGTAATGCGCATCATCTGTACTTAGTGAGATCTTGCTCGTATAGCTTTCATTTCCCTTAGTTAGTTTTACTGTACCAAACTCTCGGACCAATGATCGTCCAATGATCTACAGAAGGATTCCACGTGAGAATTGGGCCTAAAGTCTAATTTCAGAATAAATCTATCAATGCGAATTCCCATATTAATCAATGCCTGATAATATATCAATAAAAAATAAGTGTAGGTGTCTAATTAACATTAATTAAGTCTCTAGACGATTTTGCTAGTTTGTTAGCAGTAACTTCGCCAGCGAAATCTACTTATCACTCACATAGAAGTCGTAACCTTTTCGTTGTTCTGAAAAGCCTGAGTGCCAGTCGACAGTTGTGTCTTGTAGCGCGAGACCTATCAGTTAAAATTTGATAGTGGAAAAAACGTATAATATACCTTTCTTTCTGACCACAGAAACGGCTCACACATTTCGTATTGCAGTGACGTAAATAATAATGGCATTTCTACGTGACAATGAATTGACATCCAATAGTATTACCGTCATATCATTGCGTAGAATTGTGTTATGTATACTCGAAAATTGACTATAAACATGTTTCCGACATAAACGAGACGTAACAGAAATTTTTAAGTATGAGTAATTTTTCGTTTTACCATTACGACTGCTGCAAGTTTTCTGCCAGATTTCGATACCGGCGAAACTATTCCGATGTTTAATATAAATTCAATGTGCTACTGTTTTGCAGCTTTTTTATTTCACAAGGCACACTTCCACCGTATGTTGGGAGGAGGAATATTCGGTATCACTGTTAGTCTTACCGTACCGTTTACAGGGACTTGATTTTTAGCCCGATAGATATAATGACCTATACGAAATGACGTCACGATGACATCAATCTCTATCGCTTTTCATCAGAGTGAAATGCGAAAGTAATAGTAATATGACGAGATATTCTATGAGACAATTTCTCTTTCGGTCTGAAATTCTGGCTCGTTCAGTCGAATATCAACCTTGAAAACATGTTGTTGTCTTTTTGTCAAAAAGCTGCATAGGTAAAAATTAAATAAATAAACAAAATTAAGATTCAGATATTTAGTAAGCTAGTTTCAAAATAAAAACAAGAAATCAAAAAAAGAGAAGTGAAAGGGTAAAAAAATCTAGTAAAAATAATAATTTCGTCTTGATGAAGTAACATACAATGCGTAGCTGTCCTAAGTTTATTCTACAATAAATGCGATAATTTACATGCATTCAATATTCAGACTCTTTTGTTTTCTTCTCTTCGATTCAACTATTTTTTTGTTTGCTATAATAATCGCGCATTAAGGTTCGATTTTCACATCTTTCAATTTCTAATAAATAAAAATTACAATTGAAATCCTCTAAAGATATTTTAAAAATAATCTTACAACAAATTGTAAGGCATTATTCTTACGATTATAGGAAACTTTCATATCATGTTATGGTCGCCTTACAATTATAACTTGATAACTTGAATTTAGTAGTTCTGAGAAAACGCGTTTTAAAACGTATTTTTAAAGTTTCAACTCGTCCACCATTTTTGATTTGTGGAAACTAATAAGTGGACCTAAATACTAACCTAAAACTAGGTAAGTGGAGATATCAAGTTTTTGCGCTACGATAGTAGACAGTATTTCGAATTTTCAGCTAGATAAGTCTACATATCGATTTTTAGTGATAAGCTCAAGCTGATTTTCAACGTATCAACCACCGTTAAGTCCTAAGGGCGGGGTAATTACAGTTATCTGGTTTTAAGGAAATATAGATTTGATAGGATAGAAAACGAATTTACCGCATGAAATTTGTAGCACCCGACGTTTCGGTGACGTTGCAGCCGCCGTTGTCTAGGGTAGACAACGGCGGCTGGCGGCGGCGGCGGCCAGTCTACCCTAGACAACGGCGGCTGCAACGTCACCGAAACGTCGGGTGCTACAAATTTCACGCGGTAAAATCGTTTTCTATCCTATTTATAATGTCAAACAAACGCGATAGTCTTCGATTTTATATAGAGTTGATATTTTTACATCTTTTGGAATACTTATCTAAAAAATGCCAATTTTCAAGTTATGAAGTTATAATTGTAAGACGATGATATTAAAGCATCAATAATGGAGTTATGAAGTATCCAATTTCCAGATTATAACATTTTAAATTCAAAAGCTCCAGAATATGTCGAAAAGTAGCTTAAACAAGAGTTGTAGGTAACGTCTTCAATTCTAAATGATATATAATTATTTATTTTTATAGGACCAATATCAACGAATTTATAATTTTTTAAATTTTGAAAATAGAGCTATCCTGAAACAAATGGCGGATATCCCTCATTAGCTTTCAAAATTTAGGTATTAGGATCAACTATTCTTTTACGTAATTCTGTCTTTATTGGTCGTGTAGTTTCAGAGATACAGTGGCTAGAGTCACACACACAGGCACGCACCATCGTTGTCCATCTGTCCTTTGTGAGGACCGCATGTATTCGTATGGCAAGACTCACGCACACGCAGATGTTTGCCTCCATAGACTGTGAATTATCGAGTACTCGTATCAGACCGATTTTTTTATATCTCCTTTGCCACATTTGCTGTCAAGGGGAGCTATATAGCCCCGAGTGATGTTCACATTTTTCACGCCACGTTTCCATTACTGAGACCTTAATTTAAACTGAGAATTTAAGGAACCTCTGTAAATTTAGTGATCCGTAATTACTGAATACGCGATGAGTGTATGAGTCAATAATTTATGAGGACCTGTAAATTGAGATATTTGAGTCAAATTGAAGAATACATACATGATTTGCGAGGAAAAAATTAATGTAATTATGGGACGTCGCGGTTGATTTATAGGAAACGTCAATACTCTACGGTCAAGGTCACCGAAATGTAAGGTAAAAGTATCCCGAAAAAAGTATACACCTAAATGTAAGGTAAAGGTAGGCACAAGTGTAAACATCATACAGTGAGTCGACGGCCACTCATTTAAAGGAACTCGGAGGCGCGGTGGGACTGAGAGGTAGTCCCGAATAGCGTTCGGCTACTTGGAGGTTTCAACTACAACCTTCAAACCAGTCACTCCAGGAAGTTTTAACGATGTCGATGTTCTGTCTGCCGTGAGGTGAGGGAAAATACTTTGGGACAAAACAGTCCACTGTCTGGTTACGCCACTCGCCCGTAAGAAGCCAATGCTTTACCGCGAGACACCGGGAATGTGCAAATGCAGGTAGAATGTTAACCAGATTTCCCGGCCTCCCGACTGATAACGGTTTCCAGGTCGTTCGCACGGTCCTCTTCCTTATGTACTTAAGCGGTGATTCGTAATATATCCGAATCTATCGGGGACCACGGCGTCCTTTGCCCGGATGTCACCCGCGATCGGGTAGCCGATTGATCGTTTCAAGAGCGGTTGCCGTAAGTTAAACAATTGCCCCCATTCTATAGGAAACAAAGCCGTTTCCAGACTCCTCCCGATTATCCGCCGGAAAGCACAGTCGATTGGCTGACGCCGCACAGTTCGCAGACCGTCCAGGAGCGCCCGAAGGACGATTCCCAGGAGAACTGGCCCGCAGGCACAGAGTCCTACCCGGGCTCGCACTTCTACGTCGAGACTGCTGGACGAGTGCTGACCTGTGAGTTGGGCCGACCCTAATACATAGGTCATAATGGCCCAACTGCGCTGGGCCATTATGACCTATGTATGGCCCAACTGCATTAGGGTTCAGCCAGAAGGGACATTCGCGAGGGATTGTCTCACTCTTAATATTTGTACATCATTTTTCGCTAATCTTCAAACGATTCCATATTTTTTTGCCCTTGGCTCCGCTCTCCTTCAAAACCAAACACTGAAGCCTTTTCAGCTTTTCAGTAGGAAACACAATTTCATAAAATGTTTGCCTGCGGCTCCGCTCTTCCTCGAAACCACAAAAGTGGTAAGACCTTGAAAACGGTAAGAGAAATCGCAATTTTATCTTTTTTTTCTCCATCCCCCCTCCTCTTCCCCTTTTTAAAAGACACATAAATTTTCGCTAAGGAATACGATTCCAAACAAGAAATCCGCAAAGCCGCTCTATTTTAAAACGAAAAATAGTGATTTCATATTGTTTTGCCCACGTATCCACTCTTTTTCAAAACTACAAAAGTGGTTATATCTCCAAGTCATTCCATGCGGCTCTGACATGTTTCTGGGTGACATTACTCAAAATAATGAAATCAACATTTTTTAAAAATCCGACCTAGGGAGGATGTATAAAAGGAATGAATTACATTTTTTTCAAATAAATTGTAATAATTTAGTTTTACAATAAGGTACTCTGTTTATCTTTCTATGGAATGTTACAGATTCAATGTATTCTATAGTCTAATCTTTCACTCTGACAAAAACTAATTATCTAACAAAACTGTTTATTTGTTGCTGCTATTTGTTAGTTAAATGTAAAAAATAGATACGTAACTTTATAATAGCGGGCTACATCAGAAGAAAAACTTTAAATTACCTTATTCCCCTTTCTATGTCATCACTCGTGTCGTCATTTGCAGGAGGCTACTCTCTATAAAGTTGGCCTTTCGTGACTGAAAATTATTTTCATTACGTATCAAATGCACAAGCTGTCGGTATAAAAACCGATACTCACAATACTCACTGCCTTATTGTCGTGATTGATTGACCTATTAGTCGTTCCTCTTGTCGTTGATTTTGTGGATTTCCCTGACTTTGTGCATAAAAGTTGCAATGGTGGCATAACGTCCTATTTTTATACAATGACATATTCATCTCTAGGACCAAATTTACAATGCCTCTATTTCCAGTCTCTCCTGTATGTTGACAACAAGCTCGGAGTGCTAAAAGTGCTCTCTGTATTAAACTGATATTGAGTATTAACTTTCTCGTGTGCCACTTCATGGGAGGTAAACCTTTCATGGCAGGCATAAACTAATAATGAAATCGCTGATCGAATGTTTCCGGTTTCCACAGCCGAATATGCAAAAAAACTTACGACTTCTTCAAATGTAAAATTAGCGATATTAGACTTTGATGACATTGCATACCTCGACCAAAATGTTTGTGCATGTCAAATTCATCAGATTTAGATGAAGGTGATCAGTGTTGACTAACACGGATAATATCTGTAAGGTTTAATTTTGTAGTCGTAATATTAGTCTAGATCTATATATTGCGCTAGAATGTTAATTCCACGTAGACACTCGTTTGCTGGTATGAGACCACTTAGCTGTAGGTACCCGCATTCAGCATTGGGAATATGAGTTTTTATCTTTACATTTATTATTCAAAGGGAGTTTCCCAACTGAATAACCCTAACTACGGCTAGGTTATTCCACTACATCATTCCTTAAGGCAGTTATTTTTGCTAAACTAGATATCTTTGAAAAATGATTGTGAAATTTAGTTGTTCAATATCGATACTGAAATTTACAAAGTTGCTCATGCCTGCCTTTGCAAAGCAGAGATTAATACTAATTAGTTATTATGCAAAAGACCATATAGCATATTAACTACGTCCAACTTTTGTTATAATAACTGCACCGCTTAACTGAGTTTAGACGGAGACGAAATTAATTTAGTGATAATCGTATTAATTTGTCACGTATCATATGAGAAAATGATATCCTGATCGTTTTAGTAACAGCAATATTGCTGAAGAGGCCAGCAACCATAAGATAGGTAAGTATCAATACATCTTTTATAGTTCAACTAGCTGACACTTCGTTGGGCGGTAAAACTTTTTACTTGTGATGAAATTATGTATGTGGTTCGGTTAGTAGGCACTGAGTGCTATGATTTATTTCCTGACTGCCAAAAGAAGGGTTATATTTTTACTGCATATGTATGTATGTATTTGCATGCCAATTGGACTATATTGCTGTTTTTTGTGAGTGTCTTCTTGTGAATGTCTTATTTGTGACTGTTTTATCTCTTTAACCATTTATGCAGCACAAGGGAAATTGTACTTATGCAGTAAAAGGGAAAGACACGTCCCTTAAGTCCATTACAAGTCTTTTGTTTTAAATACTTGAGACGATAAATTTACTTATTTTTATATGAATTTATAATTGCAGATAATATGACGAATAAACATGACCTAACGATTTAAATTATTTTTTTAATATAAAAAACTACTTTTTGTGGCTTGAATATAAAATTTAGACATATGCTGTTCCTGGTTTTTTGTAGGCATTACCAAGCTCTACAACTTTTCTCTAGAACTCAATCATATATCTCTCATCGTTAAAGCAGCGTTCGTAAGAAACGTTTCCATTCGACAGTTTTTTCTCCAACTTACTTTGCAAATCCAACTACCACGAAATAGTCTTTTCATTTTTCTGATTAATATATAGCCTATGACACTCACAAAAATTGTGGCTTTCTATTGGTAAAAGAATTTTCAAAATCGGTTCAGTAGATCCAGAGATTACTTCCTACAACCTCACAAACTTTACCTCTTTATAATATTAGTATATATAGTATAGACATACATCATGGCACGGGTTTAGACGACACGAAAAAATATATAGGACATTTCAGATTAACCCCCATGTATGTTAGACAATTATCTACCGTTTTTGAAAGCTTCGTTTTTTTTGACATTTGCGATAATGTTCGACAATAGTTTTTATAATTATATTTAAGATTAGTTTCGTCTTAATAATGTATTTTTTTAAGTTTTTTGTGTATTTTAAAATTTATTTTGAAAATGTCGGAAAAAGTGCGCCGTCACTAAATAAATTCACTCTGATTTTTCAGTACTTTTACTTAGAGTGCCATTTATAACCAGATTGTAGTAGTTTCATCTGTGTGTACTATCACGTGTCCGCGCCGACCAAAGAACACCGGACATACATTTTTTAGAAACACTTTTTTGGGTTCATTGGACCTTAAAACGTGAAGTAGATAAAATGTCAAAATCGATTTTTCGCATGATCACAAAACTCTCCATTCCCCATATCACTTGCTCTTTATATGACTCGTAGCAAGGTAAGGGTAGAAAAATGTATTCCACGTGATTCCATGGTTCTTTCATAAAACGTAACCATTTAATTGTTAATTATTTTACTGGCATCTTCGATTATAGGATGATGTTAACAAAAGATTAATTTTCATGTACCCTGCTATCCTAATTGAGGCATTGTTAATGAAGTACAATCAATGATTCTTTGATGTCCTACTCATTCAATTTCGATATAAACATATTGATGGTCATTCACAGCTTATAAGTATATGGATAGTCGTTCTATTATTCCTAAGTGCGGCAACTCGAGTTGTTAGCAAAGTTTTATTTACCATTTTAAGTTTAATTAGTAGTTTCTCTTACTAGTAATGGATTCTCTCGATAAAGGTTGGAAGTGGCTTTACGCTTTGCCTGTTTTTAATTTATTATTATAGGAAGTTGTTTTAGAGTGTGACCAATGTAATATAGTAACAAAATACTGCATGGGGCCCAAATATTGAATACTGGTATACAATATAAAAAATCAAATAATGTCAACTATTTTTTTTCATGGGAACTATAGAGCATTGCAATTAGTGGCTGCCTCGTTCGGCATAATGCCACAGGGGGCCTATGTTTATGGCTAAACGTCAAAAGTGTTTCTTTTTCTTTCACAAAAAAACCACTACAAATATTTTCTAGATATAATTATATATGGGATGTTTGTAGTTTTAGTTATTGTGAATTTTTGTTTGCATTGTTTGTCAATTTGTTTTGAATGCCTGATACTTAAATAGCTGCGACAATATGGTAGATTTTCTTCCCTCAAACTAGTATACAATATTGGGGGTCATTGTGTTTAAAAGCTTTAATTTACCTTGCAATGTTCGTATGTAAGTAAGTTGTCCGTTCCAAAATTTGCAAACCATTTTTCAACCACTTGCTGGCATCCTATTGAGCTGAAATTTTGCTTAGTTATGTAAGTTCGCTTTTCATAAGTATGAAAAATATTATGAATATTATGGTATCGTTGAGCTGATTTGATGGTGGAGCTGGAATGTGGGAACTGGACTCACTGTTGGAAAGTGCTAAGATAGTCGATTGTGGGCTCGTTTGTTTTGTGGGCTAATTTTTTGTTGCCATGGTTACCGAGGACAACCTTTCTTCATGGCCAACTTCTATTCTTCTAACATCGAGAATATTTAGTTTTTTTTTCTCAGTAACAATGGTCTAAATCAAGAAAGGTTGTGGATGACTTTCAAATAAGTTTTATATGAATTATAATCTTGTTCAAAAAATCCCCCGATATTCAAACAAAAATGTTTTTCAGAAAAAAAACATAAAATAAATTAATATTGAATCCAGAGTTACCTATATATAAATAGGTGTATCGTGGATGCTCGAATATCCCATATGTTTAACTAATACTGTATGAGCGTATTTATTGGTTAAGATGGATAGCAAATTAAAAGTTGCTTTCTATATTTTTGCTACCTTTTAATTATTTTTTTTTTAAATCTAATGCTTGGGAGTTCTAATGTCTATTGTTTTAATCCCCAAATTAAAACATATTAATTAGGTAATCCTTGCAGATACTACGAGGAAGAAGATGAAGACGACACGCTACAAATTCTCCTGAAGTTTCAATTTAGGGAGGTCCTTCTGATGTAATCGTGCTGAAATATTCCATATATTTGAATTATTAAAATCGCATCACCCCGCTAAAAGAGTCATAGCAGGTTGGACGCTTGTCGTTTAACACTCGTATAGGGGATGGGATGGCGGGTAGGGGACACGAAAGGCCTCCTAAGTGGCGGTTTACAACGGCTATGCATCTGAGCGATTTTAGCGGTTAGGGCTGGCAAAAAAATCTTAGATATCAGGGAGGATCTAAGTAGCTTTTAGAGATTAATTTTATAAGGGTATTTTATATTTACTACTTCTTCAGTATGCATTTTTGTGGTTTTAATTCAAGATTCAATTGAAAAATATATATTCTATATGGCAGATGTATGTGCTTAGGTAGTAGGTATTAAAATATAGCGATATAATCTATATCCGACAAATGGCAAAAGCTAAGAGATCTCTTACTAATATCCATACAGAGGATGCATGAATTGACGGATGCTGATTTTTAACGGTTCTGTTTAATATATTCATAATACAATTATTTTAACTATTTTTATTATTCAATTAAACTATGTAATATTTCAATTTGAGATTTCAACTTTTTATTATTTAATAAAAAACTATTTATTTTATAATTATTTTGACCACTTTTTTATTTAATTATCATTTTAATTTTTCTACGATTTTTGTTTATTTTTATTTTTTATTTATCATTCTGATTATACTTTTATTAGTATTCAATAAATATTCATGATACCCTAAATTGCAATAAAAATTTTTAAACCATTTAGATTTTAGATTATGAAACATTAGAAAATATCTTTACATAAAATTACATATAAAAATAACATTACAAACAACTGATGTATTTCTTGAAATAGGCGCTTTATGTATAATATTTTTGGAAGATTATATATTAATGTATTTATGTATTATATTATTGGTCGCTCTTTATTATGGAAACCAGGCTTCCAATCTTATATGGATTTTCCTCAGCAGACAAGATAGTAGAGAAACACAAACATTAGTATTTAACTATTCATTATTTATTTAATTAATTATGCAGATACGCTTACCTATGAGTGACGTGGTGTGATTGAGAGTGATTTTATACATTTTATACGTAAAATTGCAGTTTATAAAGACAACATTTTGACGTTGAAAAGTTCAGAATTACGTCAGACTGTACATTCGTGTATTGAAAGAAAAGTTTGCAAAAATGCCGAGCGCGAAAGATGCATTTATGAATTCAGGTTAATTATGTTATTTATGGGTGAGACAGAATTATTGTGAAAAATGTTATACCTACGTGTGAATTAACGGTAGTCGTAAAATTACATATGTTGCTAACCGTTACAATATATTTTAAGAAGTGAAGCAGACTCATTGTCTATAACAATAATTCCTTTATATTTTCCTATTATAATAAAAATGAACAAATTTAGTATATACTTTACAATAGGAATTTATTATTTTGATACCCTTATATATGAAATTTATTGAAAACGCATATAATACCAATCAATAGGTTAGCAATACGACTAAATGAAGATGGGTAGATGAAATTAGGTTTTTTCTTTCTGCATTATTGGCGGTTCCCTTTAAGTTGGCGGCAAAGCATTTCATACCTCGGAGACCAAATATCTAAACGACCCTCTAAAGCACATAGTCTGTGGCACAGAATGGCTAGTATCGACTTCCGACCCTGAGTGTAGAACATGTGGAATTCAATTACTTTGCGCAGCTTTCATGTAGTTTTGTAGGTTTTCGCCATGTAGAATTGTATGCACAATGCAGGTCAGGTGCAGCATTCGGCAGCAGCTCATCTTCCCTCACCTAGGACAATACCCTCACCTAGGACATGAGCCACATGGCATTTTGAACGCAAGTAGGTTTACAAAAGTAGTTCTCATTTTGAATATAGGTAGGCTCTCTTTTCGTTTAATAATGACGCGTCATCGTGTCATCGTGCTGGCTGTTCCATTTCATTCCTTATTCCTATACTTAATCGATAGTAAACTAGCTCCATGATAACTATAGCTATTGTGACATGTCGAAAAACCTAATAAATTCGTGTAACCTAAAACAAAATTTTAAATTCATTGACCGGAAGTAAAATTCCAAATTCATGCTTCCAATATACTTCGACGATTTTGTATAAATAATTTATTGAATTCAAAGAAAATTTATGAGATGTTTGTCCTAGTTTTTCAAATAGAATTATTTTATTCCCATATCGAGAAACCGCATCGCAGAAAAGTCTTAAACTCTATGGAAAAAATTAAGGATTTTAAGTTATTCTAATTTAAGTCTGCTTACCGTTTATTTGTAAAAATCCGTCTACTTATAAAATAAAATCACTGCAGTATCCATCGATATATTTATCAATGGCAGCAACCGAAGGTGATAAAAACCGAAAGACGTTTTGTTTGCAAATAATATTAAAGTCGATAATTGCATATGTCTTCTGTTCTAGAGTACATATTATTAAATTAAATGGCTCAGTTTGAATTAGAGAGAAGTGATATATTATAAATTTAAATAATGATAGGTACCCAACTTCTGGCTGCCTAAGAATCGAATGTGTTTTAAATCGATTCATCATGTCAAAATTGATTTGTAAATTTATACATTTGTAAAATATTTTATTTCCCCAAAGATTTCCTACGTCATAAAAGCTGGCGCTAGACGGAGTGAGCTCTTCCAACTTGTCAAGCATTCTCAGACGGGCGAGAATACAAAGCTTAAGTGTTGTCAAACAAGTTTCAATGGGTCTGAACCGCCTAATCATTTCGATTGTTCAGTCATCGTGGCGTGAGATGCATGCTGCAATTTTGTCACGACATGCGTTCAAACTTACTATGGCCGCACCTAATATGTACGTGGGGGTGCCTTTTAAATTTAAATAAGAACTATAAAGATTTTTTTAACAAACTGCTTGATTACTTGTCAAAATATTCGTCTTAAAGATTTATTCACTTTTGCATACGTTTAAACCATTCCATACCATTCAGCGCTAACTGCTCTTCGATCTCCTAAAAAGGAATTGCAACATGTCCAGTACAAGCGACGAAACAAGTGATCATTTTAGTGGAAGTGCTTCGTGAACCATTTTTGTGTTTCATCTTGGAACACCCAAATAGTGGATTGTTGCTTAATTTCCAAGTGACATCCTAGTACGACATTGTGTAAGAATTGTGCAGTTCCTCGGTCGATTTTTATGTGCATTCCCTTACACCAATTTACCTGAAACTTTTATTGAGCTTTGATCAAATTATGCGGAATTCAACAGGCAACAGATCTTTATCACATGTCAATGTTTACGCAAACTCGAATGTACTGCAATCTTGCATATCTCTATCTCAATGTATGTCACATGCCGAACTTTTTTAATCATGTTGCGCAGAGCATCGATGTTTTTTGAAATAACAACCGACTTTGCTCGACCTTCGTGAAATTCATCAGTGACAGACCCACGACTGAGACGAAATTCTGCAAACCAATTGTAAATATCCTTTTCTGACGGTGGTTCATTAAACAAAGTTGGAGAAAGCGATTCTATGCATTGTTGTTGAGTAAGTCCTTTACCAAAGTTGTAGAAAATATCCAACCATAATCTTTACGCGAAATTTTGATTTATTCCCAAAATTGTTTTTTTAAATTCTCCCTGTAATCGAACTACTTATTCAACTTCTAAAAACTGACCCTGTTTTCGCAATACCAAATGTCAAATGTTACAAAAATAGAAATGGATCAATAGCGCTATCTATTGGTCGTTGGACTTAAGGTTATGAGCTAAATTTACATGGACTATATATGTATAATACTTAATGTGCAGTTGTCCCATGACTTGTGTATAAATAGTATGTAGTGGGCATCCGGAGGAGGCTTTCTCCATCCAGTAACAGTGAGTAAAAATAAACTTTTCATGGTATGTATTTATGTATTATTTACGCATGATTAAAGAAAAAGCGGAAACAGTGGTCATTAATGCTTTTCTGAATCTATTAGGTAATAACTGCAAAACTTGCTGCTGTTACTATGCCACAATTATTAGAGACATTGAGGCCTCCGGGAAAGCTATTTTACGTTTTACAAAAAAATATGCAAGAAGTGCGACTGCGCGACATAAGTAAGCAAGAGTAACTACTGTAGTACAGTTATAATAGTTGCAACTACTATAGTAATAATTACAAGAGAAACTATTTTAACTGTGGTGAGTAACGCAAGGTCACGCCTGAAGTAAATGAGTGACAAGTCTAAGAATGCCCCACTTTTATCACTTCCAGCCTTAGCGCCCAACCCCAGAAGCCTCTCTTCAGTTGGGACATCTTCGAATAAAATTACTGTGCATGAGATTGCAAAAGAACCAAGCAGTCCTTGGAAGCCGTCGGCAACTTAAGGCGGGATATAAAAGTCACGTTTACTCAATTCATAAATGAGCTGATGGCTCTGGCTAACTCTGTATAATGTATATAATGCAGTATATTATAATATATAATATAATTTAAAGCATTAGTTTTATATAAATAAGGAGAGGCAGGCCTAATAATGCATGTATGTAGTAGGCGTTTGCGCGTGTAGGATTTTCGAATACTACGGATACTGGTATTACATATTTCACACATTTCCTCGTATATTGTGTCGACGTGTTAATTAAGTAAGTACATTGTATTCGAGCTCAGCCAAAACCAAGCAAACATTCACCTGTCACGTAGAGTTAACACGTACATGGCGATAAAGTGGGTGTTCCACCACAGACAGTAATATAATTGCCAGCTTAATCCTGGTTTTCTTCTGACCATTACTGGTTTCCAACTTATAACTTTCGTGGCAGAGGGAAAGTATTGTGAATTCACAAAAAAATCGAGAGACGGATATATACATTTTTACCCCTCCCGAGACGATTAATACCATTTTCAGACCTGAAGTCTCTCTGTGAGTCTGTGTGTCAATGTACGTATGTTTGTGACTGTGTGAAAATACTATATAATTTTAGGAAAAATACCATTTTAATACCAAGGAAAAAAAATGTCTTTTCTAAGGTCTTTATGAGCCTTGTAACACTGCGACCATTGCTGATCTATTGTGTTCGCCACCTACTATAGTTCTGCACTAAGCCTTGTGTCATTTAAGAACCGCAGCAGGCTTTCGGCGCCAGATTGTTTTACCTCCTCAGGTTGGAGGTAATGACCACCCAAAAGAGTGTATCTTTCACGCATCAGCGGGCCACACTCGCACATGAGATGCAGGGGAGTTTCTTCTGCCTCTTATCAGAACCTGCACATTTTCGTGTCCCGGAGGTTGTACATGTGTTTGTTCAGGCCACAATGCCCCGTGAGTATGCGTAGATCACCAGTATGCGTTGATTGTTCCTATTTAGCGATAAGGCCTTACGGTCAGTCTTACGGTCTTAAGCCTTAATTAGCGGTTTGGAATTATTTAAACCTGGCGTGTTGTTTTAGTGGTTGACGGATTGTTCTATACATATGTTGTTGAGCATTAGGTTTGCAAGGCTTTTTGGTACGCCACAGCAAGGTTCAAGGCCGTATAACGTTCCATTTGCTCCCGTCTTAGCAAGATCGTCGGCTTTATCATTTACCTCGATTCCTGCATGCCCGGAAACCCATCTTAGAACCTGTTCTTTTCGCCCAGGGAATTCAGTTGTAATACGTAGTTTTGCACCAGCTTTGAATTAATGGTATTCGAGGCTAGTGCCATAAGAGCTGCCTTGCTATCCGAGTGGATATAGATACGGTGGTTGGCGTAGTTCTTATAGAGGTTGATGTCCGCACATTTAATTATGGCGTATACCTCCATTTTGAATAAGGAGGCGTATTTCCCCAAGTTTACTCTTCTTTCGAAGTTTGGTCGGTCTCCATATATACCTCAGCCTACGTCAAGTCCCGGTTTGGACCCATCAGTTTACCATTTAAGGCTACCAGCCTCCCAGTGCAGTTGGTTTTTTAGCCAGTCGTCTCTGGGCGGCAGTTCCTGTAAAAAGTTTTCTAAAATTTTCCAGTGGAAGCACCGTGTCTGATACCATGTTGAGGGTTGGAGTTTCACTGACTGAGTCAAGAACTGATCTTAGTGCTTGTGAGATATAGTTTGCCTTATCCCGGGCAGACAGCATGTATATGCTGGCTTTTGCCAGCTGTTCTAAGTGAATATGTAGGGGCGGTAAGTTTAGCAGTGCATCTAAAGCTGCTCCAAGAGTGGAGCACATTTCACCAGTTGTCATGACGCACGCCGTCCTTTGGATATTGCTTAGTCTGGTAATCACAGTTTTCTGGTTAGCTTTGTTGCACCATACCACCGAGGCTTACGTCATTATCGGCCTAACAATGGCAGTGTATAGCCAGTGGGAGATCTTGGGGTTAATGCCCCAAATTTACCCTGCCACTCTTTTGCTTATACCCAAAGCACTTTTAGCTTTTGAATTGTTTTATCTAGGTGGCTGTTCCAGGTGAGTCTCGGATCGAGTGTGACTCTCAGATACTTTACTTCCTTGGAGAAAGGAATCTGTTGTTTTTCTTGTTATATTTTTGGGTGCTTTAACAGCTATTACAGTTCTAAAAACGTAAATCTCAATTATACGCATTTCCCATACTTGGCGATTTTAAGCAAAGGTACAGGGTGCGGCAGTGAGGACGGACGGTTTTAAAAAAATCATAAAATAGTTAATTTTTACTCAAAAACATATTTATTGATAGAATCAGGTTCGCAAGGAAATAGCATTTGAGACAGTCAAGAGCGGAAAATCACATCAGGCATGTGGTGGCCGAAATCGTTGATGCAGTGCTGGAGGTGTTCTTGCCCCGAACTCTGGAACAAACCCCGAACTCTGGACGAATTGAAGGACGCAATTCGCGTGGAAGTCGCCCAAGTTGAAAGAGCGATGTTGGAGAGAGTCTACGCGAATTTCCAAGAACACCTCCAGCACTGCATCAACGATTTCGGCCACCACATGCCTGATGTGATTTTCCACCCTTGACTGTCTCAAATGCTATTTCCTTGCGAACCTGATTCCATCAATAAATATGTTTTTGAGTAAAAATTAACTATTTTATGATTTTTTTAAAACCGTCCGTCCTCACTGCCGCACCCTGTATAATGGATTTTGTTTGGTCAATTGGCTTGGCAGTTATTTTTATTATTTTTTATTTTGACATAATTCTAGCTTGAAAATAAACACCTTAGTTCCAGAAACAAAAAACGATGAAAGTGCCAAAAACAAAAACAAAAACAAACTTAGACAACCGCATTTAAAGCCTTATTCAATAATATTGTTAAAATTACGTACCTATTTCGTTATGATTATCTTCATTAATACTCTGATATTAATCCATTCATACGTGTTTCTTTTAATGTCAATAATATTGTAGCCCAATAATCGTACAAAGAAAATTTAAATTATGAAAAGATCGTGGTATCTCACTTTTTCTCATTATTCTGTGATTTTCGATGATATTTATGATATTTATTTACACAAAATGAACAACAAAATATATTAAAAATGTGGGTGGGTATCTCCAAATAGATAAAAAGTATCAACAGCATGTTTCTTTTATTGGAAAGTCAGTCACAAAAAAGTTTCGATATGTTCAAATGGAGACACATTTGACATTTGGTTCCGCTTTTCGCTGAGGGGTTCTAATACCCGGCACACGTACGCTGCCATCCAAATATTAAGTCATGTGATTTTGTGCATGGTACATATAAGAAATGGAAACATTAAGTCTAATTGTGGGCGAGGAAAAAAATTAACGGCTGCGGCTGGATTAAAATAATAATGGGAAGAGGGGTGGTCCTCGTAGGGAGCTTTGCCGGGTTGCATTTCACTTCATTACAGGAAAAGCTGGCCGCTATGTAAGCCAATACGTCACACACTTTTGTGATTTTAATTACTCGACGGATAAATTGCGCCAATAGACCGACGTATACCGCTTGCGCGCTACCACTCTCAAAACAGGAGCAACGTGCAAAAAATCACCGATTACACTCGTTAAAAGAGTGAAAGGCTTGTAAATTATTTAATTATTTATATTTATATGTGATAGGTGTAGAAGAATCTAAAAGAGCGTTCGCTAAAATAAAATAGATTTTTACCAGCATGGATCACGATCTTATGAATTTTTCTACCCACTAGCATGAACTTTTAATTTTAAGTTTTTTAATCTTAATCATTTTTTGTCTCAAATTGTTATATACTGATATTTAAAGTTTAGGATTATTTAGTTTACATTGTTTAAATATTTTTATAACAATTTCCTATAAAAGTCATATTTGTTATAACTGCGTAGCAATAATTACAAAGTAGGCCTAAAACTAATTTAACCTTCCGTACATTAAAGGTACTGCTGAACAATATTTATTATTAAATTATTCTAAAGTTTATTGTATGTTATAGTAGTTACCGTGCTAGTTGTATCTTAAATATTTATAAAACTGGCGATTACTTATTAATTCGTCGTTATTCTATAACTACAAATACCTTTAATTACAATTTTAAACTGTATTATTTATTTAAATAGGTAATGGTTATTGTACTATTTTGGTTTTGCAAACATTATAAAAACTAAAATATTTTTGTAACACTGAAATGTAAATGTCAATTATCGTTTTTAAATATTCAATTGGATGTTTTTAAAATAGACGTATTCCTATTTTATGATGGCTGTGACGGACCACCCCTCACTAGACTCCAATTGCTCGTGAGTGAGGGTGTGGTGTCATCAGGGGTTTTCTCCGTAGTTGTTGAAGTTGTCGTCGTCTTGTTGCAGTTGAAGTAGTTTATTGCAGAAGGTATTTGACGTTTGCCAATTGTAACGCTTCGAATGATAAGTCGCAGTGTGTATAGTGTATGAGTGATGATGATGATCGCGGCTGAGGGTCACCAGATGATGATGAAGAGCACGTGTACTTGTGAACGATGCGGTTGACTGCCGCCAGAGGATGATGATGATGTATGAGCGCGGAGAGTGACGACTCGAGGATGAGTGTAGAGCGAGGTATAGACGCGGTGTGTGCTCACCAGAGGATGATAAATAATCGATCGAATGTATGTGCTTTTATACGGTGCTAAATGATACAATGCCGTAGGCATGGGGGCAGTGAGTATGTCCGATTGAATCGATCAGGAGAAATGATATTAGTCATCGGCTGTGTCTGCATTAATTGCCGAAATTATATGGAATTCAATGTCGGTTGGCGCGTGTAATATTAAGTGTGTTTGCGGTTATGGATTTCTAGAATCTAATTCTTTTGTTGACTCGATATGTTGGGCGAAGTACCAACATGGCTATTGTTGTAGGAATTGACTTTGGTATTTCTGTTTTTTAAGCCAAGATATAAATTATTTTGGTTGAGACCTAAACATAATTAATTCCTTGGTATATATATATATATATATATATATATAAGTCCCAGATGGACACTATTTAATAATGAATCGTTAAGCAGATTTACACTAATTGTAAGAAAGGTTTCTATTCTTTGGGCCTTTTTTCGTTACTCATATGAAATATGATATGAGACTTCTTCCTATTATGTGATTGTGTCTTTTATTAAAATATCTATATGAGACTTCTTCCTATTTTATGACTATGTCGCTTGTCTGTTGATCATTTTCCATGTTGGCGATTTTGATTAAAATAATACTAAGCAACACTAACTTCGAAACTATCAAGCAAAACATAAATATATTTGTCTAATAATAAAGGCTCTAAACAGCTTTCAAATTAATTATGAATCACGCCAATAAATTAAATAGAAGATTTTATATATTAAAAAAATACCTAATCGGCTCTCCTGTAAAGTTGACTATACAGGAGGTTGAAGTCGATTGGTACTTTTCCCTTTCACCGTCAATTCCTCGCGGTCTCCTAACGGAGGTTGGCAATCATCCTGCTGATTTACGTCTTGGAAACCGCCGCACAGAACAATGCGCCAGTGCTCAGCTGGAACCATTGGCGTAGTTTTTTGTAGCCATGATGACATTGGCTTCACACTGCATAGCCTCCTCTTGCCTTGAATTTCCCCCGGTTATTATTTGCAGGAGTTCGTATTTGGGGTTGCGCATTAGGTGGCTAAAGTATTTCAGCTAACAACTTTATGGTATTGAGTACCTCTGTGCATTTTTTATTTCGCCTTTGAAGGACTGTTTTATTTCTAACCTTCTGGATCCACGATAATTTGAGCATTCTCCGATACACCCACAACTCAAACGCTTCAAGGCGCTTGGTCATCTTTTCTGTGAATGTCTAGGCCTCAGCTCCATATAGAAAGACGGAGAATACGTAGCATTTTGCTATACGAGTGCGTCGATTAAAAGGCTCAAATTACGGTCCTAGAGGACTTTCTCCATTATTCTAAAGGCGCTACAGGCCTGCTCAATTCGGTATTTATGAACAAACTTAATGGGTTGCCAACGCGATAGCACGCAAAATATAATTGGCCATGTGAGAAGCAAGGATTTTCTAGATCCAACCCACAAATGGACAATGTTTGCCCTTGTGACTTATTATTAATCATATAATAATAAGTCAATGTTTCAATAAAAATGACCCTGAATCCATGGCCATCGTCGATAAGTACAAATGTGAGGAGTAAAAAGGAAAACAGTGTGTAAATGTGTCGAAAATGGCGAGAGCGCGAGGCGATGGGCTGATAACTTATGCCCCGTCCGTCGTCAATTGCGTTTGTATGTTCGACCCGTAGACGCTAGATGGCGTCCTTAAGGCCAAATATTACAAGATATTGCCTGGATGTGATATTCAACGATTCGCGGTGAGGTACAAAATCCCCTAAAGTTTGCTATTGTAATATCTGTAATATACTGTAATATATATTTTTTAACATATATCCATTGAAAGTTTCGATTCTGTTTCGACACAAAATTTTAAATTAAATCGGAATCAATTACAGAGAAGCGATCAATCTTTGCCCGATAAGTACCTATCATAGCTCTAAACATACTAAGAACATTATATTTTATTTAATCTATTACTTTTAAAGAAGATATGGTCATTATATTTATAATTCCTACCGATATAAGTTTTCGGTCTAAATTCAAAAAAATATTAAATTTAAAAAGGAAAAACTTTCTTAAAATATACATTATCTTATTATTGTAGAATGACAGATTCTTCTATTTTTTCTTTTTTGCATCTTACTTGATAGGATATAAAGATGCCACAATAGCCTTAAAATTAAAACTATGTGCGGGTGACCGTTCTATTCGCTATCCCCAATTTCATCCCCACCATAATATGTACGATTACGGTAGTTTTTTGTTTAAAATACCGTCAATCCAAAAAATCAATATTCTTGCTTCAACAATTTTTTTGCGATTTTTGTAAAAATAAAATATAATTTTATATAATGTACTAAAAAATAATAATTTAACGGCGTTACTTTATGTCACCTCGAACCGACGATGAATTGAGGGGATATGCATACACCTATCCGTAGCCATAGAATCACCGGAAGGATTTTGATTTGATCAAAACCCGATCTCGTCAATATCAACGCGCCAGTGACCGGTGTTAGTGGGGGGTGGGCAAATATGAGTTAAATAGCCCCACCTGAAAAACAAATTACTTACATCTTAGCCGAGATGAGAAGTATATTCCAAAGTATCATATTCTTACTGGAATATTGAATTTAAGATGAGATGATGTCGAATAAATACATTAGAATTTATCCACAGAAATAGCTGAAAAAATCACATGCCAATATAGTTTACGCGAAAGAAATAAAAGAAGTCAGTTTAAAATCCCCTCAAGGCGTAATCGGGTAATAATAATGGCAGCTGTAGGCATTTTTAAGTAGCGAAACATATCTAGGAAAACATGGTCTTCATTCGAGCCTGAAAAGTCAAGGACTAGGCTCGCTTAAAGATCGCCAAAATACAAGAATATTTCTAATTCTATTTATAGCCAGAAGAAAACCGTTCATTAGGGGCCGATTACCTCTCAGATCTGTCAAGTGGACGCCGCGTACGACGCAGGTTAATACGGCGGCGTCCGACTGACGACGATTGTCTGAGCGCTGGGCGGCTGCGCAGCGTACCCAACTGAGGCCATCATCACGATGCAGTATGGTTATGCGTGGGCTCTGCCAAATGTTGCCAGACGTTATATATGACGTGTCGGTGTTAAAGCCGTCAAGTGCATTTATAAGTCGGCAACACTAACAAACCTCTCAACAGAGCGGCGCAGTAGCATATACGAGTACTAGTATATATGTATATACTGTCGACTGATAATCGAAGTTTTTAAACAAAAAGAAAACAATCACCCTGCTTATTATATACCTACTAGCTGCGCCCCGCGTTTTCACCCGAGTGGTGATGGAAAATTGTGATAATGTTGATAGAAAACTATATATCTTTATACATTATAGCCTATGTGTTATTCTGATGTGTAAGCTATATTACTGCGAAGTTTCATTAAAATCCATTCAGTAGTTTTTGCATGACAGAGTAACAAACATTCATACATACATTCTTACAAACTTTCGCGTTTATAATAGTAGTAGGATGATATTTACAACAATAAAAAATAATTATTAAATAATCTATCCATATATGTAGATTAGTTGGGCTATTGCCCCTCTAGGAGCCTATATTCGTAATAGCTTGGTTCCCAAAATAATACAATGGTGTAACTCCTAGTATAAATTTGGCATTATAAAAAATGAGTAAAAAAATAATTCATTGCCTGAAATTAAACTCGCCCTACAACTCCTACCAGAAATATTCGATGCAAAATTTTAAAGAGAGACTTTTAAAATGATATCTGTGGCATAATGAGGATCCATCTGCCATAAAGTAAGGCTACATCCCTTGTTTTCATTAACATCTCTTTGAATTCGGTCGTTGAACAAAGTTTCCTTTTATATTGAACTTTGTTCCGTTAAAAATGTAACGGCGAAGTGTCGACATCCGGTGGAGATTCCAGAGAGGGGGAATAAGGGGTGCAAATCGAAGATCACCTTAAGGGAGGGGAGGGGGTTGGATAAGTTAAGGGACGCGGGCTTGGAAAGTTTACTGAAAAATTGGACCCCTCGTCGAGGCCTGAAAAAGTTGAAACATGAGTCAATCTCTATGCAAAATTATATTTCAAAAACAACAAGAGCCGCTTACGGCAGACCGAGTCTCTTCTTCTAGGCAGTACTCAGCTGCAATAATATAGCGAACATTGTGCGAATTGAAAAATTGTATGAGATTGAGAGAATGCTTCTTCGGAAATGCACATAAGGCGGATTTCGGTGCAGCCTAATTGCAGTATCATGGATCTTATCATTTATTGTGTATCTAATTATAGTTTTAAAATTTCAACTAAAAGCGAATCTGTGCGAATTTAAATTCAGACCTGGATACCACACCAGCAGTTTATTAAGACGAAGATTATGTTAATTGTCTCTATTATATATAATCATTTGAATTAAAAATAATATCCCTTACTGTACATTCTTACCTTTTGTAAATATTTTACAGAACTTTAGTTTTTTAAAATTGAATCAAACAGTTAGAGATTAGGGAACACAAATGTGAAAAGAATCATCATTATCATTATAACAATAATAATAATATGCTTCTGTACCTAATTACCTCGTTTTCATTCGGTTGGTGGCCGTCCACACATTACGTAATCACCGAGGGGGAGGGGCGGGTTAAAGCTTAGGCTAACGCTTGATTGCGTGGGGGGAAGGGAGGGGTGCCTGTCCTGATTACGTAATAAACTTTGGTCACCGTATCGCATTTTTTTTGGTCTAAACCTGCACGTAAATACCGAAGATACCCCGCACTCGCGATGTGCACAGATCTTGGGGAGGAAGGGGGAACCGGCCGCTGATTACGTCTGTTGACATGAAGGAGGGGGGGGTCGAAAATCCTAAAAACGTAATATGTGGAGGGTCCCTTGTCACCAACATTCACTTTCATTACTCGTCGAGTTCATCAACCAGTATATCGCCACTTTGTTATTTAATTGTCCATTATAATAAGTAGTTGGGGTTCGGCCTAGGTAAGAGCTTAAAATCTTGTAGAGTCTCACACAGAGGCTCCATATTTACAGGGCCATTTTTGACGGAACCGTCGCTACTGGATGAGATGTTCACACAGCCTATTATGTCGGTTTCGTTCTCTGCCGATCAGTATACCACTGACATTCTACAAGCAAAAATAAACCAACCGCCATACATGATACCATATACAGAAAAAATAACAGATCGTGTCATGTGTGAAGGCAACCATACTTCTCCATACATCTTTAGGTACGGATCCGTTTACTTACTGTTTCTGCATCCAGTTTTTGATAGAGCGGCATATTATTTTGTTGGATCGGTTATTTTTTAATGGATCCGGATTACTTTCGTGTGTGTGAACTAGCTCATACAAATTACACACGTCATCAACGGAAAAAAACGTATCCGATAAAACGGACTTGTCAAACGGACCTCTGTGTGAACGGGCTCTTAACGTAGTGTGGAAATATTATTTGTCCAAAAGTCGTTCTCACCCTCGCTTGTGGATATGCATGTTTTACTGCTGTGTGTCGTGTCTATTATCGATATCGGTCGGCGTGTCGATGTCCCGTTGAAGTTCTTTGTCACTATTATGAAGACCTAATGCATCTAATTCTATAAAGTCCCTATATAATTCGTCAAAAGGGAAACAGACTTGCGGCTTCTTGGCGATAACCCTGATCAAAGCCTTTTGAGCCTTCTACCAGAGGATACGCATTTGTTTTGACTATACCGCCCCAGCCAGTTGGTCCGTAATATCAGCTGGAATTGGGCTAGCTCATCCTCATGAATAGTATATAAAATTTGTTTCTTATTTATTTATTTATTTATTTATTTATTTATTTTCAGGAAAACCAACAGCTAATTATAATTTAACAATGCCGGAGTAACATAGCAGAGAGCCAATTAAAGGTTTTCACGTTTAAATAACGTTGTAGAAACATATGTGATCTTTCAATTAAAGCTATCGATTAATAATGCATCAAAAATTATTCAACAATTAATGCTAAAAAATTCACTGTTCAGCCGCTGCCTAGCTGAGTTAACACTCGTACAGAATAGATCAAAGTCAAAGCGTTTAATCATGTCATTGAAATTGTCACTTGTTCGCCACAGAAATGCATTTTGCCTATAGTTGGTACCAGCATGAAGAACATGAAGAGCAGGGTTAAATCTATTGAGTTTGGAAGGAACACGGAGATTAATTTTATTTACTAAGTCAGGACAGTTAATATTATTGGAGGTAATTTTTAGCAAAAAGGTTAAGTCTGCGGTTTCACGCCGCTTAATCAAGGGGAGGATATGAAATTTCTTGCATAAATTGAAATAGTTAGATGAGCTGTATGGGATTTTCAGACGGAAGCAGAGATATTTCATGAACTTCATTTGAATGCGCTCAATTCTGTTTATATATTTGTCGTAACAAGGGTTCCATACCTGAGATGCATATTCCAAGATGCTTCTGACAAAAGTGCAGTAAAGGATCTTGAAAGTTTTAGCACGGTGAAAGCAAGCTGCACTCCTCATAACAAAACCCAAAGCTTTGGAAGCTTTAGAAACAATAGATTGAACGTGATTATCGAACAGTAGATGAGAATCATGAATGACACCAAGATCTTTAACCACGCTGCACCTCTGCAAGTTATGAAATTTTAATGAGTATGAGGCTAGAGTAAATATTTTTTTACGGGTGTAGGTGACAACGGTGCACTTGGATGGATTGAGGTCAATTTTATTAGAGAGACAGTAACTGTCCAATCTTGAAAGGTCCGCCTGAAGGTCGGCAACATCACCGACCGATTTAATTATTTTGAAAATCTTCATGTCATCAGCAAAACATAGTAAGTGACTATTTAGAAAACAGCTAGCTATATCATTGATGAAAATTAAGAACAGCAATGGACCAAGTAGTGAGCCCTGCGGTACACCGCTAGGGATAGAAACCCAACTAGAAATATAGTTTTTGATGACGATAGCTTGGGAGCGATTACTGATATAGGAGGAGAACCATCGGAGGAGGTCCCCTTGTATACCCATAAACTTAAGCTTGTTCAAGAGTAGTCTGTGGTCAATCCTGTCAAAGGCTTTACTGTAATCAGTGTAGACTACGTCTACTTGATAGCCGTGATCCATAGCTTCAGTTAAGAAGTCATTAAAAAGGATAAGATTGGACACCGTCGAGCGACCCCTGATAAAACCATGTTGCGACGGATTGATAGAGTTTTGGAGAGCGGCATATACTTGGTTATAGACGACTCGTTCGAATATTTTGGCAATAACGCATAATTTCGAAATGGGTCTATAATTAGTAATTTCTGTTTTCGAGCCCTTCTTATGTATGGTTGAAACAAAAGCCGACTTCCAGATACTGGGGAATTCACAATTAGCTAAGGATTTGCGAAACAACAGGGATATTGGAACACAAACAGTTTTAGCGCAGCCAATTAGAAATATTGGACTGATATTATCAGGTCCAGCCGACTTGGAAGTGCCTAAATGAAGTAACAATTTTTCCACGTCGTGATCATTGATCTCTATGCTACATATATCATTTGCCTGGGAAGGAATAACGTCGTTGAAGTCGAGTGGCGGCAAATCAGTAGGCTGCATATCCGGTACCAAAAATGTAGAAGAGAAGTAATGGGAAAAGGCTTCACACATGGAATCTCCAGTGGTCGCAATCAAGTCAAGGTACTTGAGAGGTGTCGGAATGCTATTGGATTTAGAGCAATTATTTATAAAGGACCAGAAGTTTTTTGGATGTTTTTCGATACCATCTTCTATAGATGTGATGTATGATTTGAAACACTGACTCTCTAATAAATGAACCCTATCCCGTAATAATTTAAAGGTTTCTTGATCCGTTTTCATATTATATGTTTTGATTTTTTTATGGAATTTATATTTTTCTTTAATGAGCTTTATTAGTGCTGGAGAATACCACTTAGGATATGAGCTATTAGACATAATTTTGGTAGGAACGAATTGAGTTATTAATTGGTCAAGAACACAGTAAAAATATTTAACGGCTTCCTCAAGAGACCTAGATGAGAATTCTGTGCTCCATTCGACTTCAGCTAATTTAGAGTTAATAGAGTCATAGTTACAATTATTATACAGAAACTTAATATACGACTTGGATTTTAGGTGTGGAATATGTATATAATTAACACTGGCTAGCAGAGCTTTGTGGTGAGGGTCAAGGGGAACCAGGGGGTCGAGACATTCAATTACCGTTACTTCATCATTTGACAAGACGAGATCTAAGATTTTTCCATATACATTCCTCACACCGTAAAATTGGCGAAGATCATGAATATTCAGTTCATCGATGAGGAGTGATTCAGCAATAGACGAATAACTAGACGGCAAGAGATGTAAATTAGAGTTGGGTATCCAGTCAATACCACTTAGGTTGAAATCACCCAACAAGATGAATTTATCTGATGGATTAGTGATAATAATGTCATTTAGTTTGTTTAAATAATTTTCTAACTGTTCCAACATAGACAGACCCATGTTTTGTTTACAAAGATATAAGCAACAAATATGGACGTTGATAAAGGATTTATTTTTGTGTTTAATTGAAACCGATACCCATAGATCTTCGGCAGAAGATTGGAAGGTAGTCTGAGGAACAGCGAGAATATCTTTTCGCACTGCTATTAGCGTTCCCCCTCCTTTGGATTGACCTGTCAGGTCATAGTCCCTATCACGACGCCACACCACATACCTACTGTCAAAAAGTTCATGGTTATTGAAACTGCTCATGAGCCAAGTCTCAGTTAGTACGATTATATCATACGAGCACAAGCAAATGTTACGATAAAAAACGGATGTCTTAGAACGAAGGCCTCTGACGTTCTGATAATAGATATTTAAGTCAGTGCTACCCATTAAGAGACCCCACACATAATTCCAGAATAAACTCAGTGAAACCTAAAGTAAAGAAAGTAATTGAAAATTTCCAATAAATGTAAATATGATTTAGATACATAATCATGTTCTGTCCAATGGCATAAGTATAGAGTAGCATTGAGTGTGATAAATGAATTATTAAATATAAGACAATAGAATTAGTACGATCAGGGTAGGCAGACGATATAGGCGAGCATAGCTGACTAGTGAAAATGCAGTATGGAAACCGGTATCTGACGTGATCATCCTGCGCGTGTGAGTGACGAGTGAGCGGGGCAGCGGCGAAAGCAAGGGTTACAAACATTTTTATACTGAGAAGGAATGAAGCGGATGTATATAACACTATTTCAAAGCAATTCAATACATACAATACGAAAAAATGAACTGCACTGATAAGTGCGATAGTTTCACACAGGTACATATTAAATAGCGATGGGAAATATACAACAGCATAGAGACGGATTAAGCAACTTTGTTTAAATCAGACACATTGTTGACGATGAACACTGGGGAAGTGTCATTTTTCCGGATATGGATTTTCCCGTATTTCACCCAGACGTACTTGATCCCTCTCTCGTTCCCGAAGGTCTTCGTCTTGTTTAGCAAGGACTTGGAATCCGCGTTGAGGTGGTCGTTAACGTAGATGCGACGAACAGAGTCACGGAACCCTATGTCAGGGGCCGCTAGGGACTTGCATAATCTCGCTGCTGCCACGAACTCCTCCTTAACATACCGGTTAGTGAAGCTCACGATTATTGATTTGTCGTTGGAGCCATATACTGGAACTCTGTGCAGGTAGTTGATTTGCGTCCTTGGAATGCTAAAATTGATTACTTTACTAACGGAATCAATTATTGAGAAAAGATTTTCATCTTTACGCACTGGAACTCCTTTGATTTCCACGTTGTTGAGACGGGACCTCTGGTCAGCAGCCGATTGCTGAGTTTTGAGTTCAGCGACGTCTTTCTCCAGGACATTGATTGATAACTGCAAGCCTTCGATTTTAGAAACCCTTGACTCCATCTCAGCGAACTTTGTACCGAGGTTATCTATCTGATTTCCCATGAAGTCGCAACTATTTTTCAGCTCTTTCATCTCATTCTTAAAGGTTTTGAAGTCTTCAATCAGCGTCGGCAGTCCAACAAGTTGGCGCTTAATGTCGCGAATTTCCTTCATGATTTACTTTATTGAAATTCATGATTAGTAAAACATAATCATGAATTTCCTTGATGATTATGTTTTACTTTCCCGGCCCACCAACCGACCAGAAAGGAAAGTATTGTGAATGCGCAAAAAAAATCGAGATGAAGACGAAAATATTTATTTTGAGCCCCCCTGCTACGATTTACACCATTTCGAGGTTAAAGTCTGTCTGCATGTTGTGTGTATTCCTCCACGTTAGCGCCCAAATGCTTAATCTGATTAAGCTAATATTTGGCATGCAGGCATCATTTGGTCATGGCAAGATTTAAAAATATTGTGGTTGATATCGGTCCACCAGGGAGCGCAATAGTCATATATATATCATCATCCAAATATTAGACTTAGAGACTTGAAATTTGGTACTCAGATGCCTTGTCTGGCCGAAATCGCTTTATGAATATCTTTTAGTTGGAATATCTCAAATAAAAGCTGCATTAATATTAATTAAATTCCGTCATACATTTTAATCAAATATTAAAGCTGAGGCAAGCCGAGGAACAAGCTGCGCCACTTGAGGTGGTTATGTAGCGGAACATAAAAGGGTTCATCCGCCGGCCGAGAGAGGGCACTCATTGATTTTATTTATGAAATTATTATTCAGATGAAATGATTCAATACATTCCATACTCCCAGGATGGGAAGTTCCTTACTTGACTTGAGGTTAGAGACAAGTTGTTCAAGTTGTTTATTTTCAAAAATCTTTACCTACAGATTGTAGAAACATACTAAAATAACAGGTAATAATAATTGAAAGCATGAGAAATAACTTAAATTAAAAGAATAAGAAATAAAATTAGTGTAATTTAAACGATTAAAATTTAAATTAAAATATCATTTAAAAATATCAAATCACAATAATAATAATATTTAGTCGCATTCACTTAAAACAAATAAAATTTAAAAAATGTAAAATTTAGAAAAGGAATTACAATTTATAATCATATCATTTAAAATCGTTACATTGTATGTTTCAAGTTTCAAGTTTAGTTTATCGTCTTCAAAACTTATAAATAGTTATTTATACATATTTAATTTTCGATTTTACACAATACTTTCGTTAGCCGTTCTTGGTGAATTGTACGTATTCTTCAAAGGTGTAAAAAATATTTTATAAAAGAAACTTTTTTAAGGACTTTTTAAATATATTGTTATTTTTAATATCTTTAATATATGGAGGTAACATATTAAAAAAATAGGGACCGGAGTATTCCTTGACTTGTCTCGCTATTTTTAAATTTGCTTTAGGTAACATGTATTTTGATTTGTTTCTGGTGTTTATATCATGAATATCGGAAAATTTTTTTTGAAGGTCTCTTTTCTTGTGGAAATCCGTTAGTACATTTAAAAGGTACAATGAAATGAACGTTAGAATTTTCAGTCGTTTAAAATGACTTCTGCAGGATTCATCCCATTTCAAATTTGCTATAATGCGTATTGCTCTTTTTTGCAGTTTGAATAGAGGTTCTCTGTGAGAGACTTGAAGTGCCTTGCTGGACCAAAATCACGTTGTAAAATTTTGGTTGGAATATCTCGTAAACAAGCGACGCAAAAACAATATAAATACGAGTACCTCCGTATTTAAGAAAAAACTACATTATTTTTGGAAAAATACCATTTTAATATCGCGGAAATATTACAAAATACTAAAATATGCTACTTTTGCTATCATAATAACTTGACACAATCAGTATCGGGTGGGGGGAGGTTGCGGGGGGGTGCGAGGTGGATGAAGGTGCGGGGGTTGCGGGGGCGGGGAGTATCATATTATAACAAATTTCTTTTTTATTTTTCAAATAACTCTCTCTACATATGATTTTTCGCGACACCTCTTGGAATAAAATATTATGTCCTTTTACCCAAATATTTTAAAAAATACTATTTTTTCCTATCAACTTCATTTGACTAAAATTGAGAGATATCCTCGTTTACCCAGCGGGAAGCACGGAAGTGCTCGCAAAATATCTTTGCAAAGAATTTTTCCCGATGTGCAAATTTTGTTTTCAAAATTAGATTGTTTCCACGGTAATGTTAAAATCAATTTGAAACTCCAATCAATTTATCTAATTAACCCTTTAATTTAGGACATATTTGTCTCATAACTTTAAAAATAATTTAATAAAAACCGAATACGAATAATTTATTAATTTTATTTTTTCCATGTTACTGAGACATCAGAATCTTAATATTAGCAGAACCTTAATATTAGCAGTGTAATACACTAATACATTGATATTATATTGATACATTGATATACATGATTGTAATACATTGATATTACACTGTATTATCAATAATAATAGCAAAAAGAAAAAAAACAAACATACTTATAGTATGTATGATTCTTAAAATAAATAATAAAATAATCAAATTTTGGAACAAGTTGCTACTATGCATCTTTATGGACCTCAGGGACATTTAGTCCCATCAATTTTTAAAAAATCTATTCAACCAATTTTAACAAAACTTGACATACATGTTATTTACATTGCCCTTTAACAGTTTTATGTATCAACAATTTCCATACTCTACCACAAAGATTATGGTCCTCAAAAAATTAAGCACAAGGATTAATCAAGAGAAACAAGTCAATCTGTCGAAGACCTACAACTCTGCTTAATCGGGTTCAGTCGATCAGTGCACAAAATAGTCTGAATATAAATATCAAGAAGACCAAGTTCATGGTTGTCGGACGTACATCATCAGCTGCCACCCTCCACATATGGAACCAACCACTGGGTATGGTTCGCCAATATAAATACCTTGGTTGTATTGTAAATGATCAAGATGACCGTAGTGTGGGTCAGATGTCGCATCAAACAAGCTGCGTTTATCAAAATGAGACAACTCTTCTTCAACCGTAGTCTCAAACTCTCCACTAGATGCCGCCTGGTGCGGGGTTATATATTTTCAGTCCTCCTGTACGGAGTAGAAGCGTGGAGTTTAACCCAGACTTTGTGCAAAAGGTTAGAAGCTTTCGAAATATGGATTTACAGGAAAATACTGAAAATATCTTGGACGGATAGAGTCATAAATGAGAAGGTGCTGCGAAGAATGCACAGAGGATTCAAATTATTGAAGACCATAAAGAGAAGGAAATTACAATGCATGGGCCACATAATGCGTGGTGACAAATACCACCTTCTCCAATTAATCCTGCAAGAAAAGATAAAAGGCCGTCGAAGACCTGGCCTGGAAGAAGAACCCACTGGCTAAAATACCGGTTTAACTCAAGCACTACCGAGTTGTTCCGCGCTGTAACATCACGGGCCAAAGTGGCCATAATGACAGCCGACCTCCGATAGGTGATGGCACTTTAAAAAGAAGAATTAATCACTGACATAATTTGTTATTTCTACATTAATAGCTTTTAAAAAACATAATTTTTGAATCAATCGTATCCATATCAGCGCTGTTTCCTCTCAGGTTCTATTTTAAGTTCATGTAAAGGGTTAGATAAATTATGTAGAGGTAGATAAAATATTACGGATAGATAATTGAAAATCATCGAGTAAACTCACTAACTATGACCCTCTCACTCTATGATCATCAGCGGACAAACCCATTGACACATTTGCTCTGCTCGTCATAAACAGTTCAGAGCGACAGTTGCTTATGAACTAAAAAATGCGCAAGTTTACGCAAACTGACTGTATAAATAAACGTACCTAAATATAACTTCCTCTTTGATGTGCCGGTATAAAAGAAACATATTGCAGAAATCTCAATATTATCAAATTTCTTAAATCTTCCTTCTGTCTGTCTGATTTTCTGCTTAGTATTATGATTATTTTTTTCAAATACGTCAATTTACTTTGGTATAGTCAAATTGATTTTATATAATTATGTGGTAATATACCTTATGTGGTTTAATTGTTTTTTTAAATGGTAAAACAATTATTAATTAAATTTATAATAAAGATATTGAAATCTTTTATAAATAATTTGAGCTGCTAAAATACTACAGATAGTCAAAATATAAAAACGAAGAGTTGGTTATAAATAAGTGTCAAATTAAAAGTATTAAAAATATAAATTACAAAAATAACAATGGCGCAAAAGAAATATAAATATATTTTTTTATATTATAATCCATCTTCGATAATCAAAATGATTGGATTTAGTAAGACCAAATTTTAGGGCAATTTAGTGTTATTAGCTTTTAACTAAAACTTGTACATCTGTAAGCAATCAAGCAATCAAGCAAACTTGATTGTAATATTAGAGTCCTGTCCACCCTAGAACGGGCTAGTTCCAGTTGGGTGACAGAATCAAATAAGCAAAAGGTTAAGGTTTTGCCATTCGGTTCATGTTATTTTTGTAAGCAAATCAATGTTTTATAGTAATTAATTCTTAAATAAATAAATAAATAAATAAATAAATAAATGAATAAATAAAATAAAATGTAAATAATCAAAATAAGAAAATTTAAAAAATTAAAAAAGCTTGTAATAAACATAATTATGGAAGATTACAAAATTTAATACTCCCAAAGTCCTTAACAGAATACTTATAAGCATATCCTGGACCTTCTTCTTAATTGGAACGTCTCCTAGACCCCTGACGTGCAATAGAATCTTGGTATAAAAAATATTGTACTTATACAGGAAACTATTTCTAACTTTATTCAGTCGCACTTGAGGACGCAAGTCTTAGGAAAATATATACGCAGGCATGCTTTTCATTTAGAAAGTCAAAATAGTCATGGTTTCGTTTTAAAATACCTGTAAACTATCAACGATCTGGAATTCAATATGTTTCCATTATTAATGAGACAATTAAAATAATTAAATACGTAAAATTCAGTAGTTCGTGTCCATAGCAGCCGTAAGCAAAATATACCAAAGCAGACAAACGTTGAATGAAACATAATACCTTGACAATATTTTGTGGTTTTCATTTTGTACAAATAATATGTTTGCGTCATAAATATCTGTTGCATTTTTGGTAACATGTACAAAGATACCTGTACCTTATAAATCTATATATATATATATATATATATATATATATATATATATATATATATATATATATATATATATATATATATATATATATATATATATATATATATATATATATATATATATATATATATATATATATATATATATATATATATATATATATATATATATATATATATATATATAAAAGAAGGTCGTGACTAACTTATTCATTCATCATCGCCGAGCCGAAACCGCTGAAGCTACGAATATGATTTTTTTCACAGAGGTTCCTTTTAGTTTGAAAGTGCTCACTAAGAAGGGATTTTGCGAATTTAAACTCATAAGGGATCGAAAAGGGTAAATTGTTTTTTTACATTTTTACTCATAAACAATTCCCCATAAATGCCTAGAAATGAAATCCACAATTTTTCCTTAAAAATCTCTTGAAGGGAATAATCGGGATTGAAGTGATCGAAAAGGGTTAAGACTTTTTTCTTGTAGTTTTCTTATATCTCTTAAGTCTGATAAAATATCAGATCGTTTTTACTCATGAAAGTTTCGCTATATAAATGTCTAAAATATAAATTCAGGATTTTTCCTTAAAGATCTCTTTAAGGGAATAATCGGGGTTGAAGTTATCTTTATGGGCTAAAATGTTTTTTCGGTTTTCTTAACATCATCTAATTAAATATCACGTCGGTTTTACTTAAAAAAGTTTCCTTACAGAATTGCCTAAATTTTAAATTCAGAATTTTTCCTAAAGGAATAATCGCAGTTAAGGTGATCGAATAAAGCTGAAATATTTTTTTGCAGTTTTTTAAAATATCTCCTAATATTTTTTTGCGGTTTCTTAAAATTTCTTATTAATTAGTATTAGATCAGTTTTACTTAAAAAATGTTTCTCATGTAAATGCCTAAAATTTAAATTCAGGAGTTTTCCCTCAAGATCTTTTGAAGGGAATAATCGAGGTTGAAGTGATCGAACGGAGCTAAAATGGGTTTCCGAATATCTCTTAAGTTCGATTGAATATCAGATCGTTTTTTTTTTTAAAAAGGTTCCCCAAATAAATGCCTAAAAATTTTATTCAGGAATTTTCCCTAAACATGTAAGTAAGTAATCTTGGTTGAAGTGATCAAAAAGTGATAAAATGATTTTTTGCGGGTTTCCTAATAACTCTTAAGCCCGATTAAATGTCAGTTCGGTTTTACTCAAAAAAAGGTTCCCTAGTTAAATACCTACAAATTGTTTTTAGGATATTTATCTAAAAATCCCTTTAAGGGGAATAATCGGGACTTCAAAAATATATAAAGTCAATCGGAAAAATATGTAGCCGATAAAGAAAAATAAAATTTAGGGCAAATTATAGGCTTTTAAAATTAAGTTATAGGTAATTAGAGATTTTTCGAAATTCGAACCCTAAAAGGGACAATATAACGTGAAAATAATCTAATATTAACATAATGAGATACGTATATGGCGGTTTTTCAAAAAGGGAATAATCAGGAGTTGATAAAGGGAAAAACATAAAATGTGGCTGAAAAATATAAAACGGTTTTCATAACGAAATATCAGATCGGTTTTAATTGTTAAATGTTTCTCATACAAATACCTAGAAATTGTATTGAAGATTTTTTTCCAAACAACTCATAAAGGAAGTAATCGGGGAAAGGGGGAAATATATACATTTAAGCTAGAAAAGCGATTTTTTGGGAGAAAAGGAGGCTTTATAAAATCAATAACAGGTATTTAGTGATTCTTCAGAATGCAATCCCTAAAAGGGCGAAAAAGGGGAAACAATATGTCAATAACCAGTTATGCTATAAACGTGAAATTTGGTGAAATACATTTTTTTAAATAATGAGATACGTATTTAACGTGTTTTTTCAAAATTTAACCTTGAGAGAATAAATAATCGAGAGTTAAAAAAGGTAAAATGATATATTAAAGGTAAAAATATATCACAAAAAATTGTAATATTTGGTAATAAGCAATAATGGTAATATCACAAAAATGGTAATAAGCAATAAAAAATCCCGATTTATTTTTTAAAAAAACACATATAAATAAATTCCTACAATCTATTTTCTAGGCATTTATACAAGTACTCCCAAAAAGAAAAATATATCTCTAAATTAGAAAAGTGAATCAGAGAAAAAAATTGAGTTTAAAATAATGAGAATTTATTAGTATACGTACTTCTTCTTTGGCCTCTCATTGTGAAACTTTCCTTCACGAATAACATGAGGGTCCACTTGAAGGGTAATGTTTTAGCTGGGCAATTATCCGAACTTCTACTCTATGGTACCCTACTATATGATATGGAGAATATCACGATTGCGAGGGGAAATGATTATTCCTGCAGGACAAGGGCAGTAAGGATGATCCTCGCAGATAACATACTCTGATATCGCTGATGTTAAGCAGACATCTATGAACTGGCTGTGCGAGCGAGCCATTCTGACCCCCCAAGAACAACAAGGCTGCAGTCATCAGACAATTAACTTAAATCATTCAAAGTGGCAGAAATGGATTAGGTCTGTAAACTCGGTGGTACAAATGAATGATGCGTTGCATCAATAAGTCCCAATGGAAGTAAATTATTCTAACCTAAATTTCACAATGTGATTTTGGACCAACAAGGCATCTGTTTATTAAATTTCAGTTCTTTAAATCCATTATTCGAAATTGAAAGCTCCGATTACAACCACAATATTTTAAACTCTTGCCATGACCAAATGATGCATACATGCCAAAATTCGGCTCAATCGGATTAAACGTTTGGGCGCTATTGTGGAGGATAACATACACACACACACACACAGACATACTTCAATCTGGAAATGGTCTTAATAGGCTCTGGGGGGGTTAAAATATAAATTTTTGTTCATATCGATTTTTTTTGGCGCGTTCAAACACTTTCCCTTCTTGTCGGTTTGTGAGCCGGGAAAGTATTACGGCAAGAACAAAATAAGTATCATTTTATCATACGTTTTTACGGAAATGCACATGTCAATATGAATAAATGTTTTAAATATAATAATACATATCGCGAGTGTAGTTTTCATTTAATTTTTCACACTAGCGTCTAACCGCAGCTATGCCAGCGCTAAAGAGAATAGTGTTTTTCCTATAACCGCCATATTAAGAGAACGTTCCGGTGTAAAACTTTGATTCAGGTATCTAATAAAAGCTCTCGGTCTGTAGATGTGTCATCAAAAAAGAAAAATGAAAAGTAAACAAAAGAGAAAAATAAAAAATTAAACGTGTTTTGACTGCAACCGTCAAACTCAGAGAACGGCTAAATGTAAAAATTTCGTTGAGGTGTCTAATAAAAGCTCTCGGTCTGTAGATATCTCGTCAAAAGTTAAAAAAAAAGTCATTTAAAGAGAAAAATAAAAAATGATAGTGCCATCTGCTGGATATCCGCACGGGAGAGGGCGGGGGGAAATGGAGGGGGAGGGTGTAAAGGATGGGCGCGAGGAGGGGGAGTTGGGGTGGGTGAGGGGTAAATCGGGGGGGGGGGGATAGGGAGAGGGGGGTTGAAGGGTAGAAGAGGGGAGGAAGAGAGAGGGAGGATTGGAAGAAGTTGAAAAGGGGGGGAAGGTAGAGAGAGGAGATGTTGGGTGAGAGAGTGAGAGAGAGGGAGGATTGGGGGGGTTGTTGGGGAAGGCTGGGGTGATGGTGTGAGGGGATTTGGGGGTAGGGGGTTTGGCGCGCGAGGGGGATTGTCTGCTTGCGGGGAAAGTCTAGGGGTGACAAACCCGATTTTTTACTCAATATAGTTGAAAACCAATTTTAAAAAATTTAATCATTTTACTGCCAACTAGCGTATAGTTGCTAAAGTAAGCTGAATTCTCGCGAAACTTTTTGTTTGCTTTCTGTCACACGTCATGTCACGTCCGCGTTGATCTTCGATTTTTTCTGTCTGTTTTATCCAAGAGCTTGGTGACATTTCTGATCGTAGATCAAATGAGCAAGACCTAATGAGGTGACCGCAACGTAATCGAAATAATTCAAACAAATATTATTTGTACATAAATAATTATTATGTTTCCGTGTATTTTCGAAACATTACGGTCATTAAAGTGACTGTCGAATTTGACAGGTTTCAGCTAGTGACTCTTAATTTGTATCAACTAATTTTACAAACTTTTTGTCCGTTTCTTTATTGTTTTATATTAGATATTGAATTCTTAATATATTGAACGCCTGTTGAGTATCATGCAAATTTATTTATTGGGATGTACAACCACAATGTAGTACCATGATCATCAATATATAGAATATTCTATTCTATTCTAAACATACCCAAAACTGCAACAAAATTAGGCGAACGTGATGAAACCGGAAAAGTACATATTCCGTGAAATATTATGCGTCAGACGTGTTTGGATTATATCCATGGCGGGCGGTTTACAGCGGCATCCACCGTCCCATTTTATATGTTTACTCTGTTTCCGGGTTAGCATTAGTAAACATGATGCACTTTCCAACTTGTTTTAGCCGAGAGAAAAGTACCGAGATGGGATGATAACGATGTACGTGGATTTTGTGATCTACCGAGTTTGCTTAGTATAGAACGAATGTAGAACTATCTCAGTATCTATCTAGAACTAAAATATGAAACGAAACATCTATGTAACCATGTATATATTACTTATAGAACGTTACAAATATCTATTTATCACGTATGGCAAAACATTAAAAAATGTGATGGTAGTGCAAAAGATATTTAAAAAATATTTAAGACTAATTTCACAATTTAAATGTCACATAGATAGAGTTGGTAGAAGATATGATTTTTTGTGTTAAGTTACGATGGATAAATAGTTATTGCTGACGATTTAAATTATATTTTTAATAAAGGAATAATATTTAAGTGACAAAATGACATGTTGAATTCAACTGCAAAATTTCCCGGAAAAAATGTAAATTTGAAGTGACATTTATATTTAAATTTTTGAAATAAATTAACCTGCCACAAATACTTCCCTCCCAGCGACGAAAAACCTGTAATGCAATCAATGAGCGATGTAAAATTATTATTATTATCATAATGTAAAAAAAAATATATTAAAAAATACGTACATATAAAAACCAATACAATATGTACATACATGTACTCACAAACTTAATGATTAAGTATAATGATTATAATTATTGATTACTTGTTCATTATTATTGTTCTTCATTCCAACTGTATGTCCGGATCATTCTTAAATCTAACTATATATCCCGAATTCGAAGTATGTTCGTGGTGCTGACTTCGTTTTCATCTAATTTTTATGCTGGTTCAGTCTATCGATTGATTTCAGTCTATCGATGTAGAATTTATCAATATGAATTTAAAATGTATATGCTCCGTTGTATAGTGGTATAAATAATTTGCAAACAAGATCTCTTCTGACGAAAACGTATGATGTTTTAAGGTCAGTTTGAATGGCAGTTCTTGAATTCGCAAGAGTTTGCAAGAGTGGTTCGGTTTGATTGTAAAATTTGATTTGAGTTCTGATGGAGTATTGTAGGATTAGGCCCTGTGGACCTAATCACGGAGACGGTCATCGCGGAGTTGACGCGAAAAATTGATGATTTGACAACAAAGGTCAACGGCATCAACAAATATCAGGATCGACATCGCCAACAAAAAAGACAATCGCAAGAGAGATATCGATCACGCTCTCGGTCTGGAAACAGACAGAATAATCAAGAAAAACGAGAGAAGACGCGACCACCGAATTGGATGTGCTACTACCATCATAGATTCGGAACTGACGCCAAGAAATGCACAGAACCCTGTGCATGGAAGAAACAGGAAAACTAAAAACAGTGCAGCCAATTGAGGCACAGGCTCTCACTGAACCTTCCAGTTATCGCCTCAATATCACTGACAAATGTAGTGGAATTAAATTTTTAATTGACACAGGCGCTGGTGTTTCGGTAATTCCACGAGGAAAGACGAAGACAAGGGAAACAAGTACCAAATTATATGCTGCTAATGGAACCGAGATACGTACTTATGGAGAACGTACGCTCCGAATGAATCTCGGCCTGCGAAGAACATATATTTGGAATTTTATTATAGCAGATGTGAAAATGGCTATCATAGTTGCCGACTTTCTCGCCAGACATAGCATTTTAGTGGACTTAGGACGACGTCGACTGATCGACAATTTAACCAATGTTACGGCAATTGCATCAGTGTATACATCCAACGAACCGTCCATCAAATTCATCAACGAAGATAATCCCTTCGCAACAATACTCAAAGCTTTCCCGAACGTTACAAGACCGAATATACTACCCAACAGCGAGGTCAAGCACAATGTCAAACATTTTATAGAGACAAACGGACCTCCAGTATATGCAAGAGCAAGACCATTACCGCCAGACAAATACGCATTAGTAAAAAAGGAATTTCAAAACCTAATAGACTTAAATATTTGTCGACCAAGCTCAAGCCCATGGGCAAGCCCATTACATTGTGTCAAGAAGAAGAATGGAGATTTACAGTTATGTGGAGACTACCGGAAACTCAATAATATTACAGTCCCAGATCGTTTTCCGATTCCTAGGCTACAGGACTTTACGTACATCCTCCATGGGATGAAGGTTTTCACTAAAATTGACCTGATACGCGCATATAATCAGATACCGATAAATGAGGACGATCAGGCTAAAACAGGTATAATTACTCCATTCGGATTATTCGAATATTTAAAATGTTCCTTCGGGTTGCGCAACAGCGCACAAACATTTCAAAGGTTCATGAACGCGGTGTTACAAGGCTTAGAAAACGTGGTTTGCTATATTGACGATATATTAATCACGTCGGGGTCACCAATGTAGGATTAGGCCCTGTGGACCTAATCACATAAATTTAAATGATTGTATCGAGAGTGCCGCGCCACGTCGCCATTGGCGGCGCACGGGCGCGGTCGGCGCAGCCGGTATTATAACGTAGTGTGTGCTCCGTAAGAAGGTTTATTATGAACTGAATGAGCGACCGTCTGTCCGCTCTGTCTGCTTGTACTTGCGCTGGCAACATTATCTACCGTTGGAAATGGCAACATTTCTGCATTTGCGAATGGCAACATTGTTTAGCGGGCCAGTCTCTGGGGTTTACAAACTGTTGTGGTGAAGACGCCACAGTATCATTGATGTTTTCCTTGAATACAGCCCTAAAACTAATAAGGATTGCCCGGCAGCACATCTGTCCTCGGCGTTGTTTCGCGAGCTGGAGTCAGTTGAAGTTAGGCGCCTACCATACCGTTTGATTACGTCCTACCATACCGAAGTTATTTTTAACACCGCTCCAAATCGGGCTATCCATTTTGACAAAATTTCTCGCACGACTCTTTCGACAGCAATGTCCATTATAGCTACTGGGGAACCGGTGAAACAATCGAACACTGTTAAACAATATGAAATTGGTCTTACTGAATCTATGTGGATAAGATAAAACCTGTCGTTTATGGGCATACAAATTTCGAACGATATTTTTGTATCGGTTCACTTTTGATCGCTCTCAAGGGAGGCAAGTCATTGCCCTATTTTCAGGAATACTTGTTAACTGACGGCTAAACATATGTTTCAGTGACGAGCTTAAATGAGCTCTTTATTTTATGTTTTTAATGACTATATTGGAACATATGACGAAATGTATTTACAAAATAAGAAAGATTCGAAATTTTCAAAAACGATAGATTATAGTCAGTGGCTGGAACTATTATTGAGTAGAAGTTGTAACTCTTCATCTTTCATATGAGATTCGGCTAATGATTCAAAGTTTATTGCAGGTCTTATTTATTCAGTTTTGGAGAATAGCCAGTGACAACGTTTTTCTTGCTACCAATGTGCTGCAAGTCTCTAGGTGCGCCTGGTGAAAAAAAGTACATGGTGCGCCGGGTGCGGTCTGATTCATTTTCAAGTATGATTTCATTTTCACTAGAGTTTTATAAACGACATACGATACCTACATAAACGCCACTAAAATAAATGAAAAATTAAACATCAAAAAACGTAACGTACCATTTATTGAAAGGTTTTTTTTTAAACCAGACGTAGAAATCATTATTGCACGCTTCGCATTAAGGTCCTTACGTTTATTAATATTAAGTGAAATAAAAACAAAAAAATTAACTATCTAATCGAAAAATTATAAAGTTTTGAAAACACCATAACAAGAGTACGTCACGATTTTAATGTCTGATTTAATGGCTCAACTAAGCGGCTTAATTTTCAGTTAAAAAAAAACAAACAAACGACAAACGAATACCAAACTATTATATTGATATCTGCATTGCGAGCACGGGCTAAAATTTGTATCATAAAAAAAAATCTGTTAAATTTATTATGTTGTGTTCGATGTTCTAATATTCAGTTATTAAAATTATAGGTAATTTTTTAAAAAACACTGTATACCTGCGTCTTTTTTAAGTTTGCTGCAATAATAATTATGTTCATATTTCAAGGCTTTTATGTATTTTATAATGTCATTTCTTCCGAATTTATAAGGAAAAATATCGAAAAAATATATTTTTAGGCGTCTTCGGACATAAACTTTGTTCCCCAATTGTTTTTTTAAAAAAATACTTCAAAATGTATCTTTTTATCTTTGTTCCGCTCTAGCGATTGTGGATAGTATTGAGGAATAATAAGGAAGGCATCGGTGCGGTCCGAGTCTGTATCATTCAGAGTTTTGAGGCTGAAGTTATGAACTGCGAATATCAGAGCGGCAACGAGGGGACTGTACGTTGAACCGGATTTTGTCACTTAAGTGTTACGAAATATGCCCCGTGGGATTCAGGAGCTAAACGCGGTCAATCACTCTGTCGCAACTGGAAGTAAGGGAGTGAGTGAGGTAAGCCCGCTGGGTATCATACCTGGTTATCTCGCGGATAAGGCGTTGGTCTCTTACGGGCATGTGTCGGAGCTTGACGGTGGACTGTTTTGTCCTAAGTCTTCTGCACTTACTTCAAGGGAGATAGAACGATTATATTTCGTTAAAACCTCCTGAGGTGAAGGGTTCGCCCGTTGTAGTTGACAACTCCAGTTGGGGTTCTTGGTTTCTCACCTCAAGAGTATAACCTCACCTCACCTAATACATGATTTAATATCGTTAAAACTTCCTGAGGTGACGGGTTCACCCGTTTTAGTTGACAGCTCTTGTTGGGGTTCTTGGTCGATTCTCATACTACAAAGGCCAGATGAGCGGTACAGTTGGCTGACTGTGTGCATCCAACAGGCTTTGTAATTGCCGGAAATCTTTTCTACGTAGCAATCAACACTGTATGGCTTATATCCCCATCCAGTCCAGTAATTTTGTTAAGTAGATTGAGTAGTAATGTTAGATAGGAAAAACTGCGATTTGGCTATACCAAACCAAATTGCTGGTTAGTCCTTCAAAATTAGTGGCAGTTATACTGTTGTATTATTATTATCGTAAAAGTGCATGTATTATTCTAATAAAGTGCCAGCAGGGCAGGGCTACTTTTTGGTTTTCAGATATTTCAAGCTTCGCCATTTTTTCTGTGGATAATGCCATTTTACCGAAATTGAAGCGCGTAACGAAGCATAAAAGAACAATTACTTTTTTAGAAATTTCTCGGTCCACCAAATCGTGGATAGATTGCGAATGACAGAAATTATATTTAAAGTATTAAAATTAATATTACTAGAATTTTGAATGGATTTGGAAAAAAATCCGTCTCAAAAAACAAAAGATGGAAATTCAAAATGGCATTCATAAGTACAGAAATTAGAATATATAAAGTTGCCCCAAATTGGTTTATTTAGAGAATCCAAACCTCCCTAAGGAATCTTCATGTTTTCAAAAACAAGATTTTCGAAGTTTTCTTCTTCTTAAAGTGACATCTCCTATCGGAGGTCGGCGGGCATTATGATACTTAGGCCTCGTGGTATTGCGGCGCGGAACAACTCGGTGGTGCTTGAGTTGAACCATTCAACGAGGTTTTGTAGCCAGTGGGTTCTTCTTCGGCCAAGTCTTTGGCGGTCTTTTATATTTTCTTGCAGGATTATAATTGGAGAAGGTGGCATTTGTTACCACGCAAATAAGTCAAGGATACCTCGAAGTCAAGAATGAAAAAACCTGGAAATATATAATAGACAGCTATATGTTAAGCTTATTTCCTTCTTTTGTACTAAAAGTATTTCCTTCCACCCTGCAGCCACACAAGACAATGTTTAAATAGGAAATGGGAACTGAAAATGTTTATACAGTGCGGTGGAAATATATGAAACGACCACCTGTTTCGATTTACTCTTAAAGTAATAGAATCACGCCAGGAAATTGCCAAGCGCTTTCATAGTAAACGCTTCAGGATTCCTTCTCTTCGCTTTGCTAGTGCATATTTAACAAACAAATATTTGTTTCGTCCAATTTATTTTATACGAAGTAAATGTGATTGTATTAAGAGATGGGGGACAATTGTCGCATTAGATTAGACCGTACAACCCCAGTCAGGAGTTTTACACCGATAAACCATCGTCAATCGTAAATCTTTGAGTGAATAAATGAAATAACCCCAGGTAATGACTAATCAAGTGTCGTAAAATATACACGTAGTGAATAGCATAATTTTCTTTATGAAATGCAAAGTAATAAAACTTTTATAGCACATAGGAACTGCTTATATTAGAGATATATCAGATGGAGAACAGCTAAATATCAAAGTTATTAAATACATTATTTGCGGATATTGTTTTAAATTATTTTAGTTTAAATAATATACATCTCTAAACCAAAATATTGTTATTAGGAAAATCTTGAAGGGACCGTGTCGGTACAACATAAATATTTTAAAATGAGATGAGCAAGTTAACTATTACTTTTATTATATCTGCAGATGACTTTCGACAGACAGCTTCTCAATTAAAAACATAACGCTATATTATGTCAATTCGAAACGTTTTTGGAAGACTAAAGTTGGTCGAAAAAATGTTATGACTCTAGCGACGAAACAGTAGTCAATGCTAAAACCACGTGTTTTAAAATCCGTAATATTTGAAGGCGTCTGGACAAAGGGACATGAATTCGTCGCTAATAAGTACTGTGCTTAGTAATTAATTCTCGACCCTTTTACGATTCTTTGTGCACATTAAATCAACAGTTAATAGCTGCCATATGGTAGGTACGATATAATACGATTATATAATTTTACATGCGAGCTGCAAATGATCCGTTTTAATTGCCTACTAGTTTATTAATATTCACCATAAATAATTGCAGCGCGGAGAGTTTTAAATATATTTGATAATAAAGCTTAACTTTCAATCCAAACCTCATCTTAAATTAATTATTTAGTAATATTTCATACATCAACCGTATCCGACAATGATAATTAATAAATGTTGCTGTTACCCATTTTGAATGGTAAATCGATTCAGCGGTGAATCGCAGCTCTAATTAACGAGAATTTTAATGATGAAAATAGATATCTTAAAACGATTATATACCTCAATAAATCTCCGTGTGATACAAATGAATAATTGCACGAAATCACAGAGAAATATGTTTAACCTGAATGTGAGTAACGAGTTGGGTGACGTCACATCAGAAATTCAAGATCCCCATCAATCCTTGAACCAAAAAAATAGTAGGTACACCGGTTCCAAGGAAGTATAACATGGGTCCTACTGATAATACTATTTTCAGAATCTAAAAGTTCCTTCTATCAGAAAAACAGGGTTTCGACCGGCTTCGAACATGTGCTAGAGATCATAGCTCATGTTGATAATGGTTTACACAACAAACAAAACCTTGGAGCTAAACTCTTCACTTAATTGACAATATACTTACTACAGTGCAATTCAATGAATTATGAATTTGCTGGTAAACTCAGCGTCGTGATTTTCTCCTTTAAAAAATAAGAACTCCTTTAAAAAATAAGAACTCACAAGAAGAATTTGTGTTTACGCGGCAGATTAATCTGTGCAATTTGCGTAATTTAAGTCGCATATGACGTATGAAATTCTATTTTGGGGATACGCCGCGGTCAGCGGGTGAATTTTTATTCTGCAGAAAAGAGCTCTTCGTAGAATGTTTCAGATATCTAACAGGACTTTATGCAAATTATATATTATGACCGCATGTTATAATTACCATGTATTTGACCTTCTAATTTGAAAGTAGGTATATGCTATGCTAGAAAGTATTTAAGGCAGGAGCCTGGTTTAGATGGCCAAAAGAAACTGGTTTTTCATGTTTTTTTACCTTAAGTCGAAATCTGATCATGAATCTTTTAAATCAGTTTGATTAACGTTTGAATAATGGAAATATTTTTTGCAATAGTGAAAAAAAAATTGAGGTATTGAATTGCAAAAATTTCTACCGCGACAGAAATGACGGTATCTGTTTGCGCCGGTAATAGCGAGCGTAATTTTGCCTGAAACAAAAAAGTAAACTAAGGTATTAATTTTTACATGTGTATTTTCTAGATGATCGGAAAAAAATAACAAGAACCTATTACTGTAATATTTTTTAGGGATTTAAATTTTATGTTTAACTATATATATATACACATATATATATATATATATATTTAGTTTTAATAGAAGAGAATTTAAAAATCTTTTTTTTTGGAATAACTCGATCCGTAAAGTAGTTTTTTTCTATCACCGGCACGGAACACATAAATATGGTTTTGAAAAAATTCGTTTAAAATTTTCGTTAAAGAGCTGCAGTAAGTCAGTTGTATACACCTACCACAAACTCAGATTTCACTTAACACTAATCAGCGATTGCAGAGGTAAAAGATTGATTATTCATTATGTATGAACATATTGGTGAAAGAAGCAGGGGGATAGTAACTTACGCCTGACGTAGCACACCGATGCTATCCAAGGTGAACGACGATACCGATATATTGCTTGGACTATCTGGATTCGTATTTCCGAGAGATTCAGTTAATATTAGATGGGCTTTTAATTAAAATGTATTTATTACCTATAATAATAACACCCAACGAGCAGTTAGTTGAATATAGTTCTAAAGCATATTTACAGTATGCGTTTTTTAAGACAACATCAAGGACACCGAGGAAACCATCGATATATTAGCATCGATGGAGGAAACCAACAAACTTAATTAAACGAGTATCACAATTTAGCAGAGATCGAGAAAGCAGGAGGAAAATCACTTAACAGTTGTTCCCAAAAGAATTCACAAAACCCAACTTTTTTTTACAAATGATATCCCTACTATTGTATGTTTAGTAGATTATTAATAATGGTAAATATATAAAGTATATATAGATACGAAGAATATTTTTGGAAAATTAAACGTAGACTCATTCTGGACTCCTGTGGAACCATATGTCAAAAACTCCACGACATGAAGGGCAAAGAAGTATTCAATAGAAATTTGTGGTTAACGTTTCCAAACAGTTTGTGTAATTAACAACAGCGTGCGCTGTGTCCTTTATTCCTGATCGAGGCGAGAGGTGAGGATTTCGAATCGGAATGCGTACGTTGTGTTGCGTTGTTTTGCATCAGGCGCCGCGCCGTCATCGTACGGGCACAATCCCTGATTTGTGCATTCCACTCTCCGTACGGTTCCTGCGCGAATTGCCCGAAATGCGTTGGGCTGCCAAGTAGTCATTCGTTTACATTGGATTGAACATGTCTTTAAGCCCTTTAAAGTCTATTTATAATAGACTGATATTTTAAATACAAGCACGTGCTAGACTAATATAAAATAATATAAACTATACTTGAAGTTTCAATAAATACTTTATTTCATAAGAATGTTTTCCAATATTGGAATTTTTAAGGCACCTCGAAAGTTAGGTACGCACGTTTGCAATTCGATTTTTTATTTGAATGAGAAGTCGTCCTTAGCTAATTGCCGGAAAAGTCTTGGGGTGACACAAATCATTTTTTTTCTGTAACCATTGCCATCTTTTAGAGAGACTTAAAACGCATTGACAGCCACTTGATGTTTTATATTAAAACTAGCTGACCCGTGCCCACTTCGTTGGGCGGTAAAACTTTTTACTTGTGATGAAATTATGAGTGTGGTTCGGTTAGTACTGAGTGCTATGATTTATTTGACTTTATTATCCTGACTGCCAAAAGGATGGTTATATTTTTACTGCATATGTATATATGTATTTGCATGCCAATTTGACTATATTACCGTTATTTGTGAGTGTCTTATTGTGAGTGTCTTATTTGTGAGTTATCTCTTTAATCATTTATGCAGTAAAAGGGAAATTATATGCAGTAAAAGGGAAAAGTCTTTCGTTTTAAACACTTGAAACGATAAATTTACTTCATCTATATCTCTCATCGTTAAGGCAGCGTTAGTTAGAAACGTTTTCGTTCGACCGTTTTTCTCCGACTTACTTTGCAAATCCGACTACCACGAAAAAGTCTTTTCATTTTTCGGAATAATATATAGCCTATAACACTCACAAATAACGTGGCTTTCTATTGCTAAAAGAATGTTCAAAATCGGTTCAGTAGATCCAGAGATTACTTCCTACAACCTCACAAACTTTACCTCTTTATAATATTAGTATAGCAAGCGAAATGTAGGTAGTGGCAGTGACGTCAAATATTATTATAACATTATTTGAATTCAGTATAGATTGCAAAATGTAATAAATGAAATCTACAAATACTGAAAGGAAAAGAGTTCGTAGAGATTACCTTGTTTCAAAATTCAGCGAATTGTGTTTTGTTTTTTCAATTTTTGACAGAATGCAGACCCAAACGTATTTTTTAACTAGTCGGGTTTATAGAGTGGGGGAAGCTTAAGTGCATTGTAACCGCGATTCGGCGGTAACAACATGAATGCTCTATCAAACAAAGAATTGCTCATCCTTTTAATGTAAATGACGCTGGAGCGCGCGAACAGTGGCCTAGAATATTCGTTCGTGTTCAGACGCGCTCGCTCGACTAGGCGGTCTCTTCAAAGCGTTCTAGCATTCTACGTGCCAAAATCAATTGTGTTCGTGTTTTCATAATGGATTGGACGAACGATGTGTGCCTTCAATTAATAAATCGGATTATATCGAGAGCAAAGTTGCCTTGGCTCTGCTCTACATGTTGCACTGCTATCCACTACAACTGTCATCCCCCAACAGCGCTCTTTTCGTTTCTTTTTAATTAAATGGTGCATTACGATGAAAGAAGCACTTGCTATTATACAATCGTCGTCAGACATCGTCCATGCGATTACGTACGGTCTCGGCGACGTTGATAACTTTCTGAGCATTCATTCGCTACATACTAGGACCGAAAAACAGCTAGAATGCGAAATCGTTCTACCGTTCTTGCTCTAACAGGTTCTATGTTCTGGCTCTTTTAGTGTAAATGATCTTTTTCCTCGACGAACAAGAATGGCTAATAATCATTTACACTGCAAGAGCAAGAGCAAGAGCAGAATGCTTTTGCTCTAGCTCTACGCTCGTTTAGTGTAAATGTACTGTAATGTGTTCACCTGTTCTACCTAAAATATTATGTCGTAAAGTGCTCATACATTCTGTTACAACTTCCAAGCTATATAGCCACAAATCTTATCGGTCTGTAGTTAGCCATTGTTAATCGAGAGCCTTTACCAGTTAAACCATTATATGCTTGAAGCATTTGGAATGTAAAAGATAATAGATATTCTAGTACATAAATCACCTTCTTTTTGAAGGGTACTCGTATATACACAAACTTTAAATTTCCAATCAAGATATCGGCCGGTCACAGAAATCTTAATTTGTTGGGAATTTAAACTGCACGGCTGCATGCAAACTGTATAGGTTTAAGCGATTGAAATAGCAGCGCGTTTGCTCTCTCCTCGACAGGGTTGCGCGACAGAGACGTGGCTATCCTGAGAAAATAATCGTTCATCATAGTGGCTTTATGTTTTCGATCAGTAGTTAAATTCTCAGTGGCGTCCACAATGACAGTATCGGATTTTTGACTGTATTTTAACTTTCCACACATGTTTTTGTATTATTTTTGAGCGCTTCATAGAATAGCTGATGGATATATTCTTTAAATTTTGTAAGAACGTTTTATAATCGCACTCAGTTGCGAGCAAAAGACTAAACAATTCATCGTCATTCGGAAAACAACGGTGAAGCGAGTCATCGAGTGTAATTTGTCTTACTATGGCGTCATCGTTTATCCATGTTTTGTGAGACTCGCATCGATAAGGCGATCTATCAAGGCGAAACAGCAATTAAGGGAATAGATTATAACATTTAATAATTTGTAGAACCACTGGCCAATCCACTATGCATCGCAATCCAAAAGCTCAAATATATCTCTTTACATTTCGATGGCGACAGCAAGAGGTGTCGATTGAAACGATTATCGTTATTCGCTCGCCCAAAGCTATTTTATTGCGAGAGAATTTGTAATACGGCTGTGCAATCAGCAATCCTTTGCGATAGGCAGCTTGCGCGAGTTTATAGTTCTTCAACGTGAAGAGCACGCACAGATGCGCGCTGGCCAGACTTTTGAATAAATGAAGTGAGCGACAGTACTGCTATTATATTAAACTGTGGTTCAGGGTTCGGAGCGTCTCTGTCAGCGCGGCCGTGCCACACCGCGTTCTGCTTACTTTACTGGTCAAACAACGCAAGCCGCCCCGCCGAACATCCCAGTTCCAGCAATCTGTAAGCTGACCTTACCGATGCAGTGCGAGGCAACCAGCGGTTTGTGTATACCTTTGTTATTTTTGCTTGGATTTTGCTAAATTTTGCGGTACGTTAATTCTAATCTTACAAAATTAAAAGTACTTAGATATTGGTGCTAAATGGTGTTTAAAGACGAAATATGTAAATTAAGGAAATGTTATCTTCGTCAAATAAACGACATGTCGTTTATTTTTGCTAATTAATGTTGAAATAATATCCTTGTCTATTTTCTGTTATTTAATACTAGAATAAAATTATTGTTGTAAACCAACATTATGTTCAGTGTCAGTGTATATCTTGTTATTGCATTCAGTCGACAGAATTCAAATATAATTTCCGTAATTTTATCGCTAAGGAAGATTATGACCCCATTATAGGCAAAATTAGTATGAATGTTACGGCTTTTTTTTAAAAATATATCTCTAGACAGAATTTACCAAAATGTGGGTCGCGTAAGTTTCTCGAAAATCCGTCTAGTGAATATTTTTATCAATACTTCCTCGAAAAGAGAAAACAAACACAGAGGACGAAACCGTTTCAGACTCACGATGTGATTATTAGTGGAAAATCGATGAAGGCTGATGACGATCTCATTGATCTATGAGAAAACACCTATTTGAAAATTATTTTTAGTTTGGATTTCAGTTCAGATTTCAGTTCACACAGCTTTCTACCGAAGAAGCTTCAAAGGTGCAGCCCCCTTTGCACTACATATGTGAAGTAATTGTACGTTTCCCTATTCTACTTTTGTTATCTCGGATTTGCGTTAATGACAGAAATGAAAGCTAAATTTCGGAAAGCTAGCAATTCAAATTCATTTTCAATACTGTTAAAATTGATCAAAGTTTAGGGGCCATCAACGCCGTCATCATCATCCAAAAACAAGGGCATCCCTCACATGGACCTCAAGATGGACATTACAAGTTACCTAAAATAAATTGAAAAAAAATAAGAATTTCTGAAATGTTGAGTCTACTATCAAGCCACTATGTTATAATATTTTCTTAAAATAAGCAATATGGTTGTATTGGACAGCTGTCAAAGGTGGTGAGGGTAAACATGGGACAGAATATGTGTTTGTAACCATATTAGGGTTGGAAAACTTAAACGTTCTTTAAGAAAATCCTTTAAGAGCCCTATCACATATTTTTCCAGAAAGGCAAGAAAAGTGGATTTTTGGCGTTCTAATTCCAAGAAATGAAGAGATTTCTACAAACTTTAATTACTGAATTACCTGGACCATTTCTTGATGTTGACCATAGCGGCCTTTAATTTTAGATATAACGAATATTATTTACTTATTCAGCCCATTTTCCGAAAGTCGTTATTCGTAAAACGCTCGGAAGGCAAACTTTGAGCTCCTTAATACAGTAATATCACTACAACGAAAACCGTATACTATTTTTTTTATGTCCGTCATGTATTCTTGATGTACACTACGGCTTTATTTTTTCGTTTTTTGTCCACATATCCAAGGTATACATTACTTACAATTACACAAAATTAAAAAAAAATCTTCCTGTATCATTCTAATTTTCTCAGAAATAAAATAAGATTCTTATATAATACTTATACTATATTAAAGTTCACTCTTTTAGCAATACGACATAATATAAATTATTGTCATTAGAAAGGAGAAAACACTGCAAAAAACAATTAGAAATTTTGTATATATTTGCTTGCGCAAGAGAAGAGCGCTCAGTGCCGCGGTTTTCTCCCAGGGTTGAATAGTTATTTATTTATTTATTTATTTATTTATCCTATCTTTTATAGTTACATCCAAAAAAAATGCGTTCATTTTTTCAACTCATTTTAAAAGAATACCTACGCTATTTTGTAATAAGGCTCTTAAAAACAATTGATTTGCATAAAAAAACCCTTCTGCTTAAACAGATGTCTCTGAAAAACCCGCCCCGCCCCTGGTGGTAACGATAGGATAGGTAATATGCAGTATGATTGATTATAGGCCATTGATTATTTGTGGTATTAGATTGTGCAACTCTATAGAACGATTTTGCAGCCATTTTTTTCTGGCGAAATGCAGGTGGCGCTGATAGCGTTGTCGGCCAACCTAATAAGAAATTATTAGGCCATCTATAATAACGACAGTAAGAAATGCTTTTATCAATGACTGATTGATAATAAACACGCAATAATTTAACCAATGATGACATTAAAATATTTGTACACTTTCGTGCATCTTTGTATATTCGTCTATCTGAACATTAAAGAGAGTAATTATTACGTATTGAAACATATATACCAAATTAAAAAAATATATATTTATGTAAATAATATTATATTAAAATAATAAAAGCTATGATTTAATTATTCGTTTCTTATTATATTATAATTTTATACCATATAGGCGTGTTTAGAGAGCCAACAGTGCGACTCCTTAATTGTACACAACGAAAGTCGCATTATTGAAGATAATTTTAGGAGCTGTGATCTATCTACACGTTGCATCTCTACACGGGCCATTTACACTTTAAGTTTCGCAGTAAAATACTGGTTTCCAAATCGTAGTCCTTAAACAATCTAATAGCTATGTAATCAATAATAATACTTTTGCAATATCTGCTCTAGATTACATAGATACCTCGAATGTCAACCTACATCGTGCTATAGTATACCTATATCGCCTATAGTTTTAATTCGACAACTTTGCTAGCCCTTGTAGTATGAAATACGATTTACCTATCAGATCGGCTAATCGATATAGCTATTGTTGGAGCATCTCCCTTAATTAGCCAAAATACATCACAACGCACTAATTTATTGATAAGGCCACTAATAAAGAGATTTTAGCACTGCTCCCCTGAAAATAGGGTACAAGCTCTGTAGCAACGGAAATATGTAGATCGAATGCACGCAATGTGTTTTTGTATGCTATTTATTTGGTTATACCTAGGCGAGAAATGATAAATTAGATTTTATTTTTTAATATAGATTATAGATCTTTTACTTACTCTTTTTTTTACTTATTCCTTCACCATTCATGCAGCTAGACTATGGAAACAGCTCCCGTCAAACATCAGAAACGCACCAACGGTTTCTACCTTTCAAGTGTCTCTGAAAAAGCATTTCATGTCCCTAAATTCCTAGTTATCCTAGGTCTTATCCCATCCTCTCCTATCCTTCGCTCCATGCGAATTATTCCAAATCCTAATCATATTTTTTAAAAAAGCATTTTTGTTACTTAATTAATTTTTGTTATGTAATAAGTTTTTCTTGTTAATTTTTATCTCTTGGCAGCTAAATTTTTACACATCCATGAAGGTTGGCTGTAAGAGATTGTATGTTAGGCAATAAGTCCGCCTTTTGTATGTTTTTGTTTAATGTGCAATAAAGAATCTCTAACTATCTTTTATTATTTCGAGCTTTACACGGTGAATTAATAATCGATTCCTTTTTCTGTATTATACATAATTAAAATTATGTTATATTATAAAATGATTATGTTAGGGTAAGAAATTTTATATTTTCAATTTCACTTTATATTATCAATTTCATTTTTAAATTTCCAGCTTGTAAGAATTTATTTATTCTACCTTACTACATTTTCAATATTCTACATTACTTAGTTTTTTTATATTGGTTCATAATATATTTAAAACAATTTCAATTTCCGCCTTAGAACAGGCCATTGCCTAGTTAACCGACAATAAAATAGGACCACTGGCAACAGTTTCTGACATAACATGTTACCAGTTTTTTGCTACTGAATTCTCGGCTATGATACTATAATTGTATACGTACTTTTACTGTAGATAATTGTAAATTACCAAATAAATAAATAAAATATAAATAAAATAAAAATCAAGGAAAAGACTGAACAAATTAAATTTTAAGGCAGACATTAAATTCAAATAGGCAAAAATGTATAATAAATATGACGTAGGTATATATGTTAATTTATGCTGTATAAATGATGGCAAATTAAATAAATACGCCGCTTTCTTATTATTTTTAAGATACTATTTTAGTTTCCTAGCCTAGCAGTGGTATACTGTGACATTACTGTGCCTTAACAGATCTTTGTAACAAAGGTATTACCCGCTCGTTGACTACCCGCTAATCGCAGCGATCGAGGAATGGCTATCATGGAATGGATTGGGAATGGCAGTTGACCTTGATCATATAAATCAGCAGACGATATTATTATTTTCATCGATACATTTTACCGGCGCGGGCGAACAAATTCAGTAATAAAAAATACAATATCATATCAACGGTGGAAAGGATAAATGACTTAAGCGCCACAAAAGTCAACAACTAGAGCTGTTGACTACAACAGGCGACCCGTCACCTCAGGAAGATTTAATAAATTTTGATCATTCTGTCTCCCGTGAGGTGAGCGCAGAAGACTTAGGACAAAACAGTCCACTGTCAAGCTCTGCCACATTACCGTAAGAGGCCAACGCCATAACCGCGAGATAGCCAGGTATGTTACCCAGCAGGCCGACACTCGCGCCCTTACTACCAGTTGCAACCGGATTACTCCAGTCTCCCGACTGGTTACGAGTTCGAGACTCCTGGGGGAAACTAGCCCGAGTCCTACCCGGCCTCGCACTTCATGCGTGGAGGACGCCGGATGGGTGTTGACCCGTGAGTGTGGCCGACTCTGAACATATGAGTCTTCGTGGCTAACTCCAACAGGCCCATAACTCCCATAAAAAGTCAACAATGAAATTATTCTCAACGTCCGATACAAGATACTGTGAGTGTTGTGTTGTGTGCACAGAAGATTTTTAAAATCGCGCGCGTTGGCTCCGCGGATGACAGCACTTCAGTCTACCCGGGACAACGGTGATTCCAAATCTCCGGAACGCGGGTGACACAAACTTCACGCGGTAAAACAATTTTATATTATTTATAATGTCAAACAACTGCAATAGTTTTCGATTTCATATGTCTCTCTATACATTGATTGCCTTGCTTTCTGAGGTTTACACGTAAAGTTTAGATATCTCTTGACCTGATTCGCGAAATGAGGAAAGCAGACAGATTCTTTCTTTTGTTAAATGTTCACCAGTTGCGTTGAGAGTTTAAAACACTGTAGATAATAGGAGGATGATCATGTAAAAGCAGACTCAAAGAGAAAATGACACTCGTTTGAAATTGAAAGGCGACGTGATAAAATGGAATGTCAGAATCATTATAAAACTGACAGCCGGTGCATGCAAAACACACCAAGTCTCACCTGAAATTTGACATCTGGTTTTCAATATCGGCTCCATGCAGGTTTGAGGCCTCGGTTATAGACTAGATTTGGTGCAACACTGCGATTTTGTTTCGTCCTTAGGCAGTGGCGGATTTGCCCTAAGGCCCAGAAGGCCCGGGCCTAGGGCGGCCAGATATTAGGGGCGGCCAATCTTGGCAAAATTGGCAAAAAAATCACTCATGATAACAAGAAATAACTCAAAGTTTCTAAATATCTAAAGGCTCGCGTACATTGCGTACATATACAATGTACGTATAAGTTATTTCGTATATATAAGTGATTTAAGAATAATATTAATTTTATTACTAACCTGAAGAAACTAAGCGCGTAAGAAGTCGAAGAAAAAGCCAAAGCATTGCAAATGGTTTATTCTACTGACTTAGAAGACAATTTTTTAGAAGAATGCCTCCATTTTCGCGCTCACTGCAGAATAAAAAATGAAGACCTGAATAGTGCTGTCAGTTTGTTGAAATGGTTACGAACTGAAGGTCTTCAAACCATTTACTCAAACGTAGATATTGCTCTACGTATGTGTGTGTGTGTGTACTCCCGCCAGAAACTGTTCTGGAGAACGATCGTTTTCTTGTTTGCGACGAGTTAAAAATTTACGCACAACAATGACGGAGTAAAGGTTAAACGATTGATTGCTTTGCTCAACATAGAAGCTATTTTTTTAAGGAAATTGGATTGCAAAGATTTAATTAATGATTTCCTGCGCTTAAGTGCAGACGAGTTTTGTAACACATTGTAAAATACATATTATATCTTGTATGAGAATAACAAAATCTAACACCGTTTGAAATGTTTTATTTAAATGTGCAATTATCCCTGAATCCTCGAAGAAATACTAACTAGTAGCTATTATACTTAACTGATGTTGAATCGATTTCGATAAAAGTTGGCAAAAAAATATATTAATTATGTAGTCTATAATATAGATCCTATCATAGCATCTATCATATTATGATAGGTGCTGAGAAAGGGGCGGCTGGTACCTGATACATGGCATGGGGCCTAGGGCGGCCAAGACTGCAAATCCGCCACTGTCCTCAGGGCGATCTGAATCGTATGTCATTTTGATTACGAATCATTGAGGGACTTAAAGAAAATAGGACTAGGTGATATGTGGGGCCGGATTTAAATTCCAAAACATCTTTGCTGTCACAAAAAAAATAACTCTTCTTGAAGTGTGAAAATTCGATATCTCTGTGGAGTCGCTGAAGACAATAGACCAATAGGTATTTCGTAATAAATGATCAGGTAAAAGAATAACTAATCAGGGTCTAACGACACGATTCTAATTCGAACCGTTCAGCCGATCATTGAGACTGCTGACTTTAATGACCGACACACTGAAAACCAGATAGTCCCACCGAGGCCAACTCTATGCCCCTGCCGAACGTTGTCAATATTCAATGGTCCTCCATGTGATGGTGCTCCACACAACAACCATGCCGCTCTCAAATATTTCATTCGTTTTATTTGCTCAAAGACATGTAATGTTGGCAACGTTATCAAAACCTGTGCAGGTAAGCAAGCGGATGGCGTCGAATCGAATTATCTGTTTGTATCTCTAATACACCAACTTCCGAAAATGTCCCTATCAGTTGAGTTTATTCCCATTTCAAAAATGTCATCGAGCGTTGCCAACCGTTAAACTTGGGTGTACGTTGTGACTGACTTCGTACATTTTAATCGCTGAAAATGTCAATCGGGAGTGTTTATAAACTGCCAGCAGTATTTAACACAGAATATATTTATTACATTACATTACATTTACGTCGTGTCATATTGGCGGCTAAAAACCGCTCTTGGACGTGCCAATATATGTGTGTTTTAAGTAGTAGGTCTCAGTACTACTTTAATCTTTACTTAATATATTATTAATATATATATATATATATATATATATATATATATCTTAATATATATAAATTACGTGTCACGTTGTTTGTCCGCGATGGACTCCTAAACTACTTAACCTATTTGAATCAAATTTGCACACAATGTGCAGTTTGATCCAACTTGAAAGATAGGATAGCTTACATCTTAATTTATAGTCGCGATATTATTTTATTGCAATGTCTATTATTTGACATTCGCAATTATCTGTTAGTTCCAAACGATTTTAACAGATGGCGTTATCTATTGAGTAATCCATAGATGGCGCTGCTATGTTAACCCTACAAACGTCATAGTCGGCCAAGCGTTATTCTAAATTCAAAATATTGTGAAGGTAATACAGTGAAATAATTCCTGCTTTTTAATTATTTGTGCTTCATTGTTCAAAACTCTTTAATTAAAATATATACATGTAAGTATTATCACATAGTTATAAAAGTGGAATAACTGCAGTATAGGAACCTCTCTCCAATTTTTTTCATTTTAATGCTAAATCTGGAAGAAAATTGTGTCGGTCGCTATAAATAAGCGAGATATAGGCATTCAAAGTTTAAATTTTAAAAACAGGCCAAAATAATATAATATAAAAATGGATGTTGGTATATCTGTATGCCCGTCTGTCCGAGTTTAATAGACTCCGAAACCGTTTGACCGATCACCATGAAAGTTGGCATATATATGTATTTTTTCATGGTTAAGGTTTTTATATATATCCGCTTTGTTGCAACTTTCAACTAGACGGCGCTGCAGCACACCAACTTCTATACTGCTCAACCGATCGCCATGAAAATTGGTATACATTGGTATTTGAGAACAGATATAACACGGGCAACGCCGGGTAATACCACTCGTATATATATATATATATATATATATATATATATATATATATATATATATATATATATATATATATATATATATATATATATATATATATATATATATATATATATATACATATATATATATATATATATATATATATATATATATATATATATATATATATATATATATATATATATATATATATATATATATATATATTTATCCTTTCTCGTAATTTGTTGATCATGCGAGATTTCACAGACTATGTTGATCCACCTTTACGGGCCTTTTTCTCAGTTTTGCGCCATCTCAACTACACCGTATATTCATATCATTCATATACTCGACCCTGTTGCCAAGTCGCTCTATTCAAAACTCAATGTATTCCTCATGATTATTCAACATTTTTATGATCACCTAACCGTTTAAAATTTTATATTCGTCAACATTATGTTGATCCGAGATATATGTTTTTTTTATCGTATTTATGAACCTTTGTTGATCCGAGTTATATCATTTCGCCGAATTAATGAACTTTTGTTGATCAAGCCCACCTGTCGCTACCACGTGATCGCGCGTCGCGGAGTATCCCCACTCCGGGCATCTTTCGGTTGGTTGCAAAATTTACTGTGCGTCTGTTAGTATATTGTGTTAGCAAAAGTGTGTGCTTATGTGTGCGCATGATAACTCAAGAATGCGTAGTCTAATTTCAATCATTCTTTCGCCAATTGGTTTCATTTATTATTGAAAAGAATTTCTAGATTTTGGGTTCCATATCTACGCCAAAAATCGGAGCTGTTATACGAACGGACCTTTAGAAATTTTTGTGAGCACGGTAATTCAAGGACGCATTGTCCGATTTGAAAAATTTCTTATGCCAATAGGTTCTCTCAGTCAATGGGAAGAACTGACTAGATTTAGACATAGCTACAATGGAAATAGGACCTGTCACACAAACAGACCACTTTTAAATCATAATATAGCCGTGCCTTTAAAAAATCCTTCGTTAATAGTTTTTATTCATCAATGGGAGGAGATGATTAGATTTATGGTTCCGTATCTATGAAGGAAATGGGGGTTGCCATACCAACAAGCCTTTTGCTCGATGGCTCTGGAATTAAAATCGCGAATAGGTTTTTTTGGTGGGTAATGATTAGATTTAGAGTTCCTTATTTATGATAGAAACAGGTGCTGCAATACAAACGGACCACTTTGACATTTAACGTGCCTTGTCCGATTTCAAAAATTCTTCCGCCAATGGATTTTATTCGCAGATTAAAGATCAGAGCAGATTTAGAGTTCCGTACCTACACTATCAGAAAATAGTGTACTATCATGAAATATCGTACTTTTCAAAAATATCTTAAATTGTACTTTTTTTTAAATGTCGGCCGAGAAAACATATTTTTGGCGACTTTCGGGAAAATATGTTTTTGCTCCTTTTAGCATTTTATGCTCCGGTTTCCTCATTGAGCTGGTCAGCAGAGCAGGCAATGACGCAACACGCGGACTCGAGAGCTATTGCGAAGCTTGTTACGGGAGACGAAGCTTGGCGTACATTTACCTAATTATATTGTATCACTATTATTATCAAATTATATATTATTTAAATAACTGTTATAGAAGATAGTAGATGTTTCGCGTATCAATTTTATTTTGCTGATCATTGCTTGATCAACGTTGAATGACAAAAACAACTACCATTTTTTGAGTCCTCTCCAGATTAAGAAGTGAATATTCGCGCAGCTTATAACTTAGATGGAAGACAACAATTCCTTGTCAGTGTGCAAGATAACTCGAAAACGCGATGTTCGATTTCAACTGCACCGTATAGCTATATCGTTCATATACTCGGCCCTGTTGCCAAGTCACTCTTTCCAAAACGCATTGTATTCGTCATGATGTTTCAAAATTTTTATATCACCTAACCGTTTAAAATTTTATATTCGTCAACATTATGTTGATCCGACATATATGAATTTTTTATCGTATTTATGAACTTTTGTTGATCCGAGTTATATCATTTCGCCGAATTAATGAACTTTTGTTGATCAAGCCCATGTGACCGCTTGTCACGGAGTGTCCCCACTCCGAACGTCTTCGCTTTGCTTTGGCTTGCGGTCACCTGCAAGTTATCGCGCAGTCGCAGTCGTTCGGAAGCTCTTGCTTGGGCGGTTTGTTGTAAAAGTTTGCGTTTGATTACTCGCAAAAAATAAGAGATTTGGTTTTTGGTGTTTTCAGTTAATATTCGTAAAATAAACCACCAAAATGAGGAGACAGGTAAGTTACTTATATACATAGTTATTTTATTGGCTTTATGTCACATTATAAATAATACCTACAGTAGGTCAGCTCGTTTGCGAGACAGGAATATCATGCAGCGTCTTTTAAAATAGTGTTTGCTAAAATAGCGCAAAGTAAAGCTTTGCAAAGCCTATAACCCCAGACGGGGTACACAATTTCTTTGTGTGTGTGTTAGTATGTCGTGTTAGTGAGAGTGTGTGTTTATGTGTGCACACGATAACTCGAGAATGCGTAATCTAATTTCAATAATTCTTTCCCCAATGGGTTTTATTATTGAGAAGAACTGGTTATAATTAGGGTTCCGTATATATGCCAGAAATGGGAACTGCCTATCATCGTAGTATTATTATGACATATCGTAGTTTACATACAAGAATATCTTAAATCGTACTTTTATAAATACGCCAGTCAAGAAAACATATTGTTGCAACTTTCGGGAAAACATATTTTTTTGTTTTTTTTTTTGCATTTTTGGTATGACCCCCTCCCCCCCCCCCCCCCCCTCCCGCGCCCCATTGAGCTGGGCAACAGAGCAGGCAGCGATGCACTACGCTGACTCGAGTACTATTACAAAGCTTGCTACGCAAGAAGAAATTTGGCGTACAATTACCTTGTTATATTGTATCAGTATTATTATCAAATTATATATTATTTAAATAACTGTTATAGAGAATCGTAGATTTTTCACGTATCAAATTTAGTTTGCTCAACATGCTTGATAATGTAAACAGAGTGTAACTGAAATCAGTGTTGAATGGCACAAACGCCTACCGTTTTTTTAAGCGTTCTTCAGATTAGGCAAAGTGAAGATTTGCGTAGCTTATAACCTAGGTGGGAGGCGAAAATTCGTTGTGAGTGTGCAAGATAACTCAATAACTTGTCCGATTTCTTTCGCCAATAGGTTTTATTCGTTATTGTGAAGAGGTAATTTGATGTAGAGTTCCGTACCCGTGATAGAAATAAAAGTTGCCCTATAAATGGCCCTCTTTGAAATCCCAGTTTAGCCGCACGATCAAGGCAAGTCGGGAGGAGGTGCGAATCAGTAGGGTAAATCCGAGCAGAAGTATGAGGAAATATCAAACTTTCATAGAATATCGTACTTTTAACAATATCGTACCTACAGATATATCGTACTTTTTTAAAAATACTTATCGTACTTTTAAAAAATACCATAATTTTGCAAAAAAAAAAAACGCACTTTTTAAAAATATCTCCCAGTTGTAGGTAGACCATCTCAAAGCAGGAAAAAAATAAGTCAACGCATTTCTTCCAATACCGCTGCCGTTTGATGAGCGAGCTGCGCGGCATAGGAGGCAGGGACAAACTGGGCTAACTTTCACGAGCTATCGCGAGGCCTGTTACGCGAGACGGTCTAACGTACATTTACCTATAGTCTGTTTATTAATCAGTGAGCCTTTCCAAGAACGATTAGGTATGAGGTGCCATGTATGGCGGGGGACAGGTATAAGTGGGACAGGTATGAGTGAGACAACGATATGCATGGGAAAGAGAGAGATCAAGCCTTCCTAGGTAGACAAATAGTCCAACGGGAGGCGTACTTAAACAGCAATTGTAATCTACGAATGTGTGCTCCGATTCTTGTATATTTTTTATTCCTGCCTTTCAAAGACCACCATGAAACTTACATTTCTGTATACTTTTTTATAGATATGCAATATGCCGATATACATATGAAAGTTTATTTCAGGAGACTTCTAGTTCGGACGAAGATGACCTGAAGTTTTATCCCAGATTTCCGGGTTTGGAAAATTATACTGACTCTTCGAATAATTCTTCTACGCTCCCTATAGTTCCACGCATCAGAATAAATAGGGAAGAATTGTCACGATTTGACGGTGCCATGTTGGATCCAACTTTTGATGATGACTATATATCTGATGATGAATATTCATCGTCATCAGCAGGAGAACCAAGGCGGAAAAGAAATGAACGAAATATAATTATTCCCGAAAGTCCAGAAGAGCCTGAAGCAGACATAGAAATCACAAATAAGACTGATGGATTTATCCGAATTAACAATAATATAAAGGTAATTTAGTGAACTTATTTTCGGCAAAATATACATGATGATAATAACCATATATAACCATAACTTACAATATTTCAGTGTTTTGAAGAAGTACGGGCCCTAGATAAATCTTCTGATATTCAAAATTTTAAGGAGGCTAACAATATTACTGTAACACCACAAGCTATCGATTCGCCCAAAAATAAATTGCTACTCGGGGATTTAACACACTCTGAATGTAGTAACGACTTTTCTCCGGCGACGGATTGTACAGATTATATTTATAGCAGTGATGAGACATCGTCGTCAACAGGAAAAATGGTAAAAAGAAAACTAAAACGAAACACAGTCTTATCTCTAATACGACCAACGTTGGAACCTAGGTTACAAAAAGATGATACAATCAATAGTGAAGATGTTGCTGAGGTACGGTCGTCCATGTTAATAGTTGCTATTTTTAATTTCTTTAAGGGATATCTTTAAAGGTTGGTTGCTATTTTCAGAATTTTGAAGACGTGGGTACAACATCGGTGGTTGAAGAAAAAGATCACAACAAAGAACAAAAACGAAAAAGGATTTGGAACAGAAAAAACGCATGTGTTTTTTGTGAAAAATTAGTTACAAATTTTACTCGGCATCTGCAAAGACACCACTCCAATGAGCAGGAGGTAATAAAATATTATTCAATTAATGATGCAGATCTGAAGACAAGGAAAAAGAATCGCCAGACTATAACGGATTCATTAAGAAACCGCGGTAATTTCCTGTACAATAGTAAGGTTTGTTTTGAAAAGAAAGGCATACTATTGCCCAATAGAAGGAAAATAGTAAACGATAATCCTGATAGCCCTTCCAATTTTGTAACATGCAAAACTTGTCTTGGAATATTCAAACGTGCCACATTTTACAGACATTTTAAAAAATGTGGGGAACACACTTTAAATAAAAATCTTCTAGATTCTTACAACTTACGTGTTCTCGCCACTCAGTCTTTATCTATAATGACTAATTTATCTGGTGCCTCGGTAGATTTGGAAAAAAAAATTTTGCCGAGACTGCGTAATGATGACATTTCAATTGTCGTAAGACAAGACCCATTAATACTTGCATTCGGTTCACGACTTCTAAAGAAAAAGAAAGAAAGAAGAAGCAGGAAGGCGATTTGCTCAAAATTGAGGGACTTAGCGAATTTACTAATTATATTGAGAAACGAAGACTCGGAAATATGTCAACTCAGGGACGCGATTAATCCAAAAAAATATGAAACATTCATAATTGCCGTAAAGAAAATGTGTGGCTTCAATGAAGAGACAGGAGATGTAAAAGTCACTAGTATTCCTGCAAGAATTCGTCCATCTCTACTTGGTTGTATAGAAATACTATATACAGAAACAATTATGAATCCGAATGTAACAACTACTCATAAACAACATGTAAAGAATATTTTGGACGAGTTTAAATTATTGTTAGAAGCAAACTGGCAGTGGGAAATATCCTCGAATGCCGAAAAGACACGAAAACGAAACTTAATGACGAAGGCTCAAGTGCTTCCTTTAGATGAAGATATAGAAAAGGTTATGACCAAAATTAACGAGCTTGAAGCAAAGTACCCCATAGAATTAAAAAAAGATTTAACCATTCTTAATTATGAAAACTTATGCGAGGTCACTATTGCACACATCATATTGTTGGACCGTAAGAGATCTGGCGATGCAGTCGAGGCAGAGTTAAAATATTACATTAATAGAAAAACGGATGAAATACCGCAACAGGTTTTAAATTTTTTGACTCCTAAAGAACAAAAGGCTATTAATGAGTTAGATGTTTTTCAAATACCGGGGAAAAGAGTTCGTTCTGTGCCAGTATTGCTAACAAAAACGATGCGAGAAAACATAGATATTCTAATATCTTGTAGAGAACCGTTAAATATACCATTTACAAATCAATACTTATTTGCAAGGCCGCTTACTGATGGGACCTTCGACGGCGGTAAATGCTTAAATAGAATAAAAGACATGTGTCAATTAAAGAATGCAAGGATGTTGACGGCCACAGGAATGAGGCACCATATTGCAACGATGTCCCAAGTACATACTAAACAAAACGACCAATATACTGAGCATCTGGCAGGATTTCTGGGACATGATCTGTCTGTGCACTCTAAAAATTATAGATTACCTTTACAAGTTTTGCAGAAAGGAGTAGTCGGAAGTAGATTAATGGAAATTGAAGGACATGAAGATTCAAACCTAGAAGATATGAATACTAATAACCATCAAAAAGAAAATATTTTCAGAAAGAATTACGATGACAACAAAAAACAGATACACGAACTAAGCGATGTATGCCGCAAAACTAAAAAAAAACACCTTAAAAAAAGGGATTGTCTTAGCGTCGAAGACAGAATATCAAAATCAGCTTTACCTGAAGATATAGAGAAAGAAAACGTTAAAGATACAGAAAATAACGATATTAAAAATCGAAATGTTTCACAAATAACTACAAGACGTAAACAAACAAAAAAGTGGAACGTTATCACAGAAAAATCAGAGGACGAAGTTAGTATGGAAAGTAAAAATTCTTCTGAAAGCATGGAAAAGGACTATCAAAAAGAGAAAAAAGTAACAAGACGTAAAAAGAGCTATGTGCGATGGACAGATGAAGAGATGAAAGTGGTCAAAAAACATTTCAAAGAGGACATTACAAAGAAAACGAACCCAGGAAAAGCGAAATGCACTTACGCTTTAAAAACCGAACCTTTACTATACCGACGAACATGGGAACAACTCAATACGTGTGTTAACAACATTTATAAAAGGAAATAATTCCCTTTATACATAACATATTTTTACTTTTATTTCGTATTTCTTTTAATTCTAAGTTTTATTCGTAATTTTTTAAACTTACTCTTTTAATTCCTTTCTATTGTCGTTTTCATTTGTTAATTTTCATTTCGAATTCTTTCTGTACCACTAAAACTTAGTTTATAATTATATTTCATTAAAAGTGTGTGTTTTACATTAAAAGTTGTTTCTTTGAATAAACCTATTATCCTTATTTCCTATCTATTATCCTCATTTCCTATTATCCTCATTTCTTTGAATAAACCTATTATCTCAGTGTGTAAATTCACAAGCACCTCTAACTCGCTTGTAATGTCCGTAGTCGCGTTGGAAAACTAGTTCCCGTCAGATCATCGATGTCGGTACTTGGATTGGTGACCGCCTAAGTACTGTCACGTGTTTAAAAGTTGGCCGCCTATTTTGTATTAAGTACCTCCGGTGCCAAAAGTAGCATTTATTGAATGCCATGATTCTTCTACTTATTTCAATGCTGCTAACGTTGGTGCCATATAGAATAGAGCACAGTATATGCATTTTTCCAAGGCTCCAAAAATCGGTTTTTAAAATACCGATTGAGCAGATAGTGTAGGCGGGTATAAAAGTACATATTATTATTTAGTTCCATATATAAATAAAATAAGTTAATAGTAAAACACATTTTAAAAACAATATTGTACTTTGATGATATATCGTACCTACTTTCAAAAAATATCTTAAATCGTACTTTTCTAAAGATGTCGGCCGACAAAACATATTTCTGGCGACTTTCGCATAAAGATATTTTTGCTTCTTTTTGCATTTTATGCTCCGGTTTCCTGATTGAGCTGGTCAGCACAGCAGGCAACGACGCAGCACGCGGACTCGAGAGCTACTGCGAAGCTTGTTAGGGGAGACGAAGCTCGGTGTACATTTACCTAAATATATTGTATCACTATTATTATCAAATTATATGTTATTTAAATAACTGTTATAGAAAATAGTAGATGTTTCGCGTATCAATTTTATTTTGCTAAACATTGCTTGATAATGTAAACAGAGTGTATCTAAAATCAAAGTTGAATGGCAAAAACACCTACCGTTTTTTGGGCGATCTTCAGTTTAAAAAGTGATCTTCAGTTTAGCGTAGCTTATAACCCAGATGGAAGCTAAAAATTCGATGTGAGTGTGCAAGATAACTCAAAAACGCGATAGTCGATTTCAAAAATTCTTTCTTTAAGAATTAGACTTTATTCGTTATTGGGAAGAGATGAGTAGATTTAGAGTTTCGCACATGTGATGGAAATGGAAGCTGTTCTATAAACGGACCTCCTTGAAATCACAGTTATAGTCGTACGATCAAGGCAATTCGGGCAGAGGTGCGAATGAGTAGGGTACGTCCGGGCAGTAGAATGAGATATTATCAAACTTTCATAAAATATCGTACTTTCGCTAATATTGTTCCTAAATAATTATCGTACTCTTTAAAATTATCGTACAATGAAAAATAATGTAGTTCGTTATTTAAAAGATATTGTATTTTTATAAAATATCGTACTTTAAAAAAATCTATAAATCGTAGGTTTTCGAAAGTTGTGTCTGGTGTTGACCGCTGAGGAGTACCCTCATCGGGAGCCAACCCAGGGTACATCAGCCATATCATGGTGAAACTTAAAAGTTGCTATCATAATTGAATGCGTACAAAAAAAATGAGGCTCTGCTCTTGACCCTTGAGGAGTTCCCTCGTCGGAAGCCAACCCAGAGTACATCAGCCATGTCATGGTGAAACTTGGAAGTTGCTATCACAATTGAATGCTTACACAAAATTTTGGGTCTCTGCTATTGACCGTTAAGGAGTTCCTACATCGGAGGCCAACCCAGGGTACTTCAGTCATGTCACGGTGGAACTTGGAAGTTGCTGTCATAAATGAATGCGCATACAAAATTTTAGGTCTCTGATGTTGACGTTCCCTCGTCGGAAGACAACCCAGAGTTCATCGGCTATGTCATGGAGAAATTTGGAAGTTGCTATCATAATTGAATGCGTACACAAAAATTTTGGTCTCTGTTGTTGACCGTTGAGGAGTTCCTTCGTCGGGAGCCAACCCAGGGTACATCGGCCATGTCATGGAGAAATTTGGAAGTTGCTCTGCTGTTGACCGTTGAGGAGTTTGCTCTTCGAAAGCCAACCCAAGGTACATCAGCCATATCATGGTGAAACTTGGAAGTTGCTATCATAATTGAATGCGTACACAAAATTTTGGGTTTCTGCTGTTGACCGTTGAGGAGCTCCATCGTCGAGAGTCAACCCAGGGTACATCACCCATGTCACGGTGAAACATGCAAGATGCTATCATAATTGAGAACGTACACAAAATTTCGGTCTCTGCTGTTGACCGTTGAGGAGTTTTCTCGTCGCAAGCCAACCCAAGGTACATTAGCCATTTCATGGTGAAACTTCGAAGTTGCTATCATAATTGAATGCATACACAAAATTTTGGGTCTCTGCTGTTGACCGTCGAGGAGTTCCCTCGTCGGGAGACAACCCAGGGTACATCAGCCATGTCACGGTGAAACATGGAAGTTGCTATCATAATTGAGAACGTACACAAAATTTTGGTTTCTCTGCTGTTGACCGTTGAGAAGTTTTCTCGTCGGGAGGCAACCCTGGGTACATCAGCCATATCATGTTGAAACTTGGAAGTTGCTATCATAATTTTATGCGTACAAAAAAAATTGGGTCTCTGCTGTTGACCGTCGAGGAGTTCCCTCGTCGGAAGCCAACCCAGGGTACATCAGCCATGTCACGGTGAAATATGAAAGCTGCTATCATAATTGAATGCTTGCACAAAATTTTGGGCCTCTGCTGTTGACCGTTGAGGAGTTTCCTCTTCGAAAGCTAACCCAGGGTACATCAGCCATGTCATGATGAAACATGGAAGTTGCTATCATAATTGAATGCGTACAAAAATTTTTGGGTCTCTGCTGTTAACCGTCGAGGAGTTCCCTCGTCGGGAGCCAACCCAGGGTACATCAGCCATGTCACGGTGAAATATGAAAGCTGCTATCATAATTGAATGCTTGCACAAAATTTTTGGCCTCTGCTGTTGACCGTTGAGGAATTTCCTCTTCGAAAGCTAACCCAGGGTACATCAGCCATGTCATGGTGAAACTTGGAAATTGCTATCATAATTGAATGCGTACACAAAATTTTGGGTTTCTGCTGTTGACCGTCGAGGAGTTCCCTCGTCGGGAGACAACCCAGGGTACATCAGCCATATCACGGTGAAACATGAAAACTGCTATCATAAATGAATGCTTGCACAAAATTTTGGGCCTATGCTGTTGACCGTTGAGGAGTTTCCTCTTCGAAAGCCAACCCAGGGTACATCAGCCATGTCATGGTGAAACATGGAAGTTGCTGTCATAATTGAGAACGTACACAAAATTTTGGGTCTCTGTTGTTGATCGTTGAGGAGTTCTCTCGTCGGGAGCCAACCCAGGGTACATCGCCATGTCATGGTGAAACATGGAAGTTGCTATCATAATTGAGAACGTACACAAAATTTTGGGTCTCTGCTGTTATCCGTCGAGGAGTTCCCTCGTCGGGAGCCAACCCAGGGGACATCAGCAATGTCACGGTAAAACATGAAAGCTGCTATCATAATTGAATGCTTGCACAAAATTTTGGGCCTCTGCTGTTGACCGTTGAGGAGTTTCCTCTTCGAAAGCCAACCCAGGGTACATCAGCCATGTCATGGTGAAACATGGAAGTTGCTGTCATAATTGAGAACGTACACAAAATTTTGGGTCTCTGCTGTTGACCGTTGAGGAGTTCTCTCGTCGGGAGCCAGCCCAGGGTAGATCAGCCATGTCACGGTGAAACTTGGAAGTTGCTATCATAAATGAATTCGTATACAAAATTTTGGGTCTCTGCTGTTGATCGTTCAGGAGTTACTTCGTCGGGAGCCAACCCTGGGTGGACGGATTTCAACCATAATCTTTTCAGCTCATGCCATGACCAAATGATGTATTTATGCCAAATTGCAGCTCAATCGGATGAAGCGTTTCGTCGCTATCGTCGGAGAATATGAAACGAAGACGGGTATAAAATTACATATTATATTTTAGTTCCATATATAAATGTCAAAAGCGGTTTATTTCTCTCGTCATGAAGAGCTTTCATCATATTATTACAAGTCCATATTCGCGATATGTGACAGTACGCTGTGATTGGTCCATTTGAATTGGATCAACAAAATACAAAGAGTGATCTGTATAAATGATGCTAAAATTGGGCGGGGCTTACCGATTTCACTTGTTGATCCGATCGGATCAACGTATGTATTGGGGTTGAAGTATTGGATCAACAAATCATGTCCGGATCAACAAATGCAAACGGATCAACAAAAACCTGGTGTAGAGTCGCGCATGATCAACAAAGTACGTGAAGGGATAACTATATATATATATATATATATATATATATATACATATATATAATATGAAATCTAGATAGATAGATATATAGAAGATCTTTATTGCACATAAAAAAAAACATACAACAGGCGGACATATTGCCTAAAGTACAATCTCTTACAGCCAACCTTCGTGGAAGTGTAAGAATTTAGGTGGCAGTAGAGTAAAATAAAGAAAATAAACATATATTATTACAATTACATTATTACAATAAAAATAACCAAATAACGTAATTGCCATTATTTAAAAAAAATAATTAGTGTTTGGAGAATATTCGCAAGGAGCGGATACGAGAGGATGGGATGAGACGTAGGATTACTAGGAATTTAGGGACATAAAATGCTTTTTCAGAGACATTCGAAAGTAGAAACCGTTGGTGCGTTTCTGATATTTGACGGAAGCATGTTCCATTGTATAGCTGCATGAACGGTGAAGGAATATGTAAAAAAAAAAGAATTAAGAATAGGAACTCTAAATTTATTTTTTCAGTCTTTTGAAAATCTAGGATTTGAAAACCTTTTGAACTCTAAACCTAAATCGATCTGAACTCCAGAACTTTTTTATTATTGGAACTAATGTTATCCAACATTTAGATTTTATAAGACAATTTTTTATGTCACATACTTTAAAAAAATCATGTCACACACTTCAAAAACTAGTCAAGTTTTTTGTAATAATGATCGATTTAATTTAGAAATATATCAAACGGTTGATGATTTTCGCAACGAGAGGGTATTTAAAGGAGAAGGAAAAGAAAACAAAAACCGGTAAACTCCGAACGGGAAACGTTTCTATGTCAAAAACTCTTCCGCGAGAAAAGTCGTTCGTTTGCTTATCTGCTTGTGTTATCGTCTCCTCGGCGTGGCGCCTTGTTCGACGGTAGGAAATCGGAGGGGGAAACAGGAGCGCCTCGAAATAGTTGGCAAGTTGACTAACAAGGGGCGAAACAATGCTCTGGTTTGACTCACCTATGTTGCCCCTCGATGCCAAGCGTGGCTAAGGACAAACTTCGTCTCATTCTTCGTTCGGGGACCGTTAATCCAATCACTCACTCGTAAAGTTCGTTATAGCTTCGCGATATCTCG